>OY757924.1:56140349-56482849 GCA_963585895.1 Sepioteuthis lessoniana | reverse complement strand
AGAGTCAGCACTCATTTGTGTAAAAGCGATGAGTTACAAGTGAGATTATATGGACATTGAGGCATTCCATTATTCGCAAGTGGCTAAGTCCATTCTCTGGACAGTGATTGATTGCTGGTCCAGTGAATAGGTATATTAGTATATATATATATATATATATATACACTGGCTTGCTTCAGTCATGTTAGGGGCTTGGTATTGAGTTACCCCTCATTTTATTTTTTGGATGCTAGCTGGGGCCGCTGAGTCGGTAAGTGTTGTTATCATTGTTGTTTATTCTGCATGTTAGAGCAATGACTTCTACAGTACCCATTTCAAGATAGATTTTACACCTCAAAGTGTGAGGTTTATGTACCTCCAGTTCTAATTACAGATTAGCTATGATTGGTCAGTGATCCAGTACTACAATTGCTATGCAAATTAGTTAACAATTATAATATAAATTTCTGGACAGAATCCTTCCCTAGTAAATAAAAGTCAATAATGTTAGCTGATTGATATCCAAGATGTTCATCAATGATAATTATCAGCTGTATATGAATTATATGAAACATTTTTTTTTCCTCTTCATTAAAATTCCTTTGATGAGTGTTAGTTTGTGTAATGATGAATAAACAGCTTGGAAGTCATACCAAATTGCTCTGTGGTTACTTAAACTCTAAATATAATCAATTAGTTCTGAGAAGTGTTTGAATTATTCAACTCATTCTTTTGGTCAATTTTTGTTGCTATCATTTACAACCTTCTTCAGGTACACAATAGAAAGAGATTTTTCATAGTGTCAATACTATAAGCCTACTAATGATCAAGTCACAATAAAATTACCAGTTAAACTAAATCACCCAAGTTAAGCAGCAATATTAGTTCAGTACTTACATGGATGACCACTTAAACAACCTAGGGCCTGTGTGACATATCTAAGCAAAGCTTAGTAAATAACAATTCTGTAGGCCTGAAAAGGGTACACAAACAAATATATATTGAACAGTGTATATTATATATAGTTTTATTAAAGACAATTTAGTTTTAGTTTTATTTTTTTGATTATTTGTAATGTTTTTATCTTAAAGTGGTCAGTGGGAACATTTTCAGCATTTTGTTTTAAAACATTCAGTTGGAAAGGTTTTAATAAATATATAGCCTGTTGGCTGAGTTTTCAGAAGGGTTGATGATTTTAACTATTAAAAATGTTCAATATGTTGGTACCAGTGTTAAATACTATTTTATTCATGCTCGGTTTTTTTTATACATATTGCTTCTAGGATTTGTAATCATTTTTTATTATTATTTTTATATATGATTATTGTATTATCTGTGAGAATCTTCCTTACATCAGAAGATGTAAGTTGGTCAGTGCTATTGATGTGTTTTATGATTAAATTTTCAGAACAGCGATAAGGAAGGTGACAAGATAGCGTTGTAGTTGTATAACCAATGTAGGAATTATTTTTGTTTTTCGGGAGGCACTCTTAAAATGGACATATAAATTTAGAAACTACATTGGTTTGGTTTAGGGGTATTTTAGCAGAATTGGTATTATTTTTAACTATGATGTTTTAAATTTAGTGTAGTAGATGATAAGTTTTATTTGTTTTTGTTTTTTGATATTATAATATTACATTTTGAAATTACAAATAAAAATGATAAACAATGTTCCATCATCTTTAATAAAACTTGCTTTAATATATATATACATATATATATATGTGTGTGTGTGTGTGTGTGTAGTCAGGCAGCAGTCTGGGGGTTGTTTTTTTAATATTCCATTTCTCTTGATCGCATTCTATTTTAAATTCATTTGATGTCATCAGCATCTCAGTTTAATCCAGCTATATGTTTATGCGATTTTTGCAATGCTATAAAAAAACTAAAAACTTTTTGAAAAACTATCTATACACTTTCAAACAACCCCTGATGATGGCCTATAAAAGGTCCAAAAGCACTCAGGACAATTTCAGTAAATTCATATACCAACTCCAACATAAAACCAAAATACTTGTCAGGAAACTTGAAAGGATCTTAATAAAATTATATATGTGGTGCATACGATAAGTTTCTAGACTTTTTTCATATGGGCATTTAAAATTGTCGTAGACTCTTGGAAATTCACAATGTTATTGCTATACATCTTATGAGATGACTGATCAATTTTTTATGATTTCAACTTCAAATGAACAGCTACAGCAGCAATTGGAATACACCCTACTAAAGCCTGATTGTCACAGCTGGTCAAGTTCAAAAATGCAATCTGACACTTTAGAAGAACAATATGCAATAAAATTCTGTTTAAAACTTGGAAAAAATGCCACAGAAACGTATGGAATACTTCAGACTGCTTTTGGAGCATCTTGCATGAATCAAGAATCAGTTTTTGAGAGGCATAAGAGATTCAAGAATGGCAGGCAGTCTGTGAGGGATGATGAGACGTGTGGGAGGAGTAAGGAAGTCAATACACCAGAGTTGATTGGCCAAAGGGTTAGGGTTAGGGTTATTATGTTGAGGTTTTAAGGGAGTTCAGGAAGAGATTCCGTCGGAAGAGGCCAGCACTCTTCAAATTGGGTCAGTGGCATTTCCACCAAGACAATACACCAGTCCACAACTCCATCATTGTCACAGACTATTTGACCAAGATGGGTATCAAGACAGTTCATTACTCTCCCTATAGTCTAGACCTTGCTCCCTGTGACTTTTGGTTATTCCCTAAGCTCAGAAGCTTCGTTATGAGACAATTGAGGGGATGAAAGACGCTGTGACGAAGGTCATTGGCACGCTCACACATGAGGACTTCCATTGTACCTGCCAGAAGTTGTTGGAACGGTACAATAAGTGCATTGCAGCCAGAGGAGATTACTTCGAAGGGGACTAGTTTCATGCATGTACTATCAATGAAAGTGCCCATACGAAAAAATCTGGAAACTTATTGTATGCACCTCGTAGACAAAATGTGCCTTTATTATTTAATGCTTATATATATAAATATATATATATATATATATATATATTCATAAAGTCATTCAATAAATAAGAGGAATTCTTTTGAAAAAAGCAAAATAATTTTTTTCCAGATTTTTTTTCCATAAATCTCACAAAGATATTTGTTTTAAGGCTATTCAAAATCCTAACAAATCAAATACAGTATTCCAAGTTTGAACAAAGGTCTTTCATGGAATTTTTGCTGGCTGAGAAGTACAACCCAAGTGAAATTTCCTGAATAATGTATGATGAGTACAAAGAAGTATGTTTTAGTCAAAAAAATCTTTACAAATGGGCTAAATGTGGGTTTGCAACAATGAGCCTGAGTTGAAAAGATAGTGACTGGAATGGAAATAAACTGACTCTCTGGTAAAGAAAAAGTTCTGGGCTTAACACTTAGAATAGAATGTCATACTAACTGTCTTCTGGGACAAGAAAGGACCCATCAGTATTGATTTCCTTGAAAAGGTGCAATTGTAAAGAGTTCTTTATACTACCAACTTCTTAAGCAAAATTCACCTTATTTACTGAATGATTCCTCTGTATGTATATATATATATATATATATATATATATATATGTGTATATATAACGTGAAATATATCACCAACATTTAACAGAAAAAAGAAAAAAGTAACCAAACTCTATATGAATTACATCAGATGAGATTGAATAAGCAAAATAAATTTATTATGGAAATGGAATACTATTTCTAAATTTCTTGTTTTAAAAAAAAAAAAAATATATATATATATATATATATATACACACACACACAATACGCTGTTAGCAGGGCTTAGAATATGCTGGCTGTATCCCCTATAGAGAGATATGACACTGAACTGCATCTGATGGTAAAGCTCCTTCCTGGAGATCTGAAGAATGTGGAGTAACCCTTCATTGTCATTACTCCAAGGTCCACTCTAACCCAGGGTGGTAGTACATGTTATGATCCAATCTATGGGTCAGATAGATCTGTTTGCAAATTATTTGTATTTGATAGGAATACTTGATTCCATATAATTGCAGTTTATCAGTATTAATAATACTTATTTGAAGCAGTAATTGTTCACTAAGGATTATTATTAGTTACTTGAAACCATATAACTGTGTGCAAACAAATGAATATCATGAAATCTAACTAATTACTTGAAATCCTATAATTATAAGTATTTGATAGGAATAGTAGAAACCAAACAATTGCATGCAAATTATTTGCAATACATAGAAATGCTTGATGCCATATAACAAACTTAAGTTATTTTTATTAAGAATAATTACTTGAAGCTATAATTGTTTACTCAGGATTGTTATTAGCAAGCAGAAACCATATAACTATGTGCAAACAAATGAGTATTATTAAATAGAAATAATTACTTGGAACTATATAATTATTAATAGTGTGCAAAAAACTCTTAAAAAACAAAAAATGCAAATATAAACATATAATAAACGGCTGGAGAAGAAGTTAGACGGCAATTACACAAGAATGTTGCGAGCAATATTGAACAAGTCCTGGCGGCAACACCCCACAAGGCACCAACTATACGGACACCTGCCTCCAATCATGAAAACTATCTAAGTTAGATGAACCAGACATGCAGGACACTGCTGGAGAAGCAAGGACATGCTTATAAGTGATGTACACCTATGGACCCCTGCATATGGCCGAGCAAAAGCAGGACGACCAGCTCGAACATACATACAGCAGCTATGTGAGGATACAGGATGCAACCCTAAAGACCTGCCAGAGGCGATGAATGATAGGGAGAAGTGGCGAGAGAGAGTCAGGGATATCCATGCCTGTGGCACGACATGATGATGATGATGATGATGATGAAATGTAATTCTCTAACCTCTAGGTATAAAATAACCTGTGACAGGTTGATAAATGGTTAAAATTAATCACGAATCAACATACACACACACAGATATGTATTTATTCTACCCCTTCAAAAAGCCAGGATGCAACACAAGGTCAATTTTTAAGCAGAGTATAGCTGATCAGAGTTCAGAGTTTTTTCAAGAGCAAAATGAGCAGACTTAAACTGATTTTGAACCCCAATTCCATTTTCCATGCATATAATTATGTCATCCATAAACAGGTCAAATGAAACAGCAACAGCAAAAATGTTTCTTTAGAAAAGAATAACCCATGTGTGACTATGATATAATCTCAAACATGGCAGGAAATATATACAACCAGATTTTTTCAGATATTATTACTGTAAATGACATTATGTACATTTTTTTATGATTTTTATCAAAAATACCACACAAGTAAATGTATCCATCCATGACTATCTCATCTTTCTATGACAACATCTATTTGCTATTTGATTTTAAAAAAAGAAAAAAGGTTTTAAAAAAAAAGTTGATGACTCTATAACATGAAAGTTAAAGTAAATGATATATTACATGAAGATATAATATTTAAAAGAGTTATCTAGATGAAAAATTGGATCAACACAGATCAGATCAAAGCGAGTTTTGAAATAATTATTATTACATATATAGTTCATTGGCATAATGGTTAGAGTGTTCACCAATGGTCTGGGAGACCAGGGTTCAATCTCTGAGTCATACCAAAAACTCTAAAAATGGTACTTGATGTCTCCTTGCTTAATACTCAGCATTATAAGGTCCAAATCAAAGGTAAGTAGAGCAATCCAGGGAAAAGAGTTATGCCTTCCTCTACACTTTGGTAGAGTAAATATTGAAAAGGGAGCCTTCAGGTTGCCCTCGATTACAGTCGGCCAACTTAATTATAAAAGAAATAGACTTTTCAGTCTGTCTATTTCTTTTATATGAACTCTCTATCTCTCAATATATATATATATATATATATACAAGTGTGTGTGTGTGTGTGTGTGTGTGTGTGTGTGTGTGTGTGTGTGTGTGTGTGAGAGTTTATCTTTGCCTGAAATATAAAGGAAATGTTTATTCATGCAGAAGAATTTATACAGATTTCAATAGATATAAGGAAAATTCAGCCTGTTTAATGTTTAATGAATAAAAAATTTATAATTAGATGGTAGAATAGTGGTTAACAAGCTAGCATTGCAGAACATTAGTACTGAGTGCTTTACACTTGACCTTGTGCCAGACTAAGCAAAGATGAGTAAATGACTAGAACCAGACTAAATCCACCACTCTTTATGGTATGGATTCATCCAACTACTCCGCCACAAGCAGGGGGTGACACAAAATCAATTTTTAAGTGGTTTGAATTCAGAGTTTTCCTTCACCTAGACTGGTTGCCTAACCAAGTCTAAAGAGCCTAGTTTGCCCTACTATTTACCCATAACTGGTTGAACAGATGGATTCATGTTTTTCCCAAGGGTATTAGCACAAAGTGAAAAGCAAACAGCCTTATCAAGAATTTGAACATGGGTCACTAATTCCATTTCCTACGTTTCCACTCAATGTGGCTCCAACTTATATGGGTGTTTTTGTATTATTTACCTTCCAACTAACTAATCTCAGTCCAGGATTAAGTAATCCATTTGTATTTCAAAATCCCAGAGAATTTTGGGTCTAATTCTCTAGAACACATCCTGGTTTGTGCATGCAATATTTGGTAGTAAGTATGGTCAAATTCCAGTTTCTTGCACAATTCCCAGAGGATGATCTTCCCCACTCAGTCATGCCTAGTCTTACACTCCTTTTGAACTAATTTACTATATTATTGTTATTATCAATAATAATAATAATTGTTTGTTATGACTTCACAGGTATCCCCACTTGTTATAAACTAATCACATTAACCTTTAAAAAAATCTTTGTACAGAATGTATACATAATTGATACAATCTCTATATACAAATCAAATTTAGTTAAGTATCTGATAGTTCCCAAAAATGCCCTCTTAAATTCTTTTTCTTACCATTATTTCTGAAATCATCCCATTTAATGTAACATTTTTTCTCACTATTGTTGTTTTTGATCTGATGAGACAATTTTTTTCCAAAAATATATTTCTCTAGTAGCTAAAAAATTCAATGGTAAGTCGACTTAGTTTTTGAAATCTGTCTTGACTGTAAATTTCCAGTTCAAGGATAAATATTGAAAAAATGTCTATTATGATTAAAAGTTTCATCAATTATTTTGAAAATTTCAATTAGATCATCTCTCATTCTTCTTTCTAGTAAAGTAGCTAATCCTAATTTCTCTAATCTCTCCCAATAACTGTTATCTTTTACTCTTTATATTATTATTCCCACTCTTCTTTGTATCCTTTCCAATCACAATAATACACTCCAGTTTCCAGTGGAACCCATACCTGAATACAATATTCTGTATGAGCTCTCACTAGTGTTTGAAGTTTTCTCCTATATTCTTTAATGTTAAAATAAAAGTTGTGATTCTTAACATTAAAGAAATTCTAAGAGCCAAAAGAAAGAAAGAAGGTACCCACTGGCTCGTGCCCTCTACTAGATTCTTATAGATGCACATTCATATAAGATATTGTTTATCATAAAGTTTTAATTGCCCAGTCAGCTGGGGCTGTAGAATACACCGACTGCAACTCTGCAGAGAGGTAAGACCCTCCCCCACCAATGAGTGTCCTGGATATGACACTAAATTTGATGGTGAGGTTCCAGTAATGCTGGAGCTTTGGGGAATGAGGAGCACTCTTTCATTACTATTGCTCCCAAGTCCACTCTGGCCTGGAGCGGTAGCACCTGATAGGGCCCTATCTATGGGTTAAATAAAACTAAACTGCATACTTATGCTAAACTGAATTGTTTTAATTAGAACTGTTTGACTAAACTAAATAGTTTGAAAGAGAAATGTTTTTGAGAATTAAATTGTGTGCTTACATTTAAAATGCTAAACTGAATTGTTTGAAATGGAACTGTTTTTGTATACTAAACTGAATTGTTTGAAATGGAACTGTTTTGGTATGCTAAACTGAATTGTTTGAAATGGAACTATTTTTGACATTGAAATTGTACTTACGCTAAACTGAATTGTTTAATGTAGAACTGTTTTGACATTTAACTGTGTGTAAACAAAATCTATACTTATACTAAACTGAATTGTTTGAATAAGAACTTCTTGATTAAACTGAATAACTTGAAACAGAAATGTTTTTGACAATTAAACTGTGTGCTCATGCTAAAATGAATTGTTTGAAACAGAGCAGATTATTTGTATAAAAATGGATTTAGCATTAAATAACCTACAAAGGTTGATATGCTATAAAAACCTAACAACCATAAAGTTTTAAATGAGTAAAATATTATTTTTAGCAGTTTAATTAATTCAGTTTATTTTTTGTATATATATATATATATATATATATATATATATATATATATATAGAGAGAGAGAGAGAGAGAGTGTGTAATCAGAATATGATTTCGAACAAAAAGAGGAATAGGACAATGACAAAGAAACAAAATCTTATGGCAGCTTAAAAATGGCTCTGCCCTCAGGTCAATTTGGAGATCCCTCATATCATAGAATAATTAGATTAGATACAAATGAGTCATCTACATAAGAACTTTTCTTATCTTAACTAACTAGAACTCTCTAACTAGGAAAGAAAAATATGACAACAGTGTCATTAGTTGACACAAGTTCAAACCCACTACAGTATATAATCATTAATATGATACATACTTCCCCTGGCGTTATCAGATATTTTATAATATTTCCCAGGTTAAATTTGAGTGATTTAAATAATACCTTTGTTCTAATAAGAATTCAAATGGCACATATTTTCATAAATATCAAAATGTACTTTTAAGCCATAATTTAAATTTACTGACCATCTGTTTCTAAACAACTTATATTGTCTCTGCAAGTGACACTAAATATATGCCCCAGCAATTATTTTTAGTAGCCAAGTTTGGAACTTTTGTTCACTAAAGAATTTGCATATATATATATATATGCATTATTCAGTCCAGTTAAATCAGAGTCAGGAATAATTCCGTCAGGACAATAAAATTATTCAACTATGAACATTTAAATTTTCCTGGTAAATTTTCCTGCTCAATGTAAATTATATCACAGAGCAATAATTCCTTTAAGAAAAACAAAAACTGGTCACATTAGGATTATAAATTTATTTCCATCCTGTTATGGGTATTGATATAAATCAATAACAACAAAATTAACAGGACTTTTTCAGATCAGAAGTCCTGTTAATTTTGGTGTTATTGATTCATATCATTACCCATAACAAGATGGAAATAAATTTATAATCCTAATGTGACTGGTTTTGGTTTTTCTTAAAGGTATATATATATATATATATATATATATATATATATATATATATACAAGGATCATTCAATGAATAAGGGCAGTTTTTTTAAAAAGCAAAATAATTTTCTTTTTCAGAATTTTTTCCATGCTAACACTGCATTGTTTGAAATTGGTCTATAGCAAAACTCATCTTAATCACACAAAAATGTTTCTTTAGAGGCTATTTGAAATGCTAACAAGTCAAACACATTGCTTCAGGCTTGAACAGAGGTCTGTTATCAGATTTTAGCTGGCTGAGAAGTGCAAAGAATGAGATTTAAAGAAGAATTTGATGAGTACAAAGAAGAATATTTTAGTCAATGTAAACTGTGCTTCCTACTTCCAATTCCTTAGGTAAAATTCACCTTACTTATTGAATGACTCTCACACACACACACACACACACACACACACACATACATATATATATATATATCTAGCAAGAGAGAGAAAAAGATAACAGATAAGGATTTGGTGTTGAGTATTTTATTGTTCTAAACATTGGCGTAATGGTTAGAGTATTCACCAGTGGCCCAGGAGATCTGGGTTCAATCCCAGGTTGAGTCATACCAAAGACTCAAAAAATGGTACTTGATACCTCCTTGCTTAACACTCAGCATTATAAGGTAAAGATCAAGAGTAAAGTGGAGCAATCCAGGGAAAGGAGTAGCGCCCTCCCCTACACCTCTGTGTAGTAGCTATTGAAAAGGAGCCTTCAGTCACCCTCGACTATCGTTGGTCATTTTATATTGGTGAGCAAGATGTCACAAATGTAGATAAAAGCTGTATAAAACTTGTTCAAAATCTCTGATATTATAACCTGTTGGATTATGGAATAGACTTGTAGTCAATAGCTTGGCTAAGACCAAGAAAAGTCTCACTCCTCCTGAAAGAGGAGAATTATTTATGGCACACTGGGAGATTCCATCGTACACACATGGGCCAGTGTCCATTCCCTTGACTGATTGGCTGGATCATCTCATTGGATATGCTTGTACATATATTGATGTCCATCTGCCGACAACTGATATCTACTTTCAACCATCACTGGTCATTGTTAAGGATTTGGGTAAGACCACACGATAGAGTTAATGACAACTCTTATTCAAATTTATTGATCACTAAAAAAACATTTTTATCTCTATGGCAGGGTTGCTTGTACCCAGATCCTTGAAAATGACTAACAATGATCAAAAATACATGTTCTCGGGTTATAACATCAAAGACTTTAGAAAATTTTTTAACAGCTTTCATTTGCAGTTATGACATTCCGGTTATCAAAATGAAAAACACAATGGAAAAACAACACTAAATCTTTGACTGTCATCTTTAATAAAATATGCCCAAATGAAAATCTGTTGGCTAAATCGCCACATGATAGATAAGAACTAAACCTGATGCATCATATTCATGCTGTGTCTTCTGACAGCCAAATAACAGCAGAAACATACCAAAGTCAAGAACTGGTTAAATGCACTACACTCTAGAACAAGACTTGCCCAGTCAGCTGGGGCTGTAGAATACACTGACTGCTTCTCTGCAGAGTGGGAAAACCTCCTACATTAGTGTCCCAGATATGAAACTAAACAATCTGATGGTGAGGCTTCAGTAATGCTGGAGATTCGAGGAATGTAGAGTACCCCATCATTGCCATCACTCCCTGATCCACTCTGGCCCGGAGAGGTAGCACCAGATAGTGTCCTATCTATGAGTCAAATAGAACTGTTTGACATTTAAACTGTGTGCAAACAAATGACTTATGCTAAATTGAATTGCTTGAAATAGAACTGTTTGATCACTTAACTGTGTACAATCATTTAACCGTGCATGAAAAATGAGCTCAAGCTTGTTTAAAAATATTATCAACAAAATGTGTTGACAAATCATATATATATTTAATATATATGTATAAACAGGATTTGGCATTAAATAACCAACAATAGTTTATATGCCATAAAACCCAATCAAACCAAATCATATATATCTAATATATATGTATAAACAGGATTTGGCATTAAATAAGCAACAATGGTCAATATGTCATAAAACCCAACCAAACCAAATCATATATATCTAATATATATGTATAAACAGGATTTGGCATTAAATAAGCAACAATGGTTGATATGCCATAAAATCTAACCAAATCAAATCTAAAACTATAGGGAATTATCAAATTGTGGGTAAATAAATACATTTAAGGAGGGGAAAGTTCTTTTTTTCTTTTTGAATACACCATTATATAGAAAAGTGAGAATTTTTTCCATACTTTTATTGAAAGAAACATATGCACACACATGCATATATTTTATATAGGTTTGTTGATTAGGTTTTATAGCATATCAACGCTTGAGTGCTATTTAATGCTAAATCCTGTTTATATATATATATATATATATATATATATATATACATTAAAGATGTTCATGGTTCTTACTAGCTCACTTAGTGAGTTAATGGAGGACCAAATGTTGTAGTATATAGCCATATCTATATATAGTTCTTTTTGAAATTGAAAGTTATCTTTATCTTATTTTCACTTAATTTACTTTATATGTATTTAACCAACCCCTCCACCATGAGCAGGATTTGACACAAGGTCAATTTTTAGACAGACTACAGCTGGTTTGAATTCAGAGTTTTCTTTCTCCTTGACTGGTTGCTTCACTGAGGCTAAAAAATTCACCCTGCCTCACTATATACTCATAACTTGAGGAAGAAGAAAAGGATTCATACCTTTCCCAAGGGCATTAGCACAAAGTGAAACACAAAAAACCCTTGTCTAAAATTTGAACTTTGTTTGCGATTCCATTACCTGAACAAATTATTGTTGGGCAAAGCATTCATCCAAGATATTTCTATTATTTATATATTTTACTTTATTTGTAGAACCAGCTCATTGGCACAGGGGGTAGAATGTTTGCCAATGGTCCAGGAAACCAAGTTTCAATCCCAGGTCGAGTCATACCAAAGACTCAGAAATGGTACTTAATGCCTCCTTGCTTAACACTCAGCATTACAAGGTATCAATCAAGGGTAAGTGGAGCAATACAGGGAAAAGAGTTACGTCCTCTCCTACTCCTTGGTGTAGTAGCTATTGAAACGGGAGCCTTCAGGTTGCCCTCAACAATGGTCAGCCAAATTATTTTATTTGTAATAATTTTTTCACTAAATTTTCTGATCAAAGAATATCAAGACTGCTGATTAAAAAGCATCAAGAATTATCACTGACTTATCTAAACAGTTGTCAAAGCATCTAGAAACAATCACTTTATTAGATGAATTGTACAGCTGTATATCTAGTTGCCTCACCAAGGCTGAAGAACCTAGTCTGTCCTACTATTTATCCATAGCTAGAGGGAGAATAATTGGATTCATACCTTTCCCAAGGGTATTAGTGCTATGAGAAATGCAATCAGTCTTGTCCAAGATTTGAACTTGTGTCGCCGTGTCCATATCCTACGATGATAACCATTACACCACAGGCACCTTCAAGAACAGTAGTGGTACTATTTAACCCATAGCTGAGAGGATATGGGGTTCATACCTTTCCTAAAGGTATTTGCTCGAAAGTGAACGTAGAGCGACTAGAGTACGAACTCGCTTACTACAATTCCGCAGTCCATCGCTCTAACCATTACACCACAAGGACACCCCCAAACAATCACTTTATTAGATGAATTGTACAGCTGTATATCTGTCTTTATTTCAATTTGAAATTTAAAAACTTTTAAATTTCAGTCTCAATACTTTATTCTCCCACCTGTATCTAAGTTTGTATCTTTAGCCTTCTTACATCAGTTTGCCTCACTCTACCCCTAACCATATTTACCAACCCCTCCGCTTGGGCAGGATATGACACAAGGTCAATTTTTAAGCAGAGTTTAACAGGTTTGAATTCAGAGTTTTCCTTCTCCTAGACAGTTTGCCTCACTCTACCTGTAACCACCCATCCACTTACACTATCCAAATATTTATATTTACATACCTATCCCAGCCAATGTATATCTTTCTCTTCAATGCCAGTCAGGAAATTATCAACCCATCCTAATGAGCACTTCAATCACTCACCAGTTTTTGTATATTTATCTCCCAGAGCAAATTCTAACTTATCTATTTATGTATATCAATCTATTACTTTATCTCATGTAATTTATTCTTTATTCCCATCAAGTCATATCAGACTAGTCAGACCAGGAGACATAATCAAGTCAATTCATATTCATCTATTTCACTTCTGTTCATCAAATTCTATGATACTCTACCTATAATCTATTTACCAACCTATCCTAATCTTTACACACATTTTTTTTCATCTAAACATTTCAATAAACTTTTCTGTATCCAAACTCATTAGATATTCACTAAGTTTAGTTTAGGATTACAGAAGGCCGAATTAGGGAAAATAGGGTGTGGAAGTTTATGTTATGTTGATCTTCTATGCGAGGAGAAAATTCCTGCTTGGAAAATCAGTATTTGAAATCCTAGTTTTTACCCAGGCTTGAACACTGACCAATGGCACTGATCAAAAATATTTAACTGCTTCAGACAATGAGCAGGTTACTATTTTTCTTTTTTTCAATATTTACATAGCTCAGTGTGACACAAGGCTAAATGCAGTTGGGGAAGGAAAAAGAATTATGTTTTATAAAGCTTCCTGCCTGAAAAATCAGTATTTGAAATTTTGTTTTTTCCCAGCTTTGAACCTATGGTTGTGATAGACAAAACATAATCATTTTGGCTAAATTGCTTTGCTGTTCTACTGGCTATTTACCAGGTCAAATGGAGATAGAGGAAAGAAGTAGTAAGACTATATTTTATTAATGTTTAGAGTAGAGACAACCTGAAAAATCAGCATACAAAGTCCTGACTTTTACCTGGACTTGAACCATGACTTATAGCAACATTGAAAAATACGTAACTCTTTCAGCCAGGTAGCCTTCTTCATACTCTCTAAATCTCTTTTATCAAAACCCATTTCATTTATTTATTTACTTATAAATTTACTTATTCATTTATACACTTAATCTTATAGTTACTATCATAGGAAATGGCAACCTGAGTTCAAATCCAAGACAAGGCAGTTTACATTTCACTTTATGCTAATGCACTAGGAAAAGGCATGAATCCATCTGTTCTATGAGAAAATAGAAGACCAAAATGAGTTAGGAGAAAGAAAACATTGAATTCAAAACTAGCTTTACTCTGTTTAAAAGTAGATCTTGTGTCTCATCTTGCCCGTGGTAGAAGATTGGATTTTGATATCAAACTATCAATTGAAATATTGTTCTATCAAACACTCATTTAAACGCCACAACTGGTAGCCAGCAAGATCAATTTCAAGTCAGATCTGAGTTATGGAATTAATATCGTAACTAATTACAGGAGGGGAGACCCCGCAGTAGAGTAGCTAATGTGCTGGATTGCAATATCATGATAGCCAAGTTTGAGTCATACTATTGCACTCACCTTTGTACTAATACCCTTAGGAAAGGTATGAACTCTCTTATCCCTATCTAGCTATGGGTTAACTAGTACCACAATAGTCCTTCTACAAGGATAGCTTTGGAATTAAATAACCCATGAAATTTGATGTACCATCAAACAATGAAAACAATGACTATATTTGACGGCATATAAGGCACACTTTTTTTTACTAAAAATATCTTTTAAAATTCCCCTTTGTCTTATATGTCATATGTAGGTTTAAAATTTGCAATAGTCGGACAAAATTAGCCACCAGGCAATTCTTATTAGCTTAGACTTTAGAGTAACTTTCATATACTTATTGTAATTATTTACATGCAGATTAAAAGTGTTTTCATTGATGATATTCATTATATTAATTTCATCACATTTAATATTAGTACTTTATTTTTTTCTTGATTTCCCCTGGTGAAATTCAGGTACGTCTTATACACCCATGTGTCTTATATGCCATCAAATATAATAGTTAGAATTAAAGTTTTACATAAGATATGTGACCCCGCATTGACCTGGGGAAGTTATATAGGGGAATTACTCAAATATGGTACTGAATAAGGGGAAGTATTCGATCATTAGATAATTGGTGGTTAACACCTCAAAGACACATTAGAGTAATAGAAAAATGCCAAAAATCCCTTCTATTTATTTCATTTTCCAAAACAAAATATAAATTTTATAATGTTAATTAACAAAACTTATACAGAATGGTAACAACCAATAATTGTAATTAAAAAAGATAAATCCACAAAACAAAAAAATAAAAAAACAAAAAAGATTTGTCTATTATATTCTAAACACTAGTTCTTCACATTTAGCTTTGTACTACATGAAGCTAAACTATCAAAAATAGTTCTGAATGATAAATAAAATAATAATAGGTCAACATTTAATTTCTGTTACCCTAATAAAGGAATATTTGTTTTGTACATTCTGTCAGTCTAGCTACTTTACATTCCTTACCAATTAAAAGTCTTGACTAGAATCTGGATGCAACATTCTAATGCAATTAAAGTATGTTGTCTTGTTTTGGGTCTTTTCCCCATTGCATATATTGTGTATAAACTTGACTATAGTAGGTGTGTCAAATCAGAAATTGGTCTTTGCTATTGATAGAATGTAACCCAGTAGAATTTGTCACATTTTGCTTGGAAAGGAGATGGATATGACCAAAAATAACTGCCATTACAATGAGAGATGCCACGAAGGAAAATACTCAGCATGGTATCCCAACAAACTTGTATATTAAAGGAGAGGAGATGAATATTTCCAAATAACTTTCCGTTGTCTTGAGAGATGCCAAACAAAGAAATAGTCAACATGGTACTCCAATGATCTAATAGATTAATGGAAACATCTTCAAATTTGCCTTTGTCAGATTACACAGTTTTAGCTAAAATGTAGCATTGAAAAGATTAAGTGGTCCTTTCATGGAATGAGGTGGAAAGTCTCTTTCAGTTACAGAGAGGGAGGGCACTCTTAACCTCTCTGTGAACAGAATTACCATATTTGAAAGCATATAAGGCATACTTTTTTAAATAAAAATATCTTTCAAGATTCCCTGGTGTCTTATATGGCATATGCAGGTTTAAAATTTGCAATTGCTGGCCGAAATTAGCTAGATCGCAACTCCAACTAGCTTAGATTTTAGAGTAACTTTCATATACTTCTTGTCATTATTTAAAAGGCTATTAAACAGATTAAAAGTGTTATTGTTGATAATATTCGTCATGTTTAATATTAGTACTTTGTCTTTTTCTTGATTTGCCCAGTTGAAATTGGGGAGTGTCTTATACACCCATGTGTCTTATAGGCCGTCAAATATAATAGTTAGAATTAATGTTTTACATAAGATATGTGACCCCACATTGACCTGGGAAAAGTTATATAGGGGAATTACTCTAACCTTGATAATTTAATCTATTATATGAAGCCTCTATCTACCCACTATAGGTACCTCAATTAGAGTAATGGCTAGGAAACTAATTTCATGTGAAACCCAAAACTTGTAGTCTTGTGCCAGTCTAAGTTTAGTAAATATCCTTGGTTAACTTGATGGCTGAAATATTAACATGCTTTCTGCTAGTGCCAGAAGTTGGTGTTCAAGTCTAGGTTTCAGATTGAAATATTTCCACTGTCTAACTGTACTATGAACTTTGCAACAATATATAAGCACTGAGGAAAGTCTCTGTGGGGTAGTGGCTAACATGCTAGACTGCAACATCATAGTAAGCAAATATGAACTCGAGTCACATTATCATATTCACTTTCAGTTTAATACTCTTGGGAAAGGTATGAACTCACTTATACCCACAGCTATGGGTTAGATAATACAACAACTGTTCTTCTACAAGGATAGATTTGGCATTAAATAACCCACAAAGGTCGATATGCCATTAAACAAAGAAACCAAACCAAACAATATTCTCTGATGCTTCTGAAGAGACAGACAACTAACATTAGGTTTTAAACTCAAAGTTACCACCACCAAAAAGTCACTGATTATAAGCGAGACATAGGATATTTTTCTTAATAGGAAAGATTATGCCATATATTACAATGATTCAATTCAAGGTTAGACAAGTGTGACATATACTTGTCTGTATTTTAAAAAATTTCTTTCGAGAAGTGCCAATCCTTGTTATTATTTATATAAAATAATATAAAACATAAAAAGAATACTAAAAGATAAACTAAAATTCCTGTGGCTATCTGATTAGGAATTAGTTTATTTGAATAAGACATAAATCTAAAGAAGTGCACAATGAACAAAATGCAGACCAGCAGGGGTAGAGTCATGGCTCATCCAGTAATATAGCCACACAAAAGAACAACATGAAATTAAACAGGGGTAGAGTTATGGCTCATCCAGTAATATAGCCACACAAAAGAACATGAAATTAAACAGGGGTAGGGTCATGGCTCATCCAGTAATATAGCCACACAAAAGAACATGCAATTAAACAGGGGTAAAGTCATGGCTCATCCAGTTATATATATAGCTGCACAAAGAACAAGATGCAATTAAACAGGGGTAGAGTCATGGCTCATCCAGTAATATAGCCACACAAAAGAATATGAAATTAAACAGGGGTAGAGTTATGGCTCATCCAGTAATATATGTAGCTGCACAAAGAACAACATGCAATTAAACAGGGGTAGAGTCATGGCTCATCCAGTTATATATATATAGCTGCACAAAAAACAACATGCAATTAAATAGGGGAAGAGCCATGGCTCATCCCATAATATAGCTGCACAAAGAACAACATGCAACTAAACAGGGGTAGAGTCATGGCCTATTCAGTAACATAGCTGCATAAAGAACAAGATTCAATTAAACACTTGTAGAGTCATGGCTCATCCTGTAATAAATTTTACACGTTAACTATTTTTTCTATATACCAGATGTGCTGGAGGTGCTGCTTATGTAACGGTTATTGATTGAGTAGCTGGACATGATGACCTGAGTTCAAATCCTAGGCAAGGCTGAGAGTATTTCACATAGCAAATATACCCTTGGGAAAAAGTTCCATCCAACTATTCTCTCTCCAGTGATGGGTAAATAGTAGGGTAGACGGAGCTCTTTTATCTAGGTATGTAGGAGGAAAAAAACAATCTAAATTCAAACCTGTTAAAGCCCACTTAAAGAATTGACCTTGTGTCACATCCTTTTCAAGTAGAAGGGTTGGTAGTTATATATATGCTGAAGTCAGTCTTTAAAACTAAAAAGTGGGTCCTTACCCACAAGTGTTATGCAACAGAACCCTATAAAGAGAATGCCTGAGGGAGCTTACAACAAGCTTAGGGTAACATCATCATCATCATGTTGTACCATCAGAACAGATCTCCCTGACCCTCTCCCACACTCCTCTCTATCATCTATCGCTTCCGGTAGGTCTTCAGGGCTGCATCCTGTATCAGCACAGAGCTGTTATATGTAGGTTCTAGCAGGTCGTCCTGTCGTTGCTTGTCCATGTAAAGGGGTCCACAGGAGTATGTCACTTATGAGTTCGTCCCTACTTCTCCAGCAGTGTCCCGCATGTTTGGTTCATCTAACTCGGATAGTTTTTGTGATGGGTGGTTAGTGGCCGTACAGCTGCTGCTTTGTAGGGTGCTGCCTCCAGGACTTGTTCAATATTGCACGCAGTATTGTTGTGTAGTTGCCGTCAAGCTTCTTCTCCATATTCTCTAGTTAGCTTCCATGTAGTGCATCCATACAGCAGTATTGACACAACTGCTGCTTGGAAAAAACTGTGTTTCATTTTATCGGTCAGGTCTGACTTCCCAATGACCGATAGCAAATAACTGTCTATGCCTTTGCTAGTCGCATGTTGATGTTTGTCTCGGTTGATGAGACACTGCTTCTAAGGTAGGTGAACTTATCTAAAAACTAGGGTGGCATATAACCATGCAAAGAAGAGGTTTCCGATCTTCCCACAGTATTTTGCATAGTAAATTTAATGTTTCCACAGAAAATAAAAATATTTAACTAGAATGAAATAATTACTTTAATATCTTTTTAATAATTTATCTCTATATAAATTGGCTTATTCCATCAAGGGAAATGTTCTTACTTTTTTTCTCTCTGTGATCCATACACCCATGTGTCTTATAGGCCGTCAAATATAATAGTTAGAATTAATGTTTTACATAAGATATGTGACCCCACATTGACCTGGGGAAAGTTATATAGGGGAATTACTCTAACCTTGACAATTTAATCTATTATATGAAGCATCCCTCTACCCACTTAGGTACCTCAACTAAAGTAATGGCTAGGAAACTAATTTCATGTGAAACCCAAAACTTGTAGTCTTTGCCAGTCTAAGTTTAGTAAATATCCTTGGCTAACTTGATGGCTGAAATAATAATCAGTGACTTTTTACAGTGACTTATCTACAGCGAATGGATAAGTAAAAAAAGTAAAGGGTTATTAGTAAAAGGTTTAGATAACAGATAAAAAGTAAACAATAATAGTTAAAGGGTTATAATAGGAGGTGCCCGTGGTGTAATGGTTATCGTCGTAGAAAAGGGACACGGCGACACGTGTTCAAATTCCAGACGAAACTGATTGCATTTCACATAGCACTAATACCATTGGGAAAGGTATGAATCCAATTATTCTCCCTCTAGCTATGGATAAATAGTAGGACAGACTGGTTTCTTCAGCCTTGGTGAGGCAACTAGTCTAGGAGAAGGAAAACTCTGAATTCAAACCTGTTAAGCTCTGCTTAAAAATTGACCTTGTGTCATACTTTGCCCGAGCGGAGGGATTGGAAAATATGGGTAAGGGTTATAATAGGTAATATGTGTTATACAATATATGATGCAAATCTGTAATGATATAATAGTCAATATTTATTTGGCAGAAATTAATATTCAAGATGTAAGATCTAAATGCTCTGAGGTAGAAGATACTATTTGCCAATGTCTCCCACCAGACAAGGCTTGACATAAAGTCAAAAGCCCGAAGGGGATAAAGGGGAGGGGAATGTCGGGAACGAGCTGAGGCTCGAACCCTGCTGGTCTGTGCGGCTCATTGACCCACTAAGTGCAATGTGGGTCTAATGAGGCAAGCAGTTTCATGAACCCAAATGTGGGTCCGGGCACGTATGCCAGGTTATAGCTTGAACTAGACAGCAAGATCTAGTGCCATACATGGAGTCATGAGAGCATCCGAATGTGTGACAGGTAAAATCTGACTGACGGAAACTAAGCAAACAAGCCTTGCAATGTCTGACCTTTAGTATCTATCCATTCTGATTGAGTTTTGAAAATAGAAAACATTTTTAAAAACTTGATTTTGTGAGTCTAAATATCACACAGGGCATGTCTTTCCACATTTTGTGAGGAGGCAATGTCTATAAGATAATATGATAATATTTCAAATACTGTATAGTGAATTTGTCAGCACAGTGAGCCCTTCATAAAATGAACAAAGGTGTGAGCATAGCAAGCCTGTCACAAAGCAATAAAACCGCCAGTAGGGCCTAGCATAAAGCTGAGCTACATTGCATTGAATTCACATTGAAATACTTATCTTTGTTGGTTAAAGAGTCGACATTTGAACAACAGAAACAGCAAGTAAACAAAAGGTTAAAAAAAAATCCCTTCTACTTATTTCATTTTTCTAAATATTTGTTTTACAATCTATGTTGTCATTTAAATATTTATGCCAAATAGTTAAAAATGGTAAATCTCACTACTGGTTGGTTAGTTGGATTTTATGGCATATCAACCTTTGTAGGTTATTTAATGCCAAATCCATTTTTATACAAATACTTAGTTCTATTTCAAACAGTTCAGTTTAGCAGGAGAACAGAGTTTAATTGTCAAAAATATTTCTATTTCAAGCTATTCAGCTTAGTATAAATATAGATTTTGTTTACACACAGTTAGATGTCAAAGCAGTTCTCTTTCAAACAATTCAGTTTAGTGTAAGTAGTTTCAATGTCAAAAACAGCTCCATTTCAAACTATACAGTTTAGTTATATTTGACCCATAGAGAGGACCTTATCAGGTATTACTACTCTGGGCTAGAGTGGACCTGGGAAAGATGGCAATGAAGTGGTCTCCACATTCCCCAAAGTTCCAGCATTACTGGAGCCTTATCATCAGATGGTTTAGTGTTATATCCAGGACACTCATTGGGGGAGTCTTACCCCTCTGCAGAGATGCAGTTGGTGTATTTTACAGCCCCAGCTGACAAGGCTAAAATCTCACCATTAAAGATAAATCTATGTAACAGAAAAGAGATTTACCTATTATATTCTAGAAGGAGTCTCAATGGTGTAATGGTTAATGTGCAGGACTACAACTTTGAAGTAAGTGAGTTCAAACTCCAGTTACACTATTATGTTCCCTTTTGGACTAATACCTTTGGGAAAGGTATGAAACCTTTATTTCCTAAACTAAGGGTTAAATAGCAACTCTGCTGTTCTCCTACAAGAATGGCTTTGGCAATAAATAATCCACAAAAGACGAATCCCAATGACATAGAGGTTAACATGCTGGACTACATGATAATAAGTGAGTTCAAATTCCAGTCGCAACATTATGTTCACTTTCAAACTAATAACCTTGAGAAAGATATAAACCCCTTATCTTTCCAGCTATGGGTTAAATAATAACTCTGCTGCTCTTCTACAAAGATAGATCTGCCATTAAGTAACCCACAAAGGTTAATACACCATAAAGTAAAGAAACCAATCTAATAATATTCTTTTACATTATAAAATTAATACTATTCTGTGAAAAATAAGTTATGCTAAAACCCAGAACCTTTAGCCTCCATTGCTTGTTGGCCATGTACCATATGAGCCACTCACCCTGAAAATTAGCTGAGAGCATAAAGTATTGCAATCTTATCTGACAGGAAGTTAAATCACAGAGTAGAACATTTTATAGGCAATGTAGAAATTGGGATTTCCCAGATGGAATTGAGGCCACCCAGGTATGTGTATATTTAGGTATCAACACAAATACTAGCTGGTCAGGTACAAACGGTTACATTTAAATGAGTAACTCTTCAAAGATTTATCAATTTAAAGACTTTCTTTTTTCTTCAGATTGTAAGCAATAATGTTTATGCATTGTTTTTTTACATCTCTAGGTTGATGAACAACTTGTAAGCCTAATTAGTAATGTTTAATTAAATGTAAATAATCATTTTAGCAGGATAATTTGTTTAGTTTTTAGTTGTTTTTGAATTTTTTTAAAAATTTAAATTCTGTATACTTAGCTGCTTTGCAACAACATGTCTTTCAAGTGATTATTTCTTATTGATAGAGACCCCATCTCAATAAAAAAAACTTTCCTTTTTTTTTATAGTGAACACAATTTTGCAAAGAATCTTCTCTTAGATCCAATATGTATTAATATGGCAACTACACTTACTTTAATACAAGGTATCTCATACATTTTACTTGATGGGCCCCACCTTTTAACCAAATTTAATTTCCATTTACCCCCAAATAAATTAGGTTTGATTTGGTTTCTTTGTTTAATGGCATATCAACCTTTGTGGTTATTTAATGCCAAAGCCATTCTCCTTGAAGAACAGTTGTGATACTATTTAAACCATAGATAGGAGGATAAGGGGGTTCATACCTTTCCCAAGGGTATTTGCCCGAAAGTGAACGTAATAGCACAACTGGAGTATGAACTCGCTTACTACGATCCCGCAGTCCATCGCTTTAACCATTACATCACGAGCCCCCACTAAATTAATTGAATATTAAATTACAATAACTTACTTAACAGGGTTTAATACAATTTACACATCCCAGCTATGAGTTAAATAGTACCATTACTGTTCTTCTAGGAGAATGGCTTTAGCATTAAATAACCTATAAAGGTTGATATGCTATTAAACAATGACACCTTTACAATTTACACAAGAAAAGAATCAGTAAACTATAAGTGCAAATGCACATTTAATTCTTGAATTATTTTTTAATGGGAAAGATGAGTTTGGCGAATACTAAGAAGATACTAGATATTAGATTGCAGTTTTGTGAGTCTGAGCTACAAATCACTAGGTTCTATGTTTAAAGTGATTCACTGTTAAGTAAATAACACACATGGCTAAACCTCGATTTCATCATATATTGACTTGGAAAATCTAGTAAAATGAGCTTGAAAGTTGCACAAAATTTGTGATATTTTACCATAGTTTTTTCATTCATCCAGTGATATCTAATCCCTGAAATGTATACATAGACTTCACTTCAAGATCTGTCATTTCAGTAAATTCTTCTTTAAGAAAGGTGTCTAAATTTGTACTTTCCACTTCAACATCAAATGGAGAAATAATCCATTCAGAAATTTTCATAAATGTCTTTGAATCAAGTTTTAAACTTTGAACATTCTTTCATGGCTTATATATCAAGTTGTTCAGAAAACAATGTCCAATTTTAGAATAAACATTTAATCCTGAATTATTGAATTCAAACAGTGTTTTAATCAATCAAAAAAAGATTCCTGAACATCTATGCATTTCTTCCATCAATTAACAAAGTTATTTATGCCTCTACTCTAAAGAATTTATAAACTTTTATTCCTGAATTATTGAATTTAAACAGTGTTTTAATTAATCAAAAAAAGATCCCTTAACATCTATGCATTTATGCCATTGATTAACAACATTATTTATGTCTGTACAATAAAACTCTTAAGATTTTCATGCAAAAAAATCTTTAAATGCAGTTTTACTTCTTTGAAATGGAATGTTTTGGGGCATAAACAAAAGTGTCCAGATGCTTAAAAGATTGGTAGTTGGTGAGAGAGAGAGAGAGATCAGAAGAATATAGTGAATTTGGCAAAGTTTCATGTCCCAAGTCAGTGAGCTTGAACTCATGCTAAAAAGTAAATGCACATTTCTTTTTTTATGTTCATGATTATCAAAATCAAATTCTGAAAAAAGTGAAAGAAAATCAACAAAGAGGACACTTGTATCATTAGGAATATGAATTTTTCACACATCTACAATTAAAAAAATGTCAAAACAAAATTTATACAGTTTATACTCAAACTGAACAAGTTTTTTTTTTAATTTAAATAAACACATTATTTATAAATCCTAACCTGTTAATTCACCCCCAGTGAACCATTATGATTTTATTCACTCAGCCAAAATGTTATTTATCCCTAGGGATCTATATGGACCACTTTAAGAAGCCTTGCTTTTGATCAAAATGTTTTCATAATAAAAAAAAGGTCTCATTAAAAAAATTCATCTGTAGTGAGTAATGCTTTTAGATTAAGATAAATTTCTCATAAAAAAAGACATTTAAAATTACTAAAATCTAAAGTGTTTACAGACCATTGGCCAAATGGGTAGAGTGTTCATAAATGACCCAGGAGACCAGGGTTCAATCCCAGGTTGAGTCATACCAAAGACTAAAAAGAATGGTACTTGATACTTCCTTGCTTAACACTCAGTATTATAAGTAATATATCATGGGTAATGTGGAACAATCCAAGGAAAGGAGTAGTGCCCTCCCCTACACCTTAGTGTAGTAGCCTTCAGGTCACTCTCGACTACAGTCGCCAACTTACTTATTTTTGATAAAAAGAACCAAAAGACTTTAATATGTCAAGCTGTTATGATTCATGGTTTGAAAAAACAGCTCAGTTCAGAATATCCACCCCAAAGAATCTATGTTATTTGACTTGTTATATTTATTCAATATTAAAAATACTTTGCAAGTTGTCAACTGTATAACCAGTAAAGCAACTAAAATGAGAAAATTTAGAAAAAAAAAATTATTCGGCCCACAACAAGAAAAATATAGTAAAGTGAGTCAAAAGTTTGTAATATTTTGGAACATGCTTGTTTGCAGCACATGTACCACATGACAGAAGCAGTTCAAACTGTGGAAGGTACCCACTGTGGTAGTTGGTACACTAACACATTATGCATTGCTTTATTCCCTGTGTGATTTGAAAGCCGCACAGATGAATATGCAATGCAGTCTAATTCAGGAATTAATGCTTTACAAACAGGGCCATAACACTGCAAAAGCAGCCAAAAACATTTGTTATGTAAAAAGGTGAATGTGCAGCTAATTAGAGTACAGTAAGTAGATGGTTTAAGAAATTTCACTCGGGTGGCAAGAATGTCAATAATCAGACAAGATCAGGTAAGCCTAAAACTGTGGATTCCAAGGTCATGCTCCAAGACAGAGAGGCAAATTTGGTGAGGAGTCAGACAAGATCAGGTAGGCCTAAAACTGTGGATTCCAAGGTCATGCTCCAAGACAGAGAGGCAAATTTGGTGAGCAGTCAGGCAAGCTCACCACCTCAGAGTTCAGAGTCATTCATCACCTTCAGCAAAAACATCCAGTGCTGCCGAATTGTGCTTCACATTACCAAAATATTGCAAAACTTTTCACTCACCCTAGAATATTATGAAAATATAAAAAATAAAATACAGAATAGTTACATTATTACAATTATTCTAAAAAATATATTGATATTGGTTTGGTTTTCTGGCATATCAATCATTGTCGATTATTTAATGCCAAATTCTGTTTTTACAACTATAGGAAATATATGATTTGTAAACACATTTTGTTGATACATATAGTTAAATGCTTAAATGGTTCTATTTCTAACAATTCAGTTTAGCATAAGTCAATAAAGTTAAATGGTTACAAGTAGTGCTATGTATAACAAACAATTCAATTAAATATCAGTTATTTGTTTACACAGGGTTAAATGATAAACAGTTCTATTTCAAACAATTCAATTTAGCATAGGTCATTTGTTTGCTCTTAGTTTAGATGTCAAACAGTTCTATTTGACCCATAGATAGGACCCTATCAGGTCCTACCACTCTGGGGCAGAGTGGACCTGGGAACGATGGCAATGAAGGGGTACTCTGCATTCCCCAAAGCTCCAGCATTACTGGAGCCTCGCCATTAAATTGTTTAATGTCATATCCAGGACACTCGTTGGAGGGGGGATTACTCCTCTGCAGAGATGCAGTTGGTGTATTCTACAGCCCCAGCTGACTAAACTATATTTATATTGTTATTACATATCAATAATACACATAAAAAAATGAGAAGAGAAAAAAAAATATTTTTATTCTAAAATTTGTTGCTGGGCAAAGAATGGTAAGGATAATTAATTGGCTAAGGCCCTCACTTTCAAGATTCTAAACTATTCTGAAGAAATAACTCTTTTCTTAAAGCTAGAAATAGAGTGACAATAAAAAAAATCTTATTATAGCAGAGGTAACTGTAATATTAGCAAGCTGAGAATGCAGAAGCACAACTGACTGGAATCATCAGAAATCACTCAACTACTTATGATATTTACCTGATTTTAGAAGTATTTAAGTTATCTACTGCATCACATCTTGTAAAGTGAATCTACTTGATTTGAAAATCAAAATCAAAAATCCTGGTTTTCACCTGAATTCAAACTGATTGCAGGTGAACAAGGCCAGAAGTATAGGGCACCAAGTGGGAATCAAACTCTCTAAAAAGAGTCTGCAAGCCAAGCTTGCAAACTATTATACCACATATGGTGCTCTCAGGATTATTTGCATATAGATTGGCAATTCTGTTTATTTATGTTTTTGAGATGGGGAGATCAGTCATATTGGTAAGTTGAAGAACACAGGAACATCAGTTGACTGAAATCTTTTCAAATCACTTGAGTAAACAGAAGAAAAAAGAAAGAAATCATAGGAAGAATAAAATGAAGAGGGAAGAAATAAAAAACTACTTATGATATTTACCTGATTTTAGAAGTATCTAAGTTGTCTACTGCATCACATCTTGTAAAGTGAATCTACTTGATTTGAAAATCAAAATTAAAAATCCTGGTTTTCACCTGAATTCAAACTGATTGCAGGTGCCAGTAAAAAATCTACAATGATCTCAGCCATCAAATAGAACCTAAACAAATTTTTCAAGTAAGTAAAGTCCTATAGCTTAATTTTAAAATCAGCATTTGTGAATCTTGGCTATTAATTGAGCTTGACCACTGGAGCCTGATAAAAGATGACTTCACTCACCAAGTGGCTCTTTACCATTTAGTCCAGGGATGCTTGTGCAGTCCTTTCAAGATTTTCTCATTGCCTTTTGATGTTGACTTTAAAGAAGTACTATTTCAATAGCAGATGGAACTCATTGATCTTCACTGTTCAGAAGATTTAAAGTCTAAGTTTCTTGTTTGCCACATCCTCAGTTTCTATAAGAACAACATGTTTCCATCTTGATGATTTCTCTGTCTTATCACTAACAACCAGCAGGTAGAGAACATGTTTGGCACTGCGTACCACTATGAGCATTTGTTCTCCAAAATTAAGCATGCCGAACATATGCTATGTTTGATGTACTCATTTTATCAACTGCCTTAATTTAATCCTGAAATTACATCTTTTTGTGATCACAAACAACACCAAATGTCTCAATAAATCATCACTTGTCTGATGTACTCTTTCTATAAACCTTTTCATTTAATCCTTAAATTACATCTTTTTGTGATTGCAAACAACACCAAATGTCTCATCAATAAATCATCACTTGACTGATGTACTCTTTTTATCAACCTCTTTTTTAAATTCTGAAATTACATCTTTTTGTGATTGCAAACAACACCAAATGTCTCATCAATAAATCATCACTTGTCTGATGTACTCTTTCTATAAACCTCTTCATTTAATCCTAAAATTACATATTTTTGTGATCACAAACAACACCAAATGTCTCATCAATAAATCATCACTTGTCTGATGTACTCTTTTTATCAACCTCTTTATTAAACCCTTAAATTACATCTTTTTGTGATTGCAAACAACATCAAATGTCTCATTAATAAATCATAATTGTTACCTTGTAAATTTAGCAGGTGTTTTTTTTCCTATCCTTTTGCAATTGTAGACCTGGACCCCCTTGAGTTTAGCTTTAGGGCTGAAAAGGTTGGGGACCCCTAATTTAGTCATTATACTGAGGCATTGAGAATGAAATAATAAGAGAATAAAATAAAGATACTATCATCTCTTGGTTAGTCTTTTGCAGGAAAAAAAAATTAACTGCTATATTGTCATCTTTTCATTTCAAATCTTCACACCAGACTAATCTTCACATATCTTCATTTAGGTTTTTCATAAAAAGAAACCAGATGAAGAAAGGAAAAGCAAAGATTTGATATTGACGATACATCATTTCAGAATTTTTGGAAACCCACCAAAAATAACGCATGAACCAATCACCAAAATAATTAGCAAACAATTAGACATTAAACTAGGACCATTCACACAAGAAGAACTCAATTCGGTTCACAGAAAAATTAAAAATAGGAAAGCTGCAGGGCTGGACGAAATTCCCCCGGAAGTATGGAAGACCAGACAATTCGACGACATACTGCTCCGACACTGCAAAGCAGTATACAATCAAAATCCGATAGATAGATGGATGAAGGGATGCATACTCCCCTTCCCTAAAAAGGGGGACCTCGGATTAGCCAAAAACTACTGAGGCATAACACTTACATCCATAGCTGCCAAAATCTACAATGCCCTACTACGAAACCGAATAGAACCCAAAATCGACAACATACTTAGAAAAAACCAAAATGGCTTCCGAAGAAATAGATCCACGACCTCACAAATATTAACCATCCGCAGAATCCTTGAAGGTGTACGGGCAAAGAACCTACAAGCGACATTAATATTTGTCGACTTTACCAAGGCTTTCGACTCCATTCACAGAGGAAAGATGGAACAAATCCTACTAGCGTACGGCATACCTAAAGAAACCGTAGCGGCAATAATGATTCTCTATAGAAACACTAAAGTAAAAATACGATCACCCGATGGAGACACAGAATACTTTGACATTGTAGCAGGAGTACTACAAGGGGACACGCTGGCCCCATACCTCTTTATCATTTGTCTAGACTACGTACTTAGAACATCGATTGACAAAATCAAAGAGAATGGCTTCGAACTGACGAAGAAAAGAAGCAGAAGATACCCCGCAACAACAATTACCGACGCCGACTACGCCGATGACATAGCAATACTGGCAAATACACCTGACCAAGCCGAAACACTTCTGCATAGTTTGGAATGAGCAGCAGCAAGCATAGGCCTCTATGTTAATGCACACAAAATGGAATATATGTGCTATAACCAAACGGGGGACATCTCCACTCTAGAAGGAACCCCACTTAAACTAGTAGACAAATTCACGTACCTAGGAAGCAGTGTCGAATCAACCGAAAAGGACATCGAAACGAGGCTAACGAAAGCATAGACAGCTATCAATAGGCTATCGATTATATGGAAATCAGACCTAACCGATAAAATGAAACACAGTTTCTTCCAGGCAGCGGTCACATCGATACTGCTATATGGATGCACTACATGGACGCTAACAAAATGGCTGGAGAAGAAACTAGATGGCAATTACACAAGAATGCTGTGTGCAATCCTGAACAAGTCCTGGCAGCAACACCCCACAAGACACCAACTGTACGGCCACCTGCCCCCATCACGAAAACTATTCAAGTTAGACGAACCAGACATGCAGGACACTGCTGGAGAAGCAGAGATGAACTCATAAGAGATGTACTCTTATGGATCCCCACACATGGCCGCGCAAAAGCAGGGCGACCAGCTCGAACGTACATTCAGCAGCTATGTGAGGATACAGGATGTTGTCCTGAAGACCTACCTAGGGCGATGAACGATAGGGAGGAGTGGCGAGAGAGGGTCAGGGATATCCGTGCTACCAGCACGATATGATGATGATGATGATGATAAGAAAAAACTTTTCTTGTGTGCCCAATGCGTAATTAGGATACAGTGACTTGTTCCTTTCCTGAAACCTGGTTTCCATTTTCTTCGCGTGGGTTTTATCAAGAGTTTATTGTGTATATGCTATCAAATGATGTTGCCATCTTGTACAGAAAAATTTATTGATTCTGGGTTTCAAGTCTGTATGGAATTTTTTTCTTTCAGTTTTTTATAAAAAGCTACGAGATAAAGAAAAGACAAGCCAAGAGATGACATTGAGGATACACCATGTAAGAATTAAAATAATTAAAAAAACAATTAAAGAAAATACTTTTACTTTATTTTAGATTTCAATAAGAGATTATATCACACTGTTGATCTTCTCTATTCTTTCTGGCTTTGATTCTCATTTAAAAATCATTTCTTCTGAAACTAATAAGTGTCTATTTAAAAACAACAAACATGACAAGTTAGTCTGAATCATTACAGAACAAGATAAAAAAAAAATAAAATCTGAATTGCATCTGGTTTTAATGAGATTCTAAATACATTTTATTTTTACCCAAACTGAATATTTCATAGAACAATTCAGGGTTTTTTTGCGGGGGAAAGAGTTAAAAAAAAAAAAAAATTTCTTGTTTTTCAAGAGCACCAATCCTTTATGAGAGAAAAAGGTCAAAGTGCTTGATCACATGTGCAGGTCTTTTGTTAATGAGTAGGCAGTTTTGTACAATAAGGTTTAAAAAGCAAAGATTTTTTTCACATAATGGGGGGATTGTTTCGGCTTCTTCAGTCAGATATCTACAACTTCAAAAGTGTGAAAACTGCTTGAAGCCTGACTTTTATTAAGCGAAACCAGGGATAAGAGACTTTAGAATTTTCAGAAGAACAGTAAAAAAGTGAAAATATGAAAACACTGATGTTTTGTGTTTGTCTTTATTGATAACATATGCATCAAACATTTTTTTCTTATCATTATTAAGGCATGCTAACAACACAAATCTCCTTGACTCTCTCTCTTACCATCTGCCCCTATCAATCATCACTTTTGGCAAGTCGTCTGGACAGCATCCACTGTCCACACAGGGCTGATAGATGTAAGTTTTTGTTAACTAACACTGGTGTGTTGATATATAAGAGTCCACAGGAGAATACTGCTTATGAGTTTGTTCTTTCTTACACTGCAATACCAAGCATTTCCTGCTCAGCTTACATGGATGGTTTGTAAGATGGGAGGTAAGTGGCCATACAGCTACTGTTTTGTAGAGTGCTGCTTCCAGGATTTGTTCAAAACAACACACAACATTTTTGTGTAGTTCCGATCTAGCTTTTTTTCCAGGTGTTTCATTAGAGTCCAAGTGATGTGACCATACAGTAGTATTGACACAGGTACAAGTTGGAAGAATTCTATTTCATTTTATTTGAGAGGTCAGATTTCCATACCCTCTTGATATATTCGAATAATTGGACACTCTATCTTAGCTAATCTCACAGATCATTATCACTCTAGTGACTTCAATTCTCACTTTATGTCAGACTAAAGATGGCTTGATAAATATATAAATAATAATACAATGAAATCTAATAACTAGATAAAGCTTAGCAAATGAACTTCACAGGAGATTCGTTTATAGCGATGATGCCATTTGATTAATTGACTGATTTCAAAGGCATGTCAACCCATCTAGGATTATTTTGTGCCTAGAAGTGAAGAAATCAATTTCATAGTACATTCATATGTACATGGGTAAATAGTAGGACAGACTAGGTTCTTCAGCCTTGGTTAGGCAACTAGTCTAGGAGAAGGAAAACTCTGAATTCAAACCTGTTAAACTCCGCTTAAAAATTGACCTTGTGTCATATCCTGCCCGAGCGGAGGGGTTGGTAAATAGGATATGTACATTTTTGTGCAGCTGCTGCTTGAGAGCTTTTTATTTTTGCATACGGTCGTATCAAATAAAAATAATTTTTAAACATATCTATCCATGGCCCTTTAACAGGTACTACTACTCCAGAATTAGAATGAACCAGAGAATAATGACAGTGAAGGGGTAAATCCACACTCCCCAGACCTCTGAAAGTAGAGCCTCACCATCAGATGCAGTTTAGTGTAATACCAAGGACACCCTTTTATGAGGCGGAGGGGTCTTATTCCATTATAAGGGATACAGTCAGCATATTCTAAGAGTGGGATGTTATTTACATTCCCCATTTGTTAGGAATAATTTGTATTATCATCACAGTTAATATATTGTAGCTATACTAGACTCAGGGATTGTTGAGAACTTGCGCTCCTGCTACAGGAGTAAAACACTATTCTTTCAGGGGAGATAAGATGTAAATAGGAGGTGCCCGTGGTGTAAAGGTTATCATTGTAGGAAATGGACACGGCGACACGAGTTCAAATCCTGGACAAGACTGATTGCATTTCACATAGCACTAATACCCTTGGGAAGGGTATGAATCCAATTATTCTCCCTCCAGCTATGGGTAAATTGTAGGGCATACTAGGTTCTTCAACTAGTCTAGGAGAAGGAAAACTCTGAATTCAAACCTGTTAAACTTCGCTTAAAAATTGACTTTGTGCCATATCCTGCCCGAGCGGAGGGGTTGGTAAATATGGATAAGATGTAAATAGATTCTTATATTTAAAGTTATCCTATTATCTGATATTAAATATAATTCTATATAACATGCGTGTTTTAAGGTTTACTTAACAGGAAATCAAATATCTATTCAAATAACAGAAGAGTATTCTCAATGTATGATCAGGTTTATCATATTTACCCAACCCTTCTGCTCGAGCAGGATATGACACAAGGTCAATTTTTTAAAGCGGAGTTTAACAGGTTTGAATTCAGAGTTTTCCTTCTCCTAGACTAGTTGCCTCACCAAGGCTGAAGAACCCAGTCTGTCCTACTATTTACCCATAGCTGGAGGGAGAATAATTGGATTCATACTTTTCCCAAGGGTATTAGCGCTATGTGAAATGCAATTAGCCTGGTCCAGGATTTGAACTAGTGTTGCCGTGTCCATTTCCTACAACGATAACCATTACACCATGGGCACCTCCATGTATGATCAGGTTTATAGGCATTTAAAAAATATATATTTCTTGTGCAGTTTGTTAAACAATATATAATATCATCATCATCAAGTTGTACTGAAAGCACTGATTCACTTGACTCTCTCTTCCCATCCATCCCTATCATCTATCATTCTTACCACAGCATCTGATGTTTCCACAGAGCAAATGAAGGTAAGTTTTTGCAGGTCAAACGACACTGGAGTATCCATATATGGGAGTCCACAGGAGAATGTCACTTACAAGTTTGTCCCTGCTTCTCAAGCAGTGCCCAGCATGTCTTGCTCAGGCAACATGAATGGTTTGTAAAGATTGGAGGAAGCTGCTGTTTTTTGGGGTGCTGCTTACAGGATTTGTACAAAACAGCATGCAGCAACCTTGTATAGTTCCCATCAAGCTTTTTCTCCAAGTGCTTTGTTAAAGTCCAGCTGGTGCAGCCATACAATAATACTGACACAGCAACAACTTGGAAGAATTCCTATTTCATCCGAGAGATTAGATTTCTATATGGTTGATAATTTATCAAAAGTTGTCCATACCTTTCCAATGCTGCATATGTTGACATTGCTTTCATTAGATGAGATATTGCACTGAGGTTATGTGAAAGGAGACAATATATAAGTGCTCTACTATTCAGTTAAAGATATGGACTGCTAGATGATTTACACGAGTGATTTGTTTATAGCAGTGAAGGTTGATGTAGAACCAGCTACACTGTTTGGTTGGGTTGGGTTTAGTTTTATGGCATATCAACCATTATAGGTTATTTGATGCCAAATCCTTGTTGTACATATTAAATATATATGATTTGTAAACACATTTTGTGAATAACATTCTTTTGCCCGCAGTTAAATGGTTTCAAGTATTGCTATATAACAGTCACAATTTAATATCAGTCATAGTTTGTTCTGTTTGACCCATACCAAGACTAAAGAATCCAATCTTCTCTACTATTTACCCATAGCTAGAAATAGAACAGATAGGATCATGCCTTTCCAAATAAATACCTAATGTTTACTTATCTATAGAAGAGAACTTTTTTACTTAGCAAGCAGGGCTCCAGTCACTTCTGACAGGATTATTTACACATGTCATTCAGTAAACTTAGGTTACACAAGGCCAGAAGTATAGGGCACCAAGTGGGAATCAAACTCTCTAAAAAGAGTCTGCAAGCTAAGCTTGCTAACTATTTTACCACATATGGTGCTCTCAGGATTATTTGCATATAGATTGGTAATTTTGTTTATTTCTGTTTTTGAGATGGGGAGATCAGTCAGTTGAAGAACACAGGAACATCAGTCAACTGAAATCTTTTCAAATCACTTGAGTAAACAGAAGAAAAAAGAAAGAAATCATAGGAAGAATAAAATGAAGAGGGAAGAAATAAAAAAAAAATGCAAATAGAGAAAAAACAGTTACACAGATAAGGAAGAAGACAAGTATAGAGAGGAAGAAAGAAAGATTAAATAGTTTTGTCTACTAAGAAAAAAAAACATCCCAGATATACTAGAATTTCTATAGTATAAATAACTAAATAAGAGATTTATATATATTTACTATAGGTCAAGTAATACCTCATGTTACCATAACAATCAAATCTCTTATTATTCTGTAGTAAGGTCAGGTTGCAGGATTATATATATATATATATATATATATATATATATATATATATATATATATATATATATACAAGGGTCATTCAATAAGGGCAATTGTTTTGAAAAAAAGCAAAATGTTTTTTTTAGAATTTTTTTTCCATAAATATAAACTCTGCATTCTTTGGAATTAGTTTATAGCAAAAAGTATTCTAATCTCCCAAAAATAATTTTTTTAAGGCTTTTCAAAATGCCTGCAAATCAAATACACTCCTCCAGGATTGAACAGAGGTCTGTCATCAAATTTTTACTGACTGTGAAGTGCAAACCATATGAAATTTACAGAATATGTGATGTGTACAAAGAAGTATGTTTTAATCAAAAATATCTTTTCAAACGGGCTAAACATGGGTTTCCTACAACAAGCTTGAGTCAAAAAGACAGTCCATGGAGTGGAAACACACTGACTCTCTGGTAAAAAAAAAGTTCCTGATGCAGTGGTCAGTAAAGAAGATCATGTTGACAGTCTTCTGAGACATGAAAAACATTATCATTTTTGATTTCCTTTAAAAATGTGCAACTGTGAAATGTACTTCGCAAATATAAAGATATAATCAAATAATAAAAAAATAATTACAGGAAGTGGAAACATATGTCTTAATTAATAAGACCATCTGTAAAAACAATGAAGTTGTTTGCAATGATACACTGGATGTAGTATAAGCAATAGGGCTATCAATAATAAATGTTTACTTTCTATTACTGCCCTCCTAATTTTGCCCTAATCTATATATAACTTATTGACTGTGCAGCATTATAAGCAAACGGTATCAAAGAAAGGCATCAGTTGAAAGAAAGACAAATTGACAGAGTTCAACACTCTTCTGTAACATGATACACTTGATCTAGCTCTCAGGGAACAGGTCACCAAAGCAGAAGTAAGGGGAGAGGTATTATGTGAACCCCAGTATATATATAAGTAGTTGGCCCACCGGGTCAAGGGTGACTTGAAGGCTCTCTTTTCAATAGCTACTACACTGAGGTGTAGGGGAGAGCACTACTCCTTTCTCTGGATTTCTCCACTTACTCTTGATCCATACCTGATATTGCTGAGTGTTAAGCAAGAAGGCATCAAGTACTATTTTTTGAGCCCTTGGTATGACTTGACCTGGATTCAATCCCAGGTCTCCTGGACCACTGGTGAACACTCTAACCATTATGACATTAGGCTAGTAAGATTGTTGTTGGTCCAATAAGAAAAGAGTAAAATATCTTTAAATGAATAGGTCTGCAAATGATTTCATATTGGGGAATAAATTTTTTATGATTTCATATACTTGTGCACTAAATGTGTTTTGGACTTTACATAAATATCAAATTTGAAATCATTTGGGAATCTATTCATTTTAATATATATCATAGATTTCATGATTTGGTCCCTGTTTCTCTTATGGTGGCTAGAGTGTGAACACAGAACAAGGAACCAAACATCTGATGGTCAGGCTCTGTTCAATCCTGGAGGAGTGTATTTGATTTGCCGGCATTTTGAAAAGCCTTAAAACAAATATTTTTGTGAGATTAGAATACTATTTCAATAAAGAAGCTACCACATGGTATCCATTGCTTATTTATTTCTTCCATGACTTCAAAAACAGAATGGAGTGAGAACAAAACAATGAAAGGTCCTAACACTAAAACTAAAGTTGTGTTTTGTGTTTTTTACTCACCAGCCAACAAATAGCCTCATCCATATAGCAGTCCCGACTGACCATACCACAGATATTCATTTGGGGCCCATGACCATGCTACTTCTATACCATAGTTTGGGAATAAATGATCTATTATTTATTTGAACTAGCAAATCTTTAACTAAAATAAAGGAGCCCAGACAGTCGGGGCTGCAGAAGACACCAATTGCATCTCTGCAGAGGAGTAAGACACCCCCACAATAAGTATCCTAGATGTGACATGAAACAATCTGATGGTCAAGCTCCAGTATTGCTGGAGCTTTGGGGAATGCAGAGTACCCTTTCATTCCCATCGCTCCCAGGTCTACTCTGCTCCAGAGTTGTAGCACTTAATAGGATCCTATCTATTGGTCAAATAGAATGGTTTGACATTTAAACTGAGTGTAAACAAATGACATGTTAGATTAAATTGTTTGAAATAGAACTGTTTGATCATTTAACTGTATGTTAAATGACTGATGTTTAATTGAACTGTTAGTGATACATAGCAATACTTGGAATCATTTAACTTTGTGCAAGCAAATGATAGTCGGTTGGTTAGGTTTTATGGCATATCAACCTTTGTAGGTTATTTAACGCCAAATCCATTTTTATGCAAATAGTTCTATTTTAAACAATTCAGTTGAGCATGAGTACAGGTTAATTGTCAAAAACTTTTTTATTTCAAGCTATTCAGTTTATTCAAACAATTCTAATTCAGTTAATTAATTTTAGTATAAGTAAAGATTTTCTTTACACACAGTAAATGTCAAAACAGTTCTATATTAAACAATTCAGTTTAGTGTAAGTAGAGTTTCAATGTCAAAAACAGTTCCATTTCAAACAATTCAGTTTAGTATAAGCATGCAGTTTAAGTACAGTTTATTTGTCAAAAACATTTCTATTTCAAGCTATTCAGTTTAGTCAAACAGTTCTAATTAATGCAATTCTATTTAACCCATAGATAGGGCTCTATCAGGTGCTACCACTCCTGGCCAGAGTGGACCTGGGAGCAAGGGCAATAAAGGGGTACTCCACATTCCCCAAAGCTCCAGCATTACTGGAATATCACCATCAAATTGTTTAGTGTCATATCCAGGACACTGGGGAGGGGGTCTTACCCCTCTGCAGAGGTGCAGTTGGTGCATTCTACAGCCCCAGCCAACTGGGCAATACACAGAGTTAAATGTAAAAACAGTTTTATTTCAGATAATTCAGTTTAGCATAAGTATACAGTTTAGATGTCAAAATAGGTTTATTTCAAGCATATCAGTTTAGCATAAGTACATAGTTTAAATGTCAAAACAGTTCTATTTTAAACAATTCAATTTAGTATAAATACCCAATTTAAATGCAAAAAACAGTAAAGTCAAGAAACCACAGTTTAGTTCTATTTAACCCATAGATAGGACCCTTATCAGGTGCTACCACTCCGAGCCAGAGTGGACCTGGGAGCGATGTTATTGACAAAATGTGTTTACAAATTATGAATTTATACTTAATATATATGTCTATAAACAGGATTTGGCATAAAATAACCTACAAGGGTTAATATGCCATCAAACCAAACTAAAATAAGGTTTTTTCTTTCAGTTAATTTCACTGGTAGGTTCAAATTTCAGATAGGGATTTGACATTTATTTGTATAAAGGACTGTTAATGGAATAAAAAAACAAACATATGTCTTTGAATATCAATACAAGCAAGATTACTGAGTATTGCCCTGAATGGATTTTACCCTAAACATGGAGGAAAATAATTTTTTCAAGTATAAAAAAAAATTATTAGCTATTATTCTTTATTAGTATTTTCATTCATCTTTAATTTTCAATTAGTTTTTTTTTTTACTGCAACTTATTCAGGTCATCAATCAGTAACAGCAAGGAACAGCACAGATTAAAAGTAGTAAAAGAAAAGCTTTCAATTAGATTTCAACAAGTCTCCTCTTGCCTTGGAGAAGCCTACTCTACCAACCAAGCTATAAAGAAACAAACCTACGAACTCATTCCTCATTGATATATCTCAGTCCCCTCTTTGTTGCTACTGCTTTAGACACTAATATTATGAATAACATATCTTAAAAAAGCATAGTCACTCTGTTAGTTGGGGGCAGTAGAATATACCAATTGCACTTCTGCAAAAGGAGTAAGACCTCCACCACCTACAAGTGTGCAAGTATGACACTAAACAACCTGATGGTAAGGCTCCAGTCTGGGAACTTTGGGGAATGTGGGATACCCCTTCATTGCCATTACTCTCAAGTCCACTCTGACCCATAGTGGTAGTACCTGTCAGAGTCTTATCTATAGGTCAAATAAAACTATTTATTAACTATACTTGAAACCATTTAACTGTGTGCAAGCAAAAAATTGATATTAAATAGAATTATTGGTGTTGGATAACAATACTTGAAACAATTTAACAGGTTAAAAACAAATGAGCTCTGGCTCATTTAAAAAATGCTACCGACAAACAAATCATATACATATATACAGGATTTGGCATTAGATAACCCACAAGGGTTGATATGCCATAAAACACACCCAAACCAAACCATATTAGATAGTAATACTTGATGAATAGAATTACTGATGTTAAATAGCAATACTTGAAACCATTTAACTGTGAGCAAACAAACAAGTTTTAACTCATTTAAAAGTAAAGTGACCAACAAATTATTCACTTACAAATCATATATATATCATATATATAAATTTATAAATAGGATTTGGCATTAGATAACCATCAAGAGTTGATAGGCCATTAAACCAAATAAACAAACCTAACCTAAAGAGCATAGTCAATATGGATGCGCTTGTGGTATAATAGTTATCACTGTAGGAAATAAACCCAGTGACACAAGTTCAAATCCTGAATGAGTCCATTTTCATTTCACATAGCCCTTGGGAAAAATATGAATCTATTCTCCCTTCAACTATGGGTAAATAGTAGGGCAGACTGATATCTTTTATTCTTGATATGCCATCCACTCTTGGAGAAAGAAAACTCTGAATTTAAACCAGTTGGAGAGCTGGCAAGGGATGGGCTCCGCCAGGCTATTCCTACCCAAGACAAGCTACATAAGTAGTGCCCCCACAAAAAACTAGGTTAAGGGAACAATGAAATAAACAAAGTCAAATATTATTATTATTATTATCAATTTTGATGAAGAATTATCAAACATTATTATCATTATCAATTTTATTTTCTTTCATAATTAATTTTTTAGTTGTTTATTTGTATTGTAATTCACTCAGTCTGTCAATCTATAACAGCTAGGAACAGCACAGATTAGATATAATAAAAGATAAGACGAAAGAAAATACTAATCAAAATTACTGTAGTATCTTAACATATATATTTATAGCAACAGAAGCTGGCAAATATTAAAAGAAAAAAGGTCCTAAGTCTCTGCCTCTTTTTGGTTTTTGACCTCCTCTAAGGAAAAGGCTGCTTGCTGCGTTCCTACACATAAACACACATAACCATTTTTTACCCAAGTGTCAAATATACACTAAAAAGGAAAAACCATAAATATTTCCTTATTTTGTTTAAAAATGTTTGTATTGTTGTTGGTTTTGTTGCTATTAGTTTGTTCATGTTATTGCTCAACACATTATTTTCGAACTCGGTTTAATGTTGGGGGTGTAATGGACTGCGGAATCATAGTAAGCGAGTTTAAATTCCAGTTGTGCTATTACATTCACTTTTGAACAAATACCCTTGGGAAAGGTATGAACCCCTTATCCTCCCATCTATGGTTTAAATAGTATCACTATTATCCTTCTAAAAGGGATGGATTTGGCATTAAATGGCCCGAGAAGGTTGATATGCCATTAACAAATAACAAACAAACAATTTAATGTTAAACAATTTCAAGCAATTCAATCACAGGTCATCATAATCCACAATAAAAAAGTAAGTTGTTGGCAACCACAGTCAAGGGTGACCCCATAGCTACTACACGAAGGTGTACGGGAGGGTGCTACTCCTTTCCCTGGATTGCTCCACTTTACCCTTGATCCATACTTTATAATGTTAAGTGTTAAGCAAGGAGACATCAAGTACCATTTTTTGAGTCTTTGGTATGACTCGACCTGGGATTGAACCCAGGTCTCCCAGGCCATTGGCAAACACTTGTATTGTGGTGCAGATCAATTGTTTTCATTGTTATCAGTTTGTGCATGTTATTGCTCACCATATTATTTTCAAACTCAGTTTAATGTTAAATAATTTCAAGTAATTTAATCAAAGCTCATCATAATCCACAATAAAACTTTCTCTTACATTATCAACATATTTAAATCAATAATTCTAAGAATTCCCAAAATGATGAACAGCGAAGGTTAACAATGATACTAGGAGCCTACCTTTGCGAGACAGTGTACGTGATCCATTTGGGTGAGTCTCAGATGCCTTATCTATATGGTTCTGACTCAAAGCAGGAGAAAAATAGAACACAATAAAGACTGAATAGAAAAGCTATCTTCAGCAAGCAAAGGTAGCCTCTGGGGAACTAAAAGTGATAACCTTATACAGAGTAGACTGGTAAAGCCTTATATGTATGCCAAAAACTTTGAAGAAAAGTGTCTGAGTCCAAAAAAAAAGTGTCTGATTCCAAAAGAAAGACTAGAATAAAAATGATAAAGACTACATTTTTGTGAGAGTGAGTAGTTTCAAAACTCAATTTTCTAGAAACCAACATACCTATGAAACTCAAGAGAACCCAGATATACCTTTGTGAATACCAAAAGGCTACCAGCAGTGGTTGACAATGTTTCATTTAAGAATAAAAATAAATAAAAGATCCTTGGTCATTATTACCTCTCCGTGTGTGTGTGTGTGATGGCGTTTACCAAAAGTGGATTAAGCTGGCTTCACTCATTGGATTGACATCTTAGATTCTTGAATTCCATGCTTAATTAACAGCATCGGATATTCCTGATTCCATCAATGGACACTGTAAAGGTGAACTGGACATCAGCTCCAAGTCTCCTTTTACAGTGACTAGCCATATCGTTAGCTGACAACATTGGCATTTTCTCTATCCACAAAGAGGAGAGGGATTTCCCATGGTATAATGGCTAAAGTGCTATACTGCAACATCATTATAAATGAATTTGAACTCTAGTAGTGCTATTATGTTTACTTTCAAACTAATGCTCTAGGGAAAGGAACGAGCCCTCTTATCCCCACAGCTATGGGTTTAAATTGTATCATTACAAGGATGACATTGGCACCAAATAACCCACAAAGTTTGATATATCATTAAATGTTGTATGGTGGCTTCCAATATCTCGGAGGTATAAAAGACATTGTGTTTCTTAAGCGCATTGGTACTGTGGGTCCGGATGCGTGTGGGCTGCGGCCTTGCATCTGGACCCACTTTAAAAAAGGCCTTGTGCCATACTTGTCCATTGGTGGGATGGAGATCAAATAAAGTACTGAAAGATCTCGGTCAATAATAAGACCAACTTTGGATGCAACCATATTTACCAACCCCTCCGCTCAGGCAGGATATGACACAAGGTCAATTTTTAAGCAGAGTTTAACAGGTTTGAATTCAGAGTATTCCTTCTCCTAGACTAGTTGCCTCACCAAGGCTGAAGAACCCAGTCTGTCCTACTATTTGGATGTAACACCCACAGTGCGAGACTTATAATATTTGTTGGACTGTACCACTTCAGTCATTAAATAATTAACTCTATTTCACTGTGTATCTCTTCCTTACCATAACACAACTTTAAACAAAGAAGCTAAACTACAAAGAGAGGTTGATGAAATTGGTTTGTTTGTCATTTTTAGTAAAGATTTCAATATGATGAAATCTTTTCTGTCTAAGAAGATCTTTACTCTTTGTAATTTTTTTTCTTATTTTATATCAGCAAATAAGCAGTCTTATAATAGAAAGAAAAAAACTTACCCAGGTCAATAGCCAGCCAATTATTCGTATTAAGACCTTCAATCTTTATAAATGGGTCACTCTTATGCTTCTTCTGTTTATACTGAAAAAAAAATTTTCAAAGTGAAAAATGAGAAAAAACTGGCAAATATATTTACTGATGATTTAAATAACGATCTGTTGTGTATCCTGTAAAATTCAATGGGAGCATTTTTGCAAATTTTTATCAAATGAAAATTGATACAAATGTCTTATTTAGTAATTCTAACTTTAGTTCTTAATCAGGTCTCTATACTTACTAAAAACCTGCTCTCCATAAGGAAGCATGGTTTCAAGTTAATTGACCTTGAATTAAATCTATCCCAATTTTTATTGCAACACAAGTGTAAACTATTGTACCACAGCACAGTCTTGTATCACTAAATGCAAAATGACCAGGCACAAAAAAAGTAGCAAATGTGTGACCTGGAGGCTGCTGCTGAGAGGAGAAGAAAAAAGGTCACATATCTGGACAGAAAATCCATACTGTAAGCTTCTGGCCAATGGCCAAATATAAGCCAACACACAAGACTGGGAAGGACACAAATACTTTCTACCAACTGAAACACATGACAAGAACTGACTAAAAATTTGGGAAGAAAAATTCTATGAATTTATTTTCTGTAGCCAACAGCTTGAAAACCTAGAGCCTCAAAACCAGTCTAAAGAAGTTAGATAAAGTAGGAATAAACAACTGTACTCTTCTTTTTATCACTGTATAAAACCAACAGTATTACAATAGCAATCCACATCTTTAGGGTCGTGGTTGGAAATAAGTCACAGCAAACAACAGTCACCAGTTCACCTGACTATGCAAAACTATGTTTCTGCAAAAACTACTAAGTTAATAAATGTTAGTGAGAGGTTAATGTTAATGGCTTTTTGAAGGTCATTAGCAAGACTACAAATGTAAATACATTTTTTAAGCACTGATTTTCCAGTGACAACAAAAAAAAGGCACGAAAAAAGTTTCTGGCAACAAAAATTTTTGTTAGATGTCTATTTTATACATTTATAGTTTCCTAGTGGTCATTACAAGTTCTTGGTGCAGCAGAAATACCTCCTACATTTTAAACTGTCACCTATGTGAGCAATGCAAGTGAAGCTAGGCAAGTAGTAACGGTTACTCCATCTTACTAATATCTTACCATTCTTTTTTCAGATCCAATCATTTACAATCATGGCTTGGACTGGTGCAAACTGTGTATTTGCTGTTGAGGCATTTTTTGGTAAAGCTGTAATTGCTATACAGAGAGCTTTTCATGATTATTTTATTATACATTGGAATGATGCTGTTCTGGCTTGAATTTTCAACCCATAACACTATTGATTTTCTATCAGGAACAGCATTAGTCCAACATAACATGAAATGAGAATGATAAGCTCTGAGTAGCAACTACAGATTCACCAGTCTTAAACAATGTTTCAACAGCAAATGCACAGTGTGCATCAGTCCAAGCCAAGATTGTATCTGAAAAAAAATGGTCAGATATTAGCTTGATAGAGCTACCATTACCACTTGCCTATGTTAGCTTGCATCAAGCAGATGACAGTTTAAAATGTGGAAGCTATTTCTGCTGCATCCTAAAAGCACAATAACACAATTTTCTGGAGACTGAAGAAAAGGTAATGAAAAAGAATGTCAGAATTTTTTCAGCTATATGTCTACTTTATATGATTAAACAAGATAAAGATTTGATTTAGCTAATCTAATGAACACAAAGTAAGGGACCAATTTAGCTTTATACTTATATTGTAAATCAAAATCCTCACTAAAAAGTTAAACAGTTTGGGAATTTTCAGAAATGATTTGGGGTCCTGTGGGTTATGAGAATAAAGTAGAGAGCCATGGTTCTATTTATCTTTGAGTTACACAATAACATACACATAAAGACAGAATCAGTGAGTTATAAGAAAATCTTTTCCTGTTAAAATCTTTGCATTATTTTCACTTTAAAAATATCTTGTTTGGCCATTTTCTGTCAACCTGAAAATGTTTTATGCTTCAGTGCCTTTTACAGACTTAATTTTCTTATCTTTCTGTCAAAAGCAAAAAAAAATAATAAAGTCACAGATTACTAAGATAAGGGTGATGTCAGGGTAACCTAAAACATTTTTTGTGGTGTGGACATTCCTCTATTCATTTCAATAACTCTCTTCCAGAATTTACCCCATTTTCCAAGAAAAAAAGGATAATTCAGAATATTTGTGGACACTAAAGAGACTTGCTAGAATTCAGATAGCCATCTTGTTTCTGGTTGAGTAATATAAGATACTCCTTCTAAGTAACAAAGTTACATTAAGTCTGAACACTGTTAATTTGCCATTGTTTATATGTGACTTAGTTGCATCTGATTGGCTAATCTACTGCTTCTACTTTAGTCACATTTCATTGGCTAATCTACTGCTCCAACTGATGGGAAAGTCTATAAATATTTGCTGACAATTTGTAGATGGCAGACACATATAGAAGAGTAGGACGTTTTTTTCCCCCTTGAAACCTAGTTAGCAGTATGTTGTGAGTCATTGTCCCCGTCATCTAGTTGTTAGTTCTCAAGATCTTCCCCACCCCTATTATTTTTGTACCTCAACCCATATCCCAGTCCGCTTTTTCTGAAGATCTTGAACATTCATATGTATAAAAATCATATTACCTGCTTGTATCGACCCATACCGCACCCGACCCTTTATTTCTTTTACCCCTATAGATTAGGATTCCTGTCCCACCTAGGGCAGGTCCGGCTTGTCTCCGGTTCTTTCGCCCCGGAAAACAGTCGGCCTCCAATTCTATAGACGGGGGGATGGGAGGGCAACCAAACGGGGGATTTTTCCTTTGTTTTTTGCTTTTGTATATATTTCGGGGTTTTTCTCCCATTCCCATCATATTCATTGTAAATAAATCATACTCGTAAATAAAATCATTCATTAATCTCGGGATTTTAAGTAGGACTTCTTCATAGAGCAAATGTGGTATTTTGGTGATTGCTGCGCATATGGCGATGGATGAATGGTTATATATTGTACTGTTGAATGGGTCGGCGAATGTGGCTAGCTAGGTCCCCTTAGAACATAAAGAACAGTATGACCGCTCCATTCCCCTCCCCCAAAACCTTCAAGGCCTTGTGCCTTCTATGTAATAACATAGGAATAAAGCAGACACATATAGAAATCAACCCAAAAAACAATCCAACAAGACAAAAATTAGAAATTATAATCCTTAATTTTTTTAAATTTCATATTATTATCTAAACATTAATTATTGCACAATTTCCTGCAATTTGAAAGCTATTTGCTGTAAACAAGGTGAGTTCAAAAAGAAGAGGGAATAAAGCTGTTTTTACAAAATACAGAAAAGAATCAATGAATGAAATGGAAACTTTCTACAAAATAGTCCCCTTGCTAGTCATGAGTGAGTTTTCAATTGGTCAACAACTTTTGAAATTAACCCCTTTTTGATATGGTGTGAAATTGCAGAATCAGATTTCTTTTTAATGTGTGTCATCAAATCTACCACTAAAGGGAATTTTATGAAACAAAAAAAAAGTTGCACAGGTCTTATAAGTATAAAGAGTGCTGCACCTGCACAATCCTGGTTTTGTCCAAAACTACTGAATCCAGTGAGTACTCCATTGATCAAAGCACTTCTAAAACCCTGCTTTTGTTATGATGGAATGTGTGATCATATTTTTTTAATGTACTTTATGTCCTCAAATCTTAACCTGGAAATGAATTTTTAGTTTTGAAAAAAAAGATTACAGGGAGCGAGATCTGGTGGATATGAACACACATTTTCACTATCATGTATTTTGCCAAAGACATTTTGTTCAAAAAGTATTGAAACTCACTTCATATTTTTTTCTAAAAATAACACAAACCTGTCTCAGTCCAGTTAGCTGGGGCTGTAGAATACACCAACTGCATCATTGCATAGGGATAAGACATCCCCCCCCCCAACAACAAGTGTCATGGATATGGCATTAAACAATCTGATGGTGAGTCTCCAGTAATGCTGAAGCTCTGGGAAATATGGAGTACCCCTTTATTGCCATTGCTCCCAGGTTCACTCTGGACCAGAATGATAACACCTGATAATGTCCCGTCTATGGATCAAATAGAATTGTTTGACATTTAAACAAACTGAGTGCAAACAAATGACTTATACTAAATTGAATTGCTTGAAATAGAACTGTTGATATGCCAGAAAACCAAACCAAAGAGACCTATCTAGACAGCAGCCTTGACATCGAGACATCATCCACTTGAGACTGAGCAATACTTGGTTGTCATTTACTGAACTTAAGCCAAAAATATGGAGCACCCAGTGAGAATCAAACTCACTAAAAATGGTCAATTAGCCTAGCTTGAGAACATTGACACTATGCAAGATGCTCTTTGGGCAATACTTGGTAGCCTTGCTTGTATGCAGATTCACTGTCATTTGTTTGTTTATTTTTTCATTTCCATAAACAGTCCTTTATTCAAACAAATGTCAAATCGCTACCTGAAATTTAAACCTACAAGTGAAATTAAGTGAAAGCAAAAAAATACACAAACCTGTCTAAAAAGGAATGTAAATGAAGTGAAGTAATTGTGCTTTGAAAAAAAGAAAGAAAAAAGAAAGTAGGGAAGGAAACAAAGAAGAAAGGAAGGAAGGAAAGAAACAAGGAAAAGGAACAAAGAAAGAAGAAAACAAAGTAAAGAAAGAAAAAAGGAAAAGATGAAGAGGAAAAAAAGGAAAAAAGTAAAAAATGGTGCCACTGATAAAAAATTAAGACAAAAAATGAACTTAAATATCATCATTATAATACAATTGACAACAAGATCGACAACTACAACCGGTTTTATGAAACTCAATGTGTTGAATTAACTATCTAGTTGCACATATAGACAACTCTTAAATCCTTCTCTCCCAAAACAAAACAAAATACCAAATTATTATTATTATCATTATGAGTAGAGTGTTTGCTAATGGTCCGGGAGACCAGGGTTCAATCCCAGGTCGAGTCATACCAAAGACTCAAAAAATAGTACTTGATGCCTCCTTGCTTAACACTCAGCATTATAAAGTAAGGATCAAGGGTAAAGTGGAGCAATCCAGGGAATGGAGTAGTGCTCTCCCTAGACATCAGTGTAGTAGCTATTGAAAAGGGAGCCTTCAGGTCACCCTTGACTAAGATTGCCAACTTTACTTTTTTTATTATCATTATTATTCCATCAGAAAATTATGGGATAAAATTACATGAAAGTTATTTAGTAAACACCACTATGCAAGACAATATATCTTTATTTTTAGATGATGCATTCTCAATCATTATGTACTAGAATTCTCATTGAGTTTGCAATATGATCAAAAGCTATCAAAACTGAATCTTTAAAATTTTAAATTTTAAAATCAAAATGAAGACTTGAGCACAGCTGAAAAACATGTACAATAAAGTGATAATTTCTAAGAATCTAGATAAAGTCTATAGCTAAGTCTCAATACTTTTTGATCAGCAAGATTATTAATATGTATTAAACAAATATTCATATATATATGAGGGTCGTTTAAGAAGTTCTAAGCCTCACTCAGAGAGAAGAGCATAGCTGAACATTTTTGCTGTGGCAACACACAAGTACTTGTTACAAAACTAGAAAAACCAATTCAGATTTGGTTTGGTTTGGTTTGGTTTCTTTGTTTAATGGCATATCAACTCTTTTTAGGTTATTTAATGCCAAAGCCATCCTCCTAGAAGAACAGTAGTGGTACTATTTAACCCATAGCTGGGAGGATAAGGGGGTTCATACCTTTCCCAAGGGTATTTGCCCAAAAGTGAATGTAATAGCGCGACTGGAGTACGAACTCGCGTACTACAATTCTGCAGTCCATCGCTGTAACCATTACACCACGAGGACACCCCCCCGAATTCAGATTTCCATTTTAATTTTTGTGGGGTTAAGATGAAGGAAGGAAAGAAACAAGGAAAATGTCAAATCTAAAACCTGGGAGAGGCTTTAAAATTTCTGACCCTCATTTATATATATACAGGGTGTCTCAAAATAGATGCAATCCATTAATATGATAATGATTAATTACTAAGACAAGCACAATGGCGGTCATTTAAAACACATCCTGTAAAATGCATCCTTTGAGCCAGAGACATCAAATCAATTTTTTTTTATTTGTTATTATATCAACTTACAGGACATGCAAATTTTTTTCTGAGTTTCTTGTTTCAGTAATAATAATTATCATATTAATGGGTTGCATCTATTCTGAGACAGTTTTGAATGATTTTGTCTCCAAATAAGTAGTGACACAAAATATTTTTTTCTTTCTTGTCCAAGGCATAGTGATCAAGGACTAATAGTTGTTATATTAAACTATACAAACCTGAAACAAAAAAGAGCACAACATTATTATTAACAGTCACATGGGTCCCATGTATATTGAGACACCCTGTGTATGTGTATATATATATATATATAGTGCAATTAGAAGGAAAATCAAACCTGGTTAAATTGTCATTATAAATTTATTTCACCAGAGAATATCATTATACTCTCCGTCTCATCAGATGACTGTATTTGAAAAACATGAGGGTTGTTTAAAGGTTTGTCTGAGGTTGAAAAACACCAAATATGGATTACAGTCTATATGTGCATGGAAAAAAAAAGAAAAACCTATATAAATTTTAAATTTTCAGGCGAAAGTGAAGAGGGTCAAAACAGTAAAGGGCTAGAAAAAATAAGAAACCAAAAAACCCATCCTAATTTGAACATATGCTAGATTTTTCATAGCAGGTGGAATCTTCTGAATAATGTAAACTTGTAAACTAAATGATTATCTTCATATAGTCTTCATTTACTTCTTATGAATATGTTAATTCCCTCAGCTAATGTGGTCTTAGACTCTTCCTTATAAAACAAAATAAAATTAAAATTAAAATTGAAATTTAAAAAAAACTTCCGTTTTAATGCCAAATCTTTTTCATACATATACATTGAATACATGATTTGTAAGCACATTAAAAAAATTATCATAGCATAGTTTGATCTATGGAAGGAAGTTAAGTTATGTATAGTGAAAAAGAAGGAGATTACAGTAAAAAAAGATGAATATTTGTCTAAAGTGAGTAGGGTTTTTTTTGGGGGGGGTATCATTAGCCTACAGACTTATTGATAAAACTACATACCTACAATAAAGTACACACACACACACGCACACACACATATATATATATATATATATATATATATACATATACTGACACATTAAGTTGGTTGGTTGGTTTTACTACGTATCAACTTTTGTTAGGTAATTTAAAGCAGAAGTCAATCTTTTTTCTTTTTTTTGTTAGCAATTAACTAATGATAATAATCATTTGTAAACAATTATAGCTTCAATGAACTATTAATACAAATAATTTATACATTTATGATTTCAAATATTCCAATCAAATACAAATAATTAGCACACAGTCATATGCAGCTATATCTTGTCCAGTAATTATTCCTATTTGATGATGATGATGATGATGATGATGATGATGATGATGATGTTAAAAACATTTGCTAGCACATAGTTATATGGTTTCAAGTAATCCTATTGAATAATTTTCAAACCAACCTATTTCTATCCATCAAGAGGATCCTAAAAGGTACCACCTTACCAGGTTAGAGTGGACCTAAGAATAATGGCAATGAAATAGTAATTCAACACTTCAAAAAGCTCCAGAACAGGAGCCTCACAACCAAATGCTGTTTAGCATCATACATAGGACACAAAACATACATACACACATATTTATATATATAAATATATTTTATGAAATTTATAAATATGAATAAATTAAGTTGGCCAACCATAGTTGGAGGTAACCCAAAGGCTCCCTTTTCAATAGCTACTACACTGAGATGTAAAGGGGAAGGGGCACTACTCCTTTACCTGGATAGCTCCACTTGCCCTAAATCCATACCTTATAATGCTGAGTTTTAAGCAAGGCGGGATCAATTACTATTTTTTGAGTCCTTGGTATGACTCACTTGGGATGGAACCCCAGTTTCTGGGGCCATTGGCAAATACTCTAACCATTATGCTATATATATATATATACATATATATATACTGTGTTACCAAAATACCAGTAGTCCATAATAATATTGATGTTTCTATTTAGAAAAGAGTAAAGGACTGTAACAAGCATTTCATGGTCATCTACTTTATAGCAAGGGTTCTGATGATTAAAAAATATTATTCAATGTGAATGAAACCCTTCAAAAAGACCATTCATCAGTAAATTGGACTGAAAATTGCCTTATTCAATATTAGATTATTTCAAGTGTATTATTATAATAACAATCTCACTATGATATGCCATTTTTGCTGGGCTATCATTATGCATATACAAACATAATAAAAATGTTAGAGGTGCCTTGGTGTAATGGTTATCGTCGCAGGAAATGGACACGTTGACACGAGTTCAAATCCTGGATGAGACTGATTGCATTTCACATAGCACTAATACCAGCTAGGGGTAAATAGTAGGGCAGACTGGGTTCTTCAGCCTTGGTTAGGCAACTAGGAGAAGGAAAACTCTGAATTCAAACCTGTTAAACTCCGCTTAAAAATTGACCTTGTGTCATATCCTTCCCGAGCAGAGGGGTTGGTAAATATGATAATAAAAATGTTAGAAATACATAAATACCACATGTATTTGTATGTATGTTCAACATACATGATATATGCATCTATCTAAGTGCAAACAGATGTAAGTTTGTTTAACAGTGGAGACTTTCTAATCTTCTAAATCTGGGTTTCTTTTCAAGCAATCTAAATGACCATAATATAAAACTGATAATCCTTATCTCACCCTCACAAAAGTGTTAGCCCTTCCCAATCCACATCAAGTGGTCACAGATCAAAACCTCAAGTAGCTAACGTCTTTTCTCACTTTCTTGAAATATTTACAACAATAAAAAATGTAATACCTTCCAAAAATAGTTCAATGTTTAATCAAGGCTGGAGTGGGGGTCCTCCAAGACCAAAAATAAAAAGGCTTGATTGATTGTGATAGTTAGAGTGTTCACCAATGGCCTGGGAGACCAGGGTTCAATCCCAGGCTGAGTCATACCAAAGACTCAAAAAATGGTATTTGATGCCTCTTTGCTTAACACTCAGCATTATAAGGTATGGCTCAAGGGTAAAGTGGAGCAATCCAGGGAAAGGAGTAGCATCCTCCCCTACACCTTGGTGTAGTAACTATCGAAAAGAGAGCCTTCGGGTCACTCTCGACTATGGTCGCCAACTTTACTTTACTTACCTGAATCTAACAAAAGGGATTGAAAGAGGTATTTATTTACCCAAACCTTCTGCCACAAGCAGGATGCAACATAAGGCCAAATTTTAAGATAGCTTAACACTTGTACCCAGCCATGGTTAATGGAATTAGAACAATCTACCCCGATGGATTAAATAAAGGGTTCAGTTTGAAGTTCTGTGAAGGATCCTGAATTCAACATGAACACTCCGAAGTTCAACAAGAAACACCTGAAGAAAGCTGAAGGGAATATCGACTGAAATGTAGTGTATATAACAATAAAAATGAGGAAAATAATCCAAATACTCTGATATAAAAAAAAAGGTCAAAAGAGCTAAAATATAGAAACTAGATGTTCTGGGTGCACTATATTTGTAGCCTTGTGTCAAACAAAACAAAGAAACACCTAAATACCTTTTTCCTTCAATAAGACCAAACATGGATATGCAATCTAATTCTAGCAAGAAAACTTATGTGCAAGTTTAGAAGTGGGGGGGGGTGGCAAAGAGTATCTAGGTGGTTGACAAAAAGGGTCCCTGTCTGGCAGCCAGCATGGACTTTTTCCAGTCTGTTTATCCCACATTTTTTTTTATATACTAAGAAAGTATAGCAGATCTTGATTTCCTACCTCTCTAGCTTAGTAAATTCAGTTGCCCTTCCCTCTTAAAGCTGTGGAAGCTGGAGCAACTCCTACGCTCTGACCCTTAACCTCTGTGTAAATATGCTTTTGTACAAGATTAGTAAGATTTATTTAAAATAGACAATGAATTGTTAAAAAAAAAAAAAGAATAGGCTGGTTTGAAAAAGCTTGTTAAACTACGTTTGTGTTTAATTTCACAAAAATAAGTTTTTAAAAAAAGAAATTCAAATCAAATAAAAACAAAAATGATTTTCTTCACAAGATGTATCATATATATTCAGTGCATTAAATGTTTAAGTTTTTTCACGGACATCTGAATCAGACTGGTCCCATTTGAAAAAAAATTTCTTTTTACAAAGACCTCATATTATTATCAAGTATCAGATTGGATTAGAAATTGCATTTTAAAGCTAATGGCACAAACAAAAATCTTCTATTACTTACTGTCTTACAATAACACACAAAGCAGGATCAAAAAGTATCAAGACTGATGCTTTAATTTTTTTAATTCTAAAAATTTAACTGATGATTGTGCACAACTGAGCAAGTTTTATAATAATTTTACCAAGATAAGTCAGTGGAAGTTTCTATAATTTCTTAACAAAATGCTCTTTGTGAAACACAGAATTGTGTAAGTTCAGCACTCTCTTTAGTCAAGAGAATCAGCTCCATATAATTTTTTCTTGCTTTCTAAACTGAAAATTTGTGAGGATTGAAGACATGAAAGATATTAAAAGAAAAGCAATGAAGAAGTTTCACGCTGTATCAAAAGAGGAGTTTCAGAGGTGCTTTGACCAATAGAAAACTCACTGGAGTAAGAATGTTGAATTCTAAAGAGAGAATTTTGAAAAGAATTAATGTTTCATTCATTGGTTATTTTTATCTTGGTAAAAATAGATTCAGTCTTGATACTTTTTGAACACTCCTTGTACATAAGAAAATAAGATCCGTTTTTATGATTAAGCAAAAAACACACCATGAAATATTATATTTGCAAAGTAGGATCCAAAGGGACAACAGATGCCATTCACAGATCACCAACTGATAGCCTCAATTTTATGATTTTAACCCTTTGCACGTTTGATAACCCAATCCTGATAACCAGTAAGAAATGCAAAAAATTTTCCTAGTCATATATACTACACTATAAACAAGCAGGAAAAAGCACCTGAAAGTGAATTTGTGTAAAATAGCTAAATAGGTTGGAATTTTGACAATACTGAGAAGGTTAGTGGTTAACATTTTGACAATAGCTGAGAAGGTTAGTGGTTAACATTTTGACAATAACCTTTTTGGTCATTTGACAATAACCAAAAAGGTTAACATTTTAATAATAGCTGAGAAGCTTAGCATTTTAATGAAACCTGAAAAGGTTAGCATTTTGACAATAGCCAAGAATATTAGCATTTTAATGATAGCTGAGACACTTAGCATTTTCACAATAGCTGAGAGGGTTAACATTTTGAAATTGCCAAGAATATTAGCATTTTAATGATAACTGAGAAGCTTAACATTTTGACAAAACCGGAGAAGCTTAGCATTTTGACAATAGCCAAGATTAGCATTTTAATGATTGCTGAGACACTTAGCATTTTGACAATAGCTAAGAAGGCAAACATTTTGAAATTGCCAAGAATATTAGCATTTTAATGATAGCTGAGATACTTAGCATTTTCACAACAGCTGAGAGGGTTAGCATTTTGAAATTGCCAAGAATATTAGCATTTTAATGATAGCTGAGACACTTAGCATTTTCACAATAGCTGAGAGGGTTAGCATTTTGAAATTGCCAAGAATATTAGCATTTTAATGATAGCTGAGACACTTAGCATTTTCACAATAGCTGAGAGGGTTAGCATTTTGAAATTGCCAAGAATATTAGCATTTTAATGATAACTGAGAAGCTTAGCATTTTGACAAAACCTGGGAAGCTTAGCATTTTGACAATAGCCAAGATTAGCATTTTAATGATAGTTGAGACACTTGGCATCTTGACAATAGTCAAGGTTAGCATTTTGACAATAGCTTTTTCCATTCTTAGCCAAAATTAATAGCTGCAAATAGATAGTTTAAAATGCATAGTTAAGCTTACTTTCAAAAAACAGAAATTATTTATGACTCAACTCAATATATATATATATATATATATATATATATATATATATATGAATATACATTATATTTTATACATGTAAATTCTTAGAACAACACAAACAGAAATTCAAAAATTAACTTCAAGTCTTTTCTGTGTCCTGAGTAAAACACAAAACAGCATCTGATAGTGAGACTACAGTTCAGTTGTTCCTTCAATGCCATCACTCCCAGGCCCAGTATTCCTCAGAATAATAGTACCTGCTAGGGTCAAAAAGTTCTGTTTGAAAATTACTAGTATTAGATAGGAATACTTGATGCCATATAATTGTATGCAAATTATTTGTATTAAGAATAGTTACTAAAAGCAATAATTGTTTATTAAGGTTTGGTTTCTTAATTTAAAAGCATATCAACCTTTGTGGATTATTAAATGCCAAAACTATTTACTAACAATTATTAGTAGTTAATTGAAACCATGCAACTGTATACAAATGATTATTAAATAGAAATAATTACTTGAAACCATATAACAGCATACAAATGATTATTAAATAGAAATGATTACTTGAAACTATATAGCTGCATACAAATGATTACTTGAAACCATATAACAGCATACAAATGATTATTAAATAGAAATAATTACTTGAAAACATAATTGTGTATAAATTATTAATACTTGAAGCCATACAACCATGTGTAAATTATTTGTATGAGGTAGGAATACTTGATATCATATAACTGTGAGCAAAGAAACAATCACACTAATGTAAATATAAACATACAATGAATGCTATTCCCTTTAGGCATAAAATAACCCTAGACAGATTGACATACCATTAAAATCAATCAATTTAATTCAAGACTCATTTCTAAAATATCCATTATTATTATTATCATTATTCCTTTAAGATTTTTTCACACTCACGTCAGTTGATGGTTTTCCACTGTAGTTTGAGTGACCTCAAGTCTCCAGGACTCTTCTCAGTATTGTTGCCTATCTTAATAATGCTATAGTCTGGATGGTCTCCACTCGTCCTCTTATTTCCAAATCTTCCATGGCTCAGTCAGCTGGGGCAGCAGAATACACCAACTGCACCTCTGCAGAGGGTTAAGACTCCCCCAATGAGAGCCCTGGATATGACACTAAACAATCTGATGGTGATTGCAGCAGAATACACCAACTGCACCTCTGCAGAGGGTTAAGACTCCCCCAATGAGAGCCCTGGATATGACACTAAACAATCTGATGGTGAGGTTCCAGGAATGCAGAGTACCTCTTTATTGCCATCACTCCCACGTCCACTCTGGCCCGGAGTGGTAGGGTCCTCTCAATAGGTTAAATAGAACTAAACAGTGTACTTATACTAAACTGAATTGTTTGAAATAGAACTGTTTTTTATATTTAAACAGTGTACTCAGTGTTCACTAATGATCTGGGAGACCGAGGTTCAATCCTTGCTTAATGCTCAGCATTATAAGGTAAGGATCAAGGATAAAGTGAAGCAATCCAGGGAACGGAGTAGTGCCCTCCCCAACACCTCGGTGTAGTAGCTATTACAAAGGAAGCATACGGGTCACCCTCGACTAAGGTCGCCAACTTTATTTCTGTGTATAAAAATGAATTTGGCATTGAATAACCTACAATGGTTGATATGCCATAAAACCAAACCAAACTAAGTCTTCCAATCCCTTTACCAATCTCTTGGAGATCGTTTTAAGCATACCAATTACAATGGGTATTATTATCACCTTCATGTTTCATAATTTGTTTATTTTTGTTTTAGTTCTCTAGCAAGGTCAAGGTATTATCATTATTATTATTATTAGTAGTAGTAGTAGAGAATAGCTGGAAAAGGCCTAACTGAAACAATCAATTCACAAATAAATCTTCAAATGACAGTCTTAATTGAATTACAAGTTTGAAATAGAAAGTTTCTGAAGTAATGCAACCATAGTTGTAAGGGAGATTATTGAAAAGTCAAGGGAGATAACAGTGGTTTTACTGACAATATGTAGAAAAAAAGTAAGTAAAGTTGGCGACCTTACTCGAGGGTGACCCGAAGGCTCCCTTTTCAATGGCTACGACACCAGGGTGTTGGGGACGGCGCTACTCCATTCCCTGGATCGCTCCACTTTACCCTTGATCCTTACCTTATAATGCTGAGTGTTAAGCAAGGCAGCATCAAGTACCATTTTTTGAGTCTTTGGTATGACTTGACCTGGGATTGAATCCCAGTCTCCCGGGCCATTGGCGAACACTCTACTCATTAGGCCAAACAACACTTGACTGATTAAATTTAACAGCATGTCAACTCATCTACGGTTATTCTATGCCTATAAGTTGAATAATTGCATTCATTGTACATTCATATTTCCATTTTTTGTGTCGATGTTTCTTAAGAGGATTTTGCACATTTATTTCACATATTCCTACTTTGTATTTATATGGTATCAAATATTTGTCAAATGAAAATAATTTTTAAACAGATTTATTTGACTTATAGATACAGGTACTTACACTCCAGGTCAGAGTGGACTTCACAATGAAAAGGTACCCCACATTCCTCAGTACTCCAGAACAAGAGCCTCACCATCAGATGCAATTTAATGTCATAATCAGGACTCTCTTTCTTTGGAGTGCAGGAAAGAGGGGTCTTACCCATCTATGGGGGATACAATTAATATATTCTAAACACCACAGACAGGGGAGTATGTAACATTTAGTTATAACAAAATAAACTGAATAAATTAAACAAATGGGCTAAACTACTGGAAAGAATATTTTTTGTGACAATAATTACTCTTTTTCCCAACTTTCTTCAATATTCATCATCATCATCATCATCATGTCACGCCATCAGGAAGGATATCCCTGAAGCTCTCTCGCTACCCATCTCTATCATCCATTGCTTCCAGCAGGTCTTCAGGGCTACATCCCGTATCAGCACAGAGCTGCTGTATATAGGTTCAAGCTGGTTGTCTTGCCTTTGCTCGTCCTTGTGAAGGAGTCCACAGGAGTACTTTGCACAAACTTTCACTTTAACATCAAAAATATGGGATGATAATCTTATTATAATTCACCAAGTGTCTAGACATCTGTATTGCTAAGATTCTGACATTTTGGTGCTAATTTAAACCAAACTTTCAGAAATTGTTGGAGTCAACCCTGAAAAGGTGTTAAACTATATTCAGCCAATTTTTTTTTAAATTTTTTAACTACCTTAAATATTTTCAGTGCTTCTAAGTGAAATTAGCTGGAGGTTGCAGGTTTGGCCTATCAGGTAGAGTGTTTGCCAATGATCTGGGAGACAGAGATTCAATTCCTGGTCAAGTCATACCAAAGACTCAAAAAATGGTAATTGATGCCGCCTTGCTTAACACTCAGCATTATAAGGTACGGATCAAGGTTTAAGTGGAGCAATCAAGGGAATGTAATAGCACCCTCCCCTACACCTCGGTGTAGTAGCTATTGAAAAGGGAACCTTCAGGTTGCCCTTGACTACGGTCACCAACTTTACTTATTACAGGTAAATAACAAAGAATACTCATTATAACTTAACACTTGTACTAAGTCATAGTTAATGAAATTAATACTTGTACCTAGTTGTGGCCGTACAGCCGCTGCTTTGTTGGGTGTTGCCTCTAGGACTTGTTCTATACTGCTCACAGCATTCTTATGTAGTTGCCGTCAAGCTTTTTCTCCAGCCATTTAGTTAGTGTCCATGTAGTGCATCCATATAGCAATATCGACACGATCGCTGCTTGGGAGAAACTGTGTTTCATTTTATTGGTCAAATCTGACTTCCATATGACCGATAGCCTATTGATAGCTGTTCATGCATCGAAAACTATCCAAGTTAGACAAACCAGACATGCAGGACACTGCTGGAGAAGTAGGGACAAGCTCATAAGTGATGTACTCCTGTGGACCCCATCACATGGCCGTGCAAAAGCAGGGTGGCCAGCTCAAACCTACATACAGCAGCTCTCTGAGGATACGGGGTGTAGCCCTGGAGACCTACCGGAAGCGATGAATGATCGGGAGGGGTGGCGAGAGAGGGTCAGGGATATCCGTGCTGATGGTGCAACAAGATGATGATGACCTAGTCATGGTTAATGAAATTAAAACAATTTAACCCCACAGATAAATAAAGGGTTCAGTTTGAGACTAATCTCGCAGTTCCGAGCCACGGCTATCCATTTTGCATGTGGTTTATATAGTGTGGGTTGTGATGGTATGAAGTAATGCAGCTGGCGGTGGAGAAGGAGCTGTACAGGGGATAGCCCAATATTTTATATGGTTGTGTATTTTTAACAATATATAATGAACACTGGTTATGTCTAGTAGTCGCTCCAGAGTGTATTTGGTTACACTGTCTTTTTTTTGTCTGGTGACTGGACGCTCATCACAGCATTCCTGTGAAGCTAAGTATAGTGTTCAATGTACAGGCTCTCAAGTTTGATATGAAACACTTGAAGAAGGCCAAAGGACATATCGGCCGAAACATTGTGAGTATAACTGCTGTATATCCTATTTACCAACCCCTCCGCTCGGGCAGGATATGACACAAGGTCAATTTTTAAGCGGAGTTTAACAGGTTTTAATTCAGAGTTTTCCTTCTACTAGACTAGTTGTCTAACCAAGGCTGAAGAACCCAGTCTGTCCTACTATTTACCCATAGCTGGAGGGAGAATAATTGGATTCATACCTTTCCCAAGGGTATTAGTGCTATGTGAAATGCAATCAGTCTCGTCCAGGATTTGAACCCATGTCGCCGTGTTCATTTCCTATGACGATAACAATTACACCACGGGCACCTCCGAAACTGTTGTATATCAAGAAGAACAAACACAATGCTTTTGTTAAAAAATGTAATCTGCTTCTTTTCCTTTCCTTTTATTATAAAACGTATGAAATAGTGAAATAAAGGAAAGTCGAGAACAGCTAAGATATGCACATAGAGGGAAATACAAATCTTCTGTGAACTGCTTCTTCATTCTGTTTTCACAAGACTGGTACAGGGCCAGCATAAAACATTTTGCATAAGGCACCCATCTTCTTTCTTCTGGGATCATACCTACTTTCAAATTTCATAAGTCTATTTCTTTACACTCTGCTTTGTGCATCAAGCATTATCTCAAGGCATTTAATCATCTTAGCTTCTTCATTTTGGCACATCTCATACAGCTCGGGCCTTTCTCTACCTCTCAACCCTGGGTCATCTGGCACAAGGCCAGCGCCCAGGGTAGCATGATGTCCAGTGACTCTTCTGTCGGCTTCTTCATTCTCCCCAGGTCAAAAATCTTTAGTCGTTATGTAATTTTCCAGATGCCCATGCAATCCTCATTTCTTTCTGGCATGCCACCCACCCACTTTACTTGGCATTCCCGCTGTGTTTTGTTTACCTTAAGAAACAGGTGGACATCCTGTTTTGCCAACCACGAAATTTACGTGGCCTATCAAAGGCATCTTCCTTTCACTATCCAACATAACAATGAAGATGAAGACAATAATCTAGATATTCTAAGTGATAAAAAAAACCTACTTTACATACCAAATGAGACATGGTTATTTTTGTTATGAATCATAATTTTAAAATCATTTTTTGTTAGGCTGGTTTTGTTTGGTTTCGTTGTTTGATGGCAAATCAAATTTGTGGGTTATTTAATGGCAAAGTCATCTTTGTAGAACAGTCAAACTATTCAACTCATAGCTGAGGAGATCAGGGAGTTAGACCTTTCCCAAAGGTATTAGAATAAAAGTGAATGTACTGGCACAACTGATGTTCAAACTCACTTGCCATGATGTCACAATCCAATATGTTAGCCACTACATCATGGAGATTCCCACCCCCTTAGTCAGCTTTGATGTTCCTTTTTGTAGACAATGCCTTACAGTTTATGTTATACACATTGGCCTATCAAACCCAGTTTTTTTCTCTTGCAAATTTGTTCTGGGTCAACTGCATATTTTTTATAGAATGTTAGAGTAAAAACTAATTGTTTTCCGTTGAATTCAGTGGAAACAGATTTTTTAGATCTTTGAATGGATTGATTGATTTTAATGGCATGTTAATCTGCCTAGGGTTATTTTATGCCAAGAAGATAGGGAATCACATTCATTGTAAGCTCATATTTACATTTTTTGGTGTAGTTGTTTCTTAAAAGTTTTTTTGCACAAGGTCCAATTAAATATGAATAATTTGCAAACAGATCTATTTGACCCTTAGATGGGACCATAACAGATACTACCACTCGAGACTAGAGTGGACCTGGGAGTAATGGCAATGAAAGGGTACTCCACATTTCCCAGATCACAAGAACTGGAACCTCATCTTCATTGTTATGTTGGATAGATGCAATTTACTGTCATACCTACAACAAACCATTTTGGGTTGGGGGTGTACACCACAGTATATTCTAAGCACTAGTATTAAGGCATTTTGGATGAACACAGATATAGTACTTATTTGATTGGTTAATACTGTGGTTGATATATATATATATATATATATATATATATATATATATATATATTTATTTAATTTATATCTAATTTAATTTACATTTAATTTATATTTATAGATATAAATATATTCACAGATCTGAATATATATATATATATATATATATATATGTATCTTTTAAATATGTTTGATTGATAGGACCAACACTTTATTTCTGCATATCTTATTTTTGATCCATTTAGGTTTTCATATGAGTTGTTAGATTTCTGAATGGAATTGGTTTGGTTTGGGTTCTTTGTTAAATGGCATATCAACCATTGTAGGTTATTTAATACCAAAGCTATTCTCCTAGAAGAACAGTAGTGGTACTATTTAACCCATAGCTGGGAGGATAAGGGGGTTCATACCTTTCCCAAGGGTATTTGTCCAAAAGTGAACGTAATAGCGCGACTGGAGTATGAACTTGCTTACTATGATTCTGCAGTCCATCTGGATGGAATGAATTCAGAAAAGCACCATAATTTTTCCAAGTACTTTCAGCCCCTACTGGAGCCATCTTTGGGAGAACAAATAATGAAATGATATTGACAAGTCATAAGCATTTAGAAAAGGAGTAAGAGAAAGAACAAGTGGGACAGAAATTTACAAAAAAAAAAAAGAATTTTACTAGAGGTAAAAGGAAAAACTGGCAGGAAAAGTGTTAAAGGCATTTTTGAATGTCGCAGTTAAATTCAATTTTGATACAGTACTTTCCTGAATTAATTCCATCCAGAAGTCAAATGGCTTATATGAAGACGAACAGAACAAAGATAAAATAGGTAGAAATGAAGCGTCTGTCCTATCTAATCAAATATATAAATATATTCATAATTTTGTGGAGTCTGCATTCAAATTAAATGTCATGTAGCTCATGAAATACAATTTGGTCACTCCTGTTATAGGATATTAAATATGGTAGTCTTTCGTTTTTTTCATTTCTAAAATTTTCATTATGTTTTCATATCTCCTCATAAAAGCAATTTTTTATGGGAGCAGACCACCTAAAATGCTCTAAGAAAATGAAGCAATTTCCAGTTCAATTTGTAACTGAATAATAATTGAAAAGATTTCAAAACTACTTACCAACCATCTGACATTTTGGGCAATAGATTTTATATGCCTAGCTGATTTACCACTGACAACAACCATATAGTCAACATAATTTTTGCTTTTTGGAACATCAATGACACAAATGTCTAAGCCATTTTCATCCTTTAAGACAGTCACCAAATCTTCAATATCAAATACTCCAGTGGTGCCTCCTGAAAAGAAAAAAAACAAAAAACAAAGGGAAAATGGTAAGGAGAATTAAAAATTTCTTTGTCAATATCAGCAACAACCATTTTGAGTCCATTTCTAATTCTTTCCATGAAAACCCTTATTATGCTAGTCTCTGAGATGTGTTACAAGCAAACACCTGTCTCATTATTCCTTCTTTTATCAGGGAGCTTTCTATTATGCTTGTTATTTCTTGGGCACCATTCCACTAACCTTTTATACAATAAAACGTAGTAGCTTTAAAATAACAAACATTTTTGTTTTTCATCTTTTTAGATAAAAGTAGGTACTAAAAAAAGAAAAGAATGAATTTATAATATTGCATAGCCTCTAATATGCTAGCCTGACACACATCACCAACAAACTCCACTGACTCATCTCTCTAGCTTCAGTTAGGTATTTTCCTGTTATTTCTTGGGCACTATTCCATGAACATTTTTCAACATACAATGTATATAGTTGGTGACCAGAAGGCTCCCTTTTCAATAGCTACTACACCAAGGTGAAGAGGAGGGCACTACTCCTTTCCCTGGATTGCTCCACTTTATCCTTGATATGTACCTTATATTACTGAGTGTAAAGCAAGGAAATATCAAGTACCATTTTTAAAGTCTTTGGTATGATGCGACCTGGGATTGAACCCAGGTCTCCCGGACCATAACAAATAGTTTCATCTTTTTTATTTAAAGTAATCAGAAAAACAAAACAAAGAAAAAAATTCAGGGTATTTGATGGCCTACAATATGCTAACCTCTACCACAAACTCCATAAACCCATCTCTCCATCTTCAGTCAGGTATTTTTCAATTATTTTTTGGGCATCATTCAACTGTCTCATGATGGACTGGAGGTGGTGGGGTCATACCCCAGTGCAGTTGGCATATTCTACGGTCCCAGCTGGCTAGGCTATTACAAGTGAGATGAAAAGGTGGATGTTACATAAAAGACATAAGAAGTTTTTCTTTAAGGAAGATATAAAGTCTTTCATCCAGAAGATTTATTGGGGCTGTAGAATACACCGACTGCTTCTCTGCAGAGGGGTAAGACCCCCCCCTCACGAATGTCCAGGATATGACACTAAACAATCTGATGGTGAAGTTCCAGCAATGATGGAGCTTTGGGGAATGCGGAGTACCCCTTCATTGCCATCGCTCCCAGGTACACTCTGGCCCGGAGTGGTAGCACCTGATAGGGCCCTATCTATGGGTTAAATAGAAATAACAGCATACTTATGCTAAAATGAATTGAGTAAACTGAATAGCTTGAAATAGAAACGTTTTTGACAATTAAACCGTACTTACACTTAAACTGCGTGCTCATGCTTAACTGAATTATTTCAAATAGAACTTTTTTTCGACATTAAAACTGTATTTACACTTAACTGAATTGTTACATATAACTGCTTGAATAGTTTGAAATGGAAATGTTTTTGACAATTAAACTGTGTACTTATGCTAAACTGAACTATTTTCAATAGAACAGATTATTTACATAAAAATGGATTTGGCTTTAAATAACCTACAAAGGTTGATATGCCATAAAACCAAACAAACCAAACCAAACCAAACCAGAAGATTTATTTCAGATTAAATTCCATTTTATATTCTGTGATTTCTATCCACCACATTTTCATTCAACTTGTAATATTCTACACAATGGAATATTGCTGGACAATCATGAAAACATGACTATTAGTTTGGTTTGGTTTTATAGCATATCGACCAATGTATGCCAAATCCTTTTTATACATATATATTATATATATGATTTCTAAACACATTTTGAAGATAACATTTTTAAACAAGCCTGAGCTCATTTTTTTTTTTTTGCACACAGTTAAATGGTTTCACTTAATTTCAAAAAATTAAGATTAGCATAAGTACAGACTTTTGTACACACACAGTTGAATTTAAAAACTGTTCTATTTCAAACAATTCAGTTTAGTATGTCTACAAAGATGGTTCCAAATATTTCTATGGATTACCAACAAAAAACTGTACTTAAGCTAAACTAAATTGTTTAAAAAGAACTGTTTGAACATTTAACTGTGTGTAAACAAATCACTGATGTTTAATTCAATTAAATATTAGTGATTTGTTTACACACAGTTAAATGTTCAAACGGTTCTTTTTAAACAATTCAGTTTAGCTTAAGTACAGTTTTTTGTTTACACACAGTTAAATATAAAAACAGTTCTATTTCAAATAATCAATTTTAGCATAAGTACATGGTTTAGTTCTGATTGGACCCTATCAGGTGCTACCACTCTAAGCCAGTTTGGACTTAGGAACGATTGCAATAAAGAGGTACTCTACATTCCCCAAAGCCTCAGCATGACTGAAGCCTCACTATCAGATTTAGTCTCATAACCAGAACACTCACTGGGGGAGTTTTACCCCTCTGCAGAGATGCAATCTGTGTATTCTGCAGCCCCAGCTACCGAGGCCACAGGACACTCATTAGGGAAGTCTTACCCCTTTGCAGAGATGCAGTCAGTGTATTCTATAGCCCCAGCCAACTGGGCCAGAAACTATTAGTAGTAATTTGATGTTTTGATTGTTAGTCTTACTGCCTACATATAACCCTAAATTCTATCTTGAACATTTTCCTTAAAGATACCGCAACCTTTAGTTCAAGCTATAAACAGGCATACGTGCCAGACTCACATTACATCTACTGAATTCAAGTCCAGCGAGCTCATCTGGCTCGCATTGCACTAAGTGAGCTTATGACCAACACAGTCCAGCAGGATATGAGTCTAAGCTCTTGCCCAACCTCTCCTTCCCTAAGACCCCCACTACAAAAATGATCTGATTTGACTGCCTGGAATAATTGTGTCTGGAGCCATTTTCAGATATTTTTGTTTTGTTTGATTTAATGGCATATCAACTGTCATGTGTTATTTACTGCCAAAGTCATCCATGTAGAAGAACAGCAGTGATACTATTTAACCCATAGTTGAGTTGAGTAAGGGTGTTTATACCTTTCCTAAGAGTATGTCCAAAGGGGAACTTAATAGCACAACTGGAGTTCAAACTTGCTTACTTCAAGACTACAGTCCAGCACTTTATTCATTATACCACTGGGACTTCCACTGAATTTTATTTTTTTAAATTAAAAATGTAATACTTATAGTCACCATCCAGATAATAAATTTTAGTCATTTGCTACATTTCATTTTGTTTTTTTTTACTACAGAAAAATCCCAAAATTATAAATCAGCCTTGGTTGAATTTAGGGAGGGAAAGACAACGAAAATGACTGAATTGTAGCTAGCTGAATACGTAATTTTTAAATGTAACTTTAATTTTTAAAAAATTAAATTAAATAAAATGAAATGAGTGAAATTTACTCTTATCTGGATGGCGAGTGTATTACATTACTAATTGTGTGCACATTAACGCAGAAATAGGGAAATTTTAATTATTGGACTATTCTGGACAAGCACAAAAAATATGTAGAAAGATATAGACATATATACTTTTTAATTCAATCGGCGGGGTATACAACTGAACATCAGTATCATCATCTTCATCTTCTACCATGTATCCATAGTCGATAAAATCTTCAATGTCGTCTTCTTCCTCGTCGTCGCTCAGGAATTCTTCGCTCTCATCAATTGAAGAAGAAAAATCTTTATTAGTAATTTCTTCACTGGAACCGAGAGAAGGAACAATTAGGGGTTCACAATAATAATTCTTTTTGTCAGTTATTCTATCTTGATTCTCTTCTAATTTCGGTTCTTCAAGATCATTTGAGTCGGTGTATTCTTTTTCAACACACGATTTAAATTCATTCTCAAAGTCGTTTTTAATATCTTTCAAAAACTCCTGTACGATCACGTCTTTAGCAAAAGCATCTTTTTCTCCGGTAGAATAATACCTCAAAACAAAATTCGATGCCATTAGGTCAAGAGGTCTTGTCGTTTTCCATTTTTCAAATAGAGGGCGATCATTTTTTTTCGTAGCACTAAAACACGTGCCAGTGTGTTTACATTTTGAATACCGAAGATGGGGAGACGCTGTTAAAATAACATATCCAAGACTTTTAGGCTGTCTCTGTGAAATTCTAGAGAATTTCAGAAACCTCAGACAATCTCCTCGGTAAAACAACTTCATGTTTCCTATTAAGAAAGTTTTTTTTTTAAAAAAATTGGTACAAACAATCAGCAAAAGTTTTTCAACAAATCGTTAAAAAAATAAAACCAAATACTACAGGAACCTAAAGACTCACTTACGGCAGATTTTGTTGTTGTTGTTTTTTTAGATAATGTTTTAATATTTCAGTTTTTATGGATGATCTCAACAAATAATACTTCTTATACATATATATGATTATGCTTTTTTCTTTTTTTTTTTTTTTGAAAATGATATATTGTTATTTCGCAATCAATTTGTTTACGACACTAAAAGCTGAATGTATATGCAAGGGAAATAACCCCATCTTTTAAGAGAATTATCTCCCTTATCACATCAGTTAGAGTGACCGGTTTCGAATGGCACCAAATGCTAGAAATCTAGAATTTTTTTGTTTATTTGTTTTGTATCGTTTTTGTTTTTTTGGGGGGGTGCTGTTTTTGTCAATTTATTTTTGTTGGGGGTGAGGGTTTTTTGGGTATTAGTGGGTAATTATTAAATTTGTGTGTAAAAATTTATTTGAGTTTTTTTGTACATGCTAAAATTATCTAAACGAAAATTAGATACTATCTTTTTAAGAAAAAAAAATTGGGGGTATTGTCCTTTATGTTTTTATTGGTTAGTTTATGTTTTTTCCACATCGCTGAGCACAGTGCGCTTTCATTCTATTCTTAATCTTGCCCTTCTTGGTGTTAACCTGATTCACTTGACAATTTCAACTTCCAAATGTTGTGAAGGTCTTCCGAGTGATAGTTTCTTGTTTCTCAGCTCTCACTCGACAATTGAACCTTGTAATATATAAGAAATTATACAATTTCTTCGTCAAAAAAAAGTTATAGAAAAACTGATCAATTTGGGCGCAACTGTAAACCTAAAAAACGACTACGTACGTGTTCAGGAAAATTCGAGAAGTTGGGGAAAACCCAACTTTAAAAAATCGAAATATTCGACCACATTTTTTGACCAATAAGGTATGCTAAAAAAATACGTTTGGAATTTGCAGACTAACACGCGTGTGCGTGATCCCCTCAAATACTATAAAGTCAGAACATTTTCAAAGGCACCTCAGAACTGTTTACTTGTAACCCAGGCAAAACGAGACAACTGTGTCTCGTAATCATAGCAGCCCACGTCTGCTTGACCGTATCAAGTTATGACCGTCAACCTGGACGATGTCCTAACGACTCCAAGACCTGGCTAAAAATTCACTGCTACCTGCAGTTACTTTACACAAGAACAATTTTTCTCCTTTGTTTTCAGATCCATCCAAGAATATATCTTCTCTATTGTGAAAATTTGTTAAGAAACTGGTGATCCTGTTTCACCGAATATCAGCAGCTCCTTAGGGTCACGTGGCGTCCACTATAAAAAGAGCTCCAACTGAAGATTCTTCCTCTTTTTTTCCACTTCCACCGCTGTTAGCAACAGGCCCATTCGTAGCTGCCTTTGACGGCAAACGTATTTGGTACCTTCCACCAGCCAGGAGCCAAGAGCGACGAACGCACGTGCTGAGTTAAAAGGAACCAAGATCCAGTAGGCATTTTATCTGCAAAACTTCACCTTACACCTTATAACAAACCTTACAAAACCTTACCTAACCTTACTCTTATATGCCTACCACCTATTAGAACATTGAACTCTTTTTTTGAACTCTTACATATTCGTTGTTTGTTCCATTTGGTGTAAAATCCTGTTTGTTGTTTGTTGTATATAAATTTTGCTACACTAAAAGTCGTTCGTCTCCCTTCTTCAAAAGTTGTCACCCATCTCCCTACTGCGGTTGAAGTACGGTTTATTCTTTTACAAAATGTAGGAATAAACCGGGCTTTTCGAGGCTTATAGAATTCCCCACGCTATTTTTGTAGCACTCGTATTAATTGTGTTATCTTTATTAACATTAGTTTCAGTACTTGACAATCACACTCTGCATTCCACTTTATTCCCGAAATATCTCGCTTTGGGTTCCCTCTATTTGGTATTAATGTACGTTAAAACTTCGAACATAACTCTTGTAGAAAGATTACCAGAAGTATAGAGATCGAATCGAATGGGTTTTGGTACTGAGAACCAAAACTCACCGCCACAATTATTTGAATGTGAGGAATACAATTCGAACACTTGTAGCAAGGGAAATGTATTATGTTTTAATATTTCCTCGCGCTAAACGATATAAAACTATTCGAAACGAATTAGTATTTGAGCAAACTTAATAGAATGAATACAGAAATAACATGAAATTTTAGTATATGGGCGGTTCACATACACTATAAGTTAATTTGTAACTATTTGTGTAGTGCTGAACAAAATAACAAAACTTTGAAGAACAACAATGAATGGTTTATTTTTATGACAGAAGTAGACTTGTGTCAGAGTGAGAAAAGGTTCTTTTTTGGTATCAGATAGCAGTGTCGCAGGTAGTACGCCAGTTCTTTAGTGTGTTGCAGGTAGCAGCGTTAGTTCTTTTATGTGTGCAGCTGGTAGTCGCCGTTGTCTTCTTTAGTGGGTATCAGTGGCAACAGTTATCTTCAGTGAAGATCGCCAATGCTGGGTTCCCGTGGCAGGCTACAGGAGAGAGATCGTTCTTCTTTGCTGGTCTTGTGTTCTCTGTTCTACTGGCCGACTTCCAAAAAGGGCTAGAAAAATAGTTCTTGAGAGGAAGAAGGAATCAATGCGATCTGCCCGCTGATTGGTCAGTGTGTGGCCGAATCGCTTGGCGGGGGCATTGATTCGCGGGAGGAAATAGATCTGTGACTGCTACAAATACTAAAAAAACATTTTAGAGAAAAGTCCTACCATAAAGAAATTTAAAGGATAAAATTTGAAAGGGTAAAAGGAATTTTTAGGGAATAAAATTTGTTATGAAGTGAGTGACACTAGAGCTAAGTTTAGTATTTAACTGGGTAATGTTTTTAGGAGGCTTTAGTGTGCAATATTAAATGGTAAGTTCAAACGGTAAGTTTAAACAGTAAGTTCTACAGCTTTCTAGTTCGGATACTGATTCGAAAAGATAATACAGACAATAATTTTTTAAAAAGGAATTTTATACAAAAGAAACAAGAAAGAAAGGGATAGAAAAGATAAAGTGTTGCAAATTTTAGTGCAATTTGCGGGAACTTATCTGAGAGAGTGTCCGGGAAATAAAGTTCTTTGAATTTGAATATTTTTCTTTTGACTTTGGTTTTATCGAAATGTTTCAGAGTTTATCAAATTGCGAGTCTTCTTTAATGTTCTTTTCAGCAGAATTTTCGGTTGAATTTTCTTTCAGTTGTTTAACTTGGTAGAATTTCAGTAGACGACTTTAATTCTACTTTTATTTCTTAGGAGGCTCCATTCAAGAAGCGAGTGACGAAACCTTTCTGCTGTTTTTTGTGCCTTCAGTTTGGTCCCCGATTTCGTACTGAGGGTCTGAATAGTAGTTCTCGACAAAAAGAGGGTGGTAGCTTTTTTGGTGCTTTTTCTACTTTGGCCAACTCAAGTCCAGACGTAGACGGCTTGATTTTTTTCTTAGAAATACATTTTTATAACCATACAGTTGAAGAGTCTTTTGGTATAAGTGCTTACGATAAACCTAGGAACGTTAAGGTTTTGGGGAAACTAAATATAGTGGTCTTCCTTTTTGGGAGCTGTAGGCGAGCTTCCGAGAATCACGTGACCGATGGTCATGTGACATTTCGAGAAGCGAGTTCTACCATTTTTTGATTGCAAACATCGTCTGGAAAGCACTTGCCTTTCGTCTCCGCTTTTACGACCAGCACATGCGTACAAATTATCCCTCGTGGACCATTTCTCTACACCAGAAAAATGTAAGTTTTTAACTGTCGTTATCGGCCTGTTGGTTCTGTCGAACAGCTTACGTACCTTTTTTATACTTTAGAACAGTAGGTCTTATTTCTTAATTATGTATACTATGCATATCAAGTTTCTTAATCACGTATACTATGTATGTAGTTGTAGTCTAAATGGACTTTGTTTTTCCTTACCGAAATATTCTGTGGTTTTTTAACCTTAGATAGACTAATACATTATAGGAATTGGATTGTGGTAGGTTCAATGAATACCATACACATCCATAAATTCTTATAATGTTATCATTTTTGAAAAAAACTTATGTTGAAATGTTACTATAATTAAACGACTCGGAGTGTATACTAGTGTAAGTTGTGGAGGAAGATATTCAAGACAATTTTGTGTTTAACTTAACAAAGTTTTTTTTTAATTTTAAGCATAAATCAAATAGGCAAGTGTGAATGAAGTAATAAAGTAAAGTTGGCGACCTTAGTCGAGGGCGACCAGAAGGCTCCCTTTTCAATAGCTACTACACTGAGGTGTAGGGGAGGGCGCTACTCCTTTCCCTGGATTGCTCCACTTAACCCTTGATACGTACCTTATATTGCTAAGTGTTAAGCAAGGAGGTACCAAGTACCATTTTTAAAGTCTTTGGTATGACGCGACCTGGAATTGAACCCAGGTCTCCCGGACCATTGGCGAACACTCTACCTACTAGGGCAAGAAGTCTTGTACATGCATATGTATAAAAGTCTTAGTGTACACATACATATGCGAACGAAAGTTTTTCAGTGTTGAAAATGGTTAGTTTCCATAACACTATGAATTATTTTACAACACAAATAAATAAGGAAACTTCTTTTGAAACACAACAACGAAAGGTTTATTATTTTAGCAGAAGTAAAAGAGTCAGAGTAAAAAAGGGTTCCTTTTAGTGTCGCCGGTTAGTATGTTGGTCCTTGAGTTTGTAGGAATTGTGTCACTATAGCAAATAGCTCGTGTGACTGACTGCAAGACTGGTTCTTCTGTGTGTGAAGCTAGTAGCAGCGTGTTCTTCAGGGAAGGCGTTCCATGTGGAATTTCCTTAGTAAAGGACGCGAGAGAGGTCTGTCTTGGCTGCTAACAAGGTGCTCTCTGACTGTCGGCCAACTACTAAAAAGGATTAGAAAAATAGTTCTAGACAAGAAGAAGGAATCAATGCGCTCTGTCCTTGATTGGTCAGTTTATAGCCGAATCGCTTGGCAGGGGCATTGGTTCGCGAAAGAAAATAAATCTGTGACTGCTACAGTATGATTTGCATGTGTATGAGAAATTACAAAAAAAATGTAGTTACCTATATACATAGATTTTATTATTGTCGATGGTTGAGTGTGTACAGAATAACTGGTAAAAGTTTGCGTCTTATTTTGAATAGTAGGCATATTTAGTGTGCCACGAGGTCCGTTAAAAGCAGATATTTCAGAATGACGAACATCGCGTATAGTCACAAGGTCATGCTGTGGTATGAGAAAGAAAGAGAAGGAATTGTCTTCGCGCCTTTACTTCTATACTCGTATGGGTTGCTATGCTTAACAAATGCATTAGTTTATTGATGTATACTGATGAAGATGGATTGCTACGTTAATGAAGGGTGTAATTTTCCACTAGTCGTAGAAAGAGTCTGTTACAGACAGAATACTTAATCTCACTGCACTCGTAAAGGTCTCCTACGAGATCAGGTTATGCTGACATGTCACAACCTGAAACTATGCATATACACAACCCTTCCGCCGCATGTATGATGCGACACAAGGTCAATTTTTAAGCAAAGTAAAGTTGGTTTGAATTTAGACTTTTCTTTCTCGACTGGTTGCCTAACTAATGCAAAAGATCCCAGTCTTTCTCACTATTTATGCATAACTGGAGAGAGAAGAGATGGATTCAAGGTTTTCACAAGACTATTAGCGAAAAGCGCAACGGAAACAGTCTCATTTAAGATTTGAGCTCTGACTGCTGATTCAATTTCCAACGACGCCAAGCACGCCTTCTGAAGGTTGGACGCAACCTTTTCAACACATAACATACTATGTTGTTCTTTCTGTTAAGAGAACTTTTTCAAGAATACAATACATTCAAATAAAACATTGTAACCGGACATTTAAACTAATGTTACTGTAACATTACTAATATCATCTTGAATACTGAAATTAAAAAGTAGATGACTCTGTTATTCAGAAATCGAAAGGTCTTTATTCAGATTGGTACAATTTCATTGCAGTCCGACACAAACACGAGGAGAGAGGAAGACCTTGTAAAAGTTTATCAACGTATCTCCTTTGCAACCATTTCAACACCACGTTTCTCCCGTACGCTGACCAAAAACCAATATCTCCCTTTGGATTTCAAAATTCAACTGCCCAATTTTCAAATCGTTTAGATTTAAATTCTCTGATTTAATTGCTTATTGCATCATACTTTCTAGAATCATCACGTGAGTCACAGACCCTTATTTCCCCACGTTGGTCGACCAGCTTTGATTTGTTTATTATCCATATCCTGTCTTCCCCAAGATTGTTTTGACTTGAGGTGTTAAACCTGGTCACCTATGCACGCGTTTGACCTTTGCGAGAAACTACACTTACATTTAAAGTTCTTAGCTAACTTACAATTTTACCAAATGAATAAAATAATTGATATAATTGATTAATCACCCTAATTATTTTACATTAGCAAGCGAGTTCGATCCACAGTGGCGCTATTACCTTCACTTTTGGACTAATAGCCTCAGGAAAAGTATGAGCCCCAATATTTCCCCAGTTATGGGTTAGATAGTACCACTACTGTTTTTTAGAAAGTTGGCTTTTGCATTAAATAACCCACGAGTATTGATTTGTCATTAAACAAAGAAACTAGATAATAACAAATAATTCTGTATTATTTAAGTTTTATTGATGATATAGAAAGAACTCACATACATTTATAACAAACATATTCGTTTCGTGTATAATGAATTTGATTTCGAATTGCATCATATTTAACTCGTCTCTTCTGGAGAAATTACAAAATGAGTAAAGGAGGGTTTGGAATACCATAAATAATTGTCTCCCTTGGATTTGGAGGGACGTATCTTTAGGACGCTTCGCGGTCACGTGAAAATTCCAGATTCTTTGCTCGTCCTCTTTCGTCGCTGTTCTTTGAACGGTTAAAACGGGCCTTTTTATCTGTTCGTTGAATAGAAGAGAGACTTTGTCTCCGACTCCGGCGATGGATTTTGTCTTGTCTCGTCATTAAAACGTTCAGTCCACATGCTAAACCACCGAAAAAAGTAAGGCTTTGTCCATTTTTATACCCCTTTCATATACTGATTGTTTATAGAATATATGCTTATTTCATCTGTTGGAATATGTTTGTGTATTCTTGTTAATATTTCTTGTATAAGTAATTTACTCGGAAAACCTCCGAATGAACCAATCACGAAAGTTATTAGTAAACAATTAGATATCAATCTAGGACAGTTTACGCAAGAAGAACTCGACTCAGTACTTAGAAAATTAAAAATAGAAAAGCAGCAGGGCTTGGTGAAATCCCCTCAGAAGTATGGAAGACCAGGGAATTCAACGACATAATGTTCCGAAATTCTAATGCCGTATATAACTGAAACTTAAAAAGACACAAAATGAATTAGCTAACATATACCTAAAAGAACAAACAGAATACATACAAAATTAAATCAATAAGATTAAAGACTCGGTTGAAGATAGACAGTCTAGGATAGCATGGCAAACGGTAAACGAAGTGAGCTAAAGGAAGAAGACTACGAACGCTAAACTAAAAGCTACCAGCCAAGAAGAACGAATACAACTATGGAAACAACATTTCGAGAATTTACTCGGAAACCTCCCGAAAGTTACACATGAACCCATCACGAGAATTATTAGTAAGCAATTAGACATCAAACTAGGACAGTTTACGCAAGAAGAACTCGACTCAGTACTAAGAAAAATTAAAAATAGAAAAGCAACAGGGCTTGATGAAATACCCACAGAAGTATGGAAGACCAAGGAATTCGACGACATACTGCTCCGACACTGTAATGCCGTATATAACCAAAACAGATTAGACAGATGGGCAAAGAGATGCATCCCCTTTCCCTAAGAAGGGTGACCTCGAAATAGCCAAGAACTACCGAGGTATAACCCTTACATCCATAGCGGCCAAGATCTACAATGCTCTACTACGCAACCGCATAGAACCCAAAATTGAGAACATACTTAGGAAGAACCAAAATGGCTTTCAGAGAAATCGATCCACGACGTCAAAAATTTTGACTAGCCGTCGAATTCTAGAAGGTGTACGTGCAAAAAACTTAGAGGCAACAATATTATTTGGCCTTTGACTCCACACACAGAGGGAAGATGGAGCAAATACTACACGGCTACGGACTACCTAAAGAAACCGTCGCAGCCATAATGATGTTATATAAAAACACAAAAGTAGAAGTCCGCTCCCCAGATGGAGACGCAGACTACTTCGACATGGCAGCAGGTCTGCTGCAAGGAGACATTGCCCAGACTACATGCTTAGAACGTTTATTGATTTCATGAAAGATGGCGATTTAAAGCTGGCAAAGGAAAGAAGCAGAAGATACCCCACTCAAACAATAACAGACGCGGACTACGCCAATGACAGCGCTTCTAGCAAATACACCCGCCCAAGCCGAAACCCTGCTACATAGTCTGGAACGATCAGCTGCGAGCATAAACCTCCATGTCAACGCAGACAAGACGGGATACATGTACTCTAATCAAAGGGGCGACATCTCCACACTAAACGGTAGTTTTCTGAAACTAGTGGACAAGTTCACCTACCACAGAAGCAGCGTCCCATCAACCGAGAAAAACATCAACACGCGACTAGCAAAGGCATGGACAGCCCTCGTTAGGCTATCGGTCATAGGGAAGTTAGACCTAACCGATAAAATAAAATGCAGTTTTTTTCCAAGCAGCGGTCGTATCGATACTGCTATATGGATGCACTACATGGACGCTAACAAAACGTATGAAGAAAAAGCTTGACAGCAATTACACAAGAATGCTACGAGCAATATTGAACAAGTCCTGGAGGCAACACCCTACAAAACACCAGCTATACAGCCACCAACCACCAATCACGAAAACTATCCAAGTTAATTGAACCAGACATGCGGGACACTGTTGGAGAAGTAAGGACGAGCAAAGGCAGGACGACCAGCGAGAACTTATATACAACAGCTCGGTGCCAATATAGGATGTAGTCTTGAAGACCCACCGGGAGCGGTGGATGATAGAGACGAGTAGCGAGAGAGGGTTAGGGAGATCCGTGCAGGCGGCGCAACATGATGATGATGATGATGACTTCTTGTATGTATATTATGTATATATTAAATGTTTCTATATGTATAAATAGGCTTGTCTTTCTTTCTCTTTATTCAGTGTTAGTGTGAATATACAAATTCTAATATTAGTCCTTGGTAAGGACGACTAGATACCCTCCCTAGTACCAATAAACCTATTTAGATGTTTATATTAGTTACCATACACATCCTAGCAATGTTAGCACTATTTCTGCAAATAGCAAAAGTTAATTTTAAAAGATGTTATAAGGTTAGCAATATGAGGTTTCCATATGATTGATAACCTGCCAATAGCATTCCATGCTTTCTCTAAACGTATGTTGACATCATTTTCAGTAGATGAGATATTGCTGCTGAGGTATATGAACTGGTTAACTAATTTCAGATGCTTGTCACTTAAGGCGGAGAATTAACGGAAATTCAGGATTTCCTAATGCTTTAGGCAAATATTTGTATTTGTCAAAAGTGTATTTTTTATTGTCAGTGCAAACGTAAAAATCAAATGACTAGTTAGAAAAAATATGGATGGTAAGAATGGTAATTATACAATTGACATCAAAGGCTAATCAGAGCTTAATGTCTTTGTCTCCGTCGAAAAGCCTTACAAAGACTATTTCTTACAAATAATGTGTGTGTGTGTGTGTGTGTGTGTGTGTGTGTGTGTGTGTGTGTGTGTGTGCGCGCGCACGCACACACACGCATAAAAAGAGCCTGGCATCAAATAACCCACAAGTGTTGATATGCCATAAAACACAAACAAACAAATAATTGTACTCAAAGAGACAAGTGTGCCAAAAAGTCCTGCACCTCTCCCATTCTGAATCAAACAAAAAAAATATATATTTCTCTGGGGGAAAAAAGAAAAAAAAAGAAAACCTCGAAGACCTGTAGAAAGAAATGTGCGCAGATATTTTGAAGTTGAAGAAAAAAATAGGCATTTAATCATCGAAAAGATTACTCCCTCTAAACGGTATATTTATTGCACTTACAGACATCCACACTAAAAAATATATATCGTTCACATGCTATTTTTTTTTACAGTAACTAAGCTAAATTCCTGTCAGCGGCAGTTGAAAGATTTTAATCTACGGTTGTCAGTTTTATAAATAAATAAAAGATGAAGTCGAATATGTAAAACTATTATGCAGATTAAAAGTGTTATCATTGATAATGTTCATTATAATAATTTCATCGTGTTTAATATTAGTACTTTGTTTTTTGTTTTTTTTCTTGGTTTGCCCGACTAAAATTGGCGTGCATCTTATACACCCGTGCGTCTTGTATGTCGTCAGATACTGTAAGAAAATTACGAGTTATCCTCGAGACGTCTGTGTACCCGGATGTTGAGAGGCCGAAGGTAGATGGAGAAAGCAGGGCGGAAGGACTTGAGCAGGTGACTTGTGCACGACCAGACGAGACAGAAGCTACTAGGGTCTCCACGAGGCGAGATGTGGCTAAACAAAGCCTGGTAACAAAAGTTGTTAGCAAACCACCCAACTCTATAAACAGAACCCGGAAGATAATTTTGAGCCCTACGAAACTAAACGTCCACAGCCCTCTTAAAACAGTCTTAAACACAACTAGAAAATATACAGAAAGACAACAGGACATTCACCAACTACAGATAAGTGTATAATAATTTTAACTTTGTTCTCTTAAAGACTATTGACTGCTAAAGGAATATGCTTTTGCAACTCTTTCGCACTTCTTATATGAACATATTTAAACGTCTTACCGCGTTGCTTATTCTTTTTTACGACCCATATGGAGGTGTCGTTGAATTTCCCATAATACGGTATTTCTCGATTATCTTTTATTTTTTTCATCATTCAATGTAACTTCGTTAACAAAAACAAATTAACTAACAAATTGAAGGATGGTTGACTCATGACAAAAACAATTAGAATAAATAAATAAATAATACGACAGACTATATGTTTCAAGAAAAGGAGGAAGACGACTTGCCAGCATTGACGTATCAATAACACGACATGAAGACTACACTAAAAAGTGCAGAGAAACACTGATTACAGCTACCAGAAACAATACTGACAACATGAGGATCAACTGAACGGAAATAACTAGAAAACAAAAACGGAAGAAAAGCAACTGTATAGACGTTTTAAGCAGCTACCAAGCGATATTTCACATGAGAAAAAATGGATGTGGCTAAAAAAGGAAACCTTAAGAGAGACACCGAATCTCTTCAAATAGCAGCTCAAAATAACGCCATAAGGACCAATCATACCAAAGCAAGAATAGATAAGACGCAACAAAACAGCAGATGTAGATTATGTGGTGATAGAGTCGAAACAACCAATCACATAATAAGCAAATGTGGCAAATTAGCATAGAAAGAATATAAGACAAGACACGACTGAGTGGGCAAAGAGATCAACAGGGAATTGTGCAAGAAATTAAAATTTGGCCATACGAACAAATGGTATATGCACAACCCAACATCTGTCCTGGAGAAAGAGACATACAAACTCCTCTGGTATTTTGACATACAAACGGATCAGCTAATCTCGGCTAGACGACCAGACCATTAAAATAAAAAAAAAAAGAACTTGCAAAATTATGGATTTTGCTATTTCAGCTGCCCACATTCCAGACAATACGGTGCCAAAAGAATACCCCCACTATTTGTCGAAAACTACTATTGGGCCCTCCGGCAGGAACTCAGGGACCAGACTATTAAGACAGGAAAATAGCCAGCAGAAAGGTTTCGTCACTCGCTTCTTGAATAGCCGATAAGTATTTCAAACAGGCAAGAAGCTTCCTAAGAAATAAAACTAAAATCAAACGAAAGCCAACTACCGAAATTATGGGGATTTTTATATGCTCCGAAAAGCCCGGTTTAATTCCTACGTTTTGTGAAAGAATAAACCGTACTTCGACCGCAGTAGGGAGATGGGTGGCAGCTTTTGAAAAAAAGGAGACAAACAACTTTTTGTGTAACAAAATTTATATGCAACAAACAATAAACAGGGTTTTAAACACCAAATGTAACAAACAACGAATTTATAAGAGTTCAAAAAGAGTTCAATTGTTCTGATAGGTGGTAGGTGTATGAGAATAAAATGCACATGTAAAAAGGTAAGGTAAGGTAAGGTTGGAAGTAAAGTTAAGGGAGGTTTAAGAAAAGGTAAGGTTAGGTGAGGTTTTTTAAGGTTTAGGTGAGGTTTTGTGAGGTTTAGCAGATAAAATGCCTGCGGGAACATAGCTGTGATTCTGGTTCCTTTTAACTCAGCACGTGCGTTCGTCGCTCTTGGCTCCCGGGTGGTGTTGAGGGTACCAAATACGTTCGCCGTCGAGGGCTGTTACGATTCGGACCTGTTGCAAACAGCGACGGGAGTGGAAAAAAGAGGGAGAATCTTCTGATGGCCCTCTTTTTATAGTGGACATCACGTGACCCCAAGGGGCTGCTGGTATTCGGTGAAACAGGATTACTAGTTCCTTAACAAATTTCCACAACATTTTACGAAGTTACACACCTGAAAGAAAATTCAACCCGAGAATTCTGCTGAAAAGATAACTTTACCGAAGGCTCAATTGAAATTAAAAGAAATTAAAATGACTCAATTAAAACTAACTGAAAGAAAAATTAACCCGAGAATTCTGCGGAAGAGATAACTTTACAGAAGACTCAATTGAAATTAAATGAAAATTAAAAAGACTCGATTAAAATCAACTGAGAGATAAAATTCAACCCGTGAACTGTGCTGAAAAAAAAAACCTTTTCAGAAGAGTCAAAATTAAATGAAAACTGAAACATTTCGACCAAACTAAAAAGAAAAAAACTCAAATTCAAAGAACTTTATTTCCTGGACACTCTCTCAGATAAGTCTCATAAATTCCACTAAAATTTGCAACACTATATCTTTTCTATCCCTTTCTTTATTGTTTCCTTTATATAAAATTTCTTCTTTTTTTTTAAGGAATTCTATAAAGTTATCTTTATTGTCTGTGTTATTTTTTTGAATCAGTATCCGAACAAAAAAGCTGTGGATCTTATCGTTTGAACTTACCGTTTGAAATTTCACACTAACCTCAAAAAATATACCCAGTTAAATACTAAATTTGGCTTTAGTGTCATTTTCTTCATATCAAATTTTATTCTCTCTAAATTCTTTTATATTGCAAATTTTACTCTAAATTCCTTTATCTGGTCCTTATCTATTTAACAATTTTTGCACGAAAATTGTTTTCAGCAGTATTGTCTCATCTTACCAAACAAATCAAACAATGCAGAACAAATAATTTAATCTACAGATTACTGAACAAAGGAATTAATTTTTTAAAATATAACTGGACAATTTTTTAAAATTTAAAACACTCCACATTTAAATATACTAGAAAGGACAGCACAATTCGAAAGCCATTATAGATACAACATTGTCTTCTTAATCTTTTGTCATATTTGTTGAATTTGTCAAATCTCGGCACAAGGTATCATTTTAAGAAAATCTTTTAATTTTGCGCTGATACAAGGCAAATGCAATAACATTTCGATTGTTCCCATTAAAAAGTGTTAAAATTAATGACTTAATCAGTCAGTTAATTAACTACCACTTGATCTAATCTCCCTTCTTTCAGTGCGGCTACTTCAGCCTCACTTACCTTCAAACAGGCCTACTTAGAATTAGTGCCGAGTGTATCGTAGAAGATTGATCGCCTGGTTTCAGGGGCATTCCCTTCCCCAGGCTCTACCTGCTTTGGAGGGTGAGTTTATTTCTCGGTGACTGAGACGCCTCAATAAGGGAATGCCGACAGGACCAAGCATTTTTTGGATCCGCTGCACATGAATCACGATTTGTGCATCGCTCCCCACTATAAAACGACTTTGTGTCATATATCGACTAAGTGGAAAGTCGGTTAAATCTCTTCTTTGCATGCTACTATATCTCAGGTTTTCAAAGTTTTTTTTTTCTTCATTTATTGGACGATTTTACAAGAGGAACTCATAATCGTTAAACACCGTAACCTGACTTTTATTGTTTTCAAATGAAAAAAGAATACAGTTAAAATAATGTATTCTTTTGTTGTTTTTTAAATATATTTATTGAATTTTTTTTTTTTTTACATAAATAATTTCAAATTTAACATAGTTTCTTAGTTGAAGCAAGTTTTGTAAGCGAACTAAATTTAAACGAAGCACAAACATTTTGAAAAACAATTTTTATAAACAATAATATTAAACTATTAGAATTGATTTTTGTACACTTTGATTTTTGGTCCATGTATTCTTTGCTCTGTTTCCATTAAATAATGTCTAAAAGGTAAGTGATAATGGTATTGTTCTATTATATATCATACTACAAACGTTTTTACTCATAAGATATTAAAATTTAGTTAAAAGTGAATCGCAGTAATTGCATTGGAAAATGCATTTTTCTTATATAGTTTATCTGTGTTTGAAAATGACTTTGATTTTTTTTTTAAATTCAACTTTTTTATTTTTAAGAATTTTTTTAAAATTGTATGCGAGTTAAATGTTTTTTAAGTGAATATTCGATTTACAATGTACGTGTAATGTCAAACTGTACCCTGACTTTGTGTCCGCTTTTATGACTACTTAGTTCCATTAAAGATATAATGTTTGATTCTAAACTGGAACCAGAATTTATGTCCGTCTTTATAGAAGTCTAAGTTAAAGAAAAGGTTGTGTGTGTTTTTTTTTTCTTTTCTTTTTTTTTTTTTTTTAGTTTATTCTCTATACTAAAATTGTCCGGCTAGAGTCGTTACTTTTCACCAGGAATCTAAACCATTCGAGAGAAAGATGTTATTTTCTTCTTTTTCTTTTCTTTTTAACGAGAAAGTGAATGAGATTCGAAAACTAATGAGGGAAGGCAGTTGCGGATGGGGGCACGTATTCAGAATAACAAACAAGGAAATGGCTGAGGTAATGTTTGAAAAACGATATATAGAAATGTAGTTCTTATATTCACAATCCATTGTAATTTGCTAAGTTTTTTGATTAGGTGTGGCACAAGGCCATATAAATGGAGCACCCAGTGAGACTCGAACTCGGTCAAGAAGGTTTGTTAGTCTAGCTTGCTAACCCTTACATCACCCTAGGTGCCCTCAATCCAGATAAGAAGAAATTTTTCATTGTCTTTTTATTTATGAACATTTGCATAAATGAAATTGACAACATCCAATCTTAAGAGAACCATATTGATTTCTGAACCATCCCCTCCACCTAACCTTGATATAATCTCAGTTGCGTGTGTGTGTGTGTGTGTGTGTGTTTAATACATAAACACAACCCTAATTCTACTTTTTTAATTCATCACTTTCTGGCTATGGGATAGAGGATTGTCTTGTCTCTAGAAAAACCATATGGCCATTTTTAAAATTTCATATATCTATTTTCTGAGTGTGTAAAAGTTCATAAATAAAGAGACAATGACTGAAATTTATTATCTGGATTGTAAATGTCAGTACTGTATTTCTAATCCTTTTGAATGTTACCAACGCCATTTTTCCCATTGTGCTATTCTAAATAAATACTCAATGGGAATTACTTTTATTAAAAAAAGTTGGCTAATATTTTTTGAAAGTAAGAAGTGAAATGGATGGTTTATGCATCAAGTAGATCTAGAGTATAGAGGAATATTCACTTGAAAGTTTGCATATATTTTATTGAATATAAGAGTAATGTTACTTTTTCTCAAGAATAAATATAAGAAAAATTATGTACAGTTAACAGCAATAACATATTTCATTGCCTGAGCAATAAAAAAAGCAAAAAGAGTAAATAGAGGTGTGTTTATAGAAATTATGAGAAAAGTGCTCAATTCAGTTAATATGCTTGATTTTAGGTTTTAAATTGCAATGACCTACATATGTAAAGTTATCAAAATTATCCAAATGCTAGTCACTGTATAAAGTACAATTCTACCTAAATTACCTAGTAGACTTTATCTCTACCTTGCCCCAAGAAATCTTGTACTGTCTGGCTTGGTGAAGGGGTAGAGAAATGTATGAAAAATAAAGTAGACAAGGAAGGGGGATGGGAATGCTAATTTTTGTTACCTGAAAGAGAAGAGTATCTATATTTCTTAAAAACAAAAACAACCAGTTCCCACAAAGTAATTTATTTCAAAGGAAATAAACTTTACAAAATCCAGCTTTTCATATTTTTCCCTATGCTTGTCAAAAACTTAAATTTAAGGTAACAAAAATAACATACAGTCAAGTAACAACAATAATGTAACCAAAAAAAATGGAAGTGCATATAGAAAAATAATGACTCTTGTTGGAACCAATGCTGTCAACCACCTACTGTCAATTTAACTTTTGTTAATGATAAAATACCAAAGAATGTCAAAGTTCCTTTTGAAGCCTATTTTTAGGGTTTGTTCTTTTGCTTGAAATCTCATGTAGAATTGACCTTGTTAACATCCTATCTTGGCTTATGGGACGAGCAATTATCTCCCCCTGGAGGAAGAGGGAGCTGTGAGGAGAGGAAGGAGGAAAAGGAGGGTTGACCACTTTTTAGAGGGATCTCTTCGAGACAAGTCGCACGTGTCAACTCTAAAATAAAATATATATTTATCCTATTCTTGCCTGGACCTTATTTATCTTAATTAACAGACCTGACAACTGTGTTCTAGTTTCCTGTGTAGACTTGTTGAAAACAGTTTACTATTTCTTTAAGTGAACTTTGAGTAAACCATTGCTTCCTTCTCTTAGAGATGAATATCTTTCTGATTCAACTCGAATTTTCTTCTGTTGAGTTTACAGAGGTATTTACCTAATCTACTGACCGAGCCAACACTTCTCTTGTCGGCAAGAGTCCAATAATTCCGCCTCCAGACCTTAGTCTTAACTTTCTTTTGAAGGTGACAGCATACAAAAACCACAATTAGCCTGTAGTAGGCTTATTATTTCAACAAGTAACAAAAAAAAAAAACATGTAAGGAAAAAAAGCTTATCCCAAGCGACTACTAGGCCTATTTGCTCAAACCACCAAGGATGGTAGTTCCAAAACAGTAAAGAAATTAGAAAAGAGAAGGCAAGGGTGCCCTCATGGTGTAATGGTTAAAGTGCTGTACTACAGAATCATAGTGAGCGAGTTTGAACTCCAGTCGCGCTATTACATTCACTTTCGAACAAATACTCTGGGAAAGGCATGAACCCCCTTATCCTCCTAACTATGGGTTAAATAGTACCACTACTGTTCTTCTAGAAAAATGGCTCTGGCATTAAATAACCTAGAAAGGTTGATATGCTATTAAACAAAGAACCCGAAAAAAGAAGGCATACCATGTTATTCAGTATTTTAATTTACAAAGACTTTGTCTCTGAGAATATGTCTTTCTTCAAGAGATTGCAATTTTAGTTCAGTCATATACTTGAAATACGAAAGATCTGACATTAGATTGCCCATTGGCTGGGGCTGTAGAACACACCAACTGCTTCTCTGCAGGAGGGTATGAAAGTCCTGGATATGACACTAAACAATCTGATGGTAAGGTTCCAGTAATGCTGAAACTTTGGGGAATGCAGAGTACCCCTTTATTGCCCTCGCTCCCAGGTCCACTCAGGCCCAGAGTGATAGCACCTGATAGAGCCCTATCTATGGCTTAAATAGAACTAACTCCATACTTATGCTAGACTGAATTGTTTGAATTAGAACTGTTTGACTAAACTGAATAACTTGAAATAGAAATGTTTTTGACAATTAAACTCTACTTACATTTAAACTGCATGCTTATGCTAAACTGAATTGTTTGAAATGGAACTGTTTTTGACATTGAAATTGTACTTACACTAAACTGATTTGTTTAATATAGAACTGTTTTTGACATTTAACTATGTGTTAACTAAATCTGTACTTATACTAAACAGAATTAGCTGAATTAGAACTGTTTGAATAAACTGAATAACTTGAAATAGAAGTGTTTTTGACATATAAACTGTGTACTCATACTAAACTGAATTTTTTTAAATAGAACTATTTTCATAAAAATGGATTTGGCATTAAATAACCTACTAAGATTGATATGCTATAAAACCCAACCAACCAACCAACCAACCAACTGACATTAGGCTGTGCCCCTGGGCTAAAAGAGCAAATGACCCTTTAACTCATCTGTCCCCACCCCATAAACCCTTCATTACAAATATATACAATCTTAATCAGACATTTGCATCATAAGTTTCATGTCTCAAAAAATATCAACATATCTAAGATCAGTGTTTTATTACTAACATACTTAGTGGACAATAGAAGAGCTAGAATTTGTTGTATTAACCCATTTTAGCTAAAGCACATTTATTCCGTTGAAGCCACTTCAAAAATGGTATTTAGGCCCTTGGATGCTTTCTGCTCTTGGGCATCTGCTCAGTCTACCTCTGTTTAACATCCAAGGCATCTGGTGAGTGAGTTGCTAAACTTTTTACTTGACCTATAACTTATTTTTTCCTTTTTTGCTGAAGAAGACTCAAAATTTTGTGCCCTATATTTTTGATTTTAGGGCTTTTTTCTTTTTTTCATCCCTTTTTCAAACAACCCTGTGTAACTTTATTGTAACTTTTTAATGTTTCTTCTTAAGATACCTCATATAACTTTAAATGACTTTAATTATTTATAATCTATACCATTTCTTTGTTATCTTGGATTTACAGCTTGAGTGAGTTGTAATGAAAAAGATGCTAAAAAATACTAGTCAATAGTAAAGGTTTATACTGATTCATGTAAAAATAAAAATAAATGAATATTACTATTCATACTTCAATCAATAATGATGTCATTTGTTATCTAAAATGTTGATCTTATGTTTCTGGTTTATTTTCAGAATTTCCTGACTGAAAATGGTTAAAAGGAAAAAAAACTTGCTTGTCTATGACATCCTGCAGAAATTGAATATTTGTTGACAGAGGAAAATTTGAATTTAATAAAATTCATTGGAATTAATCACAAAAGATTTTAAGAATAAAATACTACAATCACAGGATAAATTATTTATACAAGAATTTAAGATAAGAAAAATACTAGGGGAAAAAATTCAAGAATTTAAAGAAAAAAATGGAAACAACAGTAGAAATGAAAAGTCATGAGGAAAAAATGGACTTAGAAAATGAAAAAGACAATTCTGAATTATCTGTCGATTCAATTCAGGAACAGTTTGTGCCAGTAAAAACTGAACCAAAACACTTTAGTTGTGGGAAGTGTAAATGTAATTTTTCTGATGAATCTAATCTCGAATATCATATAAGTATACACAACAGTAAAATGCCATTCCACTGCGAAATTTGTAGACTTGTGTTTTCTAATGAAGATAACCTTAAAAAACATGTGATGAGGCACACTGCAGAAAAACCCTACAAGTGTGAATATTGTGGATTAAAATATGTAAGTGAATATTGCTTTAAGAAACATTTACAAAAGCACACTGATAAAAATCCATCCAACTGTGAAATAAGTAACTCTGAGTCTTCAAGTAAAGCAGATATGGAAACACATATTCGGAGACGAATTGGTGAAAAACCATTCCACTGTGACATTTGTGGATTAAGATATGCACAAGAATATAGTTTTCAAAAACACTTGCAAAAACATGCTAGTAAAAAAACGTTTAACTGTGAAATTGGTGACTCAAAATCTTCAAATAACACAGATTTAGAAACACACCTTCAGAGACAAACTGGTGGAAAACCATTCTACTGTGACTTTTGTGGATTGAGATATGTACAGGAATATAGTTTTCAAAAACACTTACAAAAACACACTGGGGAAATACTGTTTGAGTGTGCCATTTGTGGTAAAAATTTTTCACAGCAAGCAAATCTTAAAGAACATGTTAGAATCCACACAACTGAATAAGGTTTCCATAATGGAATGGACATTTTTTATAACTCATCTTTGTAAAAAAAAATTCATCCTTCCATTGCAAGAAATCACTCTGATAATGGAATTCATTTGTGCAACAGGTTTTTTATTTATTCAAAATCACATTGATATTACTATAGTAATACCTAGCCTTTAAAATTAAATAAAAGATATATATTAGAGGGAAAAAAAGATTTGTCTCTACTAAATTTTCTTCCTACAACAAGGTCTATCATTCTTGCTGATATAGTAAAGGAAAAAACGTTTTACACACAAGTCAACCTATTTTCTTATTTTCATTTTATTTTTTAGCCATGATTACCCAATTTTCAATGTTTCTTGAAAAATTCAAATTCTCTTTTCAATTGATTTTTTTTTCTTTTCATCTGACTGGTTTCATTTTTGTCAGAGGCTATCATTTGAAATATTTATTTGAAGAAGATTGACTTATGCCTAAAAGAAAAGAAAATCTTAGAAAGTGTAATGAACTTGGATAATTTTTGATCTCATTAATTTTACCTTTTCCTGTTCTTCCACAAAGAATGAAGATATTTCAAGATAAAACTCTATAAAAAAAAAGAGACTTGTTCATCTACAAAGTTCATATGACAAGAAATCCACTGGCTGGGAGTCCCCTTGTCATAGTGGCTAATGTGCTGGACTGCAATATTGTAGTAAACAAGTTTGAACTCTTCTTGCACAATTACATTCACTTTAGGACTAATGCCCTTGAGAAAGGTTTGAAGTCCATTATCCTTCAACTATGGGTTAAATAGTATCATTACTATCCCATCTTACAATGATGGCTTTTGCATTAAATAACCCATGAAGGTTGATATGCCATTCAAAGAAAGAAACTAAAAGCATTGGGGTATTTATTTCTATTTATTCTACTCTTTCTATTAATTCAGTTGAATTTTTTTTTTTTTTATATCAAAAACGGTAATTTTTTTTTTTAACTGAATTATCTGTGGAGAAAGCTGAGAGAGTTGACTCTAAATATTCAAGGGACAAAATTAAAGCTGACAGGCTAGTAAAATCAATCATAAAACTTAATTTCTCATCAAAGATGACATCAATTTCTATCTTGACTTTTATAGATGTTTCAGAAACTAAATTTCTATTGTATATTTAATCAAATTATCAGGAAAAAATCGACAATATTCTACTGGTCAAAAAAAGAGAAAAAATATTCAATTGTTATTCTTCTTAATTGTCCAAGGGTCTAAAATTTTATATAAATTGTAACTCTTAGTCTATAATTTCTGTACAAAAAAGTAAAAAAGCTTTTTATTGAAAATGATCATTGACAAAAATGTTATTCAAGAGGCAAGTTTATTTGAAAAAAGATACATTGGACAGAATGGAGGCACTCATGATGGTATAGTTATCATAGGAAATGAACTTGGTAATTTGAGTTCAAATCTTGAACAAGGCTGTTTATATTTCATACTCCTGGGAAAAGTACACATCCAAATCCAACTATTCTACCTCTAGCTATGGGTAAGTAGTAGAGCAGACTAGGCTCTTTAACCTTGCTATGGCAACCAGTCTAGGAGAAGGAAAACTCTGAATTGAAACGAGACCTGGCAGGGAATTGGTTCTGCCAGGCTGTTCCTGCCCAAGTCATGCTACATGAGTAATGCCTTCCCCCATGACCAAACCAGGTTATGGGATAAGTCTATACAATATCATTTTTATAAAATAAAAATTCCACATTTTTTAATAATTTATCTTCAAACAATCAGTATAAAGTATGGAGGCCTTTATTAGTAATAAATTGAGCTCACAGATGTCCACAAAACATGACAACCTTGGTATAAATCATTCTCTTATTTTGGCTAGAACTTTTAATATCCATCATGTCTTCAAATTTAACTGCAAATACGAAACAGAAAAGAGTTGTACTTTATTGTTGCTTTTTTGATGAAGCATTTTTACTATTTTTTTTTAATCTAGTTTTACTCCATCTTATTATTGTTGCTTTTTAGATGAAACAATTAAACTATTAAACTATTTTTTTCTTAATTGTTTTAACTCTTCATTGTTGCTTTATTATCTACCTCTCACACACATATTCTTTTAGTAATAGATTTCTTTCAAATATATTTGATTAAAAATGCAATTCTTTAAAAAAAAGATTTTTTTTTTTTAATTTTTTTTTTAAATTTAAAAAAAAATTTTTTTTTTTTTAATATTTATCAAATTTAGAAAAATCTTCTTACCTATAAAAGGATGATGAAGTAGGATGTTGAAATTTTATATGATTACATTTTGAGAGATGTTCACTTATGACTTAAATTTGTGTTTGCTTTGTCAAACTATGTTTAACAGCAGCACATCACCTCACAAAAGAAACAAACACTTGAACCAATATAAAATAAATATTTTTCTACCATGAAATAGAATATTTCTTTTTATTACATCTGTTTCTGCTTAGCTTTTACATCTTTCTAAAAAGCAGAACTTTGATTTATTTCATAATATTTTTGTGAAAAAAATTGATGTGTTGAACATGTTTTTATTATTTCTATAACTACTAGGTTGAGTCAAAAGTTTTGCAATATTTTAATATTTCGTGAAGTATAATTTGGCAGCTTCAGATGCTTTTGCTGCAGTTGTGAAGGTCACAAACGTCACTGGATTGTGAGACGCCAAGCTCGCCTGATACTCTCCGAATGCTCCTCACCAGATTCGCATCAATGGGTTGGAGTTAGAGCACAGCCTCGGGATCCACAGTTTTAGGCCTACCTAACCTTGCCTGATCATCAAGATTCTTGCAAATTGATCAAAATTGCTTCAGCCATCCGTGACCAAATGCACATCTACTTTTTGTGTGAAAAATGTTTTTGGTTGCTTGCAGGGCATTATGTGGACCAGTTCACACTTGTAAAGCATAAATTGCCCAATTAGACTACATTGCATTCTCCTCTAGGCAACTTTCAAATCATACACATGGAGTGAAATAATGCACAACATGTCAGCATACCAACTACCACAATACTACCAACCACAGTAGGTACCTTCTATGAATTGAACTGTTTTAGTCATGTGATAAATGTGCTGCAAATAAGCATGTACAAAATATTGCAAAACTTTTGAATTACCCAAGCATATTTGATCAATTTGCATTTTTGTTTTCACTAAATCATTGTAATATATTTCTTAAAATTGTTTCAAACATTGAGCTTATTTCTTAAAACTTATTTTCTTACATTTCAGTTTTGGGCTAATATATGAAATTTGTTTAGTGTAGTAATTTTTTTATTTTATTCTTACATCAAGTATTTATGGACAGACCTCTTGTATCTTTTTCAAAACTGATGTAATGCTCTACTTATGGTATCATTTTCTGATCCTAGTTTACTTAAGATATCATTCTATGATCCTAGTCTACTTATGGTATCATTTTATGATCCTAGTCTATTTATGGTATCATTCTATGATCCTAATCTACTTATGGTATCATTCTATGATCCTAATCTATTTATGGTATCATTCTATGATCCTAATCTACTTATGGTATCATTCTATGATCCTAATCTATTTATGGTATCATTCTATGATCCTAATCTACTTATGGTATCGTTCTATGATCCTAATCTATTTATGGTACCATTTTATGATCCTAGTCTACTTATGGTATTATTTCATGACCCTAGTCTTCTTGATTTTTCTTTCTTCTACATTTTTCATTTAAACCTCAAAGAAAAGATACTAGTGAATAGTATTGATGATGCTGTTATATGAGAAATTATCTGCTTTTGGCAAAAGAATTTACTACAATTTATGAAAGACCTTTACTACCATTATTCCTAGTTCCACTCTGACCCAGAATGGAAGTACCTGTTAGGATCCTATCGATGGGTTAAATACAACTATCATATATAAGCACATAGTAATATGTACTTACACAATAAACTGTATCTTATGGTGAGGCTCCAGTTAGGGTGCTTTGGGAAATGTGGAGTACCCCTTTATTGTGATTACTAACAGGCCAACTCTGACCCAGAGTGGAAGTACCTGTTAGGGTTCATTCTTTAGGTCAAATAGATCTGTTTGAAAATTATTTGTATTCAATAGGAATACTTGATACCATACAACTGTAAATTATTTGTATTAAAAATAGTTACTTGAAGCTATAATTGTTTACTAAGGATTGTGATAATTAGTTGCATTAAACCATACAATTCTGTGCAAATTATTTATATTAAGAATACTTGATACCAAATAACCATTTGAAAAAACAAATATTTGAGGAACAACTACATAAAAATGTAAATATGAATGTATAATCAACACAATTCCCTAACTCTAGTTGGATCAACATGCCATTAAAATCAATCATTTTATTTTTTTTGTGTACATGTACTATGTCCTTTCTGTAAAAAAAATTACCCTGTATCTTTAATTCATTTCTTATACACATCTCAGTTAATAGGAAATAATTCGGAACTGTATTCTTTTCAAGTGCTGGTAAATAGAAAATATCAATTTACTTCATCTTTAGTATGACACTCGCTAAACCCTTTAGAAACCTATGAAGCATTGCTATAGTAAAAGTAAAGTAAAGTTGATGACCTTAGTCGAGGGAGGCCCGAAGGCTCCTTTTTCAATAGCTACCACACCAAGGTGTAGAGGAAGGTGCTACTTCATTCCCTTGATTGCTCCACTTTACCTTTGATCTGCACCTTATAATGCTGAGTGTTAATGCATCAAGTATCATTTTTTGAGTCTTTGGTATGATTCTACCTAGGATTGAACTCCGGTCTCCTAGACCATTGATGAACACGCTACTCATTAGGCCAATGGTCAATCTTCTTTAATCTTTCTTAAACCATACTTTCCTTTATATTTTGTCTTTTGTGAAATGTTGTTAAACTAAAAACAACTTATGCATTTGAAGTTATTTTATACTGTTCATTAGAGTATTTTGATTGGTTTAGTTTTATGGCATATCAACCATTGTAAGTTATTTGATGCCAAATCCCATTTATACATATATATTAGATATATTAGATTTGTAAAACTTAAGTCAACAAAATGGTTCCAAGTATTGCCATGTATCACTAGCAATTCAATTAAACATCAGTCATTTGTTTACTCACAGTTAAATAATCAACCTGTTCTATTTCTAACTATTGAATTTAGCTTAAGTCATTTGTTTGCACTCAGTTTAAATGTTAAACAGTTCTATTTGACCCATAGATAGGATCCTACCCGGTGCTCTGACCTGGGGACAATGGCAATGAAGGAGTACTCTGCATTCCCTAAAGCTCCAGTATTACTGGAGCCTCACTATCAGGTTGTTTGATTTCATATCCAGGACACTTAGTTGGGGTGGGAAGGGTCTTACTCACCTACAGAGATGCAGTTGGTGTATTCTACAGCTCCAGTTGACTCAGCTGTAAAGCATTTTAAGGCAAAGTAAACCTCAAAGTCATTTAACTAATGTAAAAAGAGCTCCTTTGGTTGGAGTTTTCCTTCTTCTAGACCGGGGGTTCCTAACCTTTTCTATGACTCACTCCCCTTGAGAACTTATAATATTATCTCGCACTCCGCCTCTATATATACATAAAAGTAATATCTCATGTGGAAATGAATAAGGCAATTTATATTAAAATTGAGTGACAGATTTATTTAAGCTAATTTTGGAATGATATAATAAAGGGAGAAAAAAATTATAACAATTTTGAATACAAACAAATAGTACAAATAAATTTTGGTTCCTAATTTGAATGCTATCTGTATTATCTCATGACTTTCACATTTGCTGATTTAACAAAAGGGTCATTTTCTCTTCTGCTACATTAAAATGATTTAAAGTAACAGCAAAATTATGAATGAATTTGAATGTTTATCCTATTAAAGTTTTAAAATTTAGATTTTTTTAAAAAAATTACCAAATCCATGGTTTTGCACCCCCTAGAAAAATAATCTTTCACCCCTGGTTGAGAACCACTGTTCTAAACCTTGCCCAGTTGGCTGGGGTTTCATTGCTGTTGCTTCCAGGTCCACACTGGCGCAGAGTGGTAGCACCTAATAGGGTCAAATAAAAATAAACTGTAATTATGCTAAGCTGAATTGTTTGAAATAGAACTGTTTTGATATTTAACTGTGTGCAAACCAAAAACTGTACTGATTCTCAACTGAATTGTTTGAAACTTTTATCAAAATGACTTAATTCGGCATTAAATGACCTGAAAAGGATTGATATGCCGTAACAACAAAACAATCAACCAATCTTCTAGACCAGTTGCTATTGCAAGGTTAAAGAGCACAGTCTGCCCTACTATTTACCCATATCTGGAAGTCAAATAGGATTCATACCTTTCACAAGAGTATTTGCGCTATGTGAAATACAAAAAGGTTAAATCAGGATTTGAACTTGGGTCAATTATGTTAATTCTTAACATTATTTTTTTTTTATCTTTACAATATTAGATATTATTTTTGTTTTTATAAACCTGTAATAATACAATATGAACTAAAGTGCTTAAAACTAGAGACAGGACTATACTGGATAGTTTCATCATCCCCTACTTATACAAATAGACTCTGCCAAATAAGATATATGTTTACTATATACATTGTCCCTTGAATGAAAAATCAGTACCTTTAAAATGAGATGTCTGTGAAAAACTATAAACAAAATTTGCCATGACATGAACACCCATCTACCATCTTATCAGTTGGTGGATGGGTGTTCCTACTATTTTTCTGATAATTCAGTGGTTTGTTCATCTGATATGTATGCTAACTAACCATTCTGCTTGACTAGCATACAACACAAGAACTTCAAGATACCAAACGAAAAGACAGTGGAAGACCTTAAAATCATATACCATTCTAACTCTTCAGATTTTCTGGCTTGCCCAGAACTATTAACAATTTCTCCCTGTGACAAGAAGAGAAGCAACCACAAAAGTGAGAGTGGATCCAAGGGAGACTACTTTGAAAGAGACAAAAACTTTGTATTAGAGTGAAGTCCCCCAAATTTTAGGTAGTACTTTGTATATACCTGCTATTAAACGTCTCTATAAACGCACACATATATAGTAAGGAGGCTTTCGTGGAGTAAGTGTTATCTTCATTGGAAATGGACACCGAGTGATCCGAGTTCAAATCCTGGACGAGGCTGACAGCATTTCGCATAGCACTGCAAAAGGTATGAATCCAACTAATCTCTATTCAGTCATGAGTAAATAATTGGGGAGACTGGGCACTTTAATCTTGGTATGACAACCAGTTTAGGAGAAGGAAAACAAAAATTTGAACCTGTTAAACTTCACTTAAAAAAAAAATGATCATGTGTCAAATCCTGCTGATGGTGGAGGGGGTGGGTAAATAGCAAGATAAACTGAAGTATTATTTAGTTTTGGCTTTCCAATATTTGTAGAATAGGCATCAAATAACCCATGAAGGCTGATATGTCTTTAAACAAAACAAAACCAGAAAGATGAGACCAATATCTCTGAGGTGTAAATTGCTCCATGTTATTCTTGGGCAATTCCCAGAGCATGTGAATTCTGGACTATGACCAGCAGGATAACTCAAGTTCAAATTCTAGATGTAGCTATTTGTATTTCACTTTACACTAATATCCTTGGGAAAAGCATGTATTGATATCTTCTCCTTCCAAATATGAGTGAAATAGACTGGGCTATTGCTAACCTTGGAAAGGCAACCAATCTAGAAGAAGGAAAAACTCTGAATTCAAAAATATTCAGAGAATCTTTGATACTTTAATGTACCATTCTTTTGTTATCAGCTCATCTAAAAAGTGTGACTAGTTCTACGCAAGTCTTCAGCACTAAGCAAATTATCTGTATATTATTACAGTATTAAAAATTGTTCCAAAGAATCTGTGAGCCATTGGTGCACCATTTTTTTTTATTATCAGCTCCTCCAAAAAGTGTGGCTGGCTCAACACCAACAAATCATCTGCAAAGTTCAATTACTAAACCTGGCTTAGTTAATTTTCATCACAACACCAAGGCACCAACATTATCAGTGTCAAGAGTGGAGGGGGTTGAGTCTAATGGCATAGTGGCTATTGTACTGGACTACAACACTATATTAAAGAAGTTTGAACTCCAGTCATGCTATTACATTCACTTTTGGACTAATACCTTTTGGAAAGCTATGCCCTCTCTTATTCCCCCAGGGTTAAATAGTACTACCACTATTCTTCAACAAAGATGGCTTTGGCATTAAATGACCAACCAAGGTTACTACACCATTAAACAAAGAAACCAAATTGAAATCTGCCGGTGCCCACAGGTGATCTAAAAAAAGGAAACAACAACGAAGTTATCTGCCCAATAAAGTGGAGCATTGCATCAAATCACATCTTAATTCAACAATAGTACTGTTCCACCTACTAGTCAATGAGGTTTCATACTCATCAATCAGCTAGACTTCTTAATCTTACCTACATTTCTGAGTGGAGAAGGTATATAATTACAAAATTCCTTTGTTGGATGCCTTGGTCATTTGTCCAAAGGAAGGTTATAGCTTTAGTGTTTAAAAAAATTTATACATATACATATATATATATATATATATATATATATATATATATTGTTACGTAGGTTAAAAATAGATTAATAAGGAGAAATATATTTTTTATGTATATTACAAATGTGTTTTATTTGTCCTTATTATTCCGAGACAAAAAATAAAGAAGTGGAGAAGAAGAGGAGCCAAGCCTATCCTATCTCCTTACACATGATTTGCTCGATAGTTCACGAGGACAAAGGAGAATAAGAAAAGAAAAAAAGAAGACGGCAAGGAATGGACTTGCAAGTCAACCCCCTTCCCCTATTTACTCATCTCAGCTAACCTTGAACTCTTAGCGTAAACTTTAAGTGACCTTACCGGCCACGTGTCCAACCCTAGGAATCGGCCAGAGACCCATTTTTGGCGCATTCGCTGAGTGACAAACAATTAGTAGCAGTCCTGACTTTGAGGCATTAACATCTATTCAAGAGAAGTCTTCAGATCTTTGTCCCAGTCCACCCGAAATGTGACCAAGAAACAGATAACAAATCGGACAACTCTTCGTGGCACTTACTTATATTCAAGCTGAATCGTCTCTTACAAAAGAAAAAAAAAAATGAAAGAAGATAAGATTATTAACAAGCCTTAAACCCTCAGTGAGTTTTATATTTCTTTTGTGTCTATCTTGCAAATCTATTTGAGTTGTGATTTGTTTCGGATTTTAGATATAAATAGTATCGTTATTTTTCCATCCCCTTTAGTTATTAAACCTTTTTTTTAATATTATTTTCCCCAAATTACCTTGTAAATTTTGTAATAAATTTTATTGTTGAATCTTCAAATTGTGTTATGTTGGTTTTGTGAGTGCTTGCCACTTATTCTGCTGTGATTTACCGAGAGTCTTCGATTGGAGAAATTCCCTTCCCATAGTTTGCCTTTTTTTATCGAACCTTGGGCATTCTTGCTACTATATATATATATTTTTTTATTATTCTCATTACATGCCTGCTATCGGAGTCCCAGTGAAACCCTGGTCATAACAATGTATTTATATACACACACACACACACAACTTTGAGTCAGACTATTCTGGTCCGTTTCCATCAAATTTGGACCAAAATGACCATCAGCAATTCAAGAAAGGTGAAAAAAGAATTGATATAACCAAGGACAACAGAACTGTCAACAATTTCTCCCTGTAACAAGGAGAGAAGCAGGGGTGTCCTCGTGGTGTAATGGTTAAAGCGATGGACTGCTGAATCGTAGTAAGCGAGTTCGTAGTCCAGTCGGACTATTACGTTCACTTTTGGGCAAATACCCTTGGGAAAGGTGCGAACCCCCTTATCCTCCTAGCTATGGGTTAAATAGTACCACAACTGTTCTTCTTGGAGAATTGCTTTGGCGTTAAATAACCTACAAAGGTTGATATGCCATTAAACAAAAAAACCAACCAAAATCAAGAAGAGAAGCAATCAGAAAAGTGTGAGTGCATATATCCAAGGGGGACTACTCTGAAAGAGAAAATCCTTTTTTTTTGGGACGTTCTGGTCATTTGCTCAAATGAAGGTTATAGCATTAGTGTGTAAAGAAAAGGTTGATAGTTCTGTTGTTTTTGGTTATTTCTTCAATACGTTTACAGCAAAAGAGAGTGAGAATGGGTCCTTAGGATAGTCATGTGACACCCAACAGACACACCCTTTCCCTAAGGGGGATAATCATAGTCTCCCTATAGTTAATTTGTAAATTATGGTTTCTTCTTTATTCTTAGGCATACATCATTTAGTCTGTGCTGTAGATTTCAATTATTCTCATTTCTTCATCTTATAGACAAGCATATGGTTGCAAGAGAAAATGGACTAGAGGATTGGACTTAATTTCATTTATTTTTAAATAAATAAAAGTTGGTATATTAGAAAAGATACAGGCTCTCTTCTTCCACCAGATAAGGGTCAGAAGGTGAGTGGGTGTAAGTTGTTCTTAGGTGGCTGGTTTGTTAGCTGGCGGCACAGTGATGTGGCATGAGTCAGTAGGCTATGAACGATCTTGGTCTAGTGGTGGAAATACTGGAGACTTGATTGAGTGGTGTATTCAGTGTGATATAGATTGGTAGGGCATCAGCGGTCTTTAATCTTGTCCAAAATGTAATGCTTGATGATTCTCTCTGATACCAGTCTCAGGCGTTGACAGCTTTTGTAAACTTTTGTTGATTATTTTATAGCCATGTTTGTGATCAAATCAACTCTGAAAAACTTTGCGGGGAAAGTTCATGATTGGTTAAAAAAAACTTTTTTAATTGTGAATTTATTTTTACATTTCAGCCAGAATGAAGCATGGAGCCTACCTGCGCAGTGAGGTGTTTTATTTATTTTGTTATAAGCCAACATTTAACAGCATCTTGTTAATGGTACCTTTTTTCAAGTAAAACATATGCTCGTGATGTTTTTATTTATTTATTTATTTATTCATTCATTTTGTTGGTAAGTGGGTTTGAAATGTATTTGCAAATCAGAAGAGATTTCTGTATATAACATTCCTTTCTCTCTGGCGACCAACTGCTATTAGAAGAAGGGAGGAACATAATGAGGCAATCTGACTAACCACAATCATAAGAGAAAACGTCAATCTATTTTTATACCAGTCCTCTCAAACACATAAAACACTGCTTTCTATAAATATGGTGATGTGCTGACATTAAAACGTAGAGAAGGTGATTTTATTCTTCTTCAAAACCGGTACATCAATACACTTATTATTCATATCTTCTCAACCATTATTTCTGTTGTGTGTGCAATTATCAATGGTTGCTTCTCGCTTGTGATCAAGTGCTTTAAGAAAGAAAAAAATAAGCTACTGAGAATACAATAAATAATTATCTCCCTTATATACTTTGTAGTAGGTCAACCTCTTTTTGCCTCTGGTCATTAATTGATAAAGATGTCTTTCCCTGGGAACAGTAAACAACATAGCTATCTTTCACCTACCATATCAAGTAAGGCTTTTAATATTTTGTATCCATTCCAAATACAACTTGTTATTAGACAATGTGTGAATACTTTTAGCTGTTAAGACTTGTTTGAAAATTAGCTTTTTGATAATACTTGTATGTATATAATGTATGTAAGTTATCCAACCACAGTTGAAGGTGACCCAAAGGCTCCTTTTTGAACAGCTACTACACCGAGGTGTTGGAAAGAACACAACTCCTTTCCTTGTATTGCTCCACTTAACCTTGATCTGTACCTTATAATGCTGAGTGTTAAGCAAGGAGTCATCAAGTACCATTTTTTGCCTCTGGCAAAAGGGTAAGGTAAATAGCAAGGCAAACATGTTCTAAAACATTGAAAGTGCTCCTCTGAAAGTGTTTCATTGTAAAAATATATCTGTTGCTGCTAATGGTATTTGAGTGTAGAGAATAGCAGGAGAAAATATATTCATACCACAAAAGATAGCAAAAAAAATTCTCCTCTTTTGTATGACATGAGGCTTCTGTTGTATAGTAATCAAACATAATTTTATGAAATTCGATGAATGAATGAAACATACTTCTTTATAAAAATATATCTCTCATTTTATTCTCAAAAGGGGCACACAGTTTGTTGTAAGTTGTAAGTTTGAGAGATAGATGGAGAGACATATACACAAAGAGGGAACTTCTTCTTGCCCCATATCTTCTTCCTGGAGCCAGGGGGTGCCAATGCTTGCACCCCCTTGCAAGCTGTATCGTTAGAGACGACCTAATACCTCTGATTGGCTGTGTATCCCTGGCTTGACTCTCAATTCTGACTGCACTCTAAATCTGACCGCATGGTTCTCATATCATGAGGTCCCTTTCCGGTTACACACCTGCTTGACTGGCCAACCCCGAAATATTGCCATCCCCCTGTTTACTAATCACAATGTGACAGCTTGTCAAAGCACACAGGGTCATCAGGAACGAACCCAAAATCCATGTCAATAGTCATTATATAACACTTCCATGCACTGATTAATAAAATATTGCCAATACGCATAAAGTGTCAGAGTTTAAACTCAGGCAATTTTAAAGCCCAAAGGTATTGGTAGGTGTATATTTTATTAGTCTTGCACGAGGACCCAGTATAATGTAATGCGACTAGCTTTTCAAATTTTGAAAACATGGTTTTTTGAAATGTTAGGTTTATGTCAAGGTCAGGTGAGAATGAGTAAAAAATATGTATATAAAGTCAAAAAAGGAATTTAAAATCTCTGATTTCAGCATTAAATAACCGCAGCAGCAACAGCATCATCATCATCATCACTGACTACAAAAACAACAATAATAACAATAACAACACTCCCAACCACCACCAATACTTTTTTTTAGATTTTACAATCATAGAACTTTTTAGAGGAGGAAAAGGGAATTACTGATGGGGCTGTGAAAATGAGAACTGCCTATGGTGAATTGTAGGTTGTTATATACTTTTGATGGGATCAAGAAAGTACCCACATCTTCAGTCTGCAATATTTTCTAATTGGCTAAAATGGCTTTCTTCCTTGTGACATAATTGCTCACAGTTATATCTGCCAGTCAGTAACCTCAAACAGTCAACAAGCCATTCTATTTTTTGACCACAAGGAAGAATTTATGAATCATAGCAAGATTTAGCTTAGAGGGTTAAGCAAAGTACTAGAGACCTGTTCAATGTTACTGAATGTTTTTTGATGTGAAACAGTAATTTTGAGTACTGTTGGAAAATTTGTTCTTCCAAAATGTTAAAGGATAATGTCACGTGATAGCTCACGGAGACGAAGAGGTAGGAATGATACTATCCTCCCGTGTTGCTATTAGCACTATCTAGCAGTCAAAAAGTGACCGTTAAGAGAGAATGTGGGTCACAGAGGAGATAGACCAGATGTTTGTACTTAGTGACCTCAGGTCGCCGGACATCGGAAGGGGAAAAAGAGTTTTTGAGCAAGGCTCGTGGCAGACGGACCATAGCCATTTTACTCCGGGATGAAGACAAAAAGATTAACTGAGCCATGAGAGACCCGAGTCCCTCAAGCCAGAACTAAAAACAGAACAAAGTCTAGTAGCCCGTGAAAGAAGAAAATTCTCCAGTGGAACCCCGTCAAAAATAAGATAAGTAACTTTGGGGACATTTTTCCTTTATACTCAAATTTTGTTTACCACTCTCTCTCTCTCAATTTGAAGAAGGACAAAAGTCAGAAAAGACGTTTATATTCGTGGACTGTCTAATTATATGTTTTTGACACTCTGAATGTGTGTATATATAACCGTAGTAAAGAACCTATGTATTTTCATTTTACCATGTGGTCTATGTTGTTGCTTCATGCTTTCTTTCCAGCTTCTATTCGCCTTATGTTATCTTGTTTAGAATTGTCCTATTAATTCCTAAAGTATCACATGGGAAACCGGAGTTGCCGACTACTACAATATTAATATTATTACAACTAAGACCTATAGGCCCGTATTCTTCTGTTATCTAAGGGAAAGAAGTTTAGCGACCTGGTGGGTGTGTGATAGTGTGAAATTTGGAACCCCTTTGCCAGCGGCGGTCAGTCTGGTCCTAAATTATTCCCTCACGTAATATGCCAGTTCTTATCTGCCTGAGAGAAGAACTCTGAACAGGACTTATTCTGTAGGGGATCAAGTGCCAACCTGCCCCATCTTCACACGTGCGAAAATAAAGTCCCGTTTTGGGATTTTAGTCAATTTGCCGTTACAATAAGGTGCACCTTGGTGATTCTGATCATGAGGTTTAAATTCATGAAAGCCTTATATTTAGACAGAAAAATAGTGTTGGCTGGGTCATTCAGTAATTTTGTGTTGCTGGTTAAGATTTCTGTAACATATCCCCACTATACTTCTTGCCCAGTTAGCTGGGGCTGTAGAATACTCCAACTGCATCTCTGCAGAGAGGTAAGACTCCCCCAATGAGTGTCCTGGATATGACACTAAACAATCTTATGATAAGGGTCCAGTAATGCTGGAGCTTTAGGTAATACGGAGTACCTCTATAATGCCATTGCTCCCAGATCCACTCTGGCCCTGAGTGGTAGCACTTGATAGGGTCCTATCTATGGGTTAGATAGATCTAAACTGTGTATTTATGCTAAATTGAACTGTTTGAAATAGAACTGTTTTTGCATTTAACTGTGTGGAGAAATGGTAGATTTTGGTGAATCTGACAAGATTATAAAAATAAGTGGAAAAGTGGATAATTTATCCACTTTTCCACTTATTTTTATCATTAAACTGTGTGTAAAAAAATGACTCATGTTTAATTGAATTGTTATTGATACATAGCAATATTTGGAACTATTCAAATTTGTTGACTAAACTGAATAGCTTAAATAGAACTGTTTTTGATATTTAAACTGTGTACTTATACTAAACTGAATTGATTGAATTAGAACTTTTTGGCTATACTGAATAGCTTGAAATAGAAATTTTTTTGACAATTAAACTGTGTACTTATGCTAAACTAAATTATTTGAAATAGAACTGTTTATATGTATAAAAATGGATTTGGCATTACATAACCTCCAATGGTTGATAAAACTAAACTAAACCAAACCAAACTATACTCTAGAGATGTTGGATGTTGGTCATTATTGACAATCTTGCCTCTGGATTGACTATATTCATAAATGAGTGAAGCTACAAAAATCTACCTCAACTTGGTTGCGTTTATAGAACTCGTAAACCTCTAGCAAAATTTTCTGAACTCTTTCTCTGATGTCTGCACCAACGCTGAAAAACCTTCTTGGTCCCATAAAATTTAAATAAAGATCAACTAATGGTATGAAGTTGTCCCATGTGGAGAAGGTTTAATTCAGGGAGGTATACAAAATGGGACATACAATGTTGTATCAAATTATGACTTGTTCTTGGAACATGTATATTGGCATAGTTTTTGGCTTGGGGAATTTAGATTCATGAAGGTATTTTATGATTGGTGTAAGCATGCTGATAGTGGATGAGCTTATGCAAAATAGGTTGGACCTATTGTTGTCTTGGATTGATAGCTTGAGTAAGTTGTGATAAAAAACCAACAAAAAATTAAGATGCAAAAAGATATTAGTCAATAGTAAAGGTTAATACTGATTCATTAAAAAATTGATATCATTAATAATACTTTGATAATAATGTCATTTGTTTGCTAAAATGTTGATGTTAAATTTCTTGTTTATTTTCAGAATTTCTTGACTGAAAATGGTTAAACTAAAAACGAAAAAAATTGCTTGTCTATAATCTTCTGCTGAAATTGAGAAAGGAAAATTTAAAGAGGATTAATTCATTGGAATTAAAAGAAAAATTGATCACAAAAGATATTAAGAATGAAATTATTTAAAAAAATAACAGGATAAAAGATATGTATGAGAATTTCACATAAGAAAAATATTAGACAAAAGAATCCAGGAATTTAAAGAAAAAGAATGGAAGCAGTAGTTTAAATTAAAGGTTTTTATGAAAAAATGGACTTTGAAAATGAAAAAAATGAATTCTGCATTATCTATCAGCCCAAATCAGGAACAGTTTGTGTTTGTAAAAACTCAAGCAAAACACTTCAGTTGTGGAAAGTGTAAATGTGATTTTTCTGATGAATCTAATCTCGAATATCATATAAGTATACATAACAGTAAAAAAAAACATTCCACTATGAAATTTGTGGACTTGTATTTTCAAATGACAATAATCTTAAAAAACGTGATGAGACACTACAGAAAAACCCAACCAGTGTGACATTTGTGGGTTAAAATTTGTCAGTGAATATTGCTTTAAAAAGCACTTCCAAAAACCCACTAAGAAAAAGTTGCTCACTTATTAAATAAGTGACCTGAAGTCATTGATTAAAACTGATTTGCAAACACATATGCAGAGACACATTGGTGAAAAACCATTCCACTGTGACATTTGTGGATTAAAATATGCACAGGAATACAGCTTTCAAAATCACTTGCAAAAACATGCTAGTAAAAAAATATTTAACTGTGAAATTGGTAACTCAAAGTCTTCAAATGACACAGATTTGGAAACACACCATCAGAGACAAAGTAGTGGGAAACCATTCTACTGTGACTTTTGTGGATTGAGATATGTACAGGAATATAGTTTTCAAAAACACTTACAAAAACACACTGGGGAAATACTGTTTGAGTGTGCCATTTGTGGTAAAATATTTTCACAGCAAGCAAATCTTAAAGAACATGTTAGAATCCACACAACTGAATAAGGTTTCTATAATGGAATGGACATTTTTTATAATTCACCTTTGTAAAAAAAAATTCATCCTTCCATTGCTAGAAATCACTGTAACAATGAAATCTATATGTTTGTCATGGTTTCTTATTCAAAACCTCATTGATATAAATATAGTAATATCTCACAGGTTGGTAATATCCATCTTAAAATAAATTTTGAAAATTTTTTTATCAATAAAAAGTTGATGAAGTAGATGTCAAAAGTTTGTACAACTATATTTTGATGGGTTCTTTGTTCAATAGCATATCAACCTTTGTAGGTTATTTAATACCAAAGCTATTCTCCTAGAAAAACAGTAGTGGTACTATTTAACCCATAGTTGGGAAGATAGGGGGTTCATACCTTTCCCAAGGGTATTTGCCCAAATGTGAACGTAATAGCCCGATTGGAGCATGAACTTGTTTGTTACGATTCCACAGTTCATCACTTTAACCATTACATCATGAGGACATCCCGCCTTATATTTTGAGAAATGTTCACTTATGATTTAAATTTGTATGTGTTTGCTTTGTCAAATTGTTTAAAAGTAGCACAATCACCTCATAAAAATAAAAAAAAACAAAAAACCCACACTAACCAATATGAAATAAATATTTTTCTTCTAAAATATAATATTTCTATTATTACATCTATTTATGCTTAACTTTTGTATCTTTCTAAAAAGCAGATATGAATCTGTTTCATACAAGGAACTATATAAGGTTTCTTAAACTATCCAGAACTTTGGTTTATTTCATAATATTTTCGTGTAAAAAAAAATAATGTGTCAAACACGTTTTTATTATTTCTATAAACTAAAAAATTTGGAGGTGCCCGTGGTGTAATGGTTATCATCGTAGCAAATGGACATGGCGACACGAGTTCAAATCCTGATTGCATTTCACATAGCACTAATACCCTTGGGAAAGGTATGAATCCAATTATTCTCCCTCCAGCTATGGGTAAATAGTAGGGCAGACTAGGTTCTTCAGCCTTGGTGAGGCAACTAGTCTAGGAGAAGGAAAACTCTGAATTCAAACCTGTTTAACTCCGCTTAAAAATTGACCTTGTGTTATATCCTACCCGAGCGGAGGGGTTGGTAAATATGATAAACTAAAAAATTTAACTTCCTTTATCTTTTTTCTTACATATTAAGATATTATGTTATTTGTCTTTATTGGGTAATCATTATGACTTAATGGCTGAAGTGCTGAGCTGCAGCCTAGAAGTTAGTGAGTTTACACTCCAATTGTGTGATTATATTCACTTTTTCATTAACACCCTTTGGAAAGACATGAATACCCTTATATGAATCAAATCATATCACTACTGTTCTTCTACAAGAATGGCATTGGTATTAAGTAACCCACAAAGGTTGATATGCCATTAAACAATGAATCCAAACTGAGGCCTTGTTTTTATTTTAGATGAAGTACTATCATATGTCCTCTGGCCTTCTTCAGATGTTTGTCAAACTCGGGGAAACTACACGGAACTTCAAAATACATCCTTTATTGAATCCACTGGGATCACCTGTTCTGATTCCATTAGCTGTTGTCTAAGGAGACAATCATTTATTGGTTGCTGGTTCAATCCTGACAACAGGCAAGTAACAACACAGGAATACTTAACACTTGTACCCGGTTATGGCTAATGGAATCAGAACAAGCGACCCCCATGGATTCAATAAAGGACATAGTTTGAAGTTCTGTGTAGGTTCCCAAGTTCGATAAACACCTGAAGAAGGCCAGAGGACATATCGGCCAAAACGTTGTGGAAATAGCAAAAAAGATGAAGACAATAGTCCGAAAACCCTTAATGATAAAAATATTTTATTTAGTTTGGTAAGGCTTTGAACTACTCAGGTCTCTTAGTCCAGGTGCATAGTCAGATGGTGCAGTCTTACATTCATGCGGAAAGGATACAATAATCATCATATGTCATAATAAACCCCCTGACAGGAAATGGGGCTGGAATGTGAATGACATCATGCCCAGAAGAGATGGTCCTGAGAATTTAGGATTTTGAAAAGACAATAGTTGAGTTTTATACCAATGAGTCGTGTGGTTGAGTTTTTCGGATCTCTACCAGCAGAGATCTTAAACACCATAAGATGTGCCACATGCATGTATGTGTGTGTGTGGGGGGGGGGTCAGGATAGTATGGTTAGCATAGGCTTTTAAGAATTGTGTCTCTCTACTCATGTCGCCAAAGACTGAAGCCAGAAATTAATAAACCTGTTTGTATCCGAAACGACAGAGTTCACTTGTATTCGTATTTGTATAGTTATTATTGACATCACCAAATTGATACAACATAATACAACAGTGGTATGTGACACAAGGTCTATTTTTTAAGCAGTTTAACATATTCTAATTCAGAGTTTACTTTCTCCTAGACTGGTTGCCATACCAAGGCTAAAGAACCCAGTCTGCCCTACGATTTTACCCATAGCTGGAAGGAGAATAATTTGATTCATAGGGTATTAGTGCTATGTGAAATGTAAAGAGCCTCGTCCAAGATTTGAACTTTTGCTGTGTCCATTTCCTATGAAAACATCCATTACACAAGTGCCTCCATATCAAACACATGGTATATCTAAAAAATATTTTGTACCGACTACTACTCAATAGCTTATTTCATATACATATCTAAATACTATCTACAACTACAGTGTATTGAAAACCTCATGTACTGTAATGGTTAGCAAGCTAGGCAAGTAGATTCATAGCGTGTTTGATCCTCATGGCTTTCCTATACTTCTGACCTTGTACCAAACAAGATTAAGCTTAGTACAACTACACTATATGCTTATTTCATAAATTCAAATGCTGAGAAATTATACATCAATCTAATAACATGTAGCTCTTCCCTTCACCTGAATAATGGCAACTGCTAGAGACTGAAGTTTTTACATTGGTCTATCATTTCAGGGCTGTCTATTTCCTGATAATATTATCAATAATAACACAAATTAAACACACTGACAAACAGAACTAATCTATGACCAGCCCAGTCAGCTGGGGCTGTAGAATAGGTGAACTGCATCTCTGCACAGAGGTAAGAACCCCCACCCACAAAAAGTGTCCTGAATATGGCACTAGACTGCATCTGATGGTGAGGTTCAAGTCCTAGAGCACCAGGGAATGTAAAGTACCCTTCATTACCATTACTTCCACATCTACTTTAACCAGAGTGGGAGTACCTGTTAGGGTCGCTTCTAAGGCACAAATAGAACTATGCAAACAAATAACTGATATTAGATTGATTGTTGGTGTTACATATTGATACTTGAAACCACTTCACTATGTGCAAATGAATAAGTAATGATGAATAGAATTATTTGTGTTAGATAGCAATACTTGTAACCATTTAACTGTGCACAAACAGATGATTAGTACTAAATAGAATAATTTATGTAAGCATTACTTGAAACCATTTAACTGTGCGCAAACAAATGAGCTCTGGCTTGTTTAAAATATTATGTCCAAACTATTTGTTTACAAATCATATTTAATATACATGCCAAAATAAGTTTATAGTTTTTGCTACTTAATTTGGATTGGGTTAGGTTTATGTAGGCAAAATAAGGGGATTTTTTTTGTCTAGCCTGGCCGTGAATGTGAATGGGGTTATTTTCAGCCATTTTCTAGTTTGATCAAAAGAGATCCTGTTAATTTTTTAGAGCATTGATTAATATCAATGCTTTTTGACAGGATGAAAATAAATTTATTATCTTAATGTGACTGATTGTTGGTTTTTATTTTTGAAAAAAAAAATTTGCTCTGAGGATTTTATTTACATTAAGCTCTTGACTAGGATTACTTAAATTTGATATTCTATATTTGAATATTTAAATTGTTCCCAACTCCGGATATATATATATATATATATATATATATATATATATATATATATATATATATGAGGTGCATATGATAAGTTTCCAGCAGGAATTGGAATACACCCTACTAAAGCCTGATTGTCACTGCTGGTGAATTTCAAAAATGCAATCTGGATATGAGGACACTTTAGAAGAACGATATGCAATAAAATTTTGTTTTAAACTTGGAAAAAAGATCACAGAAATGTATGGAATGCTTCAGACTGCTTTTCAACCATCTTGCATGAATCGAGCATCAGTTTTTGAGTGGCATTAGAGATTCAAGGAAGGGAGGCAGTCTGTGAGGGATGATGAGAGGTTTGAGAGGAGTAAGGAAGTCAGTACACCAGAGTTGATTGGTCAAAGGGTTAGGGTTAGGCTTAGGGTTACTATGTTGAGGTTTTAAGGGAGTTCAGGTAGAGATTCCGTCGGAAGAGGCCAGCACTCTTCAAATCGGGTCAGTGGCATTTCCACCAGGACAATGCACCAGTCCATAACTCCATCCTTGTCACAGACTATTTGACCAAGCTGGGCATCAACCTTACCATCCCTATAGTCCAGACCTCGCTCCCTGTGACTTTTGGTTATTCCCTAAGCTCAGAGGTTGTCGTTATGAGACAATTGAGGAGATGAAAGAGGCTGTGACGAAGGTCATTGACACGCTCACACAAGAGGACTTCCATGGGGTCTTCCAGAAGTTGTTGGAACGGTAGAACAAGTGCATTGCAGCCGGAAGAGATTACTTTGAAGGAGAGACTAGAGTTTCATGTGTGTACTATCAATAAAAGTGCCCATACGAAAAAAGTCTGGAAACTTATTTTATGATCCTCGTGTATATATATATATATATATTACTGAACTTATTGCAACATTTTGATACATAAATTAAATTTCACACAAAAAAGGATTCTTTCAACAAGAACAATACTTACCAGTGATTTCAGCTGCCCACCGACCAAAACTTAATTCAAATTTGAAAATATTACTCAGTAGGAATCAACTTAATTGAAATAACATATATAATAATAATAATATATTGATAATAATAATAATGATAATAATAATGTGAAAACGATATAATAATAAAAACAATAATAATAATAAATTATATATGGAATGTTTTTGGTAGATGTTAGTTTATGGCAAAATGAGTTTGTTAGGTATAACCCTTTACTCAGTGGACCACCTGAGAAGTCGCAAGAAGTGCAGGAATATAAAAAAGACTAACTGAGTGAGTAGAAGAAAAATTTCATGAGAGATGTATTGGTTGAGTGAAGCTAAGTGCAATTCCTTCCAACATGTTTTATTGTTGGATAAAAGAGAATATATAAAGCAATGAGATACAAAAAAAGTGAATGAAGGTGTATGGACAGATAAGTCCTTTATTGCATGTATGTACATGTGAATTTTCTAAGGGGTGTAGAGATTACATCCATTGCCTGCAGTGTAGAATACACCAACTGCATCCTCAACTAAAGGTCGCCAACTTTACTTTATTTTACTTATTTCTGCCCAAATCTGAAGTATTCCAAAGTGGCAGAGAAACAATGGGCTTTGCAATAAAATCAGCACTCAAAGACAATAACACCATAACAGGAGCGAGCCTGGTCCAAGGTGAAAAGATTAAAGTGGGTAGCCCACTTTGTTCCATTCTCTGATATGACTTCTCGAATTCTGGACAACCAGATGCCACCACTTTGGTTTTCCTGGGATGCCCACTGAACTCAACAGTCCAGCTATTCTTAACTACCATTTCCAGGTCAAGAAAGTCTTTTTCACCAATCCAGCTAGCATTCATGCTGGGCGGTTTTATTTTTCTGACTAAAACAATCCAGCTAAGAGGACCAGCCAATTCTAGATTAGCCAGCCCAAACAATCCAGCAACACCCGGCACAACAGATTTAACCAGCTAAGGTAAACAAAGTAGCTACTTAAAATTGCTCTTTTCAGAGCAATAAAGTTTTTCTCGGCAACCCAGTTAAGAGTACTCCAGTCGTGCTATTACGTTCACTTTCGGGCAAATACCCTTGGGAAAGGTTTGAACCTCCTTATCCTCCCAGCTATGGGTTAAATAGTACTACAACTGTTCTTCTAGGAGAATAGATTTGGCATCAAATAACCTACAAAGGTTGATATGCCATTAAATTTAAAAAAAAAACCCAAACCAAATCAGTTGAGAGGACCAGCTAATTCCAAATCAGATAGCCAACAACACCACTCGGACCGACAACTTCATCAGCTTGCTTGCTGCTAAAATTGACTAAATCCCTCTATTGGATGCTAGTTCAACCACTTGGACATCAACAAGCTTGCCTCAGCAAATCAACATGTCAAACTCTTGGGCCGTTTGCAGACTACCCGGCCATATAGCTGCATCAGTAACCTGCTCAAGTATTATCCAGACTTACAGTCGTAAAGAACAATCAGACAATGCTTTCAACATAAACAGGAATTTTCTGTTGCATATTGACCTCTGACCTGGTCAAGCTGTCAAATGAGAAATGCACCTGTGTAAATAACAGGTGCATCCGGTCAAAGACATCAGGGGATAACCTTGACTGTCGACGGGTTGAATTGAGTGGATGTAGACGAACCAGACATGCAGGACACTGCTGGAGAAGCAGGGAAGAACTCATAAGTGATATACTCTAATGGACCCCCACATTTGGCTGAGCAAAAGCAGGACGACCAACACGAACATACATTCAGCAACTATGTGAGGATACGGGATGTAGTCCAGAAGACCTGCCAGAGGCGATGAACGATAGGGAAAAGTGGCGAGAGAGGGTCAGGGATATCCGTGCTACGAGCACGACATAATGATGATGATGATGAAAACAATTATATAACCCGGGTGAGACAGGAATTCAGGCAGTTGGAGTTCAGAGCTTGAAGTTAGTGTTCCAGATCGAGCTGTGAGAACCAGCTCTCAACAGAGAGGCTGGGCCCCCAGGCCCCCAGATGAGCAGCCCAGGAGAACGAAAAAGATGCACTGCTATGGCTGGAGGAGCTGAGGGGTCAATATGTCGCAGTCTTTGTTCAGTCTTATAGGACTTTACACTCCTATAAATTATTTTGGGCGGTATGCCACTTGTTCCCACAAAGATGGCGAACGCTCACATATTCAGTCTCGGGAAACCATTGGCCAGGAGAACCACGTGACATACTTAAAACTACGTCGGCACGTAAATTTGAGTCCTGCGTTCGGAGCCACCTACAAGACGCGTATTTTCTATAAATACGTCGTCTTCAAACACCCTTGTTCTCTTTTACGAAATTTCTTCGCAGCGGCAACACGTTTTTTTTTCCAAATTTCTTCGCAGCAGCAACACACTCCCTTCAGCGTGAATCAACAGGAGAGAAAAGCAACACCATGGATGGGCCTCGCAGACATTCATATACAATGACTATGAGACGCTTTCCAGTCTCAGTGAAACTGCCCGTTTCTAATCATAAAAAAAGGACATTTTAAACATGTAATTCTTTTATAGCTTAGTTGTGTTAGACACACACACACACACACAAACTCACATATATACACACACTATTATTTTGTTAGTAGAATTAGAAATATTTTTATGTATCAATGTAAGTTTTATTATTATAGTATATAAATTTGTTTTTGTTTGTCGCCTTGTTTTAAATGTTCATTTTGTCCGCGCCGTTTTACAACCTTTACTCGTTTCATTTGTTGCATATCTTCCTTCATTTACTACTTTATCCATGTATCAATATATTATGTCTATACTGTGCCTCTATTCAACTTTTTTCTAAACAATAAACTTATATCTAAGCTAAAACATTAAACTTGTGGGGAAACATTAAATTGTCGGGGACCATAAATAGCATAAATCCTTTCACATCATCCTACAGTCTCCAACTCACCTCTCACACATAACCTTTTGCAACCCTTTCCAACCATTACGAATAAAGTGAGGGGTATATTTTTCTAAAGAGCTGTCTCCACTCGCCGTTATTGCATCGTTATGTTTCTGTATGTATATATGTATGTATAGTTGGTTGTGACTATACAACATTTTCCTCAAACACTTGTTATTTCTTGCCAAATATTGGTTCCTTTAACAACATACCCTCTTGCCTTTGTTCTCTTTGTCTAATCTGTTGTCATTTTTATTTCGAATGTTTGCAGAATCAACGTATTTATGGGGCTAGAAGATTTGTTGATTACTATTTATTTGTTTCATAGGTTTTCATCATTGTTGGTCATCGGTTGTTAATTTTGGGTTTAAGTATCTGACTCCTTTGTTCTTCTCTTACCTCAATAACTTGTCGGCTTCTATGTCTGTGGCAGGCTGTAAGAGAATTTCAGAAGGAAGGAAGGAAAAGAAAGAGATGAAGATACCATTTAACTCAAAACTTTATTTCAGGATTTAACAACTATTCTTTGGGTGAAAAATTCTTCCAGAAAACAATGGAAATAGTTGCATCTGCCAGACAAGGTGTTAAAATATATTAAAAGTCATTTTCGGTGGATTATGAAGTTGAAGTTTGTGGTATGTTTAGTAGGTGTCTTCAAAAGAGGGCATTGCTAGCAGGAAATGCAACCTGCCCTTAAGGCTGAGACTGAATGAACACATGCGCTACCTGCCAGCAGCTTAGTGAAAGAAAGTCTTTCTAGTACTAGCTGTTTAGTCGAAATAACTCCAAGACTCATGTGTGACAACACACGTGCTTTATTGCTGTCATCTTTTTCTGATTGTGTCCCAGTAAAAGGCCCCTTAAGGCATTACCAATATTGGGCCGCTTATGTATATAAGTCGACCAACATCCCCCATACATACAAAAGTCTGAAGTGTTCATTTTATGTGAGTTGCCATTCACCATATCGGCTGGGTGTCTTGCCTGCGGTGACTGTCTTCAGACGGGGTTGTCTTTCAGCTATGTCTGGTTGTTGCTGTTTGATGTTTTGTTCACTGTCATGGCTGGTGATATCTTGTTTGTGGTTTGTTTTCGTCATGTTGCTATGTTTTGGTTTAGTTGTGAGTCTTAGGTGTCTCCTATTTCTCACTAGTCTTTTCCCATTTTCCAGTTCGATCATGTATCGTCGGTATTCAAACTTTTCTATGACAACTGCCCTTTTCCAATATTGGCTCTTGCCATATGGCTGCATAGTCACCTGGTCACCTTCTCTTAATTCTGTCAGGTCATGGGCATTTTTGTCATAGTATTTCTTTTGATGTTGTTTTGCCTTTTGTATTTTATTTTTTTGTTTCTTCCACATTAAATGGGGATAGAAATTTCTTTATCGTAGGCAGTACACTTCTCAATTGTCTTCCAAAGAATCTCTGTGCTGGGGACATTCCTATGGATTTTGATGGTGTGTTGGTGAATTCTAGTATGGACAGACAAGGATCACTGTTTTCATTATTACATTTTTTTATGATCCCTTTTATTTGTTTTACAGCTGATTCTGCCATTCCATTGGAGTTTGGCATCTCTGGTGAGCAGGGATTCCATCTAAATCCGTATTTATGGGCCAATTCTCTCATCATTTTGTAATCAAATTCAGGGCCCCCATCACTTACAACTTCTTCTGGGATGCCATATCTCATGAAGTGTTTCCTTATCAGCTTGATTGTGCACCATGATGATGTTCCGTGAAGTCGATCAACCAAGGTGTAATTGGAGAAATAATCCACACAGACTAGGTATTTCCTTCCATCCAGTGTCATGGTATCGAGGCCAATACGTTGGAATGGTATTCCGGCACTGGTCTTGTGATTAGTGTTTCTTTGCTATTTCTTGCAGAATATCTGCTACACTGTTTACAGTTGATATAACATTCCTGTAGTTCGTGCCTCATTCCTGGCCAGAAGATTGTGTCTAGGGCGCGTCTCATGTTACTTTCAACTGCTAAATAGCTTGTGTGTGCCTTCTTCTTCATGTCGTTTCTCATTGAGGCAGGTACAAAGACTCTGTCTTTATAAAATATTAGATTATCCTTTGTTGACAGGTAATCTCTGAATTTATACAGGTGCTTCAACTGAGGTTCAAGGACTTTATATTGCATTGGGAAGCCTTGTTTAATTAGTTTTATGAGCTTCTGTAGATCCTTATCTTCTTTGGTGGCACTGACTAGCCTGTCTCTGGTCTGTTCACTTACAGCAAGAAATTCTAATAGATTCACTTCACTGAAATTAAACTGGAAATTGTCATCCTCTACTGGGGCTCGCGAAAGAGCATCAGCAATGATTATGTCACTGCCCTTTTTGTATGTCATTTTGTAGTCAAACTTTTGTATTGAAAGCACCGTTCTTAACAGTCTTTTTGGTACTTCGCTTAGAGGCTTGTTGCTGATTGCTTCTAATGGTTTGTGGTCCGACTCTATTGTTACATGTCTTCCGTAACAATAGTCACTAAACTTGTGTAGTCCAAACACAACGGCTCTCCTTTTGCATTTTTAATTGTTAGGGTTTTGTATATTTGTCGACCCTTTTTTCCTAAAAGGTAAATAAACAAACTTCTTTTTTTCTTTTTAACATTTGCAGCTATAGTGGTACTATCTCTACCCTCGCTTTCAAATTTCTGAAATTCAAAAAAAAGATTCACTTCTTCAAGCCACTCGTTAAAGGCTTTATGCAAATTTCTTACTGTCCAGTCAAAACTTTGGGGTGGGTTGATTGACATCATCTTTTGATGTTTTAAACAAAGTAGTACTCACTCAGATTATCATCAAGTTCGTCCTTCTGACACCATGTTTAGTCGAAATAACTCCAAGACTCATGTGTGACAACACACGTGCTTTATTGCTGCCATCTTTTTCTGATTGTGTCCCAGTAAAAGGCCCCTTAAGGCATTGCCAATATTGGGCCGCTTATGTATATAAGTCGACCAACACTAGCAGTAAAGGCTAAAGTGAGAACAGATATATCTGGTGCCAATAAGTCTTTCAGGCATGCATGGATTTTGCTTCCTATCAGAGGCTTCAGGGAAGTGTTACATTTTTTAAATTTATTTTATCTTTTTTTTCTATTTTTAATAATCCCACACTGTCCAATAGATGTTTTCAATAGAAGCTGCTGTTAACAAGAGATGCGGCCTCCTAAGTCCAAGACTTGGGTGAACATGTGTGCTACCTGCCCGCAGCTAAGAGGAGGAAGTCTATCCAATATCAGGGGTATGGCTGAAGTGGTAAATTTCTCTTCAGTGGCCCAGAAGCACCTTTCTGTAGGCATGCACTGTTCTTGCTTCCTGTCGGAGGCTTTTAGGAACTGCTACATTTTTTTATCTATTCTATTTCATTTTATTTATTTTCTTTTCTAACCCCCACATATTCATTAATCCCATAACAATGGCCATGAAATATTCTTGTTTATTCATTGTGAATTGTCTAAGTATGATTGAGTACAAATCTTCTCTGCTACAAATGTCTGAATTGTTATCCCTCACTCAAATAATGTTTGCATTGAGTTATGTTACTCATTTACGATAAACATACGAAAACCTCAAATGTTTGATACCAGAACCTCTACAACAGAGGCATGAAAGTTTGTAAAAGACTAACATATTTGGGAAGAGTTCCCCTGGTTATTGGTTGAGCAGAATAATTGGATGTACCTGTCTCTATGAAAGTAAGCTTACAATATTGTTTGCTGTGTACTATTTTGAACTTTCAAATTCCCTTTTGAAGAAAACACACTTTAAAAATTGCTTTTAAAATTATTCAAGGAAAAGATAAATCTGGTTTTTTTTCTTTCTTTCTTATAATTAACCATATGTTGTATTAATCTTCATTTTATTATATTGCCATTTTGCGTAATTGTACCAATCCAGTAGACAGGACACACTTCAGCCGACTGTGGCCCAACTGTATAGATCTGGTCCGGTGTGTCATGTCTCTGGATACGGTAGTTGGTCAGAGCTGCCTGATGCGGGCGCCAGAGAGGTTTAGTATTTGCGTTGCATGTCCGAGATATGTATTCGTCGAGCCTGAGAGGGCCATCTCCCAGACTGTAACCCTCGTTGTAAGGGTTAAGTTTATGGCCTGGTCCCTGAGGCACCCCTTTTTAGGGGAATGCCAATGGAACCCGAGGCATTTTTGGCAATGTTGAGCGTGCTGGGCTATGGCCCTGCTCTTGGACCTAACTTTAAAAAGGCCCTGTGTCACACTCGCCCGTTTGGTGGGGCGCACGACAAATACCTGTATTATATTCAGAAGTTACAGTGAAGTCACCCTAAGAGCATCAATTCCTGTTATATCACCGAAGTTAAGCATCAATAAGCTTGTTCATTAGTTAGAAGATGGGTGACCATTTTAGCAATAGTAACAAATATAAGAAGCTTCTGATTTCTTATATTTTCTATTGTTGCTATATAATATATCAAAACAAAGCTAATAAATGACATTTTATTTAAGTGGTCCATTTATACGGCCATTGGTTGTTTTTACGGTAGGAACTAATTATTGTTAAACACCGCAACAGGACATTTTGTTGTTTTCTCTCGTGAGCGTTTTCAAAAAAAGTCTTGTTAAAGTAATTCCTTGTTCTTTAGTTATTTTTTTTTAATTGTATTTCGTTTTTATTACATCAGTTATTTCAAGTTTGATATTGGTATTCAACTTAAGCGACGATGTTGCTGTGTAAGAAATCCTAAGTTCTTAGAGCGAACCAAGTTTAAACGAAACAATCATTAAAAATAATTTTTTTTTAAATACTAAAAAAACAGTGGAATTAATTATTTTCATTTACTAGTTTCTCTTTTCTATTTAGAATATATTCTAAAAGGTAAGTGAAAATGCTATTATTAATTCCATGATTACTATAAAAAAATTTTACTTATTTAAAAAAGAATCTGTAAATGTAATATTAAAAACAACAACAACAACAACAACAACAAACAAACAATACATAAATAGCATACACTTTCTTGTTGTTTTTGAGATCTTATAGTTTACAAGTATTTCTAATCCTCAACGCTGTCACACTAGTTGTTGTCCTGCCGACGAGGTTTAGAATACACTGACTGAACCTCCCACCAAAAAAATTAGGTAAATTTTTATCCTTTAACCTATCGGATTTTGGCGAAAACTAAAGATTAGATTCTACTTTTTTTTTGGCGAATACATGTAAACAGCCTGAAAAAATGTCATCTCTGGTCGTCATTAATGTTTACTGTAGTACATATACTAAAAGTAGAATCTGATTTTTAGTTTATGCTAAAATCCGGTGGGTTAAAGGGTAAAAATTTACCAAAAATTGACTCATCTGACGGAGAAGTTCTTGTACGTGTAGAGTCACTCCTTATTGACATTACACCCAGATTCACTCTAACCCATTGTGTTAATATCTGTTAGGGTCCCATTTAGATTTCTCATGTAACTTGATTGGGAGGGGAGTATTGTAATACTTTGTAGTGTAACTTGTGTAAAAATAACCTGGCGGAACCCCCCCTCTCTCTAGGATCCCATATGTTGGTCAAATAGATTTGTTTTGTATTCGATAGGAATGCTTGATGCCATATAGCTAAATTATTTGTATTAAGAATAGCTACTTTGAAGCTATAATTGTTTAATAAGGATTACTATTAGTTGAAACCATATAACTATGTGCAAACAAATGACTATTAAATAAAAATAATTGCATTAAACCATGTAATTATTTGTTACAAAGGAATACTTGATACCATATAAGTATATGCCAAAAAACTTAAACTATATAAAAAATGTAAATATAAATGCCCTATGAATGCAATTTCCTAATCTTTAGGCATAAAATAAACCTAGATGCATTAACATGCCATTAAAATCAATCAATCTAGAAGTAAAAATATAAGAATATTATTGTTAATTCTTTAATAATAATGGCATTTGTTGTCTAAAATTTGGATCTTGTATTTCTGGCTTATTTTCAGAATACCCAGACTGAAAATGGTTGAAATAAAAAAGAAACTTACTTGTCTATGACCTTACACAGAAACTAAATACTCACTAATAGAGAAGAAGAAATTCAAAGAGGATTAGCAGCACCCTACAAAAACCCCCAGCTGTATGGCCACTTACCACCTATCTCACAGTTCATCTAAGATGAGGAAGACATGGACATTCCTGAAGAAATAAGTACAAACTCATAAGGAATATTTTCCTCTGGACTCCTACACATTGACACACCAATATTAGCTGATCAGCTGAAACATACATCCATCAGCTTTATGCAGACACTGGTTGCTGACTAGAAGACTTACCCAGAGCAATAGCTGATAGGGAGAAATGGTGAGAGAGAGTCAAGAGAATCTATGCTGTCAGTATGCCTTAATAATGATGAATTTATTGGAATAAAAAGAAACATTAATCACTAAAGTACAGCAAATAATAATCAGATTAAAAAAAATATATAAAAGAATTTCAGATGAGAAAAATATGACAAAAAAAGTCCTGGAATTTAAAGAAAAAAATGGAAACAACAGTTGAAATGAAAAGTTATGCAGAAAAAACAGACTTTGGAAATAAAAAAGTCAATTTGAAATTATCTATCAGTCCAAATCAGGAACAATTTACGTTTACAAAAACTGAAGCGAAAGTCTTTAGTTGTGTAAAATGCAACTGTGATTTTACTGACAAATCTAATCTAGAATATCATATAAGTATACACAGCAGTAAAAAACCATTCCATTGTGAGATTTGTAGACTTGTATTCTCAAAAAAATATAATCTTAAAACACACATGGTGACACACACTGGAGAAAAACCATATCAATGTGACATTTGTTCATCCAAATTTGCTCGTAAACAACACCTCAAGAAACATATGCAAGCACACACTGGTGAGAAACCCTTCCAATGTGACATTTGTGGAACTAGATTTTCTCAAAAAACAAATCTTACAACACATAGGCAAATACACACTGGGGAAAAACCTTTCCACTGTGAAATTTGTGATTCAAAATATTCTCGAAAAGCCGATCTGGAAACACACATTCGGATACACACTGGTGAAAAACCCTTCCACTGTGATATTTGTGGTGTAAAATATGCTCAGAAATATTGTTTTAAAAAGCACTTGCAGAAACATACTGGAGAAAAGCCGCATAAATGTAACTCTTGTGGGGCTAAATTTTCACAAAAGCATGATCTTGCACGACATGTACAAACTCACACTGGAGAAACGCCATTTGAGTGTGACATTTGTGGCACAAAATTTTCCCGGAAAGCAAATCTTAAAGTACATGTTAGAGTTCACACAGGAGAAAAACCTTTCCATTGTGATGTTTGTGGCACTGACTTTGCCCATAATTCATCTTTTAAAAAACATTCTCTCTCTCATGTCAAGAAATCTCTCTCACAATGAAGTTCATGTGTGCAATATGTTTTTGTTTTCTTTTAAACATAACTTTTGTAAAATCCATTATAAAACTTTATTTCTCTCCAAAGATGACATAAATTTCTATCTTGCTTTTTATAATGCTTCTGTTGCAAATTCAGTCAACCAGAGAAAAAAATTAGTTGTACTTAAGATCCATCATTTCTTGATTTCCATTTAGTAGCCAATGTTAAACAGAAAAGTTGCTGGTAATCATTTATTTGATCATCCAATCTGTTCTATTTTTCAATTTTTTTTAACTGTAGTTTTTTCACTTTTTATTCTATTATTATATCCATCTTATTGTTACTTTTTAGATGAAACTTTTTCCCTATTATTTTGTTACTAGTTTATCCCTATCTTATCGTTACTTTTTAGATGAAACTTTTTCCTTTTATTTCATTGCTAGTTTATCCCCATCTTATTATTGTTGCTTTTTTGATGAATCTTTTCCCCTATTATTTCATTTCTAGTTTATCCCCATCTTATTGTTGCTTTTTAGGTAAGGCCTTTTCCTCATTATCCTATCACTAGTTTTTTTTCTATCTTATTATTTGTTGCTTTTTATATAAATATATTTTCTTATTATTATTTTTTTGAAGGGTTGGGGAGTTATCACATCACTTTAAGCTGATACATTCTTCAATCTTTAGAGAGAACTGCTGGAAGTAAAAAAAAAAACAACAAAACACAACAGATAATAGCTTCCAATGTGACTTGAATATACATTCCACTATTTGAGAGCCTACTTTTCATGTACATTACCTAAATCAATTTACTCACTGAAGCCTGCTACTATCCTTCTAGAAGGATAGAATTGGCATTAAATAACCCAAAATGGTTGATATGCCCTTAATCACCAAAACCAAACCAAACCACTGAAGCCTCAATGATTAAACAATTTATATTTCAGTGTTTATTTTTATCACCTTCAGAACTTTGTACTGATATTCATTAAACACTCAACAATATTGATACTACAATCCTTTGTTGTTAATTTATTAACCTGATACTGGTTTCCTACAAATATAGTTTTCTGAGTTATGTTTATTCTTTGCTTAAATATTTGGACAATTTAGGAGGCGCTCTCAGTGTAACAGTTATTGCCAGTAGAAATGGACACAGCAACTCAAGTTCAAGCCTTGGATGAGGCTGTTTATCCTTAACTTTGCACCATTGGCCTAGTGAGTAGAGTGTTCACCAATGGTCCAGGAGACCTGGGTTCAATCCCAGGTTGCGTCCTACCAAAGACTTTAAAAATGGTACTTCATACTTCCTTGTTTAACACTCAGCAATATAAGGTATGTATCAAGGGTAAATTGGAGCAATCCAAGGAAAAGAGTAGTGCCCTCCCCTACACCTCGGTGTTGTAGCTATCGAAAAGAGAGCCTTCTAGTCACCCTCGACTACGGTTGCCAATTTTACTTTACTTTGCACCAACGTTCTAGGGGAAGGCATGAATCCATTTGTTCTACTGTCAGCTTGGTCTAGGAAAAGGAAAACCCTGAAATTTAACTAGCAGTACTCTGCTTAGAAATCGACCTTGTGTCACATCCTGTTTGTGGCAGAAGGGTGAGGTAAATATAAACATTGTTAGGGCAATTTAAATGATACCATGAAACTCAAGTCTCCTATTTATTTCCACAGAAACTATGGCAGATACAGAGAACATAACAGCATTGAATAGAGCAAGTTTTCAGCTACAAAACACATAATCATCACAATTAGCTATGCATTTTAGCTAGTGATAAACAAAAGCCTGCGTGCCATGTTCCAAAAGTAATACCTCATATTTTATCTTATACCTCAGTGTCATCAGTAGATGTTGGTGGTATAAAAATAGGAGGTAAAACACACTGCTAATAACCCAGTAGTAATTTTGGTTTTTGAGTTTTAAGAAATTGAAAGTATCAGTTCTGTTATTGTGTAAGGAAAGTGGAAGTTCCAGTTCCACTGTTCTTATTTGTCTATAAAAAGGTGGAAGGACTCTCTCTTGAGAGTTGGCATCTGACTGGAGTCTTGTGTTAAATTTATTAGTTACCTTCTCGAGCAATTGTGACAAAACCAGTGGGGGATTCCTCATAGCATAATGATTAAAGTGCTGGACTGTGGTCTCGAAGTGAGTTCAGACTCAAGTTGTGCTATTATAATTACTTTCGGTCCAAAGCCTTGGGAAAAGTATGAACTCCTTTATCCACTCTGGCCAAGTTGACTGGAGCTGTAGAATACACCAACTGCATATCTGCAGAGGGGTAAGACTCCTCCGAGTGCCTAGTGGCCCATTTTGCTGGGGCTGTAGAATAAACTGATTGTATCTCTGCAAAGTGGTAAGACTCCCCCAATGAGTGTTCTAGATATAACACTAAACAATCTGATGATGAGGCTTAGGGGAATGTTGAGAACCCCTTCATTGCCATCACTCCCAGGTTCACTCAGGCACTGGGTGGAAGCACCTGATAAGTCAAATAGAAGTGTTTGACAAGTCGGCTCATTGTTCTAGTGGGTAGAGTGTTTGCCAATGGTCCGAGAGACCTGGGTTCAATCCCAAGTCATGTCATACCAAAGACTTTAAAAATGGTACTTGATACCTCCTTGCTTAACACTCAGCAATATAAGGTACATATCAAGGGTAAAGTGGAGCAATCAAGAGTAAGAAGTAGTGCCCTCCCCTACACCTCAGTGTAGTAGCTATTGAAAAGGGAGCCTTCTGGTCGCCCTTGACTACAGTCATCAACTTTTCTGCTAAACTGAACTGTTTGAAATAGAACTGTTTTTACATTTAACTGCGTTTAAACAAAAAACTGTACTTTTGCTAAACTGAATTGTTTGAAATAGAACTGTTTATATGTATAAAAATGAAGTTAGCATTAAATAACCTACAATATGCCGTAAAACCCTTACCAAATCCTATATATATTCAATATATATGCATAAAGAGGATTTGGCATTAAATAACCTACAATGGTTGATATGCCATAAAATCCAACCCAAGCAAACCTTATCTACTCAGCTATGTTCTTCTTTGGTTTTTCTACAAGGATGGATTTGGCATTAAATAACCTAGGAAGGTCGATATGTCATTAAACAAAGAAACCAGCAAACCCATTTCTTTTTTTGGCCTTGTTACAAATAGTAGCTGAATGGTTGTCAGAAAAAATGGCATCTGACAAAAAAGCAGAGGTATGTCATTGAATTCCTTCATGTGGAAAAAGATTTATACCCACTGACATTCATTAAATATTTCTGAGACCAAACAGTGTATATGAATACAGTTGGGTAGTGGGAAATTTGTTTCAGCAGTGATATGAGTAACAAATTGCATTCAACACAACCATCAACCCATAGAAATGAAGAATGCCATAATCAGCTTATCCATGTGAACGTACATGTATTGTCTTTTTTTAAATATTTTTCTCTGACCTTAAAAAGAGTGTCAAAGCTATAATGTACTTGTAATTTTGAACCAATGGAATTTAGTAAGTCTCTTCAGGTTGACTATGTATTGATGCTTTGTAGGCAGGACTTAGAATAAACTGACTGTATCCCTCAATGGCGGGGTGAGACCCATAAAACAGAGGTATCCTGGGTATGACACAAAACTGCATTTGATGGCGAGGTAAAATTCAACATTCAAGAACATAATTGACACCTGAAGAAGATCAGAGAGTATGCAGCTGAAACATGATAAAGCAGCAAAGGAAATTAATTCAAAATAACTTATATGCAATAATTAAATCATCTTGTCTTATAAAAATTACATTAAGACAAGAAATAATTTATATAATATCTCATGCTAGAAATCATCATCATCATGTCGTGTCGCCACCTCTCCCTATCATTCATCGCCTCTGGCAGGTCTTCAGGGCTACATCCCATATCCTCACATAGCTGCTGTATGTATGTTCGAGCTGGTCGTCCTGCTTTTGCTCGGCCATATGCGGGGGTCCATAGGAGTACATCACTTATGAGCTCATCCTTGCTTCTCCAGCAGTGTCCTGCATGTCTGGTTCATCTAACTTGGATAGCTTTTGTGATGGGAAGCAGGTGGCCGTATAGTTGGTGCCTTTTGCATGTTTCAGCTGATCCATTCTGTAACCCTCATCAAGTGTATAAAGAAATGGAACTTTTTATGCAAAAAAACAAAAATGGTGTCAAACATATGAGAATTTTCTATGGATCCTTAAAATTCTGAAGTTCTTTGACATTATTTAGTTCATTTTTCCAATTTGTCTGTCATGGATAAAATTTTTTGAGGAGTTAAATTCCTAACATAAAAGCTGGCAATTCAAATCTATAAGACACAGATAAGAATACAAGGCTTGTTTATAACAATGGTTCCTGGAAATAATCTGAATAGAAAGGATGCCAAATATTTTTATTGGATGATCTTAAAATGAAAGCTTGCTTTCAAGTAGCCCAAAGAAATGGTTTCAGGCAATAAAAATTGCATTTCATTTAAATCAGGGGTCCTCAACCATTTCAGCCTGTGGGCCTCAGAGCTTAACTCAGTTTGGTCCTGGAATGCAATCTTAAAAGGACAAAAAAAACCCCCAACAAATTCATAATTCTAACAATCATTATTTAGTAATGAGACATCTGATTTCTTGTAATCACAAAGTGATGTGATATTAGGGTTAAATGAAGAGGTTGACAGAAGGAGCACATCATACAAGTGATGATTTGATAGTTGCAAATGCTGTGTACTATTAGCATGCTTAATTTTGAAGAACAACTATTCACAGTGTTATGTAGAGCCAAACATGTTTAGTACCAGTTGAGTATAGGTGATAAGGATGGAAATATGTATAGCTTTTATAGAAATTGAGGATGTGGCGAGCAAGAAACTTGAACTTCAGATCTGGATCCTGAAGATCATTGAATTACATCTACAGTTGTAATGATACTTCTTCACAGTCAACATCAAAAGGTAAAAATGAAAATTTTCAAAGTTGGGTAAAGGGCCCCACGGATGAACTTTAAAGACCTTTGATATAGATGTTACTTTTAGTGGCAGTCTTTCACTTTAAACAAGAGAAAGATATTAGTCATGGTTAGTGTACTTTGTTCATCAAAGAGCCTAATAAAGATGTAAAATTTGGAAATTTGGGTGAAGGACCACATGGATGGGCCTCAAAGACCATGGGTTAGAGACCCCTGATATAGATGTTACTTTTAGTGGCAGTCTTTCAATTTAAACGAGAAAGAAATTAGTTACTATCAGTGTACTTTGCTCATTAAAGAGCCCAATAAGTAAGTAAAGTTGGCGACCGTAGTCAAGGGTGACCCAAAGGCTCCCTTTTCAATAGCTTCTACACCAAGGTGTAGGGGAGGGCACTACTCCTTTCCCTGGATTGCTCCACTTTACCCTTGATTCTTACCTTATAATGCTGAGTGTTAAGCAAGGTAGCATCAAGTACCATTTTTAGAGTCTTTGGTATGACTTGACCTGGGATTGAACCCGAGTCTCTTGGGCCATTGGCGAACTCTCTCACCATTATGCCAATAATAAAGATGTAAAAAAAATGAATGGCTGTATAAAAGAAAACCCAGAATGATTGGCTAGGAAGAGACTTGGACTTGAAATCTTCTGAACACTGAAGATCAATGAATTATATCTGCAGTTATAATGATACTTCAACACAGTCATCAAAAAATAAGAGAAAATTTTGAAAAAACCCAAGATAAAGGTCGGTAAGAATACTAAAGATATTTTCAAAAAAATTGATTATTTTCTTGCAAATGTGACATTCACTGTCAAGCACTAATGTAATGAAATAATAATTTGTGGGTGTCATAGCTATGAAGCTTTAGCTGAACATACATCTAAAGCAGGCAAACCTGACCTGAAGTTTGTGGGCCACATGTGACCCTTTAGGCCTATCTATATATATTCTCTTCCCTCATGTGAGTGTCACATATATTTCTAGTATAGTAAATGGCTATACACCAGACTATAAATATGGTTGGGGGAATCCGCATGATGTAGAGGCTTAAGTGCTGGACTGTGACATCTTAGTAAGTTCAAACTCCAGTCGTTCACTTTTAGATTAATACTCTTGGAAAAAAGTATGAACCCTCTTGACCCCCCAGGTGTGAATTAGATAGCATCCCTGTTGTTCTTCTATAAGGGTGACTTTGGAATTAAAATAACCCACTAAGGTTGATATGCCATTAAACAAAGAAACCAAACCAAACCTATTACATATGGCTGATAAGCCACTTTCTTACATAGACTCCGAATCATGGTTGCGCTAGAGTTGGCTGAGCAGCAAAGACTTACATACATGAGCTCTGTGTAGACTGGAGGACCTGCAAAGAGCAATGAATGATATGGACTAATGGTGAGAAAGTCATAACTCCATATTATCCACACAATTTGATAATGATATATATATATGTGTATGCTTAAATCTGACAACAAATGTGTTCCAATCCATTTATTTGCAAAGCAACACAAACATCTGGGATAAAAATAGGAATCTGTCAAGTTCCAGACACACCAGTCAGTAAAGAAGGTCATGCTGACAGTCTTCTAGGATATGAAGGGTTATCATTCTTAGGACCTATCACTCTTAGTTTCCTTGAAAAACGTACAACTGTAAACAGTGCTTCCTATTGCCAACTTAGGCATAATTCACCTTATTTATCAAATAATCCTTGAGTATATATATATATGTATGTAGATAAAGTTCTTATATCTGACAACAAATGTGTTTCAATCAGTTTATTTACAAAGGAATATAATTAGATATCTGGTAGAGAAAAAGGAATCAGTCAATTTCAGCAAAAGGTGATGAGAAAAATTCATAATACAGGATCTTTTAGAACAATAAATATCAAGACTAATTCAGATCCATTGGATCAAACACTGATTTATCAGAAAAAGTTACATTTTTACAATATGCTGACATCATATGCTCTGGCACTGTGACTAAATATTTGAGCGGGGTGTCCTCGTGGTGTAATGGTTAAAGCGATGGACTGCGGAATCGTAGTAAGCGAGTTCGAACTCCAGTCGGGCTATTATGTTCACTTTCAGACAAATACCCTTGGGAAAGGTATGAACCCCCTTATCCTCCCAGCTATGGGTTAAATAGTACCACTACTGTTCTTCTAGGAGAATGGCTTTGGCATTAAATAACCTACAAAGAGTTGATATGCCATTAAACAAAGAAACCAAACCAAACCAAACCTAAATATTTGATTCTTTTTTCTTTTATACAAACTAGCTGTACTTTTAGAAACTTCATAGAATACCTACATTAGCATACAAATTTCAACTAGAAATAACAATCTTATGTTGGTTGTGTTTTATGGCATATCAACTCTTGTGGGTTATTTAATGCTAAATCTTCGTTGGTTGTTGGTTGGTTAAATTTTATGGCATATCAACCCTCCAAATCCAGTTTACACAAATGCAGTTTCATATATTACTGTTTATTGTTTGCACTCAGTTAAGATGGTTTCATTTCTTGCAAACACAAAAAATTCTATTTACCACAGTTAAAAGTTCACAGTTCAAGCATTGCTATGTAATACTAATAGTTCAATTTAACTTTAATCGTTTGTTTGCACACAGTTAAATGTTTTCAAGTATAGTAAATAATTAGATTGTTCTATATGATGCAGAGATGAGACCCTAACAGGTACTTCTACTTTGGGTCAGAGAGGACCTAGGAGTAATGGCATTGAACGGGTACTCTGTATTCCCCAGAGCTCTTGAACTGGAGCCTTACCATCAGATGGTTTAATGTCATATTCAGGACACTCATTAGAGTAGGGAGTCTTGGTTCTTTATAGAAATGCAGTCAGTGTATTCTACACCCCCAGTCAACTTGGTTATATTCTGAGATAAATCCCTATTTCCATTTTAAAATATAGCAAATTGACTATAAAAAACCTGAATGGAAAATTATTGAAGATTAAAGTTCATAAGAAAGTTTTAAAAATTCAGCCACAATATGGTGCTAACGGTGAAAGTTTGCAGTGACTAAGATTCACCAGGCAAGGAGTTAAGAATGTATTTAACAAACTTCCCACCAAGTTGATATATGACACTGTGTGGTTTTATAGTGGAGAGCCATGCACAAATTGAGACTCATGTGTAGTTTGACCAAAAAAAGCTTGGTCCTGTCAACATTCCTCTATTGGAATACTAAGCAATGAACTCACCCTTGCAAAGCAGATATAGCCTGGGTGGACCCTTGCAAAGCAGGTATAGCCTGGGTGGAGGATCTCTTGAGACCAGGCAATCATTAACCACTCATGTGCCATGCAAGGAGTTTAGAAACAGTTACAAAAAACTTGGCGTCTTTAAGACAGAAATCTGTGGAATAGTCCATTTCTAATGGATAGTGTGGTCTATACCATTCTCTAAATAGACACTTTAACAGCCATTATTTAACCCACATTGCTTATTATTTTAACCACTACATAAATATAGTTCTTTTTAATAATATAATTCTTTCAAAACAATAATATAATTTACTTGCATTTCTCCAATAAATAAAATTTCTTTATTAATTTACATTGATTTAAAATGAATTAAATTTGACTGTTTCTTATTTGATTAAATTGTATACCTATCTTTCTTGTGTTTTGGTTGTACATGATGTTGCATAATCAAAGAAGTACATCATCAAATTTCCTTATCTTCCATACTTCAGCAATTATTTCATCACGTCCTGCAGCTTTCTTAGAATCACTAAAAACTACAGCGGTAAAAGATATACTGCTATAGTTGCTAAGGTTTATAATGCCCTGATTCTCAATTATATCTAACCTGGAATTGAAAAAGTTCTTTGGAAAGATCAGAATGGTTTTCAGTAAAATCAATCAACAACTTTTCAGATTCTGACTGTTTCTTGAATCATTGATGGTGTACATACAAAATGTCTCAAGGCAACACTTATATGTAGATTTCTCCAAGGCATTTGACTCCATACATGGACAAAAGATGGAGCAAATACTTCTAGCATATAGTCTTCCCAAAGAAACTGTTACCATTATAATGATGCAAAGACACTAAAGTAATGGTTCACTCACCTGATGGTGACACGGATTTCTGTGACATTGTCATTAGAGTTTTGCAAGGAGATACATTAGCACCATTTTTATTTATAATCTAACAAGACTATGTACTACAAATTTCAATAGATCTAATGAAAGAAAATAGTTTCTAAGAAAAAGCAAGAAGCAGATGGTATCCAGCAGAAACTATTATGAATAAAGATTATGTAGATGATCTACTGCAAATACACAGGAGGTGCCCGTGGTGTAATGGTTATCATCGTAGGAAATGGACACGGCGACACGAGTTTAAATCCTGGGAGAGGCTGATTGCATTTCACATAGCACTAATACCATTGGGAAAGGTATGAATCCAATTATTCTCCCTCCAGCTATGGGTAAATAGTAGGACAGACTGGGTTCTTCAGCCTTGGTGAGGCAACTAGTCTAGGAGAAGGAAAACTCTGAATTCAAACCTGTTAAACTTCGCTTAAAAAATTGACCTTGTGTCATATCCTGCCCGAGCGGAGGGGTTGGTAAATAGGATCTACTGCAAATACACCCGTTCAAGCCAAATCTCTACTGTATAGCCTGAAACCGGCAGCATGAGGCATTGGTTTCTACATGAACTCAGAAAAAACAGAGCTCATGTGTTTTAATCAAGATGTTGCTTAATCATTAAATGGCAAGTCGATGAAATTAGTAGACCAGTTCATATACCTAGGTAGCAATATCTCATCTACTTAAAGTAATGCTAACATACACATAGCAAAGGCATGGACTGCTATTGACTGGTTAACAACCATATAGAAACCTGATTTCTGATAAAACAAGATGGGAATTTTTCTAAGTTTTAGCTATGTCAGTACTACTGTATGGTTGCACCACTTGGACTCTAATGAAACATCTGGAAAAAAAAGTTAGATGTGAACTACTCAAGGATACGGCATACTGTTTTAAACAATTCCTGGAAGTGGCATCCTACAAAACAGCAGCTGTACAGCCACTTACTTCTCATCTCACAAACCATCCAGGATGTGCATATGCTGGGCACTGCTTGAGAAATAAGGACTAACTCATAAGCGACTCTCTCTTATGGACCCCTACATAACAGTGTAGGCCAACCAACAAAAATCTACATATATCAGCTCTGTACAAACACTGGATGCTGTCTAGAGGACTTACCAAAAGCAATGAATAATAAAGACAGATGGTGAGTCAAGGGAATCCATACTGTTGAAACACCTTGATAATGATGATAATGCACCAGTAGACGAATCATATTGTTATTGTTTTGATTAAATAAGATTAGGATAGACCTCTCCCAATCATAATGGCTAAAATTCTGGACAATGCCTCAGAGTAAGTGAGTTCATACTCCAGTCATTCGATAATGTTCACTTTTTAACTAATACCATTGGGAAAGATATGAAACCCCATATCATCTCAGCTATTGGTTAAATAGAATCACTACTGTTCTGCTATAAGGATGGCTTTGACATTAAAATGACAAATCAAGATTGAAATGCTATGAAAAAAAAGAAACCAATCAATGCTAAAAAAAAAGGAATAAGATTGTTTTGTCTGACTTGAGAATTTTAATTTTTGCATTAAAAAATCTGTTTTTAAAAAGAAAATAAAAACCAGGTATTCATTTTTTTGAAAAAGAAAAAAATTCAAATATAAAGTCACCATGATGCAATATATCACATCAGTGTAGCGTAAAAATGTGCCCTTTTGAGATGAACTAATTCTGGGTCCAACATATCATAGTTAACCCAAATATTGTGTCTGAGAAAGGTTTGTTTTTACCAATATATGTGCAAATGTGGCAGATGGGATGATGTATTCAACATATACTGAACTGTATATATGAATTAATGTGAATAAATGAATATTCTTTTTAAGACTTATTGAAGCAAATAGTTTGTTTTTGTTGTGTTTTCTTTTCAGTGTGGATTTTTCCAACTTTTAACCAACTCAGATTTGATATAAAGTCATTTTATAGTGAGGGGAGAGGCATGTACAGATTGAGACTTGTGCGTAGCTATTTACAAAAAATGCTTGGTCTCCTCAGAATTCCCTTTAAGGGATGCTTCAGGCGCATAACAATTAATTCAACCCCACTAAGCTGGTACTGGCTGGGGAAGAAGGCCTCAAGACCAGGCGATTAACATTAAACCACAAACCTGGTGTAAATGCCAGGTAAGCCCTGAATTACTTTTTCAAGAATGTGTCAGTTTATGTCTCCTGAGATGTTGTATTTGAGCAAATCTTGTATCACAAATGTCACACTGATAAGGTTTTTCACCAGTATGTTTCCGGATATGTATTCTAAGGTCTTTCCTTGTTTTAAACCTTGAGTCACACATTTCACAAGGGTAAGGTTTTTCTCCAGTGTGTATAAGCACATGGCTCTTAAGAGATTCTTTTAATGTAAATCTAGACCCACAAATGTCACATTCAAAAGGTTTTTCACCAGTGTGAGTTCGAACATGCTTTGTGAGATGTTGACTTTGTGAAAATTTTGCTCCGCAGACATCACACTGATGTGGTTTTTCTCCAGTGTGTGTCCGCAAGTGCTTTTTCAGTGAGTCTTTCCTTAAAAATTGTAATCCACAAACATCACAGTGGAATGTCTTTTCACCAGTATGTATTTGCATGTGTGTTTTGAGAGTTTTACTCGTTGTAAATCTGGACTCACAAATGTCACAGTGAAAGGGTTTTTCTTCGGTGTGAGTTAGCATGTGTGTTTTAAGATCAAGTTTGTTTGAAAATAATAACCTACAAATTTCACACTCCCGAGCTTTTTCACCAGCATGCGTTTGTAAGTGTTTTTTAAGAGAGTCTTTACGTGTCAATTCCAACCCGCAAATGTCACAAGGGAACAACTTTTCCCCAGTGTGTGTCTGCATGTGTCTTTTCAGAGTTTTCTTCATGGTGAATCGTGACTCACAAATTTCACACTGGAAAGGTTTTTCTCCAGAGTGAGTCTTTATATGTGCTTTCAGATCGGATCTTCTTGAAAATATCAGCTTACAACTCTCACAGTGGAAGGGTTTTTCACTGTTGTGTATACTGATATGATAGTCAAGGTTTGGTTTATCAGAAAAATCACATTTGCACTTCTCACAATTAAAGGGTTTTTCTTCACAATTTTGTTGCCCATTGTCTTTCTCAGGACTTAAATTAGAACAACTTTCATCATTCTGAATTGTTATCTCATTTGTTGTTTCCATCTTTTCAATTATGTATTTAAAAAAGAAACTTTTCTTTAATTATGAATAATTTTATTCAGGAAAAAAAACACACTTCCCTTCAGCAGGGTCTTGGGATTTTAATTCAATGATGTAAAATAGTCTTCATCTTCAGTTTTTTCTGCATTCAGTGTCATTCTTTAAAATGCTAACAGATCCTTGTTTGTAGCATTGTAATTTTGTTACTGACAAAACCCAGAAATGAACAAATATTTTTCCTAAATTTTTTTGCTTTCAATCAATAAAATCTGAAAATAAAACAAAAGTACAGAATTAATATTCTCGATAAAAAAAACTTATAATAAAGTTCAGAACATTAATAGTCTAGGTTAAAAGTATAGTAAGGGTAACCTAAAGTCAAACATGTTTTTAGTTTATTTTTTTATGTAGTTATCATAGGGGAATGAAAAAGGTTTTGGAAAACAGACCAGTCTTGGCCTGTTTCCCCAAAATTTTCTCTAAACAGGACTAACTTAATCATCAAAACATTTCATAAAACTATCAATGTACTTTCTATAAAATGTAAGTGAACAAAAGTTACAAGTTTTAATATATTGTGATACATTTACAAATATAGCAATATCTTGAATAGTCGAGTTTTGATGACTGTGAATATTCATTAATTATATATATATATAATTAAATATATGATTGATTATATATATATATATATATATATATATATATATAATTACATAAACAATCAATACAAATTTGAATCTTGGAAAAATTTTTGTAGATTCAATTTTGTGAGTAGCTCACTTTTGTAGGTAAATATATTTACCATATTTCTAATGAAAACTAAGTGAGTAGTTTTACAATAAAGTTAACATTGCTAGTTTGCAAAAGGGTCAAGATTGGTAACAACATTATTGCTACTGAAACTAATTATAAAAAATATCAACAATGTAATTTCTTATTAAAAGCAAAACAAACCATATTAAAAAAAAAGGTTGGAAATTAACAATATTCAAATACAGATCTTGATATCTATTCAGATACCTGCTATTGTGAGATATGAAATTGCCTGGATACAGATTGTTGGACTGTTTTTGGATATATGATGTCAAAAGAATGGTCAATCCTGTTTATAGACTTTCCAATCAGCAGCAGCAGCAGGTACTTCACAGTGGAAATTAACCAATCAGAGACGAGGACTGAAAGAATTTGAAATCAGTTGCAATTACCCTCAAATACTCAATTACAGTTTCTACCGAAGAGACGTATCTTTTGTATTACCAACACTGGAGACTTTGAGCAGAAGACCAAAAATGGCAACCAGAATTCTAACACAGATACTGCCAAATAATATTCACAATAATACTGACAATTTTTTAACGTCAAAATTTTTTAAAATGGATTCAGGTCTGTACAATAGATGGCCCATGATTAAATGTGACTTGTAAGAGCATTTGTTGCAGCTCTTGAGGTCTTTTAGAATAAAACTTCAATGCACTATAAAATAAATTCAATTTTGGAAAAGTTTGATATTAATTAACCATTGTTGAGCCAAATTAACTTTCTTCAATGCTTCAACAACAACAAAGTTTTTGACTAGTACTAGCCAGATCTTATACTAAGGTTGTAAGTGATAGATTCTTTAAAATAGACATCAAGGATATGGTTTTCAGTAATGCGTCTCTGATATTTAATTCCCTTTCAGTGCTTAGAGAACTAGCTTATTTTTTTTAGAAAAAGAAGTTTAATTTATATGAAATGCACATAAAAATCAGTCATCATCATCATCATCATGTTGTGCCACTAGCATGGATATCCCTGACCCTCTCTCGCCACTTTTCCCTATCGTTCATCACCTCAGGCAGGTCTTCTGGACTACATCCCGTATCCTCACATAGCTGCTGTATGTTTGTGCTGGTCATCCTGCTTTTGCCCAGCCATATGTGGGGACCATAGGAGTACATGCAAAATGCTTGTAAAAAAATTAATATTAAACTTTGACAACTTAAATTATTAGAGAACTGTAACTAACTTGTACTGGAACTGAATGCTGATGTGTAGTTAAATGTAGAATACTCTGAATGTTACCAACTATGATAAAATTCAGTTGAAAAAAGATGAAAGGTACAGAGGGCAAAACACTGAGAGTATAAAAACCAAGATAAAGACAAGTGCAAATCATATAAATAATAACTACCCATTTCTGAAATTTAGAAAGATTTCTAATTGCAGAAGAAAGAACTTTTGAGAAAAGTTTAACAGTTTTTGACTTCAATTTTGACGAGACTGGTGGAATAACCAGGATGGATTCTCAGAATTTGTTACCAATCTTTGAAAGACTAGTTGCTTCTGCTGTGGCACAATTGTCTGTGAGGAAGGTAAGTCAGAAAAGGAATGCAATGAATCTCTTTCTTCACAAGTTTTTAAAATTTTTATTGTTTTCTGATCTTTCAGGTCTGTGAAGATGACAAGATGTTAGCTAAAGTCATCTTACTATAATTTAAAATTTCATAAAATTATATATATATATATATTATATTTGAATTATATATACATATCTTTAGATAATAAAATTTAATGAATTTTATATATATTATATTTGAATTATATATACATAGTTTAGATCATAAAATTTTAATAAATTTTTTATATATTATATTTGAATTAAAACCCAAATGAAATATCACACATCTAAATTTGAGTAAAGTGTTTGATCAACTTTTCACATATTTCTATCATACTGTCAGATTCACTACAAATCTATATTTTCAACACACATATATATATATATATATATATATATATATATAGTTTAAATAATAAATTATACATATACATATATATTATATTGAATTATATATAGTTTAAATAAGAAATTATACATACATATATATATATATATATATATATATATATATATATTATATTGAGTTATATATAGTTTAGATGATAAATTATATATATATATATATTATATTGAGTTATATATAGTTTAGATGATAATTATATATATATATATATATATATATATATATATATATATATATATATATATTGAATTATTTTTTATACATATAGTTTAAATAATAAAATTGTATTTTTTTTCTAATCTCTTCTTTTGTACAGCTAGGTGTGAGCTGGATTCAACTCCAAATATATTGTTTAATTCATTTTGATTCTCTGATTTAGACTATATCTCTTCATACACACACAAACACACATGGAGGCACTCTAGTTGTAATGGTTATCATCATAGAAAATGCACACAACAACTAGAGTTTAAATCAGTCATGTTGGCTGGGGCAGTAGAATACACCGACTGCATCTCTGCAAAGAGGTAAGACCACCCCCCCAACCTCAATGAATGTCCTGTATATGACACAAAAAATTTCATAGTGAGACTAAAGTAATGCTGGACCTTTGGGGAATGCTGAGTACCCCTTGATTGCCATCACTCCCAGGTCCACTCTGACCCGGGGTGGTAGCACCTCCAGATAGGTCCTATCTATGAGTCAAACAGAACTGTTTGACATTTAAACTGAGTGTAAACAAATGACTTATACTAAATTGAATTGTTTTGAATAGAACTGTTTGATCATTTAACTGTGTGTAAACAAATGACTGATGTTTAATTGAATTGTTAGAGATACAAAGTAGTGCTTGGAACCATTTAACTTTGTTGACTTACACTAAATTGTATTGTTAGAAATAGAACTGTTTGATCATTTAACTGTATGTATCTACAAAATGTGTTTACAAATCATATATTTAACATATATGTAAAAACAGGATTTGGCATTAAATAACCAACAATGGTTGATATGCCATCAAACAAACCAGAATTTAAATCCGGTGAGCTTTTCTCATAGCATTAATACCCTTCAGAAAGGTAAGCATTCACTTATTTTCTCTCCAGCTATAGATAAATAGTAAGACAGACTGGGCTCTTTAACCTTGGTATAGCAACAATTCTAGTTGGTTGGTTGGGTTTTATGGCATATTAAACTTTGTAGGTTATTTAATACCAAATTCATTTTTATGCAAGTAGTCAGTTCCATTTCAAACAATTCAGTTTAGCATGAGTACACAGTTTAGTTGTCAAAATCATTTCTATTTCAAGCTATTCAATTTGGTCAAACAGTTCTAATTCAAACCAGAGTTTAATTGTTAAAAATATTTCTATTTTAAGGGATTCAGTTTAGTCAAACAATTCTAATTCAAAGAAATCAGTTCAGCATAAGTGTGCAGTTTAGTTCAATTTAAATCCATTTTCATACAAATAATCAGTTCTATTTTCAACAATTCAATTTAGCATGAGTACACAGTTTAATTGTCAAAAACAATTCTATTTCAAGCTATTCAGTTTATTTAAACAGTTCTAATTCAGCCAATAATATACTTAATATAAGTATTGATTTTGTTTACACACAGTTAAATGTCAAAACAGTTCTATACTAAACAATTAAATCTAGCATAAGTACAGTTTCAATGTCAAAAACAGTTCCATTTCAAACAATTCAATATAGCATAAGTATGCAGTTTAATTGTCAGAAACATTTATATTTCAAGCTATTCAGTTTAGTCAAACAGTTCTAATTCAAACAATTCAGTTTAGCATAAGTATGCAGTTTAGTTCTATTTAACCCATAGATAGGGCCCTATCAGGTGCTACCATTCCAGGACAGAATGAACCTGGGAACATCACTGGAACCTCACCATTAGATTGTTTAGAGTCATATCCAGGGCACTCATGGGGGTGGGTCTTATGCCTCTGCAGAGGTGCAGTTGGTGTAGTCTACAGCCCCAGCCGACTAGGCAATACACAGAGTTAATGTCAAAACAGTTTTATTGCAAGCAGTTCATTTTAGCATAAGTATGCAGTTTAAATGTCAAAACTGTTATATTTTAAACAATTCAATTTAGCATAAATAAACAGTTTAAATGCCATAAACAGTAAACTCAAACCACAGTTAAATTCAACCCATAGATAGGACCCTTATCAGGTGCTACCACTCTGGGCCAGATTGACCTGAGAGTGATGGCAATGAAGGGGTACTCCACATTCCCCAAAGCTCCAGCATTACTGGAACCTCACCATCAGACTGTTTAGTGTCATAACAGGACACTTGCTGAGGTGGGGTGTCTTACCCCTCTGCAGAGAAGCAGTTGGTGCTTCTACAGCTCCAGCTGACTAGGCAAGTAACAAGTCTAGGAGAAGGAAAACCTGTTAAACTTCATTTCAAAAGAATTGATCTTGTGTAGAATCCTATTCATGTGGAGAAACTGGTCCAAAGACACATTTGTGGTGCAATGGTTATCATTGTGGGAAATAGAATTGGTGTTATATACCATAACTATGAACATTAATGGATATGTCCCATTCCTCATAAGTATGTTGGACACTATTGTGAGTGGGGTTGATATGCTGAATATGTAATACAGCGCTAGCAGTGGTTTACCTTCTTCATGCCGCTGGTGAGTATTGTATTTTGTTAATATCATAAGGGTTTCCATTTCATTTCCAACGTTCGTTTTAGTTATTTCTCATTCAGTAACCTTTGATTAGGCTACAACAATTGACAATCAGAGTTCAAATCCTTAACAAGGCTGTTTGAATTTTACATAGCATTAATAACCTTGGGAAAGGTATGAACCCCACTATTCTCCCTCCACATATGGGTAAATATTAGAGCAGACTGGGTTCTTTAACCTTAGTTGGCAACCAGTCTAGGAGAAGAAAAACTTTGAATTAAACTTATTAAGCTCTGCTTATAAAATTGACCGGGTGTCACATTCTGCTCCTGTGAAGGAGTTGCTGAATACATACAGGGTGTAGAAGCAAAATATGGAATAAATTTTTACATGTTTTAAGTCTGATTAGTCCAATTTTTTAAAAAAATGTGATAAATCTAAAATTTTATGATTAGCTCAATTATTCAAGCACCTTTTCACTTAAATTCAGCCCAATATGAGTGAGCAAGAAAAGAAATGACAAATGATCTACTTAACACTGAAACCCAGCCAAAAACATTTCCAAGATAATTGGAGTTTCTTTATGGTCTCCATCAAGCTCAGACGTTAACCCCCTTGATTATGCTATATGGGATATTTTAGAATTCAAATATTGGTTTACTTAAGACTGCTATTGAGAAGGAATTGTATAAAATGTCTGAAGAATTTATTTTGAAGGCATGCAAATCGTTTCGAAGGCATGTTGATACAATAACTGAAAAAAATGGTGGCCATATTGAGTAAATTTATTATTTTGTGTCTATCTTCATACTTTGTTGTTTATTTTTTAAAATCAAAATTAATCTTGTTTTATAATAGTCATTTATCATTATACTAGAAAATTCTTAATTTTGCTTCCATGCCCTGTATGTGTGTGTATATATATGTATCAAAATTTAACACTACAAGCAGTTTTAATTGCTAAAATCTTTACAGGGCTTAATACACAAAAATATTAATTAATTTTTAAAAATCACTACAGTCTGAATCATGTAAGTAATATGAATAACTCCTCAACAGTATCTAGGATATTCCAATATTCTAGATGAGACCAAGAGTCAACATATGAGGGTGGGCTGAAAAGTTCATTCAACAACATCATATCTGCTTCTGATTACTTTTTTAACCAATGGGTCAACACTGATGGAAGATGAGTGAACTGCAAGAGGGACTATGTTGAAACATAAAATCTCATTTATACACATTCCATGAACTATGAACCTTTCAGCTGATCATAATATACACAATTGAAATATATGAGTTAGGATAGCAGAGAGACTGTGTCTCTGCTGCTTGGTAACTGTCAGTTTCTTACCTATGCACTCATTGGCCTGATGAAGACATAAATTAGAAACTGACAACTGTCTAACACCATTGACTTTGTGTCAACATTATCTCAACTTAAATATGTATGCACTATTAATGATACTGAACATTCTTTATTTATAAATATAGCAAACTACATTATCCATGTATATATATATATATATTTTTTTTTGTCCAAAAAAAAACAAAAAAAAAAAACAATCAGTCACATTAGGATAATAAATTTATTTCCATCCTGTTAAAAGCATTGATATAAATCAATGCGATAAAAAATTTTTTTAACAGGATGGAAATAAATTTATTATCCTAATGTGACTGTTGGTTTTTCGAAAAAAAAAATTTATTTGCTCTGTGGATTTTATTTACATTGAGCTCTTTATCAGGAATATTTAAATTTAACATTATATTTTTGAATATTTTTTTTATTTTTCCTGATTGGAATTATTCTCTATTCTGAATTTACTGGATTGAATAATATTTTATATATATATATATATATATATATATATATATGTAGAAATGTTAGATTTTAGTGAATCTGACGGTATGATAGAAATATGTGGAAAGTTGAATAAATAAAATACTTAATTCAAATTTAGATGTGTGATATTTCATTCAGTTTTATTTCATTGAACTTCTTCAGACAAAACCAAATGAAATATCACATATCTAAATTTGAATTAAGTGTTTGATTTATCCAACTTTCCATATATTTCTATTATTTACATATATATAATGATCTTCTGTGACTTGTTTCTTCTTCCCATTGTCAATCAGATCCCAATGCAGATGACCAATGATAAGGCATACGGTCAGGAAAAAGTTTACTTATATAGTTCTCATGTATAACATGCACCCGTAATTTAGGAGGCTGAAAAATAGTACATCTTATACATGAATAATTCCAGTATATAAGTTGCTCAGTTGAGCATTTCACTTTAAAAAAAAAAGAAAAAGTTTAAATCTTAACTTTTTGATCACATCTTATAAAGTAAGAGTCAAAAAAATTGATATCTGCTGTTGAGAGATATCAAATCTTCAAACATAATTTTAATGAATGTATTAATTACACCTCTTCAACTGCAGACTATAGAAGCATTTATTTTTCATGTATAGTAGTATTTCATAGAGGTAGAAAGCTTGACAATCAGGTAATTGCTTATGAATTCAATTCTCACAGAGTGCTCTGTATTTCTGACTTAAGTTGGTGACCTTTAGCCGAGGGTGACCCGAAGGCTCCCTTTTCAATAGCTACCACACAAAGGTGTAGGGGAAGGTGCTACTCCATTACCTGGATTGCTCCACTTTACCCTTGATCCAAATCTTATAATGCTGAGTGTTAAGCAAGGCAGGATCAAGTACCATTTTTTGAGTCTTTGGTATGACTCGACCTGAGATTGAACCCTGGTCTCCCAGATCATTGGCGAAAAACTACAGTTAAATAAAGATTGTTGATTAATGTACTGACTTGAATGTGATGAGAACAATAAAAATAGGGAGTGTGTCAGAATTATTCTTAAAAAGACGCTTCCCAAAACATTAAAACTACTTTTTTTTGGTAATAAATATGGAGAGTGGCCATGGCATTGTGGTTAAGTTTGGTTTCTTTGTTTTAATGGCATATCAAACTTGGTGCATCCTTCTAGAAGAACAGTCATGGTACTATTTAACCCACAGCTGGAAAGATAAATTAATGATAATAATTTTGCCAATGATTGCATTTCACATAGCACTAATATCCTTGGGAAAGGTATGAATCCAATTATTCTCCCTCCAGCTATGGGTAAATAGTAGGGCATACTGGGTTCTTCAGCCTTGGTGAGGCAACTAGTCTAGGAGAAGGAAAACTCTGAATTCAAACCTGTTACACTCCGCTTAAAAATTGACCTTGTGTCATATCCTGCCCGGGCAGAGGGGTGGGTAAATAGGATAGGATAATTTTGCCAATGTCATCCTTTTTTTAAAAAAAATTATTTTAAATGACTAGATGATTGATTCTGATGCATGTGTTTTGATTTGGAGACATAACAATCACCAGGTTTGGTTATTAACGTGGGAATGTGTCCTCAGGCCATGCATCTCCAACCACATAATCATCAGACCTATTGTTGTGTTGTCTTTCTCAGCGAGTCATGTTGAAATGCATGAGTCTGAGACAGTTCCACAATGAAAGAAGGCAAAAACAAAAAGCTGAATAAATGTTGTTTAAAGAGAGGAGTAGGCATGCGTGACACTTCACAATGAAATCCCCTTAACTAAAAACTAAGGCTGACAGCTAGATTTTCAAACTTGACGTCACCCTCCCCCATATCTCTCTGGTACTCTTTCCTCTGTACCTGTTCTGTTCCTCTGAGTAGCAGACTGACTTGTATATATGTGAAGATGAACATAGCTATTTCTAGATTTCTAGCCATCCTTAGATTGGACATAAAAAAACTAATAGATTCTATGTCTCCAGGAGACCCTAATGTGATGAAAATTTTTTTAAAATTGCAGATCCACTTTTATCTGACCATCTGCACTTTATACTGGTAGGGCTGAATTAGTGGTTTTTAAGCAAATATGTCTTGGTCCCTTTATGGACACACACACATATATATACATATGCATAAATATACATATGGTTAACTCACAACCACATACATGTACTCATGCCTACCCATGTTCACACATGTGTACACTTAGAGCTAATTAACACTTATTAATAACATAACAATCTCAAAAAAAAAAAAAAAATTATCAAACCTGCTTGTAACAAGAACAAAAAGAAAATAATAGCTTAAAAATTGATAGCTTTATTGACTTTTATGGCATGTCAATCCATCAAGGGTTATTTCATGCCTAGAAGTTAGAGAATCACATTCATTATATATTTATATTTACATTTTTTGTGTAGTTATTTCTGAAAAATTTTTTACTAAAAGTTATATGATATCAAGTATTTCTACCAAATACAAATAATTGGCATACAGTTGTATGATTTCAAGTATTCTTATCTAATATTAATAATCATATAGTAATTATTTCTATTTAATTGTCCTTTATTTGCACACAGTTATATGATTTCAAGTACCTAATAATGATCCTTTGTAAACAATTATAGCTTGAAGTAACTATTCTTAACACAAATAATTTACAGTTATATAGCATTAAACATTCTTATCGAATATGAACAATTTTTAAACAGATCTATTTGACCCTAACAGGTACTATCGTTTTGTGACAGTAAAGTTTTAAAAATAAAATAAAATAAAGGGAGACTACTCTCATTTGTCGAATAACAGCTGATAATAGTGTCTACCCCCCACTATGAAATTCATTTTCAAAAAATCAGCAGAAAATACAACGAAAAACTTTATAAGTTTGCAGCGAAGAAAGTTTTTGATTGTTAAGGTAAGTTTTCAGATAGTGAGCGATGGGAACTTTAGCTCAAACTTTTACAAAAATATTTTGTTATTTATTAGCAATTGTTACGTTTTAAAATGGTCGCAACTTTAAGTAGCAGACGACATTTTTTCAGAACACCATTTTTAGTGTTTTTTTTTTTTAAATTTCTATTTTTGTTCTTTTTAAAAGAATTTTTTCTAAGGTTTAAGATTTTGAATTTGTCTTTATACAAATGAAGTAGCTACCATTTTAAAACGGGAAACGTAACAATTGCCAATTTCTTCAAGTGAAAGTAACTTCCCCTTAATTCTCGACTTTACCGACATGAGACGAAATATCGTTATGCATTCTATTTATTTATTTATTCATTAGCTGTTATAAAACTTGAAAAACAGAAAATAAAATAAGAATCTTCGAAAAATTACTCAGACAATAAACTTCTCAAAGTTTTTGTGTTCCACCAGGCATTTTTACTTGTACATTCTCCGACCCTCTTTAAGTGTTATATATATATATATATGACTCTTGCTCTCTTACATCTGAAGATTGTTGAATAATATATCATTCGGAATATCACGTGAGCAAGAAAAGGACTTTGTCCGAATAATTTCTTAAAATGACCCTTACTTTCTTTTCGAGTTAAATATACGCTGATTGTGTAATAAAATGTCAATTCTCTATTGCTTTTTTACCCTTCATTAGTACTTTAAAATTTTTCTTTTAAATTGTAAACACCCCCACAAAAAAACTTAATAAATACAACAATAATAACAGGAAAAGGCTTCTTTTTTAGACAGTTAATTTTCCACTTACCTTTTCCAAATAAAAGTACACAGGTAAATTGATCAATAAATTTCGTATATTTCAAAACAAAACAAAACAAACTAGTTTAGTTGATAAAGTCTGGATTCTATATTCAGTGTATAAAATATTTCTATTCATAATTAATTACACAGATAATGGTGTTGAACTTAGAGAAATTATGCAATGACCACACGAATAGGAAATGAAAAACCACTTCCTGAACTTTAAGATTACACCACGCCTTGCAGAACAAAGGAAATCAGTAGGCGGTGTTCACTAAGAATTGGTCCCTGCGGTAAAAATATTCACTGATAGTAAAATATATATTAAAAAGGAAACAACTAATTTTTCTGTTTTAATGATGATGACGACCAAGATGAAGATGATTAAATAAGAACTCCATTTCTAGGATCACCAGCTGCGTGAAAAAATAACAACTTATTTATTTTAATTTCCAAAACGTAACGATATTTCTTCCCCATCTCAACCATCTCTGAAATATCAACTCGCGATTCTTTGAGATAACACGAGATTTCAGTCAAGTACGGAAACCAGCATTAGAAAGACTTACTTGTGAGCATTGGTACGATTTCTTTATTTCCTTTTCATAAAGCCCCAAGAATTTGGTGGGGGTGAGGGGGAAGGGAGCGGTCATGCTTTACCTATATTGTCTAAGGGGCCTTTGCTAACCACATTCACCGACCCATTCAACAGTACAATATATAATCAGCCATTCTTCGTCAAGCACACTGCTACCACCTAAATACCACACTTGCTCTGTAAAAAGACCTACTTAAAACCCCGAATAGAATGTATGATTTTATTTACAAAAATGATTTTATTTACAAAAGTGTTGTGTGATCGGGATGGGAGAAAAACCCCGAATGAGAAACGGTAACGATTAAAAACTAAGGAAAAAATTCCTTGTTTGGTTGCCCTCTCATCCCCCCATCTACGATATGGGGGCTGACTGTTTTCCAGTGTCCGAGAACGCCGAAAACAAACTGGACCAACCCTAAGTGGGAGAGGTATCTAATCTATTGGGACAAAAGAAAAAGCAGGGTCGGGAGCGGTAAGAACAGATACCATGAATTTATTCTGATGAGGTTCCAAGATCTTCAGAAAGATGGGCTGGAGTAAGGGTTGGGGTATATAAAAAATAGGAATGGGGAAGATCTTGGAGGCTAACAACTAGATAAGGCGATAATGGCTCACAACATACTGCTTACTAGGGATTAAAGGGAAACAAAGCCTATTTACCCGGGACGGTGTCCGAAGGACTCGGACTGTAGACACCATGTGCCGGAAGAATGATTCCAACATTGCCTCCTTTCGTATGACCAGGCTCGCTGCATTCACCCACCTTTTGTCGAATGTTATGTGATCCAAGCGTTTTCTATCGCATCTGATCTTGACCCTAAGCTCATGCCTAAAAACAATATCAGATCACAATGAGGAAAGTTTGCATCTTCATACAATCCCTTCTTTTGCGTCGTCCAAATCACCATCCTAGCTAAAACTAAGATCGCGAGAAACACCACACGCTTCTCACCCTGAAACGGAGGTAAGACGTTGTCCACGACGAAACCAACGTCAAGCAACACGAGCTGCTTAGATTCAATGCGAGCTGTTCTCTCCCCGACGTGATACCAGAACGGGCGAACTCACTCGCAGTAGTAGAAGGCGTACTCAGCCATTTCTTCCAAGCCACTGCCGCAGCGAGCACAATCGGGCATGTCTGCTAGGCCCGCTTTGAAGTTCAAGCCGAAAAGGAGCAACGCGTTCCGTGCAAGCCTCCAGGTGAGCGAGAACTCGGAATTGTTCAATAAGCCCGAACCTGGCGCCCAATTCCAATGGGAGCAGAACTCTACCGTCGTCAAGCCGTTCCACTAACTGAGAGGGTCCGAAGCGGAGCCCATCACTAGTTCCCGCTACAGTTCTTTCCGAGGCCGTGAAAGGTCACTGGACCCAGAAAGTTTACGAAGGACCGCACGGCATTCGCGGATAAACGTTGTTTCTCCCATCAGCTTACGTCGAAGCGAGGAAAAGTCCTACTCGCCTTTCGTCTCCACATCGCGTCCCCCGATAAGGATCGGCCCAAGTGTGCAAAGTCTTTCAGCGAGCCAGTGGCTCTCCAGATCAGACATACCCTGACCACCATTGCGCGTATGTTGAATGCAGACTTGTCTACGGACCATCGGCCTTTGACCTCCCCAGAGTAATCTGGAGAGAGATCGTTGCAGCGCCAGCCGACGAGCCCTAGGCAGAGGAAGTACAGCCAATCGGTAAAGGATGAAGGGGAAGATGTACACGGCGCACACCTCCGCCCTGCCCTTTAAGAACAACCACCTTGGAAGCCAGGTTCCCACCTGGGCATCCATCTTACCCTATACCTCCGACCAATTTCGCTCCAGTCGGGTCCGTCTCACCTGCGGAATGGCCTTGGCAGGGTATCGCTATCCGTCCAGGCACCGAGCTACAAACCTTCACTTTTGTCAACATTGACCTTGGCTCCTGCTATTCATTTGTACTTGACAACCGCCTTCTTCGCAGCCTCTATGTTCTGGTGGCGGGACACAAAGACGGTGATATCATCGGCGAACGCGGAAACCCTTGCTGTAAGAGGGCTAGCAAAAGGGATACCGTGCAAGGCCGGATTTGCCCCCTCATCCCTAAGCCTTCGGAGCAGGGGCTCCAAAGCAAGAACATAGAGAAGAGGAGACAGGGGCCAATCCTGCCGGACCGATCGCTCGATCGCGAACGCCCTCGAACGCCTACCTGCACCACTGCCTAAGGGTTGTAGTACATCATGCTAATCCTTCTGCAGAACTCCGGTTTTGAATCCGGCAGTCTCCAAAACAGGTGCCAAATATCGATGGTCAACCCTATCGAAGGCCTTGGACTGATCTAAATTGATCAGCGCGGCTTTCGTGCCGTCTTTAAACCCCTCTAGGATCTCGCAATTCAAGTGCAGGTTATCTTGGATCGATCCTCCCTTTACAGTGTAGGTCTGCTCAGGCTCTCGTATGGTCTTTTTTGCTGGGTCCCATATATTTTCCCACATCCTTATTTAAGTTTTCCAACTTGAGCTTTTCTTTGCACATTTCCGAATCAACTTGTCCCTAGCCTTCAGTGTTGGAACATAAAAGTTATTTTCCTTTTTCCGTCATCGCCTGTACATTAGTTACGTCTTGGACTGCCATATATAGGCTTTCATTCAGATGAAGAACTCAAAATAATATAATTGCACAAACATATATTTAAAAATACAAAAGGTATGTTGCAAACTTAATAGCTTTGCAGCCAGACTTATCTACTGAAGTCCATCTTGGAATAGGAGTGACTTGTAAAAGCGTCAGGATGGTCTCGATTGCCAGCATTATAAGTGATGGAAATCGAAAAGAGTCACAAATGGGTGCCAATCCGCAGTAGTTCGCTGATTGGTCTCTTTACTACCAAGGGCAAATCATCATCATCATCATGTCGTGCCGCCAGCACGGATATCCTTGACCATCTCTCGCCACTTTTCCCTATCGTTCATCGCCTCCGGCAGGTCTTCTGGGTTACATCCTGTGTCCACACATAGCTGCTGTATGTAAGTTCGGGCTGGTCGTCCTGCTTTTGCTTGGCCATATGTGGGGGTCCATAGGAGTACGTCACTTACGAGCTCGTCCTTGCTTCTCCAGCAGTGTCCGGCGTGTCTGGCTCGTCTGACCTGTATAGTTTTCGTGATGGGAGGCAAGTCGCCGTACAGTTGGCGTCTCGTGGGGTGTTGTCGCCAGGACTTGTTCAATATTGCTCTCAACATTCTTGTGTAGTTGCCGTCAAGTTTCTTCTCCAGCCGTTTGGTTAGCGTCCATGTAGTGCATCCATATAGCTGTATCGATACAACCGCTGCCTGGAAGAAACTGCGCTTCATTTCATCGGTCAGGTCTGATTTCCATATTATTGAGAGCCTATCTATAGCTGTCCATGCTTTCGTCAGTCGTGTGTCGATGTCATTTTCTGTTGATGAGACGCTACCTCTTAGGTAGGTGAATTTGTCCACTAGCCTCAGAGAGGCTCCGTCTAGAGTGATAATGTTGCCCGTTTGGTTGTAACACATATATTCAGTTTTGTGCGCATTGACATGGAGGCCAATGCCTGCTGCAGCTCGTTCCAAACTATGCAGTAGTGTCTCTGCTTGATTAGGCGTATTCGCCAGTAACGCTAAGTAATCAGCGTAGTCGGCGTCTGTGATTGTTTTTGCGGGGTACTTTTTGATTCTTTTCTTAGTCAGCTCGAAGCTATTTTCTCTGATTTTGTCGATCGAAGCTCTAAGCACGTAGTCTAGACAGATGATAAAGAGGTATGGGGCTAGCGTGTTTCCTTGTAGTACTCCTGCAACAATGTCGAAGTACTCCGTGTCTCCATCTAGTGAACGTACTTTCACTTTTGTGTTTTTGTAGAGGATCATTATTGCTGCTACGGTTTCTTTAGGTAGGCCGTATGCTAGTAGGATTAGTTCCATTTTCCCTCTGTGGATGGAGTCGAAGGCCTTGGTAAAGTCGACAAATAGTAATGTCGCCTGAAGGTTTTTTGCCCAGATGCCTTCAAGGATTCTACGGATGGTCAATATTTGTGAGGTTGTGGATCTATTTCTCCGGAAGCCATTTTGGTTTTTCCTAAGGATGTTGTCTATTTTGGGTTCTATGCGGTTTCGTAGTAAGGCATTGTAGATTTTGGCTGCTATGGATGTAAGTGTTATCCCTCGGTAGTTCTTGGCTAATACGAGGTCGCCTTTTTACGCAAACGAGTATTTACGAATGAATCCCAACAGTGGGGATGCGATTAAATATTCTACCTAGTGTTATATAGTCACATAATAAATATGCTTATATACACATATACATGTTCATGCAGCATCACAACGACACCATAATTAAGACGCATGAAGGAAGGAAGACGCAGGAAGACTTCTTTAACAATTATATTTTACCTCTCACTTTATTGCAAGAGTTCGAAAGGGTTGTTCAAGGGTTACATGTGAGAGAGAGCTGGAGACCGAACATAAACAGTAATATCTTGACCCCACTGTTATGACCGTCATGTTGTGTCTTTCTTGTTCTCTTGATGCTGGGGTCCACTCTATCGGGGTTTCCGAGGGCCCCCTCGGTCGGGTGTGGCTTTCCCTACCACATCTGGTCTCTAGCTGTCTGAAATTCTACTGGCAACTGCTTCTTGGACTTGAACTCAACTGAGTTAAATAATAATTCAATGCCCACAAGATCGCCCACTGGATCGTTGAAATCGAATGTTTAATCGTCATCAAGCGGAAATAACCGTCATGCAGTTCACAGGTCACTCTCTTCCGGTGCATCACTGTAGTGGCACTGTGGGACCTTCACCTTGTCCCATATTATAAGCCTTAATCCGCCCACGCGATCTCTTTCGATTACTGGCCATTGGAATGTGTCACTTCCTTCTGGTGCATCACCTTGGAATGGCATTTTTGGGCCGGGTCGAAGGTCAAAACATAACACTAGCATCAGACCATTAGCAAATACTGGTAATAGGATTATTTGAATACTTGATTGAGAATAGGAAAGACTTCTAATTGATTGATTGTTTTGAACATCATATCAACTCATCTAAGGTAATTTTATGCCTAGATGTTGGATAATCACGTCATATTTACAATTTTTCCGTATTTATTTCTTAAGATTTTTGTTTGCACGGATCTGTAGGGTGACATATAAATATCTTACCTTGGATTTGTGGGCGTGTCTTTGGACATCACTTATACATTGGTCACGTGAGAATTAAAAATCCTTTCTCGGTCTTTTTTGGTTACCGTTCTTCAAGCAATTAAGACCTCTTTTTTTAATCTGTTCATTGAACAAATTTGATCTTGCCATTCGGCGAAAGATGACGTTGTTCGCCTTGCTATAGAAATGAAAACCACCAAAGAAGACAAGTAAGAATTTTCACTATTTTTAATATGCCTTATATACTGCCTGCACATGGAACAATGTGCACATTCCATCTGTTTGGGACACGTTTGTGTATTCTTGTAATACTATATATACCTAATTGATCTTCTGTGTGTATATATGAACTATTTTTGTATTTCTTTCTATTTTGTTCAGTGTTAAAGTATTAAAGTGAAATGTCAGTGTTATTTTCATTCTTGTGTAATTTAGACTCTAGTTTGTTCATCACACTCTGGTGTAATGGTTAAAGTGCTGTACTAATTGTAGTACGCGAGTTTGAACTCTTGTAGCGTTACTACATTCACTTTCAGACAAATACCCTTGGGTAAGGTATGAACCCCCTTATCCTCCCAGCTATGGGTTAAATAGTACTACTACTGACCTTCTAAAAGGATGGATTTGGCATTAAATAACCCAAGAAGGTTGATGTGCCATTAAATAACACACATCCTGTGTGTATATATATACACACACACACACATCAAGATTATGTGCAACGAACATCAGTAGATCAAATGAAAGAAAATTGTCTCACACTACAACTCTTGTGAATTTTTTCTTTAACCCCATGGATTATTATTTAAAAAATATTTGAGTAAAGAATGCTCCTTCCGGAAGGCTACAAAAAGCATGTGTTATCCTGTGGGTAGCAAAGACCGAAGTGGAACCAAAAATTAAACTTCCAGCGGAAGTGGAATTGTGGGATATTTTATTCTTGGTTTTATTTGTTATCTTAATCTTTAGTCATTTAATAATCATCACAGTTACTGGAAAGATGAAAGGTGCGTAGCAGCATAAAATAAAACAATCCCTTTAGAACTAAGTGACATTCCAACGTTGATTTTAACCTTGTGCCCAACCTCCCCCTTCCCCAAAAACCCACAATAAAAAAGACCTTGTGTCAAGTCCTGTCTGGTGGGAGGCAGAGACAAATATTGCCGAAGGGACCAAGCATTTTTTGGTCTAGCAGCGCAGGAATCTCGATTTGTGTGCGACTCCTCACTATAAAACAAATCACTCAGCAAGAGACTGGACCTGCGAACACTTGATAAAAGTTCTCTCTAGTAACCACCACCACACACACACTGGTAGCTACATAAACATGAGAACATCCGACCAAATACCAGTCAACTGATATTTCACCCCCCACAATATTCCTAGATGCAACGAAAGTAAGTCTTTCTGTTTGTCAACTTTCTTTTGGATAGCAAGCTAGACTTGCAAACCTTCTTGAGTGAGTTCGATTCTCATTGGGTGCCCTATTCATGTGGTCTTGTGCCACATCTAAGCAAAAAGCTTAGTAAATTACACAAACCCACATATATGGCTATATACATTTTCTTGTTTTCTCTTCTTTTTCTTTCACCATCATAGAAATCACTGACGCTACACATGTTCAGTCAACACACACCGCCCTACTAAATTACACTACACCCACTCATACACATTCCATCGATACACTAAGCTAATACGTGCTTCACACACACACAAAATTGACTGACACTAATTCGTTTGCAACTGGTCACATGATCAGGATATCTATTTATTCATGATCAGGATATCTATTTTATTTCATAAAAAATAAACAAGAATATTGACTAACTTTTGGTTTCTTATGACCACAACACAAAGTAAAAATTACCTTGTAAATTACAAATCTTCCAGTGTATATTATTTCAATCTGGTTTTCCGTTCGTCTACAAAAAAATAAAAAATCTTTTTTATACATTTGTTCTGTATTTGTGGATTGGACATATAACACGAGGGCAGATAATATCACCATTTAAACATAAATGGCAGTTGACGTTGTAGAGTTCTGTCACTTCTTGTTATATTAAAAGAAAGAAAATAAATAATGAAGGTGTTGATATTGATAGTTTTCAAAGTGTGGGTTTTAATGACAGCTTGAGACAAAGTTTTCCTTTGTGCTGTGAGTCAAAGTAGGGGAAAGACAGTTGTAGATAGTGCAGGAATTTAGTACTCAGCCAGAAGCTTTGGGGTCCATTTGATTTAGGAGGGAGAAATAATTGACAAGGAATGGTCTCCTAAAAGAAGCAGAGGAATAAATGTTGAAATGTGCTCTCTCGAGATAAAAAGTCCCTCTGTCTGCTGTTGGAATCATCCCGGGATAGAGAGAGAAAGAGAGAGAGAGAAATGTTCTCTTGTGTTGGCTGGTCTCACCTTGCTGCCAGCAAAGAGGAAAGAGGTCGAGCATGGTTAGTGCTGCCTTTTATGTTGCCCAGGGAGGTGTGCCCGGGCAGAATAGCATCGGTCATTTTTACTATGAAAATGCACTGGAAATGATTTTCACTATGAAAATACATTTGAAATGATTTTTACTATAAAAATGGATTGGAATTAAAAAAACAAAACAAGCCAAATATCCTCTATGTGTGCCAATTCCATAATCTTTGAAGGGGAAGTGGAAGACAGACAATCTCTTCCTAATCATTAAAACACAAATCTTTAATTGCCTGTAGAGTGCCTTGGGTGGTATAATGGTTAGCAAGCTAGACTAGCAAACCTTCATGTCTCATTGGGTGCCTCATTTATACAACCTTGTACCATATCTAAGCAAAAAGCTTAGTTAATTACTACTAATTGCCTGTAGAGAGATAATATTTTTAGTTGAATATCAAAGTTTCAATCCCCTGTTATAATTCAATGCCAAATATTTTTGAAACAGTTGTCATTAGTGATATTGAGCATCAATTTATAACACAGCTTAAACAAAAATAAAGAAAAAAAGAAAAATAAAGAAAAACTCAAAAAATATTAGTCACCAAAGACTTTTGCACATATTGTGTATTTTTCTTTTAGGTTTTAGAACCAAAAATAACTTTAGTTTTGTAGAATTAGTTCTATATTTTTTTTAAAGATAATAGGCATGCCCTCAAAATCATGATTTTATCTAAATATTCTATCAGATGCTATCTTTCAAGTTACATACCAAAACCTTTTTTCCTCAATAGCAGTCAGCCTTTTTAATGCCCAAGTAGTTAAAATATACTCCTATATTAATTTTGGAAGCAGCTTTAACTTGCCACTGAACTTACCCACATTGATGTCGTACAAAGTATAACACAATACAAAAAAGACATAAGTAAATTCCAGCATTAAATTTGAAATCAGATTAACAAACACCTTAGACAAGTTTAGTAACAAATATATAAGTGATAATGATCTTACTGACTATGAAGGCTGTGAAAATCAAATTCACAAATACAGGGCATCTCTTATCTAAAAGTAAACCCGCAAAACAGACTCAATCTAGCAAAACCAGTTCTATATTTGGAATTGGTACACCAGACTTAGTCTAAAAATTCTTTATCATAGGCAATAAAATTGGGCTTGACCAGTGGCTCAATTTTTTTCTTAAATAAAAAGAGAATTTAAGCAAGAAAAACCAAGGCTGATTATAAATCATAGTCTTATTGGTTATTGTCAGAAGAAATGGAATTGATGACTTGAGGTCAAATCCTAGATAAAGCTGTTTGCATTCCTCTTCATGCTAATGCTCTTCTGCCTCTTACTGCAGGTAGGGCAGTATGGGGTTTTCTAGCCTTGCTAAGGCAACTCATGTAAGAGAAGTAAAACTCAAAATTCCCTCCAAAAGTACTCTGCTAAAAAATTTGACTTTATGTAACATTCTATCCATGGTAGAGCAGTGATAGGTATCTGCTGTGGTAATTTACTAAGCTTTTTGCTTAGATGTGGCACAAGGCCATATGAAAGGGGCACTCAATGATAGGTATCTGCTGTTGTTTGTTGTAATATCATGATAGTCAATGCACTGACACATTGTGCATTGCTTCACTCCATGTGGGATTTGAAAACCAGAGATGCAATCTACTGCCCAGTCAGCTGAGGCTGTAGAATACACCGACTGCTTCTCTTCAGAGGGGTAAGACCCCCCCCCCCAATGAGAGTCCTGGATATGACTCTAAACAATCTGATGGTGAGGTTCCAGTGATGCTGGAGCTTTGGGGAATGTGGAGCCCCACTTCATTGCCATTGCTCCCAGATCCAATTTGGCCTGGAATGGTAGCACCTGATAGGGCCTTATCTATGGGTTAAATAGAACTAACTGAATTGTTTGAATTAGAACTGTTTGACTAAACTGAATAGCTTGAAATGGAACTGTTTTTGACATTGAAACTCAACTTTCACTAAACTGAATTGTTTAATATAGAACTCTTTCGACATTTAAGTGTGTGTAAACAAAATCTATACTTATACTAAACTGAATTAGAATTGTTTGAATAAACTGAATAGCTTGAAATAGAAATGTTTTTGACAATTAAACTGTGTACTCATGCTAAACTGAATTGTTTGAAATAGAACTATTTGCATAAAAATGGATTTGGCGTTAAATAACCTACAAAGGTTTATATGCCATAAAACCCAAACAACCAACCAATAGATGCAATCTAGTCTAATTCAGGAATTTATGCTTTACAAGTTCAAACTGGACCATAACACAGTCAAAGCAACCAAAAACATTCATTTTATTAAAGGGAAAGATACAATTAACCACAGTACAGTAAGCAGATGGTTTATAACATCTTTGAAGGTCAGTTAGGCCTAAAACCATGGATTGTGAGGCCGTGCTTCAAGCCATACAGGCAAATCCAGTGACTTTATGTCACATTCTATCCATGTCACTTGAAGAGTATCAGGTGAGCTTGGCATCTTAAAGTCTACTGTGATTCATCACCTTCATGACCCTAGCAAAAGCATCAGCAGCTGTTGAGAATTGTCTCATGTTACTAAAATATTGCAAAACTTTTGACTCACCCCAGTATTCCCTTGGTTAGGCTTATTTCTGTTAGTTAAGGCCACATTTGTCTCACTCTCAACTTATATTTTCTGGCTCTTTTAGCCTTTCTACTTTTAAAGATTCTTAATGTGTCAGGTTTCTTGTGTTTGAATTAGAAAGGTTTTTCTTTTTATTTTATAAATTCACCTTTAATTTAGCTGAAACAAGAATGATATAACAATTGAATTAAGACAAAGTAGCTTTAACATGTTCGCTTCAAACACAATTTCCTTGATATAAATTCAAAATGAATCCTTTCAAAGTCAATATAGCTGTTGAAGGTAGGGTGGCCATTAACAAGTTTCCCTAAAGGAGGACATTGCTCTCCAAAAAGGAGGTCTTGGGCAAGAAAAGGAAAACTTATGTTATCAGTTGTTATGTGTCAAAGAGCACTTTTCCCTTTACTACCAATCTCCACATCAAAGTTATACTGTACAGAAGACATGAAAATCATCTTTTTTGCCTCTAGATATAAATCCAAATTTTTTGGTCTACTCATGGATAAACTTGGTATTTCTTTTTGGCATTTTTTTCAGAAAGTAAATAAAGGCACAAGCCTTAATACTATATATGCTCTCAGCAGGGACTCGGTCTGTGTGCAAGAATAGAAGGAAGGGGGCATGCCTGACCTTGTAATTTAAATCTGACTGAAATGTAATATTGCATTTGCACACTTCCCTACAATGCTTAGTAAGCTTATTCCATGTGGAGACCTTGAGTGGCAGGAGAAAGTTTATTACCATGGTGACCAATCAAAGTCTTGTTACACTATGTTATAATCAAACCAGGTCCAACTTAAACTGGCACTAGAGAGAAAATTAAAGGGATTAGAAAAAGAACAAACAAGGAAGCATGTAAACAATTGGTAGTATTTATTTTTATATCACATCAGGCAATTTTTTTTCTGGTACAAAATTTGATTTTTAAAAATTTTCATTGTTTTCTTCAAAATACCATTGGTTAAAATAACATGCTTAACATCTTTTCTTCAGATTAAAAAAAAAAAAAAAAAAAAAAAAACTCACTCAAGAAAAAACATAAAAACAAAACTTAAATTTGTTTTGGATTTTCAAGAGGAAAAACTTTTTTCTTTTAAGTCCAAATTCTGGACTGTGATTAAAAAAAAGTTTGCCGATAAAAAAAAAAAAGATAAAAATAAAGAAATTTAGAAGCAAAAATGGGGAACATTCTCATTTATTTAATTATTATGTGTGTGTATGTATATGTGTACAGACTTTAATAAAATGTAAACATTTGTCCAGTTATTAAAATTGAAACTATGATCTAAAAATAAAGGACACCCACTCTGTATATAAAAGTAATGACTAATTCAATGAGATAGTATCACCTGCTCCCACAGGAGTTTGTTGCAATTTAAATAGGGACCCTAAAAACAAAAAGATTCTTAGCCAAAGACTTGATGGTGGCATCTCTCTCTCTCTCTACATTATATATCTCAGTCCCTTTTCAATTGCAATAAAAAAAAAAAAATTGATTAAATAAAAACATTGCATTATATATACTCTTTTAAAGACTACCTTCAATCGCCATTAAGAGCAGTTTAGAATTATTGCTCTCTCAAAAATTTAGTTCTAATGTGCTGTTTTTGCTGTGTTGCAGTAGCAAACATTAGATCCTTATATCAGAATTTGAATAACATAATGAATTGTTCTACAAAAGACAAATTCAAACTAAATCCTAAAATTGGACATATTATCTGCTATCATGGTTAGAGAGTTAGTCTAGCAGACTATTGTTAATGAATTTCAATCTATAGTCTAATAATGAAAATGCATCTATTTTTCAACATAATCTATCTTGTCACTATACTTAAACCAAAGTTTATTTTATTAATCTTTTGAATGATTAAGCCTCTTAGCCCTGTATCTGAGTTCAAGATTCCCTCTCCACAAAAAAAAAAAAAAAAAAAAAAAAAAAAATCAAGTATAAAACTATTCAAACTTTACTCCAGGGTATAAACATCTTTGTTCAAAGCTATCTCATCATTACATTTGAAGAGAGGCTATGATCTCCCTGAACTCAAAATAGTGGATTTATAGTGTATAGCAAAATAATGCTCAGCTTAAAATATTGGACTGATAGATTCTAAAGGTTAATCACATGGATATGTATATTGACTATTATACAGTAAAAATTACAGATAAAAATTCAGCAAATAGCAGCATCAGGCTATAGACTTATCAATCCACTTTTGTGGAAATCTGAAAGATTAAAGAAAATGCTGCCAGTTTAGGCTTCACTCCTGGAAACAAAATTATTTGTCTATTGTAAACACGTTTCAGATATCAGTTATCAATTAAAAAAAAAAAAAAAAAAGGAAAGGAAATTGCCTCTTAAATGTTTAAGAATAATTGTCTTCAAGTGAAATTATTTGGTAAAGAACATCATTTCAGAATAGTGGTACCATGGAACCCAGTACAATCTTTTGCATATTACTTGGAGAGGAGATAGGTACTGCCAAGTAATCCTCATTGCCTTGAGAGATAGCCTAGAGGGAAATACTCAGCATGGTAACCCGATGACCTAATAGGTTATAAGAGAGGAGATGAGTACTGCCAAGTAACCCTCATTGCCCTGAGAGATAGCCTAGAAGGAAATACTCAGCATGGCAACCCGATGACCTAATAGGTTATAAGAGAGGAGATGAGTACTGCCAAGTAACCCTCATTGCCCTGAGAGATGCCATGAAGGGAAATACTCAGTATGGCACCCTAATAACCCCATAAACTGTGAGAGGAAATGGGCACTGCCAAATAACCCTCATTGCCCTGAAAGATGAAGGGAAATACTCAGCATGGTACCGTAATGACCTAATAGGTTATGGAAAACATTTCTAACATTTCAGAAATGTATATTTATCAATAAGTGGGAGCAGATGAGTATGAAGTTCTGTTTCTTACTGTGTTAAGCAGTAAACGAAGCCCTTTAAAAATTTTATGAATCAACAAGCAGAAATGGGTTCCAATTAAAATTCTACTTCATTTTACAAACATCTAATATGTTAGAATGACCATATTTTTTGGTGAATAAAATATACTTTAAAAAAAAATTCTTGAAGGTTCTCAGCACCTTTCAGTTTGTACAAAAAAATTAAAAAGCAAATTTGATCATCCTTTGAGTCTTCAGGGGATTTATTTTCTTTCTGAAAAGAGATATGTCTTATACACCAAAAAATACAATACACAATGCAGTTGTGGTATGTGTGTGTACAAAATAGAACAAGAAATTGTAGATACAAATTTGTACACATTTCAGTACAAATCTACCCCCTCAATAAAATAAAATTAAAAAAAAAAAAAATCAGATGGGGGGTGCAGGGGAATATATGTCTTGCATATAAATGCAAATAATTTGATAGTTTATATGTACAGTTAGATGTGTACATTTTTTTTTTCTTTTTTTCAAATTGGATGGAGCAATTTTGATTAAAACAATTCCTGAATATTTGTTTCATGAGTTAGTAATTCAACAAAAATAATTGGGAACACAAGTTCAACAATGGAAAAATAAAGAGTGGAAATAAAAAACAAAACAAAAAAAAACACAAAAAGTATATATATGAAGACAGAAAAATATCTATTTAGCAATGTCATATGGACATTATGAATGCAAGACAAAATTAATGGTATGCAGAAAGAGAAATACTCTGGGACCTGCTTGAACAGGATTTGTGCTCGTCATATGAAATTCTTTATATGAAAAGACACTGAAACTGCATTCATTTTTATGTCTAGCAAATGCATTGCTTGGATTTTCTGATCAAAAAAGTTAGGGAGAAATTAGTTTACCTTCAAAAACAGAGGAAATATAGACAAAAAATATGGAGAAAAAAAAATTGACAAGAGGGAGAGGTTTGAAAAACATTAGAAAAAAAAAAATTGGAGAAAAAAAAAAAAAATAGACAAGAGGGAGAAAATTTGAAAAAACACGAAAAACTAAAAAAAAACAAACAAAAACAAACCAAAAACAAATAATAACCAATCCTGTTTTTATCACTGATTTATCTCCCCTCCTTCATATTGACAGAGATGATTGAAAGAAAATTTTTAAAAAAGTCTGATTTGCATTTTGAAAAGAAATAAGTGCTTATATACCTTAAGAGACCAATATAGATGAAAGGGTAGATACATGTACCCTTCAGAGATTAAAAGGGTGTATATAAATGCACAGGTACACACACATACAAAATCAGACGCATGAGCAAATTTAATATAATGCACACGTGTGTGTGTGTGTGTGTATATGCATGCTATTATTATCATGATGGAAAGACTCATCATATATTCTGAATAGATAGCTCAAATTGTAAAAATATTAAAGAGAAAAGGAAGAGAAGCATAAGGAAAAGAGATGAAGTAGTAAAAAAAAAAAAAAAAAAGGTAGGAAAAGAAAAATTTTTGGTAAGTATTATCTACTTCTGATTGAGGCATCACAAGCAGATAGTCCAGTGCAAATTGCAGCAGTTACAAGGGAAAGGAAGGAGATATGCTGCTGCAACAGCAACTCCAAAATGAGGTAATTCTAGATAATAGGGGTGGGTATAGATGATTTTAGGCAGCTTAAAAAAAATTAGGAATGGACAATGGAGAGAGGTATTTTCAAAATTAGGGATGAAGAAAACATTTTAAAAAAGTTTTTTGTTTTTTTTTTTTAGTTAATTTAAAAGTTCTGCAAATTTAAAAGAAAATTTTTTTTTCAATTCTCTTGGCCCTCATTATGAGGAAAAGATTTTATGCTCTGAAATAAGTAAATATGAAATATCAATTGGGGAGCACTTTTTTTTTTCAACATAGAAAAAGACGGACTGACAGCCAAAGGCAAGGGTTCAGAATGTCATGCCTGAAGTGTGGATCAGTATCCCTTAACAAAAGAGGAGAAAACCTGATACTACTACACGGGAGCAAATCTGTCAACAATTTGAAGTGACATCACAGCAAATATTAAATTCAAAGTACAAGTATGATTAACCCTATAGGTTCAATGGTTAAAAATACAGTTCTGTTCATAGTTTTTATATGAATTGCTTTTTTTTAATAAAATATTAATAAGTATCTATCCATGCTAAAGAGATTTATTAGCAGGTTAATAATAAACCAAAAAAAAAAAAAAAAATTACCAATAAAGACTTTTTAAAACTATTCTGTAAGTCCCCAGATATATCAATAGATAAAATGCACTACTGAGAGTGAAAATTAGAGAAATACTAGTCTAGCTGCTCACTTCTAGGCTTGAACCTCAGCCCACTAGGTTGCCAGCATTGCTTGTATTAAATGAGCAACAAAGCCCAAACTGTGCAAATAAGATAGTGTGAGTATATATATGTGGGTGTGTGTGTGTGTGATGAGAAAGGGTACAGTAGTATTTATATTTGAGGATATTGGAATAGTTTGTAATTACATAAATGATTTGCAGAAAAGGCATGAAAGATACAGATGCAGTCTGGATTAGAACCCTCAGACCTAAAACATACATCCATCATATCTTTGCAAGAAAACCACAAAGTTCCCCAAATGTTTACAGGTTTTTGTTCATCTATGTATCCACATTTAGGCATTAACCCAAAATCTCAAAAAGAATATAACAAGGGGATTACAAACAGTTGGAAAAAGTATGCAAACTCGTGTGTGTGTGTGTGTATAGAGTGGAGATGTACCTAGCGTAAAAGTTATCATCATAGGAAAAGGGATCCTTGATGAGGCAGTTTATGTTTTACTTAGTCCTAAATGCTCTTGGGAAAGACGTGAATCCATCCTTTCACACCCAGCTATGAGTAAATAGAAGTGTATACTGGGATTTTTAACCTTGGTAAAGAAACCAATCTAGAAGAAGGAAAACTGAATTCAAAACCAGCTATACTCCATTTAAAAATTGACCTTGTTTCACATCTTGCTCAGGACACACAGAGCATTTAATAAAAGATACAATCCTAAGGATAAAATCTACATGTAAATTTTGTGTAACAATAGCCACATAACAAGACTGTACTCAGTGACAATAGTATTTAGTATTTGAAAGGATTACATTATGTGTTAGCCCGATTCGAGCATCCATTTCTTTGTGTTGTATCAGCTGTCATTTTCCAAAGTCAAATCTATTTCACATATTAATCTTACAGTTGAATTTAATGGGAAGTTTCTGTAGTCTATATATTCCAACAAGTTAATGATATTATGTCTGATTGATAAATTTCTTTAGACCGGGGGTGTATAGGATCAAAAGAATTGAAGTTGACCATTGCTGTTAATTGCCCAAGTTCTCAAGGCCTTCAAAGCATTTAATTCACTCAAAAAATCTTTCAAGTTATGTTTGAAGACTGAGCTGTTTACAACTATTTTAAGGGACACAAAGAAGTTGAAATAGTTTGAATATATATTATTAAAATAGTGTTATTGTTTTTTTTAAACTATATATATATATATATATATATATATATATATATATAATTTTTCTCATCTTTTGTATAAGTGCATATACTTTTAAAAATGTACTATGGGGTAGAACAGGCTCCAGTCTAATGACAAAGTCATGGTGAAGGTAACATTAAAAGAAGTCAACAACAAAATTAAAACTGAAGGAAGCTCCAGTATCAAATCTCTGCTAACTTGTAGGTATACTCTGAAATAAAACCTTCAGTTTACATAGTCATCAGTTATCTCGCTATGCTTGTCACTGGGATCTAGCAATGTAGACCTGGAGAGTCGATTAAGTGTTGTACAAAGCTTATGTCACTATAATCCAATGATGTACAGATGTCTTACTAGTGTATCATCTTATGCAGCTTGTATATTTTTCATAAGTTGAATTAGTTATTATTTCTGATGTTTGAGTTGTAATTTTGGTGGTAAAGACAACTATTATCTGTCAAGATGTGGTAGTCATCATATATATGAGTGCATGTAGATATATATTGGTAGTGTACAGCATGAAAAATCAAGCCAATACAGAAAGAAAACTGAATTGGTTTTTTTTTGTTTGTTTAATTTCATACAGTTTTGTTAATAAGGCTGCCTGTATTGTTATGCAAAGTAATAGATAATGTAACAATTATTTTACTGAGAAAAATTAAATTCAAGATTATGACAGTTTGGCTCATTGAAGAAAAGTATAATAAACATCTATGAACAAGTGTTTACTCAACTTCTTAAGTTAATATGTTCATCACAAGCAAGGATTTCTTAAGGGCCCACAGTGGAACCATTTTGTAAAAACAATTTCCTAAAATTAATTTTTCTCATCTTTTGTATAAGTGCATACACTTTTAAAAATGTACTATCATGTGTACATTTATTTTAATAATTAAAGGGCTTTCCTAGCAGCCAATTAGTTCTATTATAGTTTAGCATTATAATTGGAGGAGATTGTAAACCCATTTCAGTTTAGATCCACTTCACATCTTGGACATGAGGGACCTTTTTAGTTGTAGAGTTTGATACCTATTTGATAATAAGAACAACAAATTGCATTGAGAAAAGACTTAAAAAATGCTAGACACTTTTATAGCAGACCAGCTTTAAAACCTAAAATATATCAAATTAGGGTTCTGCATTACTTGTTCAATTACTCTGAGGTTAACATGTCACCATAATCATTTTTCTGTTTGACAATTGAGTTGATATATGAAACTCGGTTAAAAAGAACAAGTAACCCACCAAAATCATTATATATAAAATGTTGGATACGTGTTCATCTGAGGATCGATAATGTGAAACTCCAAGTTGTGAGTCTTTAGTTGAAATTCTGCCCTAGACTTAACTTATCAGGCTGCAGAGATATATTGATTAATGTTTAATCACAAAGTAGGATGGAAGAGGTTGCAAGGGACATAACTCGGGGCCTTGGGTACTAGGTATTTAAAATAAAAAGTTAACTTTCCACATCTGCCATGCCACAAATGTCAATAGGGGTGGTGATAGGGATAAACAGACAAATGTCTCTGACTAACAAACAACAATAAAACAAAACAAATCATTGGGTTGAAAAGCCACAGTCTCAATCAAATTATGCAAATAGCTGAAACAAACTAAGGCATTAATTCAAGATCCAGTAAAAAAAAAAGAAAAAAAAAAGAAAACGAAAAAAATAAAGAAAAAGAAAAAAAAAGGCAAACACCAGTTCTTTTTAATTACAGGTCACCTCCCTCCCCCAAGAGCCAAAACAATTTTATATAAATGATATTATGATGTATGTTTCATATATAGAGAGGTAAATAGGAGAGAGAAAAAGTGTGGATTATGTAAAAAAAAAATTTTTAATGTAGGAAAAGATTAAGAAAAAAGAATGTTTTGTGTAAAGAAAAAAAGCAAGAAAAATATTCGTGTAGAAAAAAAAGTCTTGCTTTCATTAGATAAAAATCCTAGGGAAAGAGAAAGTAAAAAAAAAATGAGGGGAAAAGAAAGAAAAAATGTTTGTGTAATAAAAAAAAGTCTTGCTTTCATAAAAACAAAGACAAAAAAAAATTACTTTTGTATTAACCAATAGTATAAATCAATCAAATTATTCAAGCAAGGATTTGGATGAAGAGAATTTCCAATAGTTCACCAATTTAAGATCTCTCAAACTTGTTTCAGGCAAATTTTTCATAGTGTCAGCATTTTTCTTTGACTGCAGTAGGTTAATTTTGAGTTTGATTGATCATTCAAAAAATTTTAGTTAGATAATAAAATCTATGAAAGTAGATGTGGGGGGGGAAAAAAAAAAAAAAAAAAAAAAAAAAAAAAATGCATGCACGTTGTGTGTAGGTTGGTTCAAAAAGAAAAAAAAAAAAAAAAAAAAAAAAAAAAAAAGAGAAGACAAACAGAGGAAAAAAGCAGTTCACCTCTCCAAATGGCAGTGTATTAAAACATGAGCACAGGTTTCAATTACAGGAACAACAATAACAGTAAATTTAAAAAGTTAACAAAGGTTGGTGGGGAGACGAGAAGAAAAAAAAGCATTTAGAAAAAAATGCTGAATTAAATTATTTCTGTTCAAATTTGTAAAAAAAAAGAATCGTCATGGATAACGATTAGCAGGTAAAGAGAATTCCTGCTTTGTAAATTTATGCAATTCATGGAGTGGGAGATTAAAAACAGTGGCTTTTTTTTGAAAGACAGGGAGAAAAAAGCAGTTTCAGGCAGATGAGGATTCAACATGAATGGTATTAGTGTATATATACAAATATAGGTATATATATTGTATATGTATATACATATAAAGGTAATGGATAACAGTTTTGTACAGGTATAAACAAAATTTAAATATAACAAGAACAAATCAAGCTGGAGATTTGATTACAATCATCCAGTTTTAGGCAAAACACAGGGTAGGTAATCAGGTATAGGTAGGTAACATGTGTAGTACCCTAACATTTGCAATAATAGATGGGTAGGTAGAAAAAAGTAAAAAAAAAAAATTATCATTCCAAAAAGGCAAAGTTTTAATGAACATTATTGTTTTTTGTTGTGAACCTTAAGAAATCACTCGGCATACACACTGGCAAAACTAAACCTTGCTTTTTAAAAGAGGTCTTTAAAGCTTGTTTAAGGGTTCTGGTGAAACTGGGTTTAGAAATATGAAAAAAAAAATTTGGTTGCATTTGTAATAAGCTTAGATTTAGAAATAAGAAGAAAAAAAAACATCTGGTTGCATTTGTAGGAAGCTTGTTGTTATTAGAGAAACAGTATCCACTGGTGTTCATTTAGTCAGAAAATATTTCTCATATATTCTGAGAGAAAACTATTTTTTTAAAAGACATTTTAAAAGAAATTCAGAGTATTTCAGAAAAATTGAAATAATTTTGTAATCTAATAACTTGAACAATTCTGGTTCAAATGATCTCAAGTTTGAACAAGTTTTGAAAATTTTCAAAAATTCTTTAAATCTTGTTCAAGAGTTTTGGTGGAATTAGATTTAGAAATATGGGGGGAAAATGGCAGCATTTGTAGGAAGCTTGTTATTAGAGAAACAGTATCCACAGCTGCTCACATTTAGCCAGAAAACATTTCCAAGATATTACAAGACAAAACAATTTTTTTTAGACATTTTAAAAGAAATACAGTGTTTCAAAAAATTGATATCATTTCAGAATTTTGATCAATTTGTGTTCAAATGATCTCTGATTTTAACAAATTTGTTTAATTTTTTTTTTTCATTTTCAGGTTTAGAAATACCATTCACTTGAAAAGAAAAGGTGTTTAACCATTAACCATATAATTTTGAGTAGTTTCTACACATGCAATTAAAATTTGAAATCATTTGAATGAGAACTGGTCAAGTTATTAGATTATGAAATGATATTAATTTCTCTGAAAAACTGTTTACATTTCAAATGATATAAAACTTTTTGAAACACTGAGCATATGAAAATATTAGTCATGAAAAAAAAAAAAAAGTTGAAACAGTATAGTAGCCATTCAAATGTTTTTATGATTAGTGAAAAAATTTTAATCTCCTCTTCTAGATTAAAATTTTTACAAATTAGCTTAAAAAATTACTTTTAGGTTTATAACCAAAAGTATTAGCAAAACGAATATATTTCTGCCACTAATTAGTCTATTAATCAAATTGGATATATAGAAGAGTATTTACCAACAGTTGGTCTTGGTATGTGAAACTAGGTAAAAGAACTTTATAAAGAGATGGTAATTACTATAGAAATATCAGTACTTAAGATGGGAATTTGATGATTTGAAAATCTCAAAACAATATCATAAAGGAAAAATAAGTAGGGATTCAAAATTTAATGTTTCATATAAAAGATATGCCACTTAAACTAAAAGTTACATTGGTAGCACTGAAATGCCAAGAAAAAAGAAATAACGCCAGATGATAAAAAAAAGAAACAAATATCAACCTAGCAGATTTAATGTCTTTTTTAAGCACAATATAGAAACATTTTCTTATTGTGGGGTGAAGTCATCATTGCTAAGTAGACAATTCAAACAATAATTTCTATAATAAAAGTTAACAATCAGGTACATTTAAAGAATTGTGTTCTTAGTTAACTAATCAAATGTTTATCATTTTTTTCTCTTATAACAATGAAATTCGATTAAATTAAAAAGGTAGGATAGTAACTTTACTCACATATACAAAAAAAAAGTAGATAATTTTTTTGTGACACATTTATCATATATATTGATAATTAATTAGATAAGGTAGAGAACTTATTTTAAAATAAGATTTTAATCATTAGTCTTCAAATATCCTCTACTTGAGTTCACAAATTAAAAAAAAATAAAATTCAAGCACAAAATACATTCAAATTTTGTTCTAGGACCAAAATATTTTTGTTTAAAACTATCCCAGTAAAAGAAAGACTAACTAGTGACTATATTAAACTTTTTATAAGTAGTATCTGATGTGATCTCCCTAAGCCTGAAATTGTAAAATAGCACTCAGGCCAAAATATTGGACTTATGGATTTAAGAGTCAAGAAAACATTTGAGAAAAGAAAAACATTTTGGCTGCAAAGTTAGATTACTGAATTTTAAAAAAATAGATTTAAAAATCATTTTTTTGAAAAAAGATATTTAGGAATATTTTTCATCAGAATAGAGGAATTATAGGTTCAGTTTCTCAAATTTGATAGAAGTTTTTATTCTATTTACTTTCTAGTTTATATGATTGGTAAATAGAAACATTTTAAAAAAAAAAATCATGCATATTGATATTTGAAAATAGAAAGAGAAAAAGTTGATGAGGTTAAAAGTATTGATTTAAAAAACATTAAAAAAAAAAAAAAAGGTTGGTTTTAAAATCAGGAAAAAGATTAATGCCTCTGGAAATGCTGATGGAAAAATTGGAAGCAGTTGGAAGAATAGGAGAAAACTTCAATAATAAATAGTAGAGAGAAGTGTCAGGAGAGAGAATTCACAGTACAAATTCCTTAGTGGAAAGAGGAAAAAACATGAAAAGTGATACTAGCTGTAATTCAAGTATATCAGTTTAGTAAAGGAGAAAAAATTGTTAAGGGACAACAGTTGGATTTTATCTTATGTTACAAGCTGTTCTCTATTGTTTTCTTTTATAATTTTGGATAACAGTCAACAATTGTGAAGAAGAACTGGGGTGAAACTTTTTTTTTTTTTTAAATTTCTGTCAAACTTCAAAGGAAACTTTTTTTAAATTTCTGTCAAACTTCAAAGGAAACTTTTTTTTAAATTTCTGTCAAACTTCAAAGGAAACTTTTTTTTTTTTTTTTTTTTTAAATTTCTGTCAATTTTTTTTAAAAACATAAAAAAAAAAATTTTAACATCATAAACTCTTTTTCAGAATGATTAAATAATTGTCAACGATTAAAAAAAAAATTTTCCCCTTAAATATCCAAAATTCATGGCTGTCTCTTCACCTCTTACTTTACAAAAAGGATTACAAATGGAAGTTTCCAAAAACTGTTTTCAACCTTTAACAAGAATGCATTAAAGTGACAAGAAAGATAAACTTGATATTCAAAACATTGAGAAGAGAGAGAGAGAGTCTAAAATGCATTTTTTTTCATCTTCTCTTCATTGATATATAACAAATCAAAAATAGTCTTTATTTGTAGACAGATTTACACCAACATTTTTAAAATTAATTAATAATTACCAATGACTATATTGTCAAAGTACTGCAAATTTTACAAACATATGAAGCAACCAATAAAAGAGAAAGTGGATCTCAGATGTAGTAAAGATCTCAATAGTAAACATATCATCCAGTGTGCTTTAATACTCAGTTAAAACTTAAAAATTAATACTACCTCTGTCCCATAAGAGTTTTTATATTTGTATATAAATTTTACAGACTAAATGGAACAACCATTATAGGACAAAAATAGTAAGAATCAAAATATTAATGCTTATTCAAAACTCTTAAGTTTGATGATATATTTTCATTCAATTATAAATTGCAATTTCCTCGGTCTCATAAGATTTCATACATATGAATATATATTTCATATACTAAATGAAACATCAATTATGGTACAGAGACAGTAACATTTTATGGCTGGCTTAATACAAACACTTAAAAGTACACAGAAGGTGATTGAAAAATGTTTGTCTAGTATTAGATTATAGCATCTGTAAGTGTAGAAATCTAATTAATTATATTATAAAAAAAGTTAAAATTAGAATAATAATCTATGTATTTATACATCTAGTTTTTCTCAGTTCATATTGAATTTTTGAGAAAATGTCACATTTTATCTTCTCTAGAATAAAAACTGTTTTCACCTGTATATTCTATATCTTGGAGTTCTTAAAATAAATACTGGAACTATCAAAAAACAAACACAGTTGAAATGGGAGGATACTTATATTGATAATATTGAATAAAGAAATTGTACTGTGAAGTTCTGCTGATGTAAATTATGGTAATATTAATAGTAACTGCCCTAATATTGTTGTGGTCTGGATAATAAAAGGTGTAAATAATAGTGTATTGACCTATATATATATATATATATATATATATATATATATATAAGCTGCTCATTTTCATGTTCTGAAGTGTAGCTCAGTGAAGGGCAGAGAGAGAGAGAGTAAGAGTACAAAAAGTTTTATGTATAGTAGTTCACTTGCTACATTGTTACTACAGTATTTTAGCCGATTCATTCTACAGTCTTCTCCAGTTGTTTAATCCATAAAGTAAGAACGATGGCTTAAAAAAAAAAAAACAAAGACTTTCCTTATACATCTGGAGAAGGCTATACAATGGATCAATTGATATCAACAAAGAGGAGTTGGATTTTTTAAGCAAATCTCGGAATATGCCATCATCTTCAAGTGAGATTAAAATTTATGAAACAAAACTTAAAGAAGTAAACAAAAATGTTGATAAATTTTTGGGGGTTAAAAAGTAAATATCAGCTTTGAAAGCTCCTTTGTTTGTAAAGCAATGAATTCCCTGGCATAAATTGAGCAAATTATTACATTCTATACATTAATATGGGATTATCTACCTACTTTAGAGTATAAAGTGTGTTTCATGAGGAAAAGAGAGAATGATATTTATATATAGCCATGAAAGAGAAGAAAAGACTATTCAAATGTCTGCCTTCTAATCTTCTCTCCAACTCTAGAGCTCAAGCACACTATAATGTTAATGCAAATGTTGTGCAATGTTAGATTGAATTAAAAAAAAAAAAAAAAATCCAGGGTATTAAAAGAAGAATTACTTTTATGAAAAATATTGTAGTTTCTTTAATTCATTCAGTATTTTTTTTTTTGCATTGCGTATATGTAAATAAATATTGTAGATATTATTTGAATATATATGCAACTCACAAATAAGCAGTTAAAAATGTCATATTGAGCTTAAATACTTGGTTTGTTTTTAATTAAACCAAGGAATTTCTGTGTTCGGCTAGTTTATTATATTTTAAAAATTGATTGATAAATAGATAAAATTGTTGATATTGTTTCCTGGCTAAAATACAGTGGAATGAAAGTAATGCTCTATAAAATGGAATGAGCAGCAAAAATTAAAAAAAAAAAGATTAATTTGTAATAAAAACTAAAGAAAATTTCGAAAAAATATCGACAGATTTTGAGAGGTTTTTTGATTATTCTTCTGGTGAGAGATGTGAGGAAAATAAACAAATAAAACAATAATTCTTATTTATTCCCCCCCCACCTTTAAAATAGTTATTTTGATATTTTGCATGTTTCACACCTCAACACCATTGATATGTCGTAGGGGAGTTAACTAATCATTCACATTTGGTTAGAAGTGAGAGAGAAAGGAAAACCCATCATTGGTTGGATAATACTAAAGTAATCCATCGATGATCCAAAAATATACTGGTCAAAACATAGAAGCTAAAATATTGAAGATAAGTGAGTAGACCTTTAATATATTGTAACGATAGGAGTGCTTTAAAATGACATAAAATTTAATTTTTTTTTACAATAACTGTAAGGATACTGAGTTTATAGCATCACATTTGATTTATCTCCCTTGTCTATCTGATTTATTTCAGAGAGCTCAAAGGAGTTTAATAATGCAACTCCTCGTTTTTTTTTTTTTTTTTTTTATATCATTTAAGATTTTAAAAAAAAAAAAAAAAATTGATATTATTATCTTTTGAAAGAACTTACCATAGAAAAATGTTAAGGGGTCACTTCCACTAACAAGCAATTATGCAGACTGTTTATCACTTATTGTTTCAAGGGCCATTTTTACTACCTTCAAAGTTTTTAAAGCCTTATAAAAGGGCCTATTGATATTCTATATCACAAAACCATAAAAAGAAGTGACACTTCCTGGCAGAAATGCATTCAGAACAGTTTTGTGCACATCATGCAGCACTTCTTTTTAATGAAATGTGAAAATCACACCAGGTGGGAAATTTTGGGTCGAGTCGAAGGGGTAAAGTATAGAATCCCCCGAATGAACAAGCTTTATGAATGGGTACTAGAAAATAACAATTAAATTGGGAAGCCTCGGTCAACTCTGAGGCATCGTCATACAACACGTTGCTTCTTGAGCATGTGTAAGCAGTCATCAATGAGGAAACTGAAACAAGAGAAATTTAAAACAAGTTAGAAGAAACATAACAGAAAATTAATGCAAGATTAAGTTATTATTATAACAATTTAATGTTCAAAACACAAATAAATTTTAGATTAGTGAAATACTAGGCTGAGTGAAGAGTTTTGTAATATTTTGATATGTGGTAGTTTGCTGTGTGTATATCACAGGACCAAAGCAGTTTAAGCTGTGGTAGGTAGGAATGTGGTAGTTGATAAACAAAATCTTTAACATATTCAAATTTTGGCTCCTTCACAAGCACATTTAAAGGAGCTTGTGAAAGGAGTATGAACTGACTGTGGATATTATGTTGGTTCCATCACCTCAGAATCAACCTTGCAACTGACATATTCTTTTTTTTTATCAGAGTTCTGATCAGCTGAAATTTGAATATGTTACAAATTTTGTCTTGAAAAGATGAAACAGGTGTTTTATAAATTGTAACTCCAAGAACAGCCATATTTCTCACTCTGTAGGCATCCTGCATGTAAGACACATTTGCTATTGCTTTGCGCTTTGTGTTATTTGTCTTGCTCCAGAGCTGACATGTTGTAGATTGAAAAAAATGCTCAGATGACTGTGCAACATAGTCTAATTCGGGAATTTATGCTTTATAAGAATGAACAGGGCCATAATGCTACAGAAGCAACTAAAAATATTTGTTGTGAGAAAGGTGAAGATACATTTGATCACAGAAGAGTAACAAGATAGTTCAAGATATTTTACTTGGATTGCAAGAACCTTGATGATCAGGCAAAGTCAGGTTGGCCAAAAACTGTTTTATGAGGCTGTGCTCCAAGCCATAGATAAATCTAGCAAGCTCAGCATCTCACAGTCCAGTGTGGTGTGTTACATTTGGTAAAAGCAGCCAGTGCTGCCAAATTGTAACCAAAATATTGCAAAACTTTTGGCTTACCCTAGTAACACTTAAGTAAAGACATTACTTATATACTGATTACTTTGTTCAAATTATTATTACTAGCATGGAAATTATCATTATCATTACGACCCATAGAAATTTCCCTTTGTTTTAAAAATGTCATTACATTTAATCTTTTTTTAAAATAACTGTCAGTAAGCTGGCAATTTATAGCATCCCAATCAATTTATCTCCCTTGGCCATCATCTGCTGTTATTTTAGAGAATCCAAGAGAGTTTAGTAAAGCAACTCCCTTTTACAAATTTTTTTGTTTTATTTGATGTTACTATTTTTTTAGTACAACGAACTTACCACAGTAAGTTTCTTATCTTGATACAGAAAGTTACAAATACATTCATTAAGAAAACTTTATTGATTAAAAAGCAAAATAAAACAAAAACCCCTATGAATTACATAATTGTGTTGATTATTTTATAAATTATCATCATTTATTTATTATCACTAGTTTCCTTGGAAATAAATAAATAAAAACTAATTAGAGTAATTCAGATTTGATTTACAATATATTTTCATTGGTTAATGAAAAAGTACTGAAAATTTTATCAAAATTGAATAATTTGTTGACAGTTGGATGATTTTGTTATTATTGAAGAAATATCACATTATTTTGTTTTAAAAAATCTTTTAAAATAAATTTTCAAAATATGTGTTCTTCTTTTACTCATTCCTCTATTTCTTCCATTTCTTTTTTTCATTCATTCTATTTCTTTCTTTTTTTCTCCTTCCATCCATTCCATATAGGTAGAAGTTGTACTGTCATTGTTTCTTTTCTTATTATATTTACTTTCCTTTTCTTTCTATACAATCAAAATTGAATGATCCATTATTTCTCTGAGGCGATAAAAGGGTATAACACTCAAACACATACATTCATGTTATATTCTAATCATAATATAAGTTATAATATATATGTATTTACAATATAGATTACTACTTATTCAAAAAATATTTTTGTTATATCTAATCCTAAAAAAGCAAATCAAAATTTCAGCTAAACAACCTTTTTCTTTTCTAAACTTTGTTTTTTAAATTTTCTATATATCAAAAATGGTTTGGTTTGGTTTTATGGCATGTCAACCATTGTAGGTTATTTAATGCCAAATCCTTTTTATACATATATATTAGATATATGATTTCTAAACACATTTCGTAAATGACATTTTTAAATGAGCCTGAGCTCATTTTTTTTCAGACAGATAAATGCTTTCACTTATTTCTATCGGATATGAATAATTCTATTAACTATTATTCATTTCTTTGCACAGTTAAACATTTGTAAGTATTGCTATTTAACAGTAACTATTCAATTAAATGTCAGTCATTTGTTTACACAGAGTTAAATGATTAAACTTTTCTATTTCAAACAATTCAGTTTACCATAAATAAGTAAAGTTGGTGACCTTAGTCGAGGGTGACCTGAAGGCTCCCTTTTTGATAGCAACCACACCAAGGTGTAGGGGAGGGCGCTACTCCTTTCCCTGGATTGCTCCACTTTACCCTTGATCCCTACCTTATACTGCTGAGAGTTAAGCAAGGAGGCATCAAGTACCATTTTTGAGTCTTTGGTATAACTCGACTTGGGATTGAACCCGGGTCTCCTGGGCCATTGGCAAACACTCTAACCATCATGCCAATGTATCACTAACAATTTAATTAAACATCAATTTGTTTACACACGGATGATAAATAGTTCTACTTCAAGCAATTCAGTTTAGCACTGTTTAACTTTAAGGTTTTGGTTGCTTAAAGCCGGAAATTAGCTTGAATAACACAAACAATTCATTAAATAACAAAAATATTTACCTACAAACTATCCGCTTACAAATTATATACACAAAAAACAAAATTTAACATTAAATTATCCACATGGGGTTGATATGCCATTAAATAACCAACCGTTTTTATTATCTTCTTTCTGACTGGAACTAATTACATTGAAATCCATCATAACAAGAGAGACTATAATGAAGTTTTGGAGAGTCTCAACAAACTTAGGAATGTTATTTATAATAGTTAAGGTGCTCATGGTGTAATGGTTAGCATTGAAGGAAATGGACATGGAAAACCTAGTTCAACTCCTAGACAAGGCTGTTTGTATTTCAGATAGCATCAATACTGTTCAGAAAGGTATGCATCCAACTATTCTCCTTCTAACTATGGATAAATAGTAGAGCAGACTGGGCTTTTTAACCCTGGTATGGCAAGCAGTCTAGAAGAATAACTCAATTCAAACCTGTTAAATTCCACTTAAAAATTGACCTTGCCTATAGTTGAGGGGTTGGGTAAATTCATACACTGAAAATATCTCACTGCTTAAAAATTAACCTCGTGTCATGTCGTGCTTGTGGTGGAGGGGTTGGGTAAATGCCTACACTAGTCAAGATTTTTTTCTGTATCATGTATAGATAAAATTCAACATCAGCTTTCAAGATCAAGTACTTGTATACCAAGTAAGAATTACTCACACAGCATAACAGTTATCGGCATATCATATTTACCCTATTTACCCAACCCCTCCACTCGGGCAGGATATGACACAAGGTCAATTTTTTAAGCAGAGTTTAACAGGTTTGAATTCAGAGTTTTTCCTTCTCCTAGACTAGTTGCCTCACCAAGGCTGAAGAACCTAGTCTGCCCTACTATTTACCCATAGCTGGAGGAAGAATAATTGGATTCATACTTTTCCCAAGGGTATTAGTGCTATGTGAAATGCAATCAGTCCAGGATTTGAACTCGTGTCGCTGTGTCCAATTCCTGCGACGATAACCATTACACCATCGGCACAGTTATCGGCATATAGTAAATTCTGTTGCTTGCTTGTATTTAACGGCATATCAACCCTTGTAGATTATTTAATGTTAAACCCTGTTATATATCTCTTAAATCTGTATGATTTGCAAATGAATAGTTGATAGGTAACAACTTTTCATGAGCCAGGGCTCATTTGTTTGCATACAGTTACATGGTTTCAAGTATTGCTATCAAACACTAATAGTGCTATTTGCCACAGTTAAATGGTTTCCAGTAGAGTAAATGATTCAACAGTTCTATTTGACACATTAGAGTGACCCAAACAGGTACTATCACACCAGCTCAGAGTGGACCTGGGAGTAATGGTAATGAAGGGGTACTATATATTTCTTCAGTTTCATGACTGGAGCTTCACAATCAGATCATTTAGTGTCACATCCAGGACACTTGTTGGGATGGTGGTTACTCCTTTGTAGAGATGTAGATGGTATATTCTTTAGCTCCTGCCGACTAGCCTGTAGATTTTGTCACTGTCATAGAAATCAACTGACCTCACAAAAGAGGGTATCCTTTTTATATTATCAAAATATAACCATATAGAAGAATTTTTTTTTTTTTTTTTTTTATTAAATAAGAGTATCCTTAATTTCTTGCTACTCTGACAAGACAAAGAATATATATATATATATATATATACAAAAAAAAAAAACAACAACAACAAAAAAAAAAACAAAACAATACATTACCTATACCATAATATTGCCAGAGGAATGGTTCCAAGATGCCAGAGTGCATGAGCATCAAACACCCAAAGAATCGGAGGGAAATCACCCAATTCTAAAGTCAACAACAAATTGGTAAAACACAACACAACTAAACACTTCCACACATATGGCTGTCGTCTTTTGTTGAAGAAACACCAAACTCCCCACAACATGGACTGGGTAAAACCTGAAATAAACATAATATAATGACAAAAGGGAAACATTTCAACAAAATGTTCAAAAAACGATGAAAGTAATATTTGCCTAAATTTTTATCTATAAAGTTTCTATGCATTCGTTTATATTAGTCAAGAAACATTTTTCTTTTAATGAATATATTGCAATAATTATCATTATGTTTGCGTGTAAGTCTCTCTCTCTCTCTCTCTATATATATATATATATATATACACACACACCTACCTACCACTCTGCAAGAGCAGGATGCAACACAAGGTTAATCTTTAAGCGGAGTTTGTTTAACAGATTTGAATTCAGAGTTTTCCTTCTAGACTGAGTGCCATACCAAGGTTGAGGAGTCCAGTCAGCATTACTATTTACCTATAGTTGGAGGGAGAATAACTGGATTCATACCATTCATGATATATATTAGCAATAAAGAGACAGGAGGTTTTTATTCATGATGAAAATTAAAACTTTAAAAAATGGAAGGCTAGCTAACTGGTTTTGTTTCTTGCTCAACAGAGGTAAAAAAAAAATTTTCTTACCAAACATTTGTTTTTAATTGTATATTTTCTTTAATTTAGTTCTGTTGAGAGAGGAACGAAACTGGGTAGCTAAACTTCAATTTTTCAAGTTTTAATTTTCATCATGAAGAAAGCCTTTGGTCTCTTTAATGCCATTATAAAATTTTGTACCATAAAAAATATCATATATATATATATATATATATATATATATATATATATATATATATATATATATATATGATAGATGTCATCATCATCAAGTTGCATGGATAGCATAGAGTTCCCAGACTCTCTCTCTCACCAGCCATTCTTATCATCCATCGCTCCTGGCAGGTCCTCTAGACTGCATTCAGTGTCCACATGGAGCTCATATATATATATATATATATATATATATATATATGTTCTTGCTAGTCAGTCAACTTTGGCATAACCATATGCAGGAGTTTATAAAAAACGTCACTTATGAGTTTGTCCTTACTTCTCCAGCAGTGACCTGCATGTCTTTTTAATCTTATTTAGATGGTTTGAGAGATAGGAGTAAAGAGGCCATACAGTTGCTGTTTTGTTGAGTGTTGCTTTCAGGATTTTTTCAAAACAGCACATAGCATTCTTCCACACCTCTGGATATTTCATTAGCATCTAGATGGTACATCCATAGAGCAGTAATGATACAGCCACAGCTGAGAAAAAAATTCCCATTTTATTTTATTGGAAAGATTCAATTTCCATATGATTGATAACCTATCAAAAGCAGCTCATGCTTTTGCTAGTAATATGTTGACATCGCGTTCAGTAGATGAGATATTGCTACCAATACCATTTTTCTTTTAATGAATATATTGCAATAATTATCATTATGTTTGTGTGTAAGTCTCTCTTGCTCTCTCTGTGTCTCTCTCTCTCTCTCTATATATATATATATATATATATATATATATATATATATATATATATTATATATATATATATATATACACACACACACCTACCTACCCCTCTGCACTGGTTTACTAATTTTAGAGGGTTGACACTTAATGGGGAGATGGCTACTTGTTTAAAACATACAAACTGTTTTATTTACATTTATGAAGAGGTCAATGCCTCTTGCTGTTTGCTTCAGGCTATGCAATAGTTGGCTATATCTATAAATAAAAAGTGTTCAATATTGGAGATAGTATATTCCCTTCCATTCCTCCCTCTCAAGACCACCCCATTCCTCCCATTAATTCTCTCTTTTCTCACAGAAATTAAGTCAAAACCAACAACCCCTACCACCACCACCACCACCACCACCACTCAATCCAAGATCTATTTCTTCCTCTTTCATTTTTTTTGTCTTTGGAACCTACACTCTTTCATATTCACATTTGTACATTTATCTATTTCTTTTGCTAAACTTTAGAAAAAAAAAATACCCAATTTTCTCAGTTGAAAAAGTTCTGGCTGTAAAAAGGGAAGAAATATTCTGAAATGAATTCGTCATCTGATTCAGTATATATATTTTTGCACTTATTTTTTTTTATCTTGTCAGATCTACCAAATCTACCTTTTCTCCATATATATAAGTTAGGGTAGTGTAGATTCAGTCAATGGGACTTGGTGACAAACAATTTCTTGTCAATGGTCTGGTGAGACTGAAAGTTACAAATCACTGTTGACTTTGTGTCTATGCTATTCTAACTAATACAATTAAAAGGTTGTACTAATGCTACACCATCATATTTCAACACACACACAATTTTTTTTTCTTTTTGTTGGTCCAACAAGAGAAAAGCAAAATTTTATAAAATCAATAGATCTAAAAGTAAATTTGGTATTTTAGATTTTTATTAATTTTGGCACTTGGAAATCAAGAAGTTAACGAATGAGGGTTGCAATTACTACAAAAGCGAGAAGAGTGTGTGACTAAACCAGGCGAAACGTCCCTAGAAGGGTGGAACTAACACAAGGATTGATACCAACTACACTTAGTAGGCTAGTCAGGTAGATCTATATGACTCCATAGATACCCATTCATTAATAACAACGTTATAAAAAATTAAAATCTAAAATACCAAATTCACTAGTGAACCAGTTCCTTTTATTATATATATATATATATATATATATATATATATATATATGAGAGTGTGTGTGCGTGTGTGGAAGAAATGTAGACCCAGAAATTAATGAGTGCTTTTTTTTTAAAGAAATTCTAAATACATACATGACATTAATTCATACAGGAGAAGAAAGAAGTTTCCTCACTAACTTGAGCATCAAAAATGATTCTATTAATTTTGACCAGGAAAAATTAATTTTATTTTATTGTATTTTCAAACACTGATATAAACTAATAAAGAAAAAAAGAATCACAAATATCAAACTCATAGATACATATGATTATCTCCACTCCAAATCCTCTTAGCCCAAGAGGTAAGAAGCCTTTATATTAACACAAAAATCCATACTGAATATCCTGATTCAGAATGATACAAAACACCCCCAAAAACCCAAAACAAGAACCAACAAAAACTAAACAAGTTAAAAGGCTATTGAACACAGCATACATTTAAAGAAAGCCAATGAACATATTAGATAAAATATTGTAAATAAAGATGAAGATATTTATTAACAAAATTTTAAAAAAAATGAAATGATGGTAATAGTTTATCTTCAAGATTTAAAAAAACTACAGAGGTTATTCTCTTATTAAAAAAAAAAAAAAAAAAAGATTAAATAATGTCTTCAAACTGAAAAAAAAACCCCAAAAAACTTTAAGTTTTTCTCTTTTTAAATAAAAAAAAAACTATTATAGTTTCTTTTTTATTAGACATAAGCAACTAAATGACTATCCACAATTGATCCTGATCATCTCACCATTTCATATCTAATCTAACAAATGTAGCAAGATGTATAGATTAAAAGCAAATCCCCCCCTCCATAAAAAAAAAAAAAATTTCATTAGAAAAAAAAAAAAAGGATTAAACTCACCGATACAAGAACAAATAAACATGTTGTAGCTATAATCAAACTTGATGTAGGCCATGTAATAAAAATGGCGACAACAGAATGAGACAAAGCCAATAAATAACGTTGACAAAAAGATGTAGTGTTCGGGTCCAATGACACTAAAATAATAAAGAAAAACATTCATAGATTTTCAATACAGAAAAAGTATTTTTCTTTTTAGTTTACATAAAATGGCAATGTTTGGTTAATTAAAACAGTTCATTCTTCTATACTAAATTGATTGAATAAATAAGCTGGATCGGATAATTTAAAAAAAAAACAAAAAAAAAACAACTTTTCATAAGGCTATGTCAGAAAACTCAAGTTGAGTTTCTTTTTTCTAATATACAGGATATATTTAAAAAAAAATGATATCATTTGAAATGTACAGAGTGTTTCAGAAAAATTGATATCATTTCATAATCTAATAACTTGACCAATTCTCATTCAAATGATCTCACATAGGGTAACGATTATAGGCGTTGGTTCCCTAAGCTTCTAAAGAGACAATCATCTGGAGGTTGCAGGTTAAATCCTGACTGCAGGCAAGTAACAAGTCAGGAATACCTAACACTTGTACCCGGTTATGACAAATGGAATCAGAACAGGCGACCCCCGTGGATTCAATAAAAGACGTAGTTTGAAGTTCTGTGAACGTTCCCGAGTTCGACAAACACCTGAAGAAGCCTAGAGGACATATTGACTGAAACATTGTGGAAATAACAATAAAGATGAAGAGAATAGTCTGAAAACCCTTAATGATAAAAATCATCAAGCTTCGTCTCAGAAATTTAGACAACTAAATGATCTCAAATTTTAACAGCGTGTGTAGAAATGAATAAAAATTCTGTTTTATGCTTAAATGCTCTTTTCCTGTGAATGGTATTTCTGTATATCTAAAGAAAAACAAAACATTAAACGTAAGAGTTTTGAGTTGTTTCTACATATGCTGTCAAAATTTGAGATGATTTGAACAAGAATAGGTCAAGTTATTGGATTATGAAATGATAGTTTTTCTGAAACACCTTTTACATCACAAAATATATTAAACTTTTTGAAGCACTCTGTATAAAGAGAATAATGTAGAAAGCCAGAAGGTGCAGTGGTCACAACAGAATTACTATACATAACAAGAAGAGGATATTAGTCCTGATAGATTAATGCATATTAATAATGATAATTCCTCATCTCAGAAATTCAAATTCATAAATATGAATCCCAAGATTAAACATAGGAAGCTAAATTTAATAAGAGATTTACATGAGATGAATGGCACATTTGTATCCTTAGTTAATATGGAGGAAGTGTTATTGACCTCCCAGTATACAAGTCCAAGTAAATATCCTAGCTGTACATTTATCAGTCTAAAATATCTATATTATTGTTTGTCTACATATTCATATAGGCATTCAGAACCTTTTTGTCTCAATCTCTGAGATGAGAAATTATTATCCTTCACTGATGTATTCAAACATGTTAGCTGATGGTTGTGATTTCAATCTCTGTATCTGACAGGACATAATAAGCCATATATTTTGGTTCAATAGAAGAGACAGGTGATATCTCAAGGATAAATAAATGGATATGAGATATCATTTGAGCATGAACAGCGGAACGAGAACAATATACTATTGTGAAATGAATAAAGTTTGGTATGAAATTCTGAGATGCTTAAAGACTATGACACAACTGAAAAAAATCCTGCTGGTACACTGTCTGAAATATGACTATAACAACCAAGATGATTGATTGATCAACTGATTGATTTTAATGGCATGTAAACTCATCAAGGGTTATTTTATGCCAGAGGTTAGGGAATTATGTTCATTGTACATTCATATTTACATTTTTTGTGTAATTGTTTCTAAAGTGTTTTTTTGCACATGGTCTATTCTACTAGACCCATAGGTACTCACCACTCTGACTCAGAGTGGTGAGCCCTCAACAAGTACTCACCATTTTGGGTCAGAGTGGACTTTGGAGTAATGGCAGTGAAGAAGTACTCTATATTCCCAAGATCTCCAGAACTAGAGCCTCACCACCAAATGGAGTTTAGTGTTATACTCAGGACACCCCTTTGCTGGGGGTGGGGTTTAACTCCTCTGCAAAGGATACAGTCAATATATTCTAAGCCCTGTCATCAGGGCATACAATAAAAATAAAGACACAAGTCTGAGTACATCAGTAAATAAAAATGCAAGTAAAAATACATACATTAAAATTGATTGTTCTAAAATAATTGCCAGGGTTTATTCTTTTTGTAGGGACATAATGGGATCTAAAGATCCTCTGCCCTATGGGATTAAGTTACCAGTGGTCATATGACCGCTGGTTTCAACCTTTGTCACTCTTTCTTGGCACGACCCAAAAAATCAGTAGCAAGTGGGCAGCAGCAGAGGTTGGACATGTTATTGGTATGCACAAACTGGACAAGAACATCGCTTATCTAGGAGGTAGAGCAATTCCAACCTACTAAAATGTTGGAGAAATATTCCACATTATGACAAACACAGTGAGTACCATTATTATAAGTGTTTTTGGGAATTCTTCGAGGTAAGGAACTGTTAATTACATTACCCCCCCCATTTTCTTTCTTTGATATAAAATTCTTAAAAAGAAGATTAGAGAATCACATAGATTGTCTGTTTATACTCACATTTTCTTTGAGTTGTTTAACAGTTTACTTTGTGTTTTAATATTACATTTTAATGATATAGCGAAATTCTCAAGAATAGTTTTTTTAATAACTACTTTGTATGGTACTAAAAATGTTTATATTTATAATTTTTTGAATGATTTTATTTCTATCAAGAAGGACAAAATGCCATCCATGTCAATATTTTCAAATAGGTCCTTTATATTGTTTGCACTGAAAAAAAAAAAAAAAAAAAAAAGGAGTCTATCTATGAGAAAATGTTAAACAGTTTGACATACTTTACACTGTGGTTGTTCCTCTTATTTGAGTATAAAGGAGTGCATAAATCTTATGTGACCAATGTGTAATTGGTATATAGTGATTTGTTATGGGACTTTCTGAAAGCTGGTTAAATTCTCTTATCTGACTTAGTTCATTTTAAAACATAAGCTATCAAAAACTGAAAGAGTTTATAGCCCATTTTTCTTAAAACAACATTTAAAATGACAAATTTCTTTCCCAGTGCAATTGTTAAAGGTAAATTACATCATTCTTTCTTAGTCCAGGTTAAAAGTGTGGCAAGAGTAACTTGAATCTGAACTTTTTTTAGACATTATTTTTCCAATACATGTATCATTGAGAAACAAGAAAAGTTTTGGTACATGGGCCAAAGCGTGGCCTGTTTATCAATACTTTTCTCATTTCCAAAAAAAAAAAAAAAAAAAAAAGATCTAAAGATGTTTGGATTTGGGTTACCTTTACTGTAATTCTAAACTGGACTATCTATTCAATAAAGTATTCACTATAAAGTAGAACAAAGAAATCTTTATCATTAATAATGAAATATGCCAATAACTTAATGACTAACTGTACTTACAAAATTATTGTCAAATTCTATTAACTGTCAGTCAAAAAACAAAAGAAATATATTCAGAAATAATTATCACTTTACATAAGGTCATTTTTTATTCATTACTTTACAATAACTGTAAATTGATTTTTGGAAATAAGAAACAATAAATACTAACCGACATAAACACAGGAACAGGTTAAAAATGATTAAAAAGAAAGCACAAAAGTAATCCATCATCTGGAAAGAAGAAAAAAGAGAAAATCAAAGATTATAGAAAAATAAAGAACTAGATTTTGTAGAGATTATTTTAAAATCTGTATCTTTATGAATACAACACTAAAACAAAAAGAAAAAAAAAATTCTAGTGGTAAAACAAAGTAAACATACTGTATATGCAGGCATCAACTAGGAGGTATCAGATGATCACCAAATTTTGAAGATAAAATGTAGGTTTTGGGCTATACCTACTTTACAAGATGACTCCTGAAATTGAGCTAATTTTTTAGGTTATAATTGTGTATTTGGTTCTATGTCACCAAAAATGAAGGTGAAATTTTGTGAATTAACTATTACAATCTACACTTATGTTTGTGCTTTTGGTACAATGTCACCAAAAATGAAGATGAAATATTGTCAATTAACTATCACAATCAACACTTCTGTTATGATAATGTGAATCAAATTGCTTCAGAAGAAAATATTTTCAATATTAGTTACTGAGGCAAGGGTTAGCCAACTGTCCTCCATCACCCATGCTAACAATTTATACACAATAGGGTTTATGGTTCACATTTTTGTATCAGGTAGAGTTGCCACCGCGTCTCTTGACCGCAAAAACCCACAATCACTGGCCAACACCTCCTTTTAGTATTCGATAATTCTCATCTCTTTAAACCGATCATCGCTTCTCTAATCAATTTCTGTCCAACAAAGGAGCAAAAAATGCAGAGTGACAACGTCCGTTATTTTTATGTTCTTTCCTGCTTGCAAATCTTCACTCTCCATGGTTTTATGTGACTTCCGGCATGAAGATGCGCGAGCATTTGCAATATAAGCTCGCTCAGGGCAGTCATGTTTTTTTTTTTAGTCAAAGAAACGGGTCTTGCACACAGAGCATATATGTTTGCACTGGAGTGAGTGCTGATTTTCTTCCTAATTTTCACTTAGTGGGAGTCTAAGATAACCCCCTACTTTTGGGAGTATTTTCAAGGGCTAAAAGGCCATTTTGTATGCCAACATACACAGTATTTGCAAATATTTACCCTGCACCATGAGGATTAACAATTGCTTCTTATTCAACAAAAATGTAACTTAGAAGTATGTAAAGATTTAGTTTCATTAAAAAGATGTGGGTCTTAGCCAAAAATGTATGGAAAGTTCATCAAGCAGAAAGTTACAAAGTGTAATAGAAGCAAAGTCATTCAAAGATACTATCACAGATTTTTAATTTTTTGGCATAGGAAAAGAAAAAAAGAAAAGAAAAGAAAAAAGAATCCAAGGGACAAATCTAAGTTCATATGTTGTATAGCCATATGTAGATTCATGCAGAACGATGAGGGACACAGTCTTTTAGAAAAATATACCTCTCACTTTATTTGAAAGGTTTGTGTGTGAGAGGGAGTTGGAGACCGAACAGAACAGCAACATATTGACCCCCACTCTTATGGCCATCAGCGTTGTGCCTTTCTCGTTCTCCAGGGTTGCTCAACCGGAGGCCCAGGGGCCCAGCTTTCTGCTGAGTGCTGGCTTTCTCTACCACATCTGGTCTCCAAACTAACTGACTTTCTGTCTTCACAGAGTTATATAATAGTTCCATCGCCCACTCAATCTTTGGAATGGCATGTTTGATCGTCATCAAGCGGAAATAACTGTCCTGCAGTTCACAGGTCACTCTCTTCCAGTGCATCAGTCTGATTGTACTGTGGGATTTTACCTTGTCCCATATTGTCAGCCAAGCCTGCCTACGCCAATGGAATATGCAACTTCCGCGTCTTTGGAATGGCATGTTTAGCCGGGTCGAAGGTCAATATACAACAGACTGTAAGGATATTTTGTCTCTCTCCAAGCAGCAAAAAAAAGCCTTCTACTCATCTAACTTTAGTTTTAGTTAATGAAAAAACAAACAGTAGAAATTGACCATTGGTGGTAAGAATACAAAAGCTTTGCTTACTGTATATACTCATGATGGTCGATGAGCAGCACAGACCAGCAGGGTTTGATTCTTGGCTCGTTCCTGACCTTCCCCTCCCCTTTATCCCCACTTTAATCGGCCTTCGGGCTTTTGACCTTGTGTCAAGTCCTGTCTAGTGGGATGCAGCGACAAATATCATATTCATGTATAGGTCAAATTTTAAAGATTAAAAATTCATGTCAATCTGGAAGTAATACTTTTATAATGATGAAATTTAAACAATTTGGAAAGGATTAAGATCAACTTCAGTCACATAAATCAAAGATTTAGAGATAACTCAAGAGTTATAGGAGATCAAATTAAACTCACTTCTTTTTCCCCCTCTTTCTCTTGAAATTTTAACAACAGTTTTAATAGGTAATTTTTTTTTTTTAACTCATGTCTGAGAGACAGCAAGTCTCCAGGACTCTTCTAAGTATTCTAACTGATTTCAACAGTGCTGAGGTCTAGATGGTCTCAACTCTTCTTCTAATCTCCAGTTCTCATAGTCTCTTTTCCAAATCTTTGTGAACCATTCCAAAGGCACCAATTACAATTGGTATCACCTTCACAGCTTTTGATTTTCCAGGTAAGATCCAAGTTTTTTGTCAATCTTTTTGTTTTCCTCAATTTTTATTATGATCTGTTGGGATGACAAAATCCACTAGTTGACAAAGTAAATTTTTTCTCTTGTTAATTAAGATTAACACAGTTGTATAGGATTACCTACCTCCTGACTGTAAAAGAAGGGTTGTATCCGTCTTATAAATTAGCTGTCAGACTGACAGAGTGAGTGTTAGTCAGTATATGAATTCCGTATCGAACAGATATACTATTACCAAGTATTTAACTTTCCTCTTATTCGCTAATATCATATATCTCCTACTTCTTTGTGTTAGTAATTGGCCGGTTACCACGAAAAAAAAATTTAAAAAAATAAAAAAATACAAGAAAACCCCACTAGGTCAGGTCTGGTTTAGCCAGGATTAAAGGGAACTGTTAGTATCTCAGAGTTCCAGAGAATTTTGTGCACCTCATTTTCTAGGACAGATTCTGGTTTGTACATTTACCAATTGTCACCATGGTCAAATTTTAATCTCTTGCACAATTCTTAGTGGATCACCTTTCCCACTCATTCATGTCTGATCTTGTACACTTTTTTGTGTCAGTTTGCTGTATTTGCTTATAATGTGATTATCTCAACATAACTTACATTTGCTGTTCTTCTGTGTATGATGGATTTTTGCTTTGATATACTTGGTTCTTATGGCATTATTTTGTGCTACTATTAAAAGAGATTCCCTTTCTCTTTTGAGGTGTCCTCTTCCATGTTCAGGTCATCTCATGTGAAATTTCCTTAGTTTGTTGCTTAAAGTATTTATACAGTTGTTTTCCTATTATATTTCATGCGACTATTTACAGATAGATCAGCATTTCTATTTGTCTATGTAAAGAAAAAAAAGAAGTTTATATATATATATATATATATATATATATATATATATACTTACCTCTGTGAAGGCTGTATCTCTACTATGAAATGCCAGAGACCAGAGCCAGGCATGGGCAGAGATCTACAAAGAGAACAATTGAAGATCAGAAAATATTTACAAACATTTATAAATACAGAAAAATAAACTACATTTCATGGACCAATTTCTTTTATGAACCAGTTTTTATAAAAGACCATAAGTTTATTTTGATAGCTTTTCTTTTTCAAACTGATTTTCTTCTGTCTTCATAAAAGATTAGGAATATTTAGTTGAAGAAATTGTTCAAACTTTTTTCTAGAGCACTTTCAATTAATTTTGGTCATTTTAAAGGACAAAGTTGAGATGTTACCTTTGAATAAAAAACAAACAAACAAAAAATTTTATTTTTCTTTCTTTTTTTTCCCTAAGGTATTTTTCTATATTAGAAATTTAAATTAATGGTTATGATGAACAAAATTTTTACAATGCATGTAAACTGTGTGTAATAATAGCTAGTTTGTATATTTTAGTCTAGTAGGTAGAGCATTTGCCAATGGCCCAGGTGACTGGGGTTCAATCCCAGGTTGAGTCATACCAAAAACTCAAAAAATGGTATTTGATTCTTCCTAGCTTAATACTCAGCATTATAAAATATGTATCTAGGGTAAAGTGAAGCAATCAAGGGAAAGGAATAGAACCCTCCTCTACATCTCAGTGTAGTAGCTATTGAAAAGGGAGTTTATGGTCACCAGCTTTACTTTTTACTTGTATATTCATTAGGTGTTGACATATTTAGTATACCAGTTTGTTTCTGGATAGGACATTAAACTGTATCTGATGGTGAGGTTCCAGTGCTGGCACTTTGGGGAATGTGGAGTGCTTCTTCATTACTATTACTCTGATCTGGAGTGATTGTACATGTTAGGGTCCCATCAATAGACCAAATAGAACTGTTCAATCTTTTGCTAGGGATTATTATGAGTCATTTAAAACCATAGAGCTGTGTACAAATTATTTGTATGAGACAGGAATACTTGATGAATAGAATTATTAATGTTAAATAGCAGTACTTGAAACCATTTAACTGTGTGCAAAAAATGATTAATATTAAATAGAATCATTTGTATTAAATAGCAATACTTACTGGTTGGTTGGTTGTGATTCATGGCATATCAACCATTGTGGGCTATTTAATGTCAAATCCTGTTTATATAAATATGATTTTTAAGTGAATAGTTTCAAGTATTGCTAGGTAACACTAATAGTTGAATTTAGCATTGATTCTCTGTTTGCACAGTTTCAACAAGTGTAGTAAATGATTAAATAGTTCTATTTGTTCTATAGATGGGACTCTATCAGGTAGTACTACTACGAGTCATAATGGACTAGGGAGTAATGGCAATGAAGGGGTACTCCACATTCCCCAAAGCTCCAAGACACTCACATTTGGGGAGAGGGAGGGTCTTATCCCGATGGAAAGATGCAGTAAGTATATTCTACAGTTCCAGCTGACTGGGCTGAGCAATACTTGAAATCATTTAACTGTGTGCAAATAGAATTATTAGATTTAGATAGCAATACTTGAAACCACTTAGAATTATTAATGTTAACAATAGTTGAAACAATTTAACTGTGCACAAACAAATGATCAATATTAAATAGAATTATTAGTGTTAGATAGCAATACTTGAAACCATTTAACTGTATGCTAATAAATGAGCTCAGGCTAATTTAAAATAATGTTACCTAAAAATTACTAGCTTACAAATTATATATGCATAAACAGGATTTGGTATTAAACAACCCACAAGGGTTGATATGCCATAAAACATAACCAAACCAAAGTAAGTGTTAATTAAGATAAATAAGGTCCAGGCAAGAATAGGATAAATATATATTTTATTTTAGAGTTGACACGTGCGACTTGTCTCGAAGAGATCCCTCTAAAAAGTGGTCAACCCTCTTTTTCCTCCTTCCTCTCCTCACAGCTCCCTCTTCCTCCAGGGGGAGATAATTGCTCGTCCCATAAGCCAAGATAGGATGTTAGCAGTAAGTATACCAGTTTTGAAATACACTTATAACTATATATAAAAATATAGAGGTGCATAGAATAACAGCAATTGTCTTAGAAAATGTATACAGTGACTAAAGTTCACATCCTTGATAAAGCTCTGTATTTCACTTGCTTACATTAGAATCTTAATTGAGTTAAAAATAAAGATACATTTGTTATCCATATTTTTATTCGTTAAAATTCTGAATTTGTATTCACTTGGATCCTATTTTGTTTTGAACTTCATGACCTTTTGTTGTGACTGGAAATTTAGCATTCATTGTGAAGATTGCTACTGGATAAAAAAACCTAAATCTCATTTCTTCAAATTCAATTATCCTGCCTGTGATCTGCTTTTTGCACAGCAATGGATTTCCACAACACTCTCTCTTACAAGTGAAAATGTGAGTCTTTTTAAAAACAAGAAAAAAAAAAAAAGAAAGAAAGAAGTTCTGTACAAACACTGATACACTGAAATTCTCATTAATTGCAAAATTAGACTCGAAATTACTTTATTTTTTAGGGAGATTTTAAGAATATTGTGCTAATAAAACTTTTCCTAGGATTGTACCACTTTGAATGGTTTTCAGTTATATACATACAAATATGAAAGTTTTAGCAATATATAGATTACAATAAAAGTGAAAATACAGAAATATCAATGTATGCACATATTCAAGAGTTCTTAACTTTGAAATAAATAAGGTAATTGTGATAAACAAAGACTCAAAATGATGTGTATTTTTGATACAAGGCACAAAGAAAATTTTAAAAAATCTTAAAATAAAGGGAAGTTATACTATTTGAAATTACCTCCCTTGTAATATTACCTCCATACAGCACACACTCATTGACCACAAAATATACCTCAAGAATTGGGTGCCTCAAATTTCTAACCTTGTGTTAAGCTAAGATTAGTAAATGATTACTCTTCAAGGGGTATGAATCTAAGACTTAATGCAGAAATAACATAACTCCAATTATCCCATTATCTCCACTTTAGAAAAAAATTTATGAAGCAAGTTAATATTATTCACTCAAAATAAACTAATATATTATATATCTGACATGACCTTCTCGAGCCCCAAATATCAGGCTAATGGTTAGCTGGTGTTTTATGGCATATCAACCTTGTGGGTTATTTAATGCCAAATCCTGTATATATGGTTTGAAAGCAAATAGTTGGTAAATAACTATTTTTAAATGAGTTAGAGCTCATTTGTTTGCATACAAATGGTCTCATGTATTGTTTTTTAACATTAGTAATTCTATTTACCAAGCATTCTAAATAAAAACAGTTTGCACAAAGCTGTATGGTTTCAAATAATGATATGTATGTATGTTTGTTTGCTTTTATGGCATATCAACCTTCAAGAGTTATTTAATACCAAATCCATCCTTCTAGAAGAACAGTAGTAGTACTATTCAACCCATAGCTGGGAGGATAAGGGGGTTCATACCTTTCCCAAGGTTGGTTGTTTGGGTTTTATGGCATATCAACCTTTGTAGGTTATTTAACACCAAATCCATTTTTATACAAATAGTTCTATTTCAAATAATTCAGTCTAGCATGAGTACAGTTTGATTATCAAAAACATTTTTATTTCAAACTATTCAGTTTATTCCAACAATTCAAACAAAACAGTTCTATTTCAAGCAATTCAGTTTAGCATAAGTACACTGTTTAAATGTCTAAACAGTTCGCTTTTAAACAATTCAGTTTAGCATAAATATGCAGTTTAAATGTAAAAAACACCAGTAAACTCCAACCATCGTTTAGTTCTATTTAACCCATAGATAGGACCCTTATCAGGTGATACCACTCTGGGCCAGAGTGGACCTGGGAACAATGGCAATGAAGGGGTACTCAATATTCCTCAAAGCTCTAGCATTACTGGAACCTCACCATCAGATTGTTTAGTGTCATATCCAGGACACTTGTTGTGGGGGGGGGGTCTTACCCCTCTGCAGAGAAGCAGTCAGTGTATTCTACAGCTATAGACGACTGGGCAACTTTCCCAAGGGTATTTATCTGAAAGTGAATGTAATAGAGTGACTGGAGCTTGAACTTGCTTACTATGATCCAGCAGTCCAGCACTTTAACCATTACACCACCCCTATAATAATAATAATAATAATAAAGAGTAAATGATTTAACAGTTCTATTTGACTCATTTACAGGATTTTAATGGGTACTACACTCCAGATCAGTGGGGACCTGAGAGTAAGGGTAATGAAGGGTACTCCAGATTCCCAAAACTCCAAGACTGAAGCCTCACTATCAAATACAGTTTAGTGCTATACCTAGGACACAGGCTAATGGCATATGGTAAAATAGCAATTAGTCTGAAATATCAGGATTACCAGTTCAAAGCGTTACACTTTGTCAATCACAGTAAAGAGAGGCAACAGATATTTGCACAGTAAAGAAACAGACAAAAGTAGAAAAAGACTTACGATTGCCATGGTATGCCATGCGTAATACATGGGAGCAGCAGATGACACCTTGGCTCGGAATTTGAAGATCATCATATGGGTAAGACCATTAAAAAGAGAAAAAATTGCTGAAGCTGGTTCCTGAATGCCATAAAAACGAGCAAATGGCCACTGCAATAGAACAAAAAAATAAATAAATAAATAAATTATTGCAGCAATCATATTTACTTCATTAAAAAAAATTAATTTTGATAACAGTAAGAAAGAAAAACAAATAAACTAACAAAAAACAAAAACAAAACAACAAACAATCCACCTTGGGTTTATATGCTGACTGCATTCCCTGTTGAGGGAGTAAGACAGTACAAAAAGGGGGGGTTCTGGATATGACACTAAATTGCATCTGATTTTGATTGGTTTAATGGCATATCAACCACTGTTGGTTATTTAATGTCAAATCCTCATTATACATATATATTAAATGTATATGATTTGTAAACATTTTTTTGATAACATTTTTAAATGAGCCTAAGCTCATTTTTTTTACATATATTTAAATGGTTTCTAGTTTTACTATCTAATAAGAACAGTTCTATTTATTACTAATCATTTGTTTGCACACAGTGAAGTGATTACAAGTATTGCTGTTCAACACTATTCATTCATTTGGCACAAAGTCAAATGGTTCCAAGTATTACTATGTAATACCAATGATTCAATTTAGGCACAGAGTTTAAGAGTTTCAAGTATTTCTATAGAACATTAATAATTCTATTCAACATTACTCATTCATTTTGCACACAGTTAAATGGCTCCAAGTATTGCTCTGTATTACAAACAATCCAATTAAACATCAGTCTTGCCCAGTCAGCTGGAGCCGTAGAATACACTGACTGCACCTCTGCAGAGGGGTAAGACCGCCCCCCCTAACGAGTGTCCCGGATATGACACTAAACAATCTGATGGTGATATTCCAGTAATGCTGGAGCTTTGGGGAATGCGGAGTACCCCTTCATTGCCATCGCTCCCAGGTCCACTCTGGCCCAGAGTGGTAGCACCTGATAGGGCCCTATCTATGGGTTAAATAGAACTAACAGCATACTAATGCTAAAATGAACTGAGTAAACTGAATAGCTTGAAATAGAAATGTTTTTGCCAATTAAACCGTACTTACACTTAAACTGCGTGCTTATGCTTAACTGAATTATTTCAAATAGAACTGTTTTTCGACATTAAAACTGTATTTACACTTAACTGAATTATTACATATAACTGCTTGAATAGTTTGAAATGGAAATGTTTTTGACAAACTGTGTACTTATGCTAAACTGAACTGTTTTCAATAGAACAGATTATTTACATAAAAATGGATTTGGTGTTAAATAACCTACAAAGGTTGATATGCCATAAAACCAAACAAACCAAACCTAAACATCAGTCATTTGTTTACACACAGTTAAATGATAAAAAAGTTCTATTTCTAACAATTTAATTTAGCATAAGTCATTTGTTTGCACACAGTTTAAATGTCAAACAGTTCTACTTGACTGATAGACAGGACCCTAATTAAGTGCTACCACTCTGGGTGAGAGTGGACCAGGGAACAATCTCAATGAAGGGGTATTCCACATTCCCCAAATCTCCAAGGCTGTAGCCTCTCTATCAGATGTTTTAATATCATATCTGAGCACTCATTAAGGGTGGGGTTAGTCCTTGGCAGAGATGCAGTCATTGTATTCTACAGCCACAGCTGACTGGACTGGATTAGTAACTCAAAAGAATCTTATAAGTATAAGGTAGCTTTATTTGTTTACTAAGGATTATTATTACTTACTTGAAAGCATACAACTGTGTGCAAATTATTTATATTGGATAGGAATATTTATATCATGTAATTGTGTGAAAAAAAAACTTTAAAAACTAGATAAAAAAAGTAGATATGAAGGTGTGTATATATATATATATATATATATATATATATAGATTGTAGCAAGAGTACTACAAGGGGACATGCTAGCCCCATACCTCTTTATCATCTGCCTAGACTACGTGCTTAGAACATCGATTGATAAAATCAGAAAAAACGGCTTCAAGCTGACAAAAAGCAGAAGGTACCCTGTAAAAACAATTACTGACGTTGACTACGCCGATGACATAGCGATACTAGCAAATACGCCCAACCAAACCGAAACACTACTGCATAGTTTGGAACAAGCTGCCGCAGGCATTGGCCTCCATGTCAATGCACACAAAACTGAATATATGTGCTTTAATCAAACAGGCGACATTTCCACATTAGAGGGAACCTCTCTGAAACTGGTAGACAAATTCACCTACCTAGGAAGCAGTGTCTTATCAACTGAAAAAGACATTGACACGTGGCTAACAAAGGCATGGTTGGCTATCAATAAGCTATCGATCATATGGAAATCAAAGCTGACCGATGAAGTCCTGGTGGCAACACCTCACAAAGCACCAACTATACGGCCACCTGCCTCCCATCACGAAAACTATCCAAGTTAGACGAACCAGACCTGCAGGACCTTGCTGGAGAAACAGAGACAAGCTCATAAGTGATGGACACCTATGGACCTCCACATATGGGCGAGCAAAAGCTGGATGACCAGCTAGAACATACATACAGCAGCTATGTGATGATACGGGATGTAGCCCTGAATACCTGCCTGATGCAATGAACGATAGGGAAAAGTAACGAGAGAGGGTCAGGGATATCCGTGCAAGCGGCACGACATGATGATTATATATATATATATATATATATATATATATATATATATACACACACACACACACCCCTACCTAAATAGTAAATAGGGTAGGAAGAGAAAAAAAAAAAAAAAAAATCAACAATCATTAATGTTCTAATGAGATTTGAAAGTAGCACACATAAGCAATGTTTCAGTTTTTTTTAAACATTACCACAGTTCCACTTCAATAATTTCTAACACTAATAAACTCAATATTTTTTAAAATAGTACAAATAATTAAATATCAGTTTCTGTAATTTATTTTTTTGCTAAAATATATTAACCGGTTACTCTGAAAAATCCAAAAACAAAGGGATTGTTAATATTCAAGAATTAAGGTAAGATTTACTGACAGAAAAGAGCTATTACATATTTAAATGAATAAAATGGAAGGTTATCTGATGTGGCATGATAACTGGCAAAATTTTAATAGATCATTGTGCAAGTGGTTGATCCTAATGGGATGTCTCACTGTGGTCTTGTGCTAGATTAAGTTGATAAATATTATAATAAGCAGAAAATGACTTTAAAATGATTTTAAAAATCTCAAATTACATGTTTATTTCTAATGGGAAAATTACAATCAAAATTTCATTTTTTTAAAAATGTATGATCATACAAAATTAAAGTGGGTTATTAGAAATCATTTGTCATGCAAGTAAAACTAGGTCACCTTCTTAAAGACAAACTATTATGCCCTGGAAAAAGTAAGAGCTTATTATTCAGAGGGATCCTGAAGATAATTATATAGTAGTGGGTGAACCAGTCCTGGTTATTTCTTTTGTGGCTTTAAGAAGTCCAGCAAGTCACATGATACATTCAAAGTCAAAGCAGGAGGTGATAGCATCATTAAGATAACTGCATATTTTATATAACTACAAGTTATTATTTGTGAAGAAAAAAAAAATGTATGAATATATTTGAATTTCAATGAGAGAATTTATCTTTATTTTCTTAAATGGTTTGGTTTTATGGCTTTTCAACCATTGTAAGTTATTCAAAGCCAAATCCTTTTTATACATATATAAATATCAAATATATGATTTCTAAAGACATTTTGTAGATAAAATTTTTAAATGAGCCTAAGCTCATTCTTTTTTTTGCACACAGGTAAATACTTTTACTTATTTCTATCTTATACGAATAATTCTGTTTACAATTAATCATTTGTTTGAACACAGTTAAATGTTTTCAAGTATTGCTATTTAACACTAATAATTCAATTAAACAGTCATTTGTTAACACAAAGTTAGATGATACAAAGAGTTCTATTTGAAACACTTCAGATTAGCATAAGTCTATACAGTTAAATGGTTTGAAGTATTGTTATGCATCACTAACAATTCAATTAAACATCAGTCATTTGTTTACACACAGTTAAAAGGTCAAACAGTTCTACTTCAAGCAATTTAGTTTAGCATAAGTCATTTGTTTCTATACAGTTTAAATGTCAAACAGTACTATTTGACGTATAGATAGGAGGACCCTATAACATGTTACCAATCCAGGTCAGAGCAGACCTGGGAGCGATAGCAATGAATGGGTACACCACATTCCCCAAAGCTCCAGCATAACTGGAGCCTTACCATCAGATTGTTTAGAGTCATATCCAGGACACTTGTTGGGGGGAGTCTTACCCTTTTGCAGAGATGCGGTGTATTCTGCGGCTCCAGCCGACCAGGCCATATTTTCTTATAAAAAAAAAAAAAAAAAAAAAACCTTCATCACACACACACACACACACACAGGGTGTTTCCAAAAATTTGAGTTTATTTGAAATATACTGGATGCTTAAAAGAAAAAAATGATATCATTTTGTAATCAAATAACTTAACCAAATCTCATTCAGATGATCTCAAATTTTAACAGTATCTGAAAAAATAACCCAAAATTTTATTGTTTGAATGCTTTTCTTTTCCAGTGACTGACATTTTTATACTTGAAAAGAAATAAACATAAAACATTAGAATTTTGAGTTGTTTCCACTCATTCTGTTCAAATTTGAGATCATTTGAACAAGTATTGGTCAAGTTATAAAATTACAAAATGAAATCAATTTTTCTGATCCCATATATATATATATATATATATATATATATATATATATATACACATACACATTTATGGCATGTATTTACCAACCCTGCTAAATGAGCAAGATATGACACTAGGTCAATATTTAAGCAGAGTTTAACAGGTTTGAATTCAGAGTTTTCTTCTTCCTAGGCTAGTTACCATGCCATAATTAAATAATACAGACTGCCCTACTATATATCCATAGCTTGAGAGGGAATAATTGGATTTTCCAAGGATATTAGCACAGTGTGAAATGTAAAGAGCCTAGTCAAGCATTTGAACTTGTTTTGCCAGGTCCATTACACCACAAAGTATCTTTAACATAGATTTATCCTAAAAGTTCTTTAATTACCTCATTTTTATTGTCATGGTAACACAATACTTATTTCTTAGTATAATGTTACCATTACAGAAGGTTTTCTCATGACTCGATTTACACATTTCTTTGTAAAATGATATTCTCATATTTTGATGTAGTAAAGCGTTATACACTTACATATACATGCTATGTGTCCTTGTGATAAGTATTTGGACAAATTACTTTTAAATGATTGATTTTGAAAATTTAAAAAAGAAACATTAAGCAAAAAAAAAAAAAAGGGAAATTTTATTGCAATCAGTATAAAAAGACATTTAGTCATGATTTGTGGTTCTGAATCCTAAATTTCTGGGAAATACTTTTTTAATAGGATAAAAAAAAATACAATGATCAGAATTGATCACAATAATTGAAAAGGCAGACTCGCATTGTTATTTAGAAGAGTTACCAAACTAATAAGTTAATTTGGATCCTCACAATTTTAAAATTCTCAATGGCTCCTGCAATCTTAGGCAATAAAAAATAAGTTTTGTGCTTGTTTAAATACTTATGACCAGCACTTTCTATAGTCCATATGAGCACTACCCAATTCAAATATTTATAAAAAGTCACACAAATAGCATGAGGTATTTAAGGAAAAAAGAATTATTAGTGAGTATGGAGGGTACTAAACTTGCACAATCCTGTACTTTCTATAGCCCATATAATCAGTACCCTATTCAAATAAGCATGAGGAATTTTCAAAAAGTATTAAAACTGAGTCTGAATTTACCAAGACAAAAATGAACAATGAATGAAATGTTAATTTTCTTCAAAATAGTCCTCCAGTATTCAACATACTTGTTCCAGCAAATTTTTCACTGGCTGAAAAATGAACTGAAACTCTTCTTTTAATATGATATAAAGTTTCTCCATTATATTTCATTTAAAGTTCTTCACATCCTCAAATCTTAATCCTGAGATAAATCTCTTGTAAAGGAAACAAGAAAAGTTGCATGGAGCTAGGTGTGGTGATTATGGAGAGTGTTGGATTATCTTGTGTTCGAAGCCATGGGCAGCACCCTGTCAGAAGTAGATGAATAACCACTGACATTGCATCCAGAGAAAAATATATCGTAATTACAATAAAAAAAACAAAAAATAACTTCATGTAAGCCATTTAAGGTGATGTCTCCTGAAAGGAAAAAGACACCTTGCCAATGTTGGATCTACTATGTGGAACTTTGCCCTTTCTTAATTTAACACTGAACTCAATTGTATCATCTTTATTGACTCAGGACTTGATACTAATCTTTTGTAAGTTATCTGGAACTAAACCTTTTTCATAAGTTCATTTTCTGAATTACCATTTAATATGTCACATCTTCCAAGAAAATCCTGTGTTTTAACAAAAACAGCCGATTAAAAATTATCAATAATTAGTATATTCCCGTTTTATTATATAAAAGGTGCTCACCTGTTATCAAATATCCTCATTTAAATTTTAAAGAATTTAAAGCTACAGTCTTGATACTTTTTGATCATAACTATGATAAAAGTCTTATATATTCTTATATTTACATAGTAAACAGCTCCCTTTTCATAATCATATTAATAATAGACAAGTAGACATTATCTTTGATAAATAAGCTAGTACATATTTCTAGCAGTTTCCAGTAGGAAAAAAACAACAAAAAAACAAACAATTATAGAAGCACTATAAAAATCATTTCCAGGTTCCACAATAAAATACAAAGTTAACATTAATCCAATACATAAATGAATAATTTTATTGGATTAGAGTCAAGAGGAATTCAACCAACTAGCTCCTGACATATTTGACTCGGTTGCCATGGTAACAAAAGATCTACAGGCCTGACCTATGGCTGAAGCATTTCATTAACAGCTTCTTCAACCAACCATGTTAAAATGATAAAAATATAGTAAAAAAAAAAGGAGGAAGGTTTTTTTTTATCTTTATAATTTATTCTCATTAGGAAAAAAAAGTTATCAATCCAGAAAAGCAACATGTTCCAGAAAAGACATAAAATATATGAAAGAAATTCTCAAATGATTTTATTTGAGCTTCACACACTTCCTTATAGGTATATAAATCAGTAAATCTAAGCCTAGTACAGACAGTGATTTTCAAAATTTAGATATGAAAATTTCACTGTATAATGTTTTATCAATGTGACTGATATTCACCAACAGAATCAAGTACTCTAATGAGGAAGGAAATTATGTTGAAAAGTAAACATTTGTTGTGTAAAAAGAATGCTTTTTTTTTCATTGATATACAGTAATTATTTGTGTATAATACACTTTTTCTCCCAGAGAATCAGATATTACCTTTCTTTTGCAAGGAGGGGGGATACGTGTTGTCAAATTTAGGATGGCATGACAGGTTATATCTAGGGACCAAACTAACTGATGTGTAACAAACACTTCTGTAGAGTAGAGTGTTCGTCAATTGTCCGGGAGACTGGGGTTCAATCCCAGGTTGAATCATACCAAAGACTCAAAAAAAATGGTACTTGATCCTGCCTTGCTTAACACTCAGCATTATAAGTTAAGGATCAAAGGTAAAGTGGAGCAATCCAGGGAATGGAGTAGCGCCCTCTCCTACACCTTGATGTAGTATCTATTGACAAAGGTCACCAACTTTACTTACTTTTTTTATTTACAGAGAAATAGCCAGTGGAATGTACGCTTGTTCATAACTGGTTTCTTCTTATTTTTGCTGAAAGTTTGTTACATTTTTACTTGAATATGTCCTTGCCTTTGCAACAAATTTTGTGTTTCAAAACATTACAAAAACTATGTAAATTTTTTTTTTAGCAGATACAAACCAGATGAAAAAGTGAGCAAATGTAAAAATTTAGCAGCTACTAATTACAAAATGTCAATGTGTTTATACAGGAGGTGTTTTTTTTCCATAATTTGGGAGCTGAAAGATAGGGATGCATGTTATGTGCATCTAATTGTGGTACCTATATATATTTAACAACCCCTCCACTTGGGCAGGATATGACAAGCTCAATTTTTAAGCAGAGTTTAACAGGTTTGAATTCAGAGTTTTCCTTCTCCTAGACTAGTTGCCTCACCAAGGCTGAAGAACCTAGTCTGTCCTATTTACCCATAGATGGAGGGAGAATAATTGGATTCATACCTTTCCCAAGGGTATTAGTGCAATGTGAAATGCAATCAGTCTTATCCAGGATTTGAACTCATGTCACTGAGTCCATTTCCTATGATGATAACCATTACACCACGGGCACCTCCATTGTGGTAACTATATACAACAGTGGACCTTTGGTTGTCAAACAGAATTCGTTCCAAAATTATGTTCGACTATCGATTTGTTCAAAGACTGAAACAATGCGGCATGGGTAAACTCAACCAGCCATTTGGTCATGTTTGGTTTGCCTCAGCAGTCATTCATATGTGTCCCGTTTTCATCGGCTTGTCTCATGTTCAAACTCTGAACATTTGTTCGATCACTGATGAATCCTTTACTCAAATCTTTTGGTCGAACTCTGAATTGTTCGACTTGAGAGTTATTCAATAACTGAGGTCCCACTGTAATTCAAATCTGGATGAGAGAAATATCTAAAGATATCCAAATATTCAAAAATCATGCAGTTAGGAGTCTGAATAGAAGAAAATATTAATCCAAGTGGTTTTTGTCAAAAACTTGAATTTAAAGAAAAAATTAGGAAATAGATTTTGAGAAGGTTGTTACAATGGTTGCACCCAAACCATTTTGTTTGGACTAAATACTTTATTTACATTTGGGATTTAAATTTGTATCATGGACTGATCAGGAAGGAGATTATGTTGAAAAAAATATTTTCCATACAAATTCAGAAATACTCCGTGGATAAACACTTCCTTTTACAGAGAGGGTAATGTCACCCAATGAAAAATTCAAAATAATTAACAATACTTTTATTGTTCAACAAAAACACATTGTGACTTAAACTTTGGGGAAAAGGAACAACATCAAATTATTGAAAAAAAATCTTTTGATTATTTGCATGTGTCTATCCTTCTCTCTGAAGAGAAAAAATTCAGACAAATTAAGAAAAAAAAAAATGGTGGGGAAAAGAGTTTATGGATTTAGTACAAATTTCTCACTACCTTAGTGCTCACTTGGCTGATCAAACCTTCACCTGGATAAAAGCAGCATTTAAAACAATGCCCATTTCCATCTCCACTGGGCTAATAGCTAAAAATATAAAATGTTGTAATCTGTTAAACAACAAATTACAACATTTTATGAACAATTTAAAATAATCATTCAAAATATAAAATTAACAATGGGGAATTCCCATGGTGTAATGGCTAAAGTGCTAGACTCAATTAGACTCCAGTCACAGTATTACATTTTCTTTTGGACTAATAACTTTAGGAAAGGTATGAACCCCCTATACTTCAGCTATAGGTTAAATAATATCATAGCTGTTATTCTACAAGGATGGCTTTGGCATTAAGTAATACACAAAAGTTGATAAACCATTAAGTTACCAAACCAAACCTAAAATTAACATCAAGTTGTAACATTTAATAGGCAATAGTGATGTAAAAATGGGAATTCTCAGGTCAGAGTTCAGCCCACCAGGGTATATGTACTTCTAGGCAAAGGTACAAGTAATGGCTACTTGAGTTTTAAGGTTTAAAGTACTAAAAGGAGCATTAAAATAATTAAAGAAATTTTTGTCGTTTGCTTCATATAAATACAGTTTAAAATCTGAGACAATATCAAAAGAACCCTACCTCTGCCAAAGAAGAAATCTAAAATATGATAGGATAAGGATAATCAAATCCACTAATAGAAACAGAACAATCTAAATATTTGAAAATAATTAAGATTTAAAAACTTCTAAATGATAAAAATATTTTTGAATACAGTGAAATAATGATAATTAAAACATCCAAAAATATCATATGAAAAAGCCCTATGCAAATCCTTAAAAAAATAAATAAATAAAATCAAAAAAAGGAAAAATAAATCAAACTATATGATATAAAAATAGCTGCATTTTAAATTTGAACTAATGAAACATTGAATTGGGATATTTGATTGGGTAATCCAAGATAAGTTATGAATGATGAAAAAAAACAAAAAAATAAACTAACAAATGAAAAAACAAAAATACTCATTAGAATAAGGTGTAGAAATAAACCTAAATAGAAAGAAATTGTGCAATGATTTTAACTTAATGAAAACTGTCTCTGGCAAAAATTCCCAATTTCAATACAAAAAAGAAAAAGCAAAATGATAGAACAGCAGTTTGGGATTATTGCCCCCCCTACACATTTAATTCACCCCTCCCCCACATACACATGCATTTCATTCACCCCCACACATGCACATATTTCATTCAAGATCAAACTTATAATTATGTGGGATGCTAAAAAAGATTAGCAGAGATAAGAGGAAGTCTGCTTTTACACAATACATTAATTTATGAACACATTTTCCTTCTTTTGAGGCTGTTACAACAGAACAGAAATTATTTCATCACTATATTTGAGTCATAAATCAGCACACACAGATTATATAAAACTCAGTGCCAGATTTCAAACCTCATCACAAATTATTATTTGCTATTTCAGTGACAAAGGCTCATGACCCTTACCCTACCTGTACTTGATGACTTAGATACAACCCCACCCTTGGAAAAAAAAAAGAAAAAAAAGAACACACACACGCAATTTAAACAACGTGTTTGCGTGTGTGTAAGTGAAATTTCAGCAAATGTCACTAAGTCACATTGGGAAGATTTTTTTTATAGGTTAATTTCTTTAGGGAAGACCGACTTAATTTTTTTTCCCTTTAGAAGCTTCCATACTTACAATGTCTAGAACTTTTAAATGTTTACTGACTCAAGTATTTACAAATTTGAATGTAATTAAATTATGAAACAGGTGAATCAAAAGTTTTGCAATATTTTGGTAGATTCTAGTTTGTAGCCCATATATCATGTGACTGAAGCAGTCCAAGTCATGGAAGGTACCCACTGTGGTTGTTAGCATTATGTTATGCATTGCTGTAGTGTGTATGATTTGAAAGCTGCACAGATGAACATGTAAAGTATTCTAATTTGGGAATTTACTCTTTATGAGTTTCAACTGGACCATAATGGCATGGACACAACCAAAAGCCTTTGTTATGTGAAAAGTAAAGGTGCAGTTGATCACAGTACAGTCAGCAAATGGTTGAAGAAATTTTGCTGAGGTTGCAAGAACCTTGATGATCAGGCAAGGTCAAGTAAATCTAAAAGTGTGGATTCCAAAACCATACTATACAAAGCTATAAAAGCAAATCCGGTAAGTAAAATGATGACCCAAGTGAGTAGTGATAAAAAGTAACAAATTGCTCTTCAGAGTCAAAATTAATAATAAAGACTCATATCTGCTCAGAAATTGGTCTCTACATGAACTAGGATAAAATTGATGGTTTGGTTTGGTTTCTTTGTTTAATGTCATATCAACTCTTTATAGGTTATTTAATGCCAAAGCCATTCTCCTAGAAGAATGGTAGTGGTACTATTTAACCCATAGCTTGGTAGGATAAAATTGAGTTTATTTGTCTTGATCAAGATGGCGCCATTTCATCAGTAAATGGCATCTACTGAAATTGATATCAGCACATGCATAGGTAAAGCACTGACTGCTATTAAGAAGTTTTTGACCATATGGGAATCTGATCTATGATAAAATAAAACAGGAATTCTTTCAAGCTATAATCATGTCAGTACTACCGTATGCTTGCAATAACTGGACACTAAATGAAAGGCTTGGAGAAAAAGCTAGATGGGAACTACACAAGGATGCTGTGTGTATTATTAATCAAATTTTGAAAGTAGCACTTTACAAAACAGCAGCTGTACAGCCACTTGTCTCACAAGCCATCTGAGCAAGACAAGTTCGACGCTGATAGAGAAGCAAGGATGAACTCATAAGCAATGTTCTATGGATTCCTACACATGGACACATCAGTGTTGACCAGTAAAAACTTTCATCAGCTGTGTGTGGACACTGGGTGCCATCTGGATGACTTACTTAGAGCGATTGGCTGTTAGGGATAGATAGCAAGAGAGAGAGAGAGAGTTAAAGCAATCCATACTGTAGACACAGCTTGACAAGGATGATATTTGTTATCATTTTAATTCTACAATGTCATCCAGTTCATGTATTTTTGTTTTTGCTGTGTGTATATGTAATCATTGGTATGAAAGTTATGATGAATTTGTTAAATAAATCCTACCAATGATAGGTGGGAATAAATGTAATCTAAAGGAAGATGGTTTCTTTGTCTTAATGGCATATCAATCTCTGTGTGTTATTTAATATCAAAAGCCATCCTTGTAGAAGAACAAGAGTGGTAACATTTAACTCATAGCTGGGAGGAGGTAATTGGTTTCATAGCTTTCTGACAGGTATTAGGCTGAAAGTGAACATTTGAACTCACTATGATGTCACAGACCAGTACGTTAGCCATTACATGATGGAAACTCCTTCCACTTAGAGATAATGGGTAGCAGGGAGATTAATGCTACAGATGATAGCAATAGTTTGGTTTCTTAGTTTAAGAGCATATCAATCTTCATGGGTAACTTAAAACCAAAGCCATCCTTGTAGAAGAACAGCAGTGATACTATTTTACTCATAGCTGAAGGAATAAGGGAGTTCATACCTTTCCAAAGGGTGTTTGTCTAAAAGTGAATGCAATAGCACAACCGAAGTTTGAACTCACAAGGCCGCAGTTCAATACTTTAGCCACTAACACCATGGGGTTCCCCCTGATGTTAGCAATAATGAGAAATGATAGATTATGAAGCAGAATATAATGTCTTGAAAAAAAAGAAAAAAGAAAAAAAAAAACATATATATATATATATATATATATATATATATATATATATATATATATATATAGCCCATGAGGTTAAGTTTATGCGGTTGCATAACGCCAACTTGGGAAGACGTGGCCTTAGAGGTGACCGCGTTCTCTGTAGGGTAACATCATACTTAAAAAACGTACCTTCAAGACACATCAGGTTAAGTGGTCACGCATTTCCACCATGACTAGTTAATTTGGCATCGCTTGTGCGTGGCTTGGACCGGTGGCCCAGGTGTAGAGTTTTGGCCTCTGCATCCTGTGGTTGTTGGTTCGATCTCCAGTGGTGGAGATCACGGTATGCACAGCTGATGAGACCTAATAAGGTCGAAACAACTGTTCAGTGTTCTGTATGTTGCATGTAAGTGATTGCCGGATTTTCTAGTCATGGTGATTCCAATTAATATATCTATCATCAGATACTGAAGAGTCATCTTGAAAATTTCACTATGGTAATTATTTTCATAATGGAAAATTTAAAGGACATCAGAATTAAGTGTTCAAATGCGGCAAACAATACTTTTCAGAAAAGGAGATAATACCTCATTTACAGTTGCATTGGCAATAATAATATTTATTGAATAAATAAATATAAATTTGGCACTAGGCCATAAAAAAGGTGGGGGAAGAGACTGGTCATCACTACCTTAACTTTTAACTTGACTAGTTCCATTTGCTGACCCAAAACATACAATAGTCCATTCACCGTAACAATTCAATTATTCAAAAATCTTTTGCCCTACAGTCACTAAAACAAGCCAATTGCTCTATGCATATCCAACTTAATGCCATATTTACATAATTGTAAATGAGAAGGGGATCCTAAAGAAATTTATTTACAAAATTAGATATTTACAATTAAATGAAATAAAAAAAGTAAAGATATATACAATCAAAAAGGATGAAAGTTAGAATTGAGTCTCTCAGCTCACAGACTAAAATGGCAGAAAAGCTAGTTCCCTTGGTTAAAAAAACAGTGTCAGGGGAAAAATACTCTCCTCACACATCATTGGCAATGATTGACACTAAAAAATTCAGTGGACTTATAGTCTTAGAGGAAGAGTCCATTTATGCATTTGAGATAGTCTTTTAGTTTGGAAGGTTCCATGATACAATTTTTACCAAAATGGATTCTTTTTTTTCTCCAATCATGAATATATAAAGGCCAAGTTCATGGCACTTCCACTGTTTCATTTTTTAAATATTCTGGTCTCAAAGACAAAAAATTAATTTAATGAATGAAACTAATTACAAAATAATGATATAATAAATAATGAAAATATAAAAAGTTAAAATAAGTAAATATTTTAATAAAATGTTCATTAAGTCTGTCAATGCACAATAAGTTTCTCAACAAAAATGGCATAGTAGGAAATTAAATAGAGCAACACACTTAAAATGGTTTAAATTAGAGAATAATCAATTTCAGTTTAATTTGCATATGAATGATAATTTTGTGGGGTTTTTGTTTATCATTGACATTTAATACTGTGTGCCCCCCCCAAAAAAAACAAGCATTGGGTCCCTGTCAAGGATCCTATTTAGGAAGGATTCTAGTTAGCATTTCATAGTCATCTCCATCGTATAAAAAATTTGAACATCGATTTTTAATTATTCAAATTCTTGATAGAATAGCAATAATTATGAAATGATAATTAGAATCCTTCCCCTTTTCCTAAATAGATCAATTGATTGATTGATTTTAATGAGATGTCAACCTGTCTGGGGTTATTTCATGCCTCGAGGTTAGTTAATTGTGCACATCTTACATTTACCTTTTACTCGGTTGTTTTTTTAAAGAGTTTTTTGCACATGGTTATACAATTTCAAGTATTCCTATGAAATACAAATAATTTGAAAACAGATCTATTTGGTCCATAGAGAAGACCTAAAAAGGTACAACCAGTCTGAGTAAGAGTAGAACTGGGAGTAATGGCAATGAAGAGGTACTTTAAACTCCTCAGAGCTCCAGAACTGGAGCCTCATCACCAGGTATAGTTTAATCTCAAAACACAGACATCCTTTTTTGGAGATAGGGGGAGTTTTAAATCTCTGCAGATGATGTAATCAGTGAATTCTTAGACTCACTAATAGAAAATTTCCCAAATAAAGGCATTGATATCATTATGAACCAAAGTTACATACCAGAACCCAATGGATTCACTGGTTATAGAGTGTAAAAAATGATCGATTTTAACAGCATGTCAACCTGTCTAAGTTGATTTTATGCCTGGAGGTTAGGGAATTGTGTTCATCATACATTCATGTTCATATTTTTCATTGATTATCTAGTGTAAGAAGAAAAAACAGAAAGAAAAATATAAAATAGAATGAAAAAGCAAAAAAAAAAGCATGCAATGTTGAATGTCAATGATAAGCAAAATGAAATTGGAAATGCAGTCCAAGAAAATTAAGATTTTGAAGGCAGTGAAGCAAATGAAATGCAAAATATGGAGGAAAAAAAGAGTTAAAATAGAATGAAAAAAAAATGTTGCAGCCAAAGGGAACAACAACAACAACATAGAAAGCTCCATGGTGGAGTGGTGAGGGAGAAAGATGAAAGGAACCGTTGCAGACAGATCAAACAATAGAGGAGACGGTGAGGAATGCAGTACAAATTTGGGATTAAAGAAAAAAGAAGTACGAACAATAGAAAAAAATTGCAGGATGTTGGAAATCGGAGATGCTGACAAATAAAAGACAAATTCTTTTGAATAATCTTAAAAATATAAAGTTGCAAGAGAGAGCCAAGAAAGTAGACAGCCGAGACTTGCAGACGTAATAACAATAATAATAAGCGTCACCTGGAATTATGATGATGATCCTACTATTATTAAATTCATATTCCTAGCAGAAAAACTACCCTATGACTAGGATTTTAGGTTTGATTTGGTTTTATGGCATATCACCCAATGTAGGTCATTTAATACCAAAATGTTTTTTATACATATATATTAAATATGATTTCTAAACACAGTTTGTAGATAACATTTTTAAACAAGCCTGAGTTCTTTTTTTTTTTCCACACAGTTAAATGCTTTCACTTATTTCCATCTAATAAAAATAATTCTATTTACTATTAATCATTTGTTTACACACAATTTAATGTTTAAGTATTGCTATGTGTTACTAACAACTGAATTAAACATCAGTCATTTGTTTACACACAGTTAAATGTAAAAACTTCCATTTCAAATAATTCAGTTTAGCATAAGTACACAGTTTTTTTGTTTACACACAGTTCCATTTCAAAAAGTTCAGTTTAGCATAAGGATGCAGTTTAGTTCTATTTAACCCATAGATAAAACCCTATCAGGTGCTACCACTCTGGGCAGAGTGGATCTGGGAGTGACGGCAATGAAGGAGTACTACACATTCCCCAAAGCTCCAGCATTACTGGAGCCTCACCATCAGATTGTTTAGTGTCATATCCAGAACACTCATTGAGGATGTCTTACCCCTCTACACAGATGCAGTCAGTGTATTCTGCAGCCCCAGCTGACTGTGCCAGAGAGGGATTTTATCCATCCCATTTTTTATGATAGCAATAAGCAGAAGCATAACAAATTTATAGCTAATAACATTGCTGATTTATAAATATTGGTAAAGTTAGCTTTGGTGCATTTTTTTAATGGCATACTAACTCCTTATGGGTTATTTAATACTAAAATTTGATATAAGTAATTAGCACACAGTTACAAGATTTCAGGTAATCCTATCTATTACTAATATTTTATACATAATGATATGGTTTCAAGTAACTATTTCTATTTAACAGTAATGATAATTTTTTGTTTGCACACAGTTATATGGTTTCAAATATTCTAATTTGTTTTGAAATAATTTTCAAATAGATCTATTTAACCCAAAGATAGGACCCTAATGGGAACTATCACTCCAGGTCAAAGTGGACCTGAGAGTAATGGTTATGAATGGGTACCTCTCACCACTGGAAATAGTTTAGTGTTCTACTCAGGACACTTATATATGTGTGTGCGTGTATGTGTGTATAGGTGGTGGTGGGGCTTTTTTCTGTGCAAGGGATATAGTCGACATATTTTAAACTGTGCCAGCAGTACTGATCTATGTTAGATAGCAAATATAATAACAATCATCATAAAAAAATGTCTGTCTATCTATTTATCTACATATCTATCTCTCTGTTTATCTAGCTACACTGAAGGAAAATTAAAATTGTAACTCCTTGAAGGATACCTTTGATTTTGACCAGGGCACAGTATGTACATACAAGTGAGTAATAGATATTTTGATAAAATTTTCAGTCTTGGAAATTTTGTGATGAAGCAACACTCATATCAGAAGAATGTACCATGTGCAAGCAAAAGTACAGACCCGTGTATATAATATACAGATTATCATCATGAAAGGGTCTGAGTACTGTGTATATGTACTTCTTATTTTGGAACCTGCATACATACCGATTTAAACATTTGGTCATTTACTGTACTCCAGTTATTTAACTGTACATTTAATCTTGAGTAAATTCAAACACATTCAGAGTAATTTGATTTTTTACAAAAAAACAAAAAAAAAAAAATTAAATTTTTCTGAACAACCTACTTCTTGGTAATAGACTCTTCTGATGATACAACGGAAAGAGAAATTTGTTATCTTAAACCTGACAGATAAGTAAAGTTGGCGACCTTAGTTGAGGGTGAACCAAAGGCTCCCTTTTCAATAGCTAGTACATCGAGGTGTAGAGGAAGACGCGACTCCATTCCCTAGATTGACCCACTTTACCCTTGATCCTTACCTTATGCTGAGTGTTAAACAAGGTGACATCAAGTATCACTTTTTGAGTCTTTGGTATGACTCGACCTAGGATGGAACCCTCATCTCCCGGGTCATTGACGAACACTCTACCTGATAGATAAGATTCCATAATTATTCAGAGATGAATGTGGAATATTCTGGTGATGTATTAGAAATAGAATATACTGTTATCTGAAACATAATTACTTATCCAGAATATTCTGCTAAGGAAATGTACAAAAAAAATGATATAGGTATGTCATGCTCACATTCACCATCCAGATAAGAATAAGTTTCAGTCATTTCCTTTATTTCTTTTATGGAACATTTACATATGGCAATTGGCCAAAAGCTATCATCTTTTTAGTGGCTGGTGGAGAGAAAGTCTAAAGAAATATAGCACATGGATAAATTTTAGCAATGGCTTTTTAAATGTAAAATGTCTAGTAAAAAAGAATGAAGATAATGACAGAAACTTATTCATATCTGTATTAGGAATGTAAATGTTACATTCTTTTATAATTTTGTAATACGTTATACATTTCCTTGGGATATTTTGGGCAAGGTTTAGTTTTCTTATTTAATGGCATATCAATCATTTATAGACGTCAAAATTTGATTCATTCGTAAATGTTTGATTATAATCATATCTATTTATATTTTCAATGTTCCATTGTAATCATTTCATTAAAATCACACTTAAAAAATTTTTTTTTTTTTATTTGTCTAGGGTAACAATTATTTTTTTGCACACAGTTATATAATATCAAGTAGAATATCTTGTATAATGTAATGGTAAGCACGCTAGATTAGCAGACTATTGTTAGTGAGTTTGATTCTCACTAGATGCTCCATACTTCTGGCCTTGTGCCACAACTAAGCTAAGTTTAGTAAATAACTATAATATCAAATATTCATATCTAATGGTCATATGGTTTCAAGCATTCTTATCCAATGCAAATAATTTTCAAACAGATTTATTTGACTCATAGATGGAACCCTAACAGGTACTGCCACTACAGGTCAGAGTAGACCTGGGAGTAATGGCAATGAAAAGGTACTTCATGCTTCCCAGAGCTCCAGTACTGGAGTTTTACCATCGGATGCAGTTTAAAGCGATACCCAGAACACCCCTTTGATAGAGGGTCTAACTTCTTTGCAGGGGGGATACAGTCAACATATTCTGAGCCCTCTCAAGAGGGTGTATTCAGGGCAAGTATTCAAACTTGAAAAATAAAATGCTGCAGTTTACGTCAGAGATCATTTTTAACTTGCAGATAAATAGATAGAAAATGAGTTACTGACGATATAGATAGGTAGATAGATAGAGCTTCATATATGAGACAAAGAATAAGCTGAAGTGCCAAACAATCAGCTTGAATGATTACAAAGTTCAGGATGAGATAATCTCAGGAGAAAGATAAAAATATTTTTTGATGACAATGATAAGCTGGTAATATAATTGGAAAGCTAATTATCACAGTAACATTAAGTATGCAATCAGAATAATGAAAAAACTAAGTTGAAATGAATTAGAGGGAAGATAATTACTCAAAAGCAATCATGACAATGGCTGTCGAAACTGGTTAGGAATTACTGATAATAACTACTTATATTACATAGAGGTGCATGTGATATAACAGTTATTGTTGTAGAAAGTGGACTCAGCTACCAGAGTTCAAATCCTAGAAGATGCTGTTTGCATTTCATAGAGCTAAGACCTTTCCAGTGCTAATACCTCTAAGAAAGGTATGAATCCAAATGTTTACTCTAATTAAAAGTAAATAGTAGGGTAGACTGGCTTTTTAACTTTTGTGTGGCAACCTGGTCTAGGAGAAGGAAAAAAATCTGAATTCAAACCTATTGTAGACCTGGATGGTTTGGCTTGGGTTTTCTGGCATATCAACCATTGTTGGTTATTTAATGCTAAATCCTGTTTTTAAATATATATTGAATATACGATTTCTAAACACATTTTGTAGATACACAGTTAAATGATCCAACAGTTCTATTACCTACAATTCAATTTCGCATAAATCAACCAAGTTAAATGGCTTCAAGTATTGATATGTATCACTAACAGTTCAATTAAACACCACTTATCTGTTTACACATAGTTAAATGATCAAACATTTCTATTTTAAACAATTCAATTTCACATAAATCATTTGTTTGCACACAGTTTAAATCTCAAACAGTTGTATTTGACCCATAGATAGGACCCTATTAGGTGCTACCACTCCAAGCCAGAGTGGACCTTGGAGTAATGGTAATAAAGGGTTAATCTGCATTTCCCAAAGCTCCAGCATTACAGGAGCCTCACCATCAGATTTCTTAATGTCATATCCAGGAGACTTGTTGGAAGTGAGGGTCTTACTTTTTTGCAGAGATGCAGTCGGTGTATCCTATAACCATGGTTGACTGGACCGTGTAGATCTGGAGTGGGATGGGCTCCATCAGGGTATTCCTGCCTAAGATACGCTACACGGTTAACAACCCCATGACCAAACCAGGTCATGGGGCCAGTGAGAGATATTACAGCAGTATTTGATACACAACTCAAATTGTATAAAAAGTAATTAAATTTGGTTATAATTTTAGTTCATTACAAATACTTGCAATCAACTAAGTTATAACAGAATTTAATTACTTTTTTTTAAATTGGAAAAAAAAAAAAAAAAAAAAAAAAAAAAAATTAAACATTTCTTAGTATTCAGTATTTTAGAAGAATCTAAAGAGAAATTAATTCCCAGCCTCTAAAGCACAAGATAAACACTTTAACAAAAGAACTGCAGATGGTATGAGCCAATACAGAATTGAAGAGTTTTTGTTACGATCAAACATTTATAATTGCTATTTACTTCAATTTATATTGATAAAAGAGAAAAGTTTGTTAGTCTATTCTCTATAGGCAAACAAAAAGAGTGATCTTAAATCATTTGTTTTACTAAATTAAGTATTCAAATTTAAACATTATCGATTTGATTTATGGGTAATTCTTCAAGATGCAAAATAAGTTTACATTATTACTTGATTAAGACTAAAAATCTGGATAAAAAACAAAAATACTTAAAGTAACATTCACTTAAATCAAGAAATATTTATCAACAAAATCCTGTAAAACTAAGTAAATATTGTTCTGTAAAAAAAAAAAAAATTGATAAATCTTTTTATTTTATTTTTTTTAATGTGAATCAATTTTTTATAGAAACAATCACCATTAGTAACTGTTTGATATCGATTTTTAAATTAATCACAAAAATTACAAAATCACCAACTGAATTCCAAGTCTTTACCACATAAACAATAAAAATATGTACTTCAGTTCTGATATTGATTAGAAAATAAAGAAAAATAACTAATTTTTGATCCAATTTTAAAACAAAACCTTTTCATAATATTACTAGGGTGAGTCAAAAGTTCTGCAATATTTTGGTAGTACATGAGACACAATTTGGCAGCTCCTGATGCTTTTGTCAAAATCGTGAAGGTAATGAATAACATTCGACTGTGAAATGCTGAGATCACCTGTGTGCTACACCCTGGGTTTAACTCTATTGCCTATCAATTGATGGTTTTAGGCCTACCTGACCTTGTCTGATCATTGAGGGTCTTACAACCCAAGCAAAATTTCTTCCAGCATCTGGTTACTGTACTGTTGTCAACTGTGCTTTCATCTTTAGTACAACAAATGTTCTTGGCTGCCTCCATGATATTATGGCTCATGATATGATTTACAATTTCAAATACCATAAGTTCATGAATTAGACTGTGTTGCATGTTCATTTGTGCGGCTTTCAAACCACATATGGAGTGAAGCAAAGTATGTGTCAGGGCACCAACTACCAATATACAGTGGGTATTCTTTCCACACTGCTTTGGTTATATGATATATGTGCTACAAACTACCATTTACAGTGTAACCTGGATATAAGAGAGTTGTCGGGACTGGAGAAGAAGTCTCTTATATCCGAGTTTCTCTTATATCAAGGTTTGGTCTATTTCATATACATTAACACAGGCTCTAATTTGGGACCAGAGAAAATCTCATATCTGGGTTACACTGTACCAAAATATTGCAAAACTACTGACTCACAATAGTAGTACAGCAATCTTAAAAATTTGATTTAGATAATCTTGGTTTGATTACTTTGTTTTTAATGGCATATCAACCTTTGTAGGTCATTTAATGCCAAAGCCATTCTCCTAGAAGAACAGTAGTGGTACTATCTAACCCATAGCTGGGAGGATAAGGGGGTTCATACCTTTCCCAAGGGTATTTGCCTGAAAGTGAACTAATAGCGCGACTGGAGTACGAACTTGCTTGCTACGATTCAGCAGTCCATCACTTTAACAGTTACACCATGACGACACCCCTCGCTTAAATAATCTTGGATAAATTTTTGAATTTCTAAGAGGAGGAATTATTATACACAGATGTACTTTGACTAGTGTGTTCATTTTGATTGTTACTTTAGTTAAAACATTTAGGCAATGGCATTTTCAATATTACTTTTCTTTTTTTAAAAATCAAGTTTCCATGTAATTTTCCACGGAGAAAATAGATTATTGATAATTTCTTATCCAAGTGATTCACATGTGATTAAATCATAAAAAAACTAATACGAGGAAGAGGAAGGATTAAAACAAAAACAAACAAAAGTGAAAAGAAAAAATACAAAACATTACAAACAGAAACTAAAGCATTACATATTTAAAGATAAAATGATAATGTTTAAAGGACAACGGGGAAAAAAAAGGGATATAGAAATAAGAAATAATAAAAGTTTAATAAAAAAAACAAACAAAAAAGATAAACCCCAAAACCCTAAAAGAAACGTAAAAATAAATAAAAGTCATTTCTTCTCCAACCATAAAGATAAGCTGATAAAAACATCTCAGAATTCCATAAAGCCTCATTAGAGCTCATCACAGAAGTATTATTCTTAAGTATTTTGAGTGGATGAATGTTAGAACCTGAAACAGGCCTCTTGGGTTTAAGTGGGAGGGGGGGGAAACAATCTAAAAATACAAATATAACAAAACAAGCATAAATACTCTGAGATGAAAAAAAAAAAGGAAAAAAGGTAAGAGACAAAATACTTTGATGAAATAATTCTGAAGTATATTTTTAGCAAGATTCTATGCATACAGAAATATGAACATTCTATAAATACACAACAAAAAGATTTAAACAAAGAAAAATTCTTATACATAGTATTTCTGATTCTTCCAACAAATACTTTGATTGATTTTAATGACATGGCAACACATTGAGGGTTATTATATACCCAGACATTAGTTAATTATGTACATTGTATGTTTATATTAACATTTTTAGTATAGTTTCTTAAGAACTTTTTGTATGTGGTTATATATCAAGTATTTGGATTAGATACAGAATTTATAAACAGATTTATTTGACCCATAGATAGGGCTCTAACTGGTACTCCCACTCTGAGTTGGAGTGGACCTGGGAGTAATGGCAGTGAAGGGAAACTTTGCACTATCCAGATTTCTACAACAATAGCCTTACCACCATATGCTGTTAATATCATACCCAGGATGCCTTTGATTAATATTGAATAGATTGCAATAACTGAAACATTTTAACTGTTTCGACAGTTAAAATGTTTCAGTTATTGCAATCTATTCAATATTAATCATCTGCTTGCATGTAGTGAAGTGGTTACGAGTATTGCTATTTAACACTAATTACTTAAGTTTTAAATACTGCTATTTAACACTAATAATTCGATTCAACATTACGCATTCATTTGCACACAGGTAAGTGGTTCCAAGTATTGCAATGCATCACGAACAATTCAATTAAACACCAGTCATTAGTTTACACAGTGAGATGATCAAACATTTCTATTTTGAACAATTCAATTTAGCAAAAGTCATTTGTTTAATCACGAAAACTATCAAAAGTTAGACAAACCAGACATGCAGGACACTACTGGAGAAGTAAGGACGAACTCATAAGCGATATACTCCAGTGGACCCCTTCACATGGACGAGCAAAGGCAGCATGACCAGCTAGAACATATATACAACAGCTCTGTGCTGATACAGGATATAGCTTGGAAGACCTCCCGGGAGCAATGGACGATATAGATGGGTAGCGAGAGAGGGTCATGAAGATCAGTGCTGACATCATGATGATGAAACCTAACATATAGGTATGTATTTATCCAATTACTTTGTGTAATGAAAATTGGGAAGAAAATCAGCACTCACTCCAGTGCAAACGTCAGCGCATATACTCCACATGCAAGATCTATTTCTTTGACTAGAAAAAACATGGCTGCTCCGAGTGAGCTTATATTGCAAATGGTCATGTATTTTCATGCCGACAGTCACGTAAAACCACGGAGAGCGAAGACACACATGCAAATGAGGGCAGGCAGAAAAAGAAAAGAAAAACAACAGACGTCATCACTCGGGGTCTTTTTGATTTTGCGTTGGACACGAATTGATTAGAGGAGAAACAGTGGTCAGTTTAAAGAGAGAAAAGAGATGAGAATTATCGAATACCAAAGGAGGTGTTGGCTAGTGATTGTGGATTTTTGCAGTTGAGAGACGCAGTGGCAACTCTATCTGGTACACTTTGCCACAAGCAGGATGCCACACAGGGTTAATTTCTAAGTGGACTTTAACTGGGATAGTTTCATCAAGATCAAGACTACATTGTTTATTTACAGTATTGTGTTAATTTTGATTGTATTACAGTAGGTATGAAAGTATAAGTGTTTGAATTTTTTCTATTCATGTCATTGGATGTTGAAGAATTATTTTTGTAGGCGAGCAAAGCTAACTTTGATTAAATAAAAAAAAAAAAAAATGCACAAAAAACACAAAAATGCAGTTTTCCTTCTCCTAGATTGGTTGCCATGCCAAAGTTAAAGAACCTAATCTTCTTTACCATTACCAGACCCAGACAAAAGCTAAGCATTAAGATAAAAAAAGTTTTTAGTCAACATTGTTTGCTATTTATAATATCTATGTATATTTATCCATTGGCCAAGTGGTTATAGTGTTCGTCAAAGGCCCTGGAGACCAGGGTTCAATCCCAGGTTGAGTCATACCAAAGACTCAAAAAAATGGTACTTGATGCCTCCTTGCTTAACACACAGCATTATAAGGTATGGATTCAGAGTAAAGTGGAGCAATCAAGAACTAGCACTCTTCCATACACCTCAGTGTAGTAGCTATTGAAAAGGGAGCCTTCTGGTCACCTTCAACAATGGTTGCCAACTTAGCTTTTTTTATGTATATATGTACAAATATTATAAATAGTAAACCAAGTAACATAAAAACTTTAGTATGTTTGGAATATTTAAGTAAATACAATAGACAACATCAAAATTTAGACTATAGTTGTTTATTTATGACATTGCATAGATTTTGATTGTATTAAGGTGGGGGGCTCATGGCATAATGGTTAAAGCACTGGACTGTGGAATCATAGTAAACGAGTTTGAATTCCAGTTGTGCTATTACATTCACTTTCAGATAAACACCCTTGGGAAATATATGAATTCCCTTATCCTCTTAGTTATGGGTTAAATAGTAATACTACTGTTCTTTTAACCGGCTCATTGGCCTAGTGGGTAGAGTGTTCGTCAATGGTCCAGGAGACCTGGGTTCAATCCCAGGCCACATCATACCAAATACTTTAAAAATGGTACTTGATACCTCCTAGCTTAACACTCAGCAATATAAGGTACGTATCAAGGGTAAAGTGGAGCAATCTAGGGAAAGGAGTAACGCCCTTGACTAGGTTGCCAACTTTATTTAAAGTAGTTTTGAAAAAATAGATGTGAATGTTTTCTCTTTATAGCAATGGATTTTGAAAAAATATTTTTGTAGGCAAGCATGAGCAAAAGATTGGGGTCATTCATTAGCCGCAATATATGATAAATATATGAGTATATATTAAGCAGGGATTTGTTTTACCTAATATGGTACACAGAGCATTCAATTTTTATCCAATGAAAAATAAGAAAATTCAGTTTTAAGTTTTTTTTCTCCAACAATATGAAAAAACAAAAGTGACTAGTAAAACATTTTATACAGGTTGTGTGTCTCCCTGTTTCCCATCTCACAGGAACCTTCTTAAACAAAAACAAAAAAAAAAAAAAAAAAAAAGAGAGAAAAAAGGAATAATTGGTCCCATCTCATTAGAGAACAATCTTACCAGCCAAACATAAAAAACAACAGATAACTTAGATAAAGGTATTTGTATAGAACATGAATTTTAAAAGGTAAGGATAACCTTTAGCTCAAAGGACTAAAAAAAAAATAAATGAATAAATAAAAAAAAAGATTAATAGAAATATCAGCTCTGCTCTGAGAACAGAATAGAAGGCCAGGAGGTAAGAGGAGGCCCATTAACTGCCTATACAAAGGCCAAATAATGACAATCACTTGTCAAGAGAAAGTACTTTCAGAAAGAAGGGCTTCAAAAGCAATTTTCATGCCCTCCCTAACCCTATTTTTCTTATATATATATATATATATATATATATATATATATATAAGGAGTGGATCATGAACTTACAATTTAGCTATCATTCAGTAATCATTTCAATCATGCTATACAAAGAAAGTGACTGTGGCAATATATGTAGGCATTTGCTTTCTGTTGTTTATATATAGAAATACTGAGAAAGTAGATAATTTTAGGCTTTAGAACAAAATTCATAATAGCAAGCTTGCTGGCACTAAATATAGCCATTAATTTCATCATTAACCTTTGCAGTGTGTGCGTGTATATATATATATATATATATATATATATATATATATATATATATATATATATATATACCAACCCAACCTCGCTATATGAGTTTTATGGGCTTGAATTGGGTTAACATACCAAGAGCTTGATCTGCCCCATTATTTACCTATAGCAAGAAAAAAAATTGTTGGATGTATATTTTTCCCAAAGGTATTAGGGTGATGAGAAATGCAAACAGCCTAGTTGAGGATTTGAACGAGGGTTGCCATGTCCATTTCCTACAATGATAACCATTTCACCATGAGCGCCTATATATATATATATACATATACACACACACACACAGTGAAGTGAAATAAATATTCGTACACATGAAAATTTTTTATTTTTTTATCTTTCAGACATAGCCAGAACAAAATTATTTAATACATTTACTGTATAAGGATATATTCTATTAATATGTGTATATAAACCCAGGTTACAATTAATTTTACAGAAATTAATGCCATTTATTCATTTTTATGAGAGAAAAAAGTAATCATGCAGTACAACATCGTCGCAAAATTTTTCTAAATTGTTCCAATAATGCTATCAGCATCAATAGTTAGCCTTCTAGAATGTTACAATAATGTTATCAGTAACTATAGTGAGTCTTAAAATCCTAACCGGAACTTTCTGCAATTGCTTGTCATATGAGAGTCTCTGATCATGGCAAGAAGTAGAGAATTAAGTAATTTACAAAAAACACTGATTGTTAAGCTTTAGAAAGGTGGAGAAAGTTATAGAAATATTTCAAGAAACCTGAATATTCCTGTTACAGCGATAAGTTCATTCATTGCAAGGTTTAAAAGATGTAACACAGTTGAAAACAAAAAAAAGAACGAGTACTCCAAGGAAGATTTCTCCTAAATTATCAAGAAAATCAGGATGCCTGATTAATCAAAATCCAATGGTTATGTGTGAAGAGCTGCAGGAAGATTTGTGTTCATCAGGATGTAGTGAAACCAAACAATAAGTAATGAAATGTTGAGGAATGATCTAAAATCACGGAAACCAAAGAAAACTTCTTCTATTGAAACGAAATAGAGATGCAAGGTTGAAATTCATAAGACCGCATAAGGAAAAGGAAAATTTGTTTTGGGAAAGAGTATTATGGACAGATGAACCTAAAATTGAGTTGTTTGGTCATAATTATTGAAATCATGTGAGGAGGAAAGATGGCGAAGCTTACCAAAGAATATGACAATGTCAAATTTGACGGTGACAGTATATGGGGATATTCTTCAGTGAAAGGTGTGGGTAAAACATCAGTAATAGATGGTAAAATGAATGCTCAAAAGTATAAACAGATCTTGCAAGAAAATTAGATGTCTTCTGTTGAGAGTCTTGAGCTACCTTCTGATTACATTTGCCAGCAGGATAATGATCCCAAGCATACAGCTAAATCTATGAAGAAGTAGTTGTCTGAAAATAATGTTAATGTTTTGCAATGGCCAGGTCTGTCCTAGGATTTGAATCCAATTGGAAACTTGTGGTGATTTTTGAAAATTCAAATCTGAAAAAGAGCACTAGCAAACATCAATAATCTGAAGACAATATGCCAGAAAGAATGGTACAAAATACCTACTAATTATTGCAAGAAAATAATTGAGAACTACAAGAGATTAGTGGCTGTTGAAGTGAATAAAGAGTATTCTACAAAGTATTAAATGAAGATAATGCATTATTTTTTGTACTGTGCGATTTCTTTTTCACTCATGAAAATGAATAAATGGCATTAATTTCTGTAAAATTCATTGTAACCTAAGTTTATATACACATATTAGTAGAATATATCCTTATACAATAAATGTATATAAAAATTTTGTTCAGGCTATGTTTGAAAGATAAAAAATAAAAATTTTCATATGTACGAATATTTATTTCACCCCACTTTGTGTGTGTGAGTGTGTGTGTATATATATATATATATATATATATATATATATATATATATATATATATATATATAATCATCATGTCGTGCTGGTAGTACGGATATCCCTGACCCTCTCTCGCCACTCCTCCCTGTCGTTCATCGCCCTAGGCAGGTCTTCAGGACAACATCCCGTATCCTCACATAGCTGCTGAATGTATGTTCGTGCTGGTCGTCCTGCTTTTGCACGGCCATGTGTGGGGGTCCATAAGAGTACATCTCTTATGAGTTCGTCCCTGCTTCTCCAGCAGTGTCCTGCATGTCTGGTTCGTCTAACTTGAATAGTTTTCGTGATAGGAGGCAGGTGGCCTTATAGTTGGTGTCTTGTGGGGTGTTGCCGCCAGGACTTGTTCAAGATTGCTCGCAGCATTCTTGTGTAATCGCCGTCTAGCTTCTTCTCCAGCCGTTTTGTTAGAGTCCATGTAGTGCACCCATATAGCAGTATCGATGTGACCGCTGCCTGGAAGAAACTGCTTTTCCTTTTATCAGTTAGGTCTGATTTCCATATAATCGATAGCCTATTGATAGCTGTCCATGCTTTCGTTAACCTCGTGTCGATGTCCTTTTCGGTTGATGCGACGCTGCTTCCTAGGTAAGTGAATTTGTCTATATATATACACACACACACTAATACAGACAGAGTAATGTATTTGGATGAGTGCTTTTATCTTGGCCTACTGGATTAAAACATTGGTTGAAATGTATCTAGTTACCTCGCAATTGTAATCTTAAAAATTCAGAGAAAAACATTACATATATAAGTAAAAGTTGGCGACCGTAGTTGAAGGCAACCAGAAGGCTCCCTTTTCAATGGCTACTACACTGAGGTGTAGGGGAGGGCACTACTCCTTTCCCTGGATTGTTCTATTTTACCCTTGATATGTACCTTATATTGCTGAGGGTTAAGCAAGGACTGATCCAAGGTCTCCTGGACCATTAAGCGAATACTCTACCCACTAGACCAATGAGCCATTGTTTTTCTCTGAATTTTAAAAATTAGGAATTAACTTCATTAAACCTAGATGCACTCTGATTAGCATGCTCATCTTGGTTGTTGTTGCATGTTGGCCATTATACACTTCAGCCTTCTTTCTAACCTTGTTGGAATTTCAAACTGAACTTTTTATTTAATCTGCAGAGCCATATTGTTCTTATTCTGCTTAGAGAATATATTATATCAGATAATTCTTCTTTAAGATGTCACTTATCTCTCTCTCTCTCTCTCTTGCATTGAACCAGAGAATCTATAATCCAACTCAAGGATTGAACACACAATTGCCAGGTAACTAGATACATTTTAACCAATGATTTAATCCAGTAGGCCAAGCACTCATCTAAATACATTACTGTGTGTGTGTGAGTGTGTGTATGTGTATATATATATATATATATTTCATCAACTATTATAATTTAAGTTAATTAAAAAGTGCAGCATAAAATTTACTTATTTGGTCTTTTCATTGATCATTTAAAACAAGTTTTTTCCCTGCCAGTAATTTCAAGAGACAAATTGATTGATTTCAATGGCATGTCAGCCCAAATAAGGTTATCTTATGATTAGTGGTTAGAGAATTGCATTCATTGTAAATTTACATTAACATTTTTTGTATTGTTGTTTCTTAAGAGTTTTTGCACAGTTATATATCAATTATTCCAATCTAATTTAAATAATTTGCACACACTTGTATGGTTTCAAGTATCTTATCTAATAATAATAATAATAATAATAATAGGGTTTTAAGTAATTATTTCTATAACTGTCAACCAACAACTATTATTGAATAGTTATTTGTTTGAACACAGTTATATGATTTCAAGTAACTAATAATAATTCTTAGTAAACAGTTATAGCTTCAAGTAACTATTTTAAATACAGTTTGCAATTATATAGTATTAAGAATTCAAAAATGAATAATTTTTCAACAGACCTATTTAACCCATAAATAAGACTAACAGGTACTATCATTCTGGGTCAGAGTGAACCTGAGAGTAATGGTAATGATGTGTACTCTACACTTATCAGAGCTCCAGAACTCGAGCTTCACCACCAGAAACAGTTTAGTGTTATACCCCCCACTTTTTTAATTTTAAGCCTTTGCAGGGGATACCATCAGCATTTCCTAAGTCCCAACTAACAAGGTGATGTAGGTAATAACAGGTTTGGTTTGGTTTTATTGCATATCAGCCATTGCTGGTTATTTAATGCCAAATCCTGTTTTTACATATATATGAAATAAATATGATTTCTAAACACATTTTCCAACTAAGATTCTTAAATGAGCCTGATCTCTTTTCAATTAAATGGTTTCAAATATTGGTATATAAGTCACAATTCAACATCAGTCATTTGTTTGCGTACAGTTTGTCCTATTTGATTCATAGATAGGACCCTATCAGAGTGGACCTGAAAGCAATAGCAATGAAGGGGTACTCCACATTCTCCAAGGCTGGAGCCTTGACATCAAATGGTTTAATTTTATATCCAGGACACTCATGGGAGGAAGGGTTATAACAGGTAAGTACAGCTAATTATCATAGTTTTATAATAATGTTTATGATAAAAGCATTTTCACTGTGGCACTAATATTTTTTATTAGGATTATAAAACCAAGTATCAGCTTGTATCTACAGAAGGAAACAGGGAAATTTATATACATTTTTTTTGTATGTTAAAAAAGGAAACAAAACTTTCCTGTATTTTTAAAAATGCTTTTTAATGGCAAATCACATTTTTCACTTGAATATGATGAGACCATTAATAGTCAGCACATCTCACACTTTTAACAAAGCAGCTGATTCAATGCAAATATGCACTGTTGCTGCTGCAGTCAGTGATGCATATAAATGTATCAGGCAAGAATCTTGGTTATGTCAATAGAGTTTTTCTACAGCTTCTTATTTGTGAAATAGATATCACTTGGAAAAATACTGTTATTGTATCAAGTACCAATTATTGAAAAATCGAACCTAATAATTTTTATTGATTGATTTTGATGGCATGCAAACCTCTCTAGGGTTATTCTATTCCTAAAAGCTTGAGAATTACATTCACTGTAGGTTCATATTTACATTTTTTTGTGTAGTTTAAGAGATTTAAAAATTTTTTTTTAGACAGTCCTATTGAATATGAATAATTTTTAAACAAAACTATTTGATCTATAGATACGAACATGGTAAACATACATAACAAAAAGATTTAAAGAAAAATTCTAATATACAGTATTTCTTGCTCTTTCAACTAGAGCAAATCTTTTGACTGATTTTATCAGCATATCAACCTGTTTGGGGTTATTTTATGTCTAGAGGTTAGGGAAATTCATTTATACATACATTTTTTCAATAGTTTAAGAGATTTTTTTTAACCCATGGTTATATATCAAGTATTCCTATCTAATAGAAATAATTTGTAGATTTATTTGATTCATAGATATTACCCTAACAGGTACTACCACTCCAGGTTAGAATGGACCTGGGAGTAATGACAATAAGGGGTACTGCACACTCCCCAGAGCTCCAGAAATAGAGCCTCATCACCAGATGCAATTTAGGGTCATACCCAGTTTACCTTTTTTGGGGGAGAAAGGAGAGGTCTTACTCCTCTGCAAGGGATACAATCAGGCACTACTGATAGAGTGATTAATAATTTTGAGAAGATTCATTAACAAATCTTGTTCAAACAAATGAACCTTTTATTGTGTACTTTGTTAGGACAATATATTCTTCCGCCTTCAGTGTAAAATAGAAGCTATATTACAAAAAAACAAAAAGAATTTCTTTGAGAGAAAAATAGCAAGAAAGAAAAAAAAAAAAAAAGAGTGTGAACATAAACATACCAATTAGATTTGTCCATTTCAGCACTGGTGTGTATAGATATAACTATAGCTTGGTTCCTTTTGTTTAATGGCATATCAACCTTTATGGGTTATTTAATGCCAAAGCTATCTTTGAAGAACAGTAGTGATACTATTTAACCAAAAGCTCGGAGGATAAGGAGGTTCATACTTTTCCCAAGGGTATTAGTCCGAAATTGAATGCAATAACACGAATTCAAATGATGTTGCAGTCCAGCATGTTAGCCACTACACTTCAGAGAGTCCCCCTATAGATAGGTAGATTTGGTTTCTTTCTTTGTTTAATGACATATAAACTTTTGTGGGATATCTAAAGCCATCCCTGTCGAAGAACATTAGTGATACTAATAATAACTGGAGGATAAAGGGTTTCATACCTTTCCCAAGAGTATTAGTCTGAAAGTGAACATAATAATATGGCTGGAGTTTGAACTCACTAAGGTGTCAACAGTCCAGCATGTTAGCTACTATGCAATGCTTGGTTGGTTTCTTTGTTTAATGGCATATCAACTCTTTTTTAGGTTATTTAATGCCAAAGCCATTCTCCTAGAAGAACAGTAGTGGTACTATTTAACCCATAGCTGGAAGGATAAGGGGGTTCATACCTTTCCCAAGGGTATTTGCTCGAAAGTGAACATAATAGCGCGACTGGAGTACGAACTCACGTACTACGATCCCGCAGTCCATTGCTTCAACCATTACACCACGAGGACACCCCTACTATGCAATGGGCACTTCCTCAGATATAATCATGAAGGTGTACTTCATAAGTGATGTTCTCCTATGGACCCCTTCACATAGCTGAGCAAAAGCAGGGCAGCCAGCTTGAACCTACATACAGCAGCTCTGTGAGGACACAGGGTGTAGCCCTGGGGACCTACCAAAAGTGATGAATGAGAGGGAGGGGTGGCGAGAGAGGGTCAGGAATATCCGTGCTGATGGCACAAGATGATGATGACTTAGAGTAACAATTATCATCGTAGTAAATGGAATCAGTGACCCAAGTTCAAATCCTGAATGAGGCTGTTTGTGTTTCACTTCATGCTAATAACTTTACGAAAGGCACAAATCCATCTGTTCTCCCTCCAATTATGGGTGATAGGATATACAGGGTTCTTTAGCCATGGTAAGGCAACAATTCTAGCAGAACTCTGAATTCAAATCAGCTGTAATTCCCTTAAAAATTGACCTTGTATCAGACAGGGTAGATAAAGACACACTTCACAGGTGATGATATACAAATTTAATTGTTGCTTCCATTGAGCCTCTAAATGCTCCCTGGTGATATAATTTTGGTTACTGCACCCTTCATACTTTCAAATACTATCCTTAGTGGAGGGGGGTACAGACTTGACTGAAACAGATAAATCTTGTATTCATCACTGTAGAGAGAGAGTTGTTACAAAAAAATGTTTAATAGTATAAATGAGGAGATGACTGGATCATGTTAACAACTATAAATTGTTGATGATAACTTTATCTACAGCTGAGAACAGATGGCAGTAGATCTTCTGCAAGAACCATGTTTGTATTATCATAGTGAGTTTGATTGTGTTTTATGGTAAATCAACCCTTGTGTGTTATTTCATATATATATATATATATATATATATATATATATATAACCCAATATCCTCATTAAAAAAAATAGACAAAACTAATATTAATGTCATTCTCAACAAATCTGACTAACTCCAAATTACAAAAAAAATACAAGAAAATCACAAAAATTTATAAAAAGTCCACAAAACCCCAATTAATCAACTTATGCGGGTTGGTTGTTTAGGTTTTATGGCATATCAACCTTTGTAGTTTATTCAATGCCAAATCCATTTTTAAACAAATAATCAGTTCTATTTCAAACAATTCAGTTCAGCATAAGTACACAGTTTAATTGTTAAAAACATTTCCATTTCAAGCTATTCAGTTGATTCAAACAGAACTAATTCAAACAATTCAGTTTAGCATAAGTATGCAGTTTAGTTCTATTTAACCCATAGATAAGGCCCTATCAGGTGCTACCATTCCGGGCTAGAGTGGACCTGGGAGCAATGGCAATGAAGGGGTGCTCCACATTCTCCAAAGCCCCAGCATCACTGGGAACCTCACCATCAGATTGTTTAGTGTCATATACAGGACACCCATTGGGAGAGGGGTCTTATCCCTCTGCAGAGGCACAGTCGGTGTATTCTACAGCCCCAGCTGACTGGGCAAAATCAACTTGTTATATACTGTAACTGAACATTAATAGGTAAGTTCCAATCCTCATAAATATGTTTGACACTATTGTAAGAGGGGTAATAATGCTGACTAAGTGGTACACCATGAGCAGCCGTTTACCTTTTTCATGCCGTTGGCAAATATTAGATTTTGTGAATGTTATAAAGATTTCCATTTTATTTCCAACCTCCGATTTGATTATTTCTCTTTTGCTAGGTTACAACACAACTGAAATCCAAAATCAACAAACTTATCACAGCCAATAATGCACAGTAAGATTGCTTCAACCTTTCAAGAATCACAGTAAACTATAAACCCAAATGTATCTCCAGAATAGTCAAAATCCATAAACACTTTCCTTTCCAACCCATTATTTTTCAAGTCAACATATACAAGTTAATTAAGCATGTTAACCAACTCATAACAGCTAACATGACCAGCAAATCCAGCCATGAACTCATTAAAATTTTATTCACTTTAAAAGCTAACAACTAAATCATAGCCTCATACTCAACACTGAAAATCTGTTCACTGTTGTTCCCATGAAAAAAAAACTAAGTATTGACAGCATTATATATATATATATATATAACACACACCCCCATAATACACACACACACCATAATGACATTATACACATACACACACAATCATAATGGCATTATACACATACACACACACACACACACACACACACACACACACAATCATAATGGCATCACACACACACCAAAATGGCATTGCAATGCGGTCTGCCCTAAGATCTACTTTCAGCAGTTTCTACACAGCTTGAAAACAGTTTTTGACGATATAAAAAAAAACAAAATTTATTTACATTATGTCAATGATTAACTATTGTTATTTACTAAGCATGTCTTACAGTACCTGTTGTTACTAAAGGGTCACTCATTGAAGTGCAGAAGCAGCTTATCACTGCTTAACTTCATTGATCTGACCAGAACCTGTGCTTTCAGAGTGACTTGAATAACAGTCAAGTGTCGTAATGGTTAGAGTGTTTGCCAATAGTCTGAGAGACTGGGGTTCAATCCCAGGTTAAGTCATACCAAAGACTCAAAAAAATGGTACTTGATGCCTCCATGCTTAACAGTCAGCATTATAAGATACAGATCAAGGGTAAGAGGAGCAATCCAAGGAAAAGAGTGTAGTAGTTATTGAAAATGGAACAATTTGGCTCACCCTCATCTATGCTTGGCCAACTTACTTATGTCAGTGATATGCTCATTCTAATCAATAGCATAAATGAACTACACAATCTACAATTGGCTTTCCAAAACAATTCCATACTCAATTTTATCTATGATTATAACATGAATAATAAGCTCCCATTTCTTGATCAATACAAATAACAACATTGTCACTACCTCCCCATACTAATAGCTTACTAGTACTAATTCCTGCACAATTATAAAAACAAACGCCCCAAGCAATATAAAATAACAATAATTAAAAATCTAATATATCACGCAAAACTCATATCCTTCTCCAAAACAATTTTTTACTCAGAACATAACACATTAAGCAAATTCTCATAACAAAGACTTCCCAAACCACATTGTTGACAAACAAATAAAATGTACTATTAAAAATGTTAACACTTATTATAATGGAAATATTACGACATCAAACAAACCTAAACACATTAAACTATTTTTTATAACCAGATGAACAAAGACTATGAACACGATGAAATATCTATAAAAAAATGTGTAACAACGTCTTTCTGAATGACCAACCATAAAATAAAACTAATTACATATTATCTCTAATTCAAAACAACTAACCTCGTAATCACTAATAACTTTTCTTCCAAAATTAGTCATCTCAGTATGACCAATGTAGTGGATGAATTTAAATGTCTACTAAGAGAATGCTTCTCCAATAAAATAAGTACCTACATTAGCCTGACTACAATGACTTGGTTGAGATGTCTAACACGTCACCTATCTGACACGAGTTCTGTCTCTCAACATTTAAAAACACATTTGAGCCCCTCTACCAAATACTGAAAAATTCTAAATTTTAGACAAAAAAAAAAAAAAAAAAAAAAGCAAACAAAAATTCCAAATTCTTTAAGCTTGCCATATAAAGATTAACAAGCCTTTCTTAAACTTGATCAATTTCAAATGTAGCAGCCATGTTCTGAAATGTGTTTAACATTTATCCAACCAATTCTTCCTCTTACCTCCAGTAAAATTCTTCTCTTTTGTAAATTCCTCTTCCCACTCATTCTTCCTCAAACTCTTTATATAAATGTATGTGACTCACCATTGTGTTTGTCATTTCAATGTTTCTTCCCTCAAAGATGGCTCCATCTGGAGCTGAAAATACTTGGGGAAAAATATGGCACCTTTTTTAATTCATTCCATTCAATGTCATATGACTCATACAAAGACTTGAACAGATCAACTATAAAATTAGGCAGAAGCAAAGTGACTGTCTTATTTAATCAAACATGTTTCAAAGAGAAAATGCAGCACACACACACACACACACACACACATATATGATTTGCAAGCAAATAGTTTGTAGGTAACATGCTTAAATGAGCCAGAGCTCATTTGTTTGCACACAGTTAAATGGTTTCAAGGATTACTATCTGATGCTAATAATTCTACGAATACTAATCATTCGTTTGCATACAGTTGAATGGTTTCAAGTATTTCTATTCATTAAGAATTCCTATCTAATTTGATATTAATCATTTGTTTGCAGTTAATAACATTAATCATTTGTTTGCAGTTAATAACATTAATCATTTGTTTGCACAAAGATAGTTTCAAGTATTAGTATCTCACACTAATAATTCAATTCAATATTAATCCTTTGTTTGTATACAGTTGAATGGTTTCATGTATTGCTATTTAGTACTAATAATTCTGTTTATCAAGTATTCTTATCTAATATAAATAACTTGCACACAGCTGTATGGTTTCAAATAATTAATAATAATCCCTAGCAAAATATTGAACAGTTCTATTTGGGGGCCTAACAGGTGCTACCACTCCGGGTAGGATGGACCAGGGAGTAATAGCAATGAAGAGGTACTCCACATTACCCAAAGCTTCAGGACTGGAGCTTCACCATGAGATTGTTTTGTGTCATACTCAGGATACATGTTGGGTGGGGGTCTTAGTGAAATAAACTCCTATCGATCTGTCATTCAGCCTTTCTCAATACTCTGATCCAGAGAGACTCGGCCTGACAGTATTAAAAAAAAGGATGATGCTAAAGACAGTTTTCTCATTTATGCTTTTGATCAGTGGGAAGCCAAATTAAAACTGACAGGAGAAAGATAAAGGAAATCAATTTCGATATACTAGATCAATAAGAACAGAGGAAAGATGAAGTTTCTGCAGAAAGATGATTTGGTTTAAATATTTTCAATGTTCCATTGTATTTCTTTAAACTGCACATTTTTTTGACTAGAACAATTTTTTTACACACTGTTGTATGGTTTCAAGTATTCTTATCTAACTCTAATAATTTATACACAATTATATGGTTTCAAGTAACTATTCCAGTTTAATAATCATTTGTTTGTGCAATTATATCATTTCAAGTAACTAATGATGATAATCCTAAGTAAATAATTATAGCTTTAAGTAATTATTCTTAATACAAATAATTTATAATTATATGGTATCAAGTATTCCTATCAAATACAAATAATTTTCAAAAGGATCCATTTCACCCATAGAAGGGAACCTAACAAATTCTACCACTCTGGTTTAAAGTGGACCTATGAGTAATTGTAATGAAGGGGTAATCTATACACCCTAAAGCACCAGAACTTTAACCTCACCACCAAATGCAGTTTAATGTCACACCCAGGACACACCACAAAGAAGCAGAGATATATCCAGACTAAGCATATAATCCATATATTTTCTCATTATTCATCCTAGTGTGGTTTTGTTTTTCGGAAATAAATAGTCTCTCACAGTTCAAATGAGAGATGTTATTTTCTGCATTGTTTACCTTGATTTTCATCTGTGGTTTGACAATCTTATTTTTCATCAACAGTCCCAGAAGTTTCCTGTGGAAGACTCAGCAGTATTCAATTCACTAAACCGCAGCAATTTGATTTAGCTAACATAACTATCAATAAACTCTTCACATACAATTCATATACTAGTGTGGTGTGGTTGTGTTTGTATTAAATACGGGTTGATCAATTTTATTTTAGTGGCTTTTGGCTTCACGTTTTTATGTCCTATCAATTATAACAACATTATATTTGGGCATCTCTGGTGGTGTAATGATTAGCAAGCTAGAGTAGCAAGCCTTTACGAATCAGTTTGAGTCTCATTGGGTGCATCATTCATATAGTCTTATGCCACATCTAAGCAAAAAGCTTAGTAAATTACAACATTATTATACATTATGGTCTGGGAGACCTGGGTTCAATTTCAGGTTGTGTCATACCAAAGACTTTAAAAATGGTACTTGATACCTCGTTGCGTAACACTCAGCAATATAAGGTATGTATCAAGGGTAAAGTGGAGCAATCCAGGAAAAGGAGTAGTGCCCTTTTCTGCACCTCGGTGTAGTAGCTATTGAAAAGGGAGCCTTCTGGTAACTCTTGGCTATGGTTGCCAATAAAAATTATACATTATCTCATGACTTTTGGAAAGTTGTATTTTCTATGGTTGAAAACAAGGTAAGCATAAGAGAAGAGATAGGCAATATTTAATGATTTTTTTTTTTTTGTAAAAAGATGATAATTATCCCATTCCCCATGAAAGTAGATTCTGACTCAAAGTTTAGTTTGAGAACCCTAACATGTATTGTGTAGTGAGTTCTGGAAATTGTCCAGTTCTATCTGTATTTCTCTTTTTGCAATGCCTCAAGTATAAGGGACTGGCCTGGACACTAGCTCTTTGGGTGTTGAAAAGTTCTCAGGCAAACAAAGAAGAGAATGATTTTTTTTTTTATAAAAATTCTTTTTGAAAGGATTAAAGAAATTTAAGAAATGATGTGCTAAGTGAATTTCTGCATGAATATCTGGAAAAGAATGTATGTTTCATAGTTTGACACCATTCTCTTCTTCAGTGAGTTTTATGTGTGTGTGTATATATATATATATATATATGATTAGGAAGAGTTTGATTGCCCATTCTCAATATATGGCCAAACTATTTAATGCAGAGTTACTAAATTTAGGAGAATAGTAAACAATAATCAGCAGGAAGCCATGTTGCTGCAAGACCAAACTAATCAAAAACAATTTTAATTTCTAAACTCCAAAAGAAAAGATTAAATTTTTTACATTTTATCAATTGTCATAGTTTATCAGTAATTCTTCAACCTAGAGATATAAAATGATTACATATGCACATATGCTTTTGGAGGAGTTCCAATACTGTTTGCCAAGTCAGCTGGGGTTGTAGAATATACCGACTGCTTCTCTGCAGAGAGGTAAGACATCCCACCCAATGAGTGTCCTGTATATGACACTAAACAATCTGATTATGAGATTCCAGTAATGCTGGAGCTTTGGGGAATGTGGAATACCCCCTTCATGGCCATTGCTCACAAGTCCACTCTGGCTCCAAGTGGTAACACCTGATAGGGTCCTATATGTAGGTCAAATAAAAATAAACTGAATTGTTTGAAATGGAACTGTTTTTGACATTGAAAGTGTGTACTTATGCTAAACTGAATTATTTGAAGTAGAACCACTTATATGTATAAAAATGGATAGGGTATTAATAACCTATAATGGTTGATGTGCCATAAAAGCAAAGCAAACCAAATCAATCCAATGCTGTATTTGCAAGAGTGCTGGACTACAGCTTCCAAGTAAGTGAGTTTGAACTTCAGTTGTGCTATTACTTTCACTTTCAGATTAATACCTTTAGGAAAGATATTGAACCTTCTTACCCACCCTTAGCTATGGATTAAATAGTACCACTGCTTTTCTGCAAAGATACCTTTTGCATTGAATAACCCACAAAGCTTGATATGCTATTACACAAAGAAACCAAATACACATTTGTACATACAGGAGTGCTGAAAAATTCTCATCACAAACAAGAAGAAAAATTTATGTACAATTGCTTGATTAGGAAATATAAGATAATCAAGTGAATTAATCTTTTAAGTGTCACTTGAACTAAAAAAAAACCCAAAAAAAACAAAAAAAAAAAAATCATTTTTCTATAAAATTGAAATTTTTCACAGTACAATATTAACTTCAAAAGATATCAAATATATAATTGCGGAATTTTTTTTGTCATAAGGATTTCATAATAACAATTAGTGTTTATAAGCATTCAATGTACTTTTTTTAAATTGGCAATAAACAATGTAGAAGTTGTGATTCAAGTCTTGATCTCTTTCTCAGCATAGAAGGGTTATTTCAACTTTAATATATATATCATTCATGTACATATCGGAGTGCAGGAAAACCTCTCAATACAGCCAAGAAGAGAATAGCCTTTTTAAAATTCAAATACTATAGCTTAATTAGGAAAAATAAAACATTCAGATAGATATACCGGCATTGAAGGGTACTTCAGCTTTCTCTCTCTCTCTCATATATATATGTATGTACACACATATATATATATATATATATATGTATGTATGTATGTACATATAGAAGGGCAGGAAATTTTATTGAAAGAACTAAAGAATTGATGTGGTAAGCATGCTAAACTGCAAAATGAATACATGAAATAATATGCATGTTTCAATAACTTGTGGTCATTCTCTTCTTGGTCAAGTAGAGAATTATTCAAGTACTTGTAAAATGAGACAACTTATGTTCACTTTGCACTAATGTTCTTGGGAAAGTCATGAAACCATTTCCCTTTTTGCACAAAATTAATGTCTTGCCAGTGCCATACAATAATAGTTGACAGCAGTTAGATTAGCCGAGTATCTTTGAAAATCTGTAATTATTGTCAAAATAATTATTTCATTTCATGTAATCCACAGATTTAAAGAGATAATCTTGCTGACACAGACAATCAGATTTCAGTTTAATCTCACAGCTATATTTAATCTCTTCAAGTAAAATCCCAAGACTGACATGTATAAAATAGAGTAAAGACAGAGGAGTGGAGAAGTAGTGCTTATATAATTATTTGCTTTGATAAACATCATTTCACTTGCATGATAAGTCACTTAAAAAAGGTCTCTAATTTTTATCCTCCATCATGCATTCACTGATAACTTTTTTCCATAATGGTAGAATGAGGGTAAGTGGGTAGAGGAGGCAGAAACAGCAACTTCACTGGAAGTAAACATTTTAAAATTAACTAAGGAGAGAAAGGGACATACCCTTATAAGTTAATCAGTTAAATATGAGGGTCAATAAAGGAAATTAAAAAAAAGAATTTTTCAGAATTTTTTCCATAAACTCTGCAATGTTTGGAATTGGTTTAGAGCAAAAATATTTTAATCTCACAGAAATATTTGTTTTGAGGCTATTCAAAATGGTAACAAATAAAACAGAATGCTCTAAGCTTGAACAAAGGTCTGTCATCAAATTTTTGGTGGCTGAGAAATGCAAACCATATGAAATTTATAAAAGTATGTATGTGTACAGTGAAGAATATTTTAGTAGAAAAAATGTTTACAAATGGGTTAAATATGTGTTTGCCACTAAAAGCCTGAGCTGAATAGACTGTGGAGTGGAAACACATTGGTTCAGTAAAGAAAAAGTTCCAAGTACAGTGGCAAGTAAAGGAGGTCATGTTGACAGTCTTCTGGGACATGAAAGGACCCATCAGTATTGATTTCTTTAAACAAACAGGTGTAACTGTAAACAGTGCTTCCTACTGCCAACTCCTTCAGCAACATTCCCCTTATTTATTGAATGACCCTTGTACTTCAATTTGCAAGCAAAGAATAATTGATCTTATTTCAATAATGACAAAAATATAAAACAGCTCAAATTCTTGATATAACTGAGATTACTATAAAATGCATATAAGAATCCTTCACTTCTTTCCAGATGGAGGCGTCCATATCCTCATGAATCCAAGGGCTTCATAGATAATCTAGTTTATAAAGTAAATTATAACGAAAGACGCATATAAAAACATATATTATGACTTGTAATGTTGATAGGTGAGCCTATTAATGTCAATACATGTTTCTACACACAAAAACATTTCTTACAATTTTCTTTAGTGTAGTTACAAGCTGATGTTCTTTGGTAAACTTCCAATGAGCAAAGCGCTTTCTAGAAGTAAGAAAAGTAAAAGTGATCACTTAAATATCTTATTTTTAACAACCATCAGTCGATATTTACCACTGAATTTTATGAGAGATAAATATGTAGGAGACAATTTAGATTTGAAATTTCTGGTTTGGTTACTTTGTTTAATGGCATATCAACCATCATGGGTAATTTAACGCCAAAGAAATCCTTGTAAAAGAACAGCAGGAATACTATTTAACCCAAAGGTGGGGCGGATAAGGTGATTCATACTTTTTCCAAGGGTATTAAAAGGGAACACAATAGACAGATAGAAGTTCAAACTCATAAGGATGTCACAGTTTAGAACTTTAGCCATTATGTCATGAGGACTTACCCTTTGAAATTGTCTGATAATTGACCCCTGTGAAAATGGTAAAGTCTAAAATTGTCAAAGATTGAGTCATAAAATAATGTTAGCTTCTTACATCCTGTCTAGCACAATATAATATAGTGGAACCTTGTTTATCGAATGACTCTCAAGTTAAAAAATTTAGAGTCAACCAAAAAATCTGAGTAAAAATTTCAAACACACGAGTTGAATTGACGAAAACAGAATGTGCACGCGAATGACCATCCCAAAGCAAACTGAACATGGCTGAGTCTACCCAAGCAGCATTATTTAGCATTGTTTCAAGTTTTGGAACAAATCAGTAGTCAAACATAATTTTGGAATGAATTCTATTCGACAACTGAGGTTCAACTGTACTTCATTTTTAGTATAATATGTTCTAGGTATTTACTATATTTGAGGTAATAAGATTCTATCTTTATTACCTATGTTAACATCCTAACTTGGCTTACGGGACGAGCAATTATCTTCCCCTGAGGGAAGAGGGAGCTACGAGGAGAGGAAGAGGAGGGTTGAGCACTTTTTAGAGGGATCTCTTCAAGACAAGTTGCATGTGTTAACTCTAAAATAAAATATATATTTATCCTATTCTTGCCTGGACCTTATTTATCTTAATTAACAACCTATAACAGTAATATAGAGGCAGATAATCTACGGCATCTAAACATCAGCCTATATCAACTTTCTTTATAAGACCTAAGAGATATTCTTAGAAACAATTTTTGGGGATCAAAGGGTTTTTTGTAAGCCATCAAATATGGTTTGGTTGGTTTCTTTGTTGAATGGTATACCAATCTTTGTGGGTTATTTAATGCCAAAGCCATCCTTGTAGAAGAACAGCAGTGATACTATTTAACCTAGAGCTGGAGAGATAAGGGGGTTCATATCTTTCCAAAGGGTATTAGTCCAAAAGTGAACATAATAGCATGCCTGGAGTTTGAACTCACTCACTTCCAGGCTGCAGTCCAGCACCTTAGCCATTATGCCACAAGGAATCCTCTCCATCAAATATGGTACTTTCAATCCTTATATGGTAGCAGCTTCTCTTTTAACCAAATTTTATTTAAAAAAAAAAAAAAAAAAACTATAGACAAAACCTGTTTTAAGGGTTTTAAAAAATATTTCCACTATTTTTGCTCAAAACTTAATCCTTTCACTGTGTAATTAAATTTCAACGTCATTTCGGTAATGATACCAATTAGCCACCTGAAGATAAAACTGACATTGGGCTGATGAGGGTTGATAGGATGTTCGGAAGTTACCAAAGATGAATTTGGTACTTGCAACTTAAGGAGAGTTTTTTTTTTCTAAGCCGTTATGTAAATCTGATTTCCATGATTAATAGTAATTAAATTTTGAGTAAATATATCCACTTTCTGCAACAAAAGGGTTAATATAAGCTGCGGATGCACCCCATGGAGGCTAATAAAATTCATAGAGAAAAAGGCAGATGGGAACTACACAAGAATGTTAAGAACTATTTTGAACAAATTCTGGAAGCAACACCCCATGAAACAACAGCCACTTACTCCTTGCCCCCATCTCAAAAACTATTCAAGTAAGATGAACAAGACATGTGGGATACTACTGGAGAAGCAAGGACAAACTCATAAGTGACATTCTTCAATGGACCCCTACACACAGACATGCCAGTGTTGGCTGACTAGCAAGAACTTATTTATAACAACTCTGTGAGGACACAAGATGTAGTTTGGAAGACCTGCTGGGAGCAAACAATGATAGGGATGGATGGCACGAGAGAGTGTGGGAAATCTGTGCTGTCAGATGATGAACTCGAATGAATCAATGGATAAATATGAAGGAGTCAATGTAGACTATACTGAGTAATAAAATTATGTTGACGCTTTACCTCCTGTCCTACACAATACAACACTTAATTCTTAGTTGAATTACTTTGTTGATAAAACCAATGGATTAACACTATGCAAATACAGATTACTTTAAAATAGAATTAGTAATAGCATTAAACACAGTTTTAAATGAAACACCAATTTTGGTTTTCATCCTTGAAATGCAAATTATCTTAGAAAGTCTTTACATGAAATAAAGAATTAAATATTTAAGAAGACAACCACTATCTAAAATCTTTCCTGTGTTGTTGGTAAATATTACATTTAATCTTTGTATAATTAGAAATCATCCTCATGAATTAATCTTTCTTAAAGACATAAGTGCATGATAAGTGTCTAAAAAGCCAAATGAAAGAATTAAGATTAGCTTATATTGACATAAAGCCAGAAGTATGAGGCACATAGTGAGAACTGAATTCCCTAAGAATGGTTTACAATACCAGTTCACTAACTATTACACCACACAAAGCACCACTTCAAAAACTAAGCATAGCTTAGATTTAGTTTAATAACATATCAACCTTTGAGGTTTGTTGTTTTGTTTTATGGCATATCAACCCTCTTTGGGTCATTTAATGCTAAATTAAATTTCAAAACAATTCAGTTTAGTATAAATACAGGTTTTGTTTACAAACAGTTAAATGTCAAAACAGTTCTATTTCAAACAATTCATTTTAGCATAAGTACAAGTTTTAGTTCTATTTAACCCATAGATAGGACCCTGTCAGGTACTACCATTTTGGGTCAGAGTAGAGCTGGGAGTGATGGCAATGAAGAGGTACTCGGCATTTCCCAAAGCTCTAGCATTATTGAAACTTCACCATCAGACTGTTTTGTATCATAATCAGGACACTCATTGGGGGAGTCTTACCCCTTTGCAGAAATGCAATCAGTGTATTATGCAGCCCCAGCCAACTAGGCTATCTACCTTTGAGGGATATTTAATGCCAAAGCCATTCTTGTAAAAGAACAGTGATATTATTAATTTATAGCAGAGGAGATAAGGGGGTTCATACCTTTCCCAAGAGTATTAGTCTGAAAGTGAATGTAATAGTGTGACTGTTGTTTGAACTCGCTTAGTACAATGTTGCAATGTGACATGTGAGCCATTACACCATAGGGGCACACCCCACTTAGATTTGGCACAATGACACAAGTGTGCAGCACCTAATGAAGATCAATCTCATTACTCTTCAAAACTAACTTGCTAAACCTTAAATCAGAGATGCAAATTTTCAGGAAAGATTTCACAGGGTTGTTGCTTTTTTTTGATCAAGTGGTTGTAAATTTATTATTCATTAAATAGACTTGGCAGAGGACCCCTGAACTGAAAATCACTCATTAAAAAAACAAACATACTTGCTTTTCAGTCGTATTGTAGTGAGGGGGAAGAAATCTGACTATAGCAAAATCTTCAAACTTTTTAACCAAGCAAAAAAATGTCAGTTTAAAGTGAAAAAAAAAAAACAGATCTTGTCTGAACAAAATATTTTCACAAAATTTCGAAACAACAAGGTAATCACACAAGAAGCTCTGCACTCAGAAGCCAGACACACTGCCCAAAGCCACAACAATGGATGAATTCTTCAACTGATACAAAAGAAAAGAAATAAGTCCATTATGGAGGAATGGCATAATTATATTCTTTAGAATAGCATATTACCTCTATGTAGATGCACAAGGCTTAATGGTAAGCAGCAGGAAAATGAAAGTACCAAAAATTATTTTAAAATTTATTTTCTATGAAAACACCAATCTTTACCAACTGTTAATATGAATAATATTGTAAATATTGCCTTTTAAATGATGTAAAAAAAATGCTTACAAATTAATGAAAATAATCATCTTCACAAGCTTCTGATGATTGACATTTCCTTCATGAAACTGACAGTTATGGGTTTTTGTTTGGTTTTATAGCATATCAACCATTGTGGGTTATTTAATGCCAAATTCAATTTATTCATATATATTAGATATATTTGATTTATAAACATGAGTTGACAAAGTTAAATAGTTCCAAGTTCACAAACAATTCAGTTAAATATCAGACATTTGTTTACACACAGTTAGATAATCAAACCATTCTATTTTAAACAATTCACTTTAGTATAAGTTAAAGTTAAATGATTCCAAATACTGCTATGTACCATTAACAATTCAATTAAACATCAGTCATATATTTACACACAGTTAAATTATCAAATAGTTCTTTTTTTTAAACCATTCAATTGAGCATGTCATTTGTTTGCACTCAGTTTAAATGTCAAACAGTTCTATTTGACCTATAGATAGGAACCTTTCAAATGCTACAACTCTTGGCCAGAGTGGACCTGGGAGTGATGCAATGAAGGGATACTCTGCATTCTCAAAGATTGTTTAGTGTCATAGGACACTCATTGTGGAGAAGGTCTTACTCCTTGGCAGAGATGCAGTTGGTGTATTTTACAGCCCCAGGAGACTGGGTTGGATAGTTATGGGGAAGGGCTTGTGATGATCATGATTTTAAACATCTTTAAAAAGAAATTTTAGTCATTGATAATAATTCATGAATAATTTTGTTTTATTGGAAAATTTATTTAATCCAACTTAAAATATTTATGTTAATTATTAACCAACATAATACTTACTTTTTTTTGCGTGAAGTTTTATGAGAAAAGTGAACACATAGCTAAGTCAAATTTATATTGCACATATTTAAGCACTTATATACATATATAGACCCAAATAAAAGCACAACCAAATTAATACTTAGCTTAGGTTCTTTGTTTGCTTTTCTATCAAAGAATAGTTGTCTTCGAAGATTCTTTACTTTTCAGGTGTGTAACGTTGGTTATTTGAAGCAAAGTCATTCCATGTCGAAAAGTTTTTGTTGACTGTGTCACACGTGTCTTTTTAAACAACGTCTGCTTATTTATAGTTATAAAATTAATATTTATGCAAAGACAGCTTTTTATTCTCAACCAATAAAAAATGTCCTTTTAATCATTCTTAAAAATTAATACTTGTGAGAAGTTATATTCATTTATTTAAATTTTGTAATTTTGTTTTATAATGCAAAATTATATTGAAGGAATATTTATTTCTAACAGTTTCTCCTAACATGACTATTTTTTGTGGCAAGCTTGTTGCATTTTGTATAAACATGTCCATGTATTCTCTCTATATAATAAATTTGGGTTAAATTTAATTGCTACAAATGCTGAAAAGTAAAATGAATATTATAGACGAGAATTTTTTCCCAGAATTTTGCAGTCCAAAGTTTGGAGTGCATCTTATACACAAATAATTATGATTATATATATAGTTTGCTCAATATCAGTGATACAGAATAATTATCTAAGTTAATTTGGCCTGATCTTATGGCATATCAACCATTGTTGGTTATTTAATGCCAAATCCACTTTATGCATATATATTAAATACATATATGATTTGTTAACATATTTTGTTGATAACATTCTTAAATGAGCCAAAGCATATTCTTTTGCACACAGTTTAATGTTTTCAAATATTGCTATGTTTCACAAACAATTCAATTAAATATGAAGTATTTATTTACACAGTTTTATTTCTAATAATACAGTTTCGCATACGTCATTTCATTTCACACAGTTTAAATGTCAAACAGTTCTATTTGACCCATAGATAGGACACTATCAGGTGCTACCACTTTGGGCCAGAGTGAACCTGGGAGCGATGTCAAAGTACTCAGCATTACTGAAGCTTCACCATCAGATTATTTAGTGCCATATCCAGGAAACTAGTTGAGGGGGTGGGGTCTTACTCCTCAGCAGTCAGTATATTCTACAGCCCTAGCCAAATGGGCTGTATCTAAGTTAGGACAGTCTGGAAAGAGTCAACAGTGCTTAGTGATTATCAGTTAATTGCCAATGTGATCATCAGAAAAAGATGCTCACATAAGAAAGGAACTGACAATCACTAAGTGCCACAGGCTATGTCTACACTGATTCAAGTTATATATACATACATACACACACTTTATATTTTTTATGCATATTTTAAAAAAAAATTTTTTTAAATAAATTTACTATGTTTCTAACTGAAATTAAAATAAAAACAGAAGTGGGCTAAACGAGGAGATAACTCTTCACCCCTCTTCTATCCCCTCCCACCTTTTCCTGTGTCTATTCTGATTTGTTTTATCCATAGGATCTCGAAGAAGTCCTGTTAAATTGTTTTTGTATTTTTGAAATTTTCAAAAACGCGTAACAGGATGGAAATCCTAATGTGACCGGTTTGTTGTCTTTCTTAAAGAATTTATTGCTCTGTAATGTCAGTTACATTGAGCTCTTTACCAGGAAAATTTAAATGTTCACTCTTGAATAGTTTTCTTGTCCTGATGGAATGACTCCCAACTCCGGTTTAACTGGACCAAATAATCATATATATATATATATATATATATATATATATAAAAAACCATAAAACATTTAATTATAAAACACAATAGCACTGACCAACTTACATCTTCCAATGTAAGAATGATGTTCACAGATAATGAAATCATTATATATATAAAAATAACAAAAACAACTACAAATCCTAGAAGCAATATGCATAAAAAATTTAAAAAAAAACAAACAACTAAAATAACATTTAATGCAGGTACCAACATATTGAATATTTTTAATAACTATTAGTAAACCTTTCCAACTGAATGTTTTAAAACAAAATGCTGAAAACGTTCCAACTAACAACTTAAAAAAATGCTACAAATAATCAAAACTATAAAAACTTAAACTGTCAACTCAAAACTACACTACCCCTGATGATGACTAAAAGAATGGTTGAAAGCGCTTGGGCAGAAGATATGGGACAATTCTTTTACCACCTGGATCCTGACACAAGAAAAATAACAAGACTTGAAAATTTACAATCAAAAATAATAAACAAACAGTGTTCCATCATCTTAAATAAGATTTGCCTTAATAACAACTTGCTGCCTAAATATACACTCGTCAAAATATATATATATATATATATATATATATATAAAATCAAAGTCATATCATATTCTAAGTCATTCAAAGCAAGGCCATAGTCAAAGGGTTATGAATTGACATGAAAAGTAAGAAAGTAATGAATGTAACAAAACGTAATTTTTAGAACTTTCAAGAATCCAATCAGAAATTTGATAGTTATGGGGCAAGGGAATGGGGGGGGTTACAGTATAACTGTTGTAGTAAAACAAACCCTTACTGTCTCTCACTATAATGAGGCTGTAAAATTTAATTCTCTCAGTGCTTATTTTTTTTAATGGATTTTTTTTTTTTTTGCTTTTTGTTATTTTTGAGAATAAATAAATTTTGCTCTAATGCCAAAATATGGAGATTTAAAAAGATGAAAAATAAATAAAAACATCATCAGTAAAGCATGCTAACAGTATGGATTCATTTGACACTCTTTTACCATCTATTCCTTTCAGTGAATCCCATAGACGGCATGCAATGTCCACACAGTATTGATGAATTTAAGTTTTTGCTGTTTGGCCAACACTGGTGTGTCCCTGTGTAGGAGTCCATAGAAGAACATTGCTAATGAGTTCATCCTTAGTACCCCAGATATCTTGCTTGCCTTACTGGGATAGTTTGTGAGATGTGAGGTAAGTAGCCGTACAGCTGGTGTTTTTTAGGGGGCTGTTTTCAGGATTTGTTCAAAACTGCAAGCAGCATCCTTTTGTAGTCCCTATCTAGCTTTTTCTTGAGGTGTTTCATTAAAGTCAAAGTAGTGCAACCATACAATAATGCTGACATGGCTACAGCTGCAAATTTATTTCTTTTATTTCTTTCAGAAGAAATAAAAACATTGACCATTTATTTCAAAATTTACTAATCCACACCAATCCTACTGTATCCTGGTCAGTAAGAAAATAAGAATATTGTTGTGTCAACCGCATCAAACCTGAAATTGAGAAAATTCTTAGGAAGAATCAAAATGGTTTTTAGGAGAAATTAATCCACGACATCACAAATTCTGACAATCATTTAATTTTAGGTGTTCATGCAAAAAACCTTGAAGTGACACTCTTATTTGTAGATTTTTGAGAGGCTTTTGACTCCATACACAGAGGGAAGATGAGGCGAATACTTCTAGCCTATGGTTCCCCTAAAAAAACCCACAGCAGCCATAATGATGCTCTACAAAAACAAAAAAAGTAAAAGTTTGCTTACTAGACTGAAGCAAAGACTTCTTTGACATTGTCACAGGTGTTCTGCAAGGAGACACATAAGCCCCATACCTGATCATAATTTGCCTAGGCTATGTACTTCAAATGTTGATAGATTTAATGAAAGAAAATGGCTTAACACTGGAAAAGGCAAGAAGCAGACGATACCCTGAACAAACTATTACGGACACAGACTATGCTGATGACATAGCGTTTCTGGCAAATACAACTGCCCAGGCTGAATCCCTGCTGCATCGTCTGGAATGGGTTGCAGGTGGCATAGGCCTCCATGTGAAAGCAGACAAAATGGAGTACATATGTTTTAATCAAAGAGGTGACATCTCCATACTAAATGGTGGTTCTTTGAAACTAGTGGACAGGTTCACCTATCTTGGGAACAGCATCTCATCTATGGAAAATGACATCAATATACAACTAGCAAAGGCACGGACAGCTATTGATAGGTTATAGGTCATATAGAAATCAGACCTATCCGATAAAATAAAATGCAATCTTTCCAAGCACTTGTGTCCATATTACTATATGGATGCACCACATGGATGCTGACTAAGCATATAGAAAAAAAGCTTGACGGCAATTGCATAAGAATGCTATGAGCTATACTGAACAAATCCTGGAAGCAACATCCCACAAAACAGCAGCTGTATGGCCACCTCTCTACCATCTCAAAAACCATCCAAATTAGACAAACAAGACATGCAGGACACTGCTGGAAAAGTAAGGATGAACTTATAAGTGATGTACTCCTATGGACCCCTTCACACGGATGTGAAAGAGTTTGATGACCAGTTCAAACTTACCTACAACAGCTCTGTATGAACACAGGATGTAGTCTAGAAGATCTGCTGGAAGCAATGGACGATAGAGATGAATGGCAAGAGAGAGTTAGGGAAATCCATGCTAGCAGCATGACATGATGATGATTGTTGTGTTAAAAATATATTAACTCTTTTTTGTTATATTTTATAGATCCTAAATATTTGGATTATAACAAAACCCTAATCCAAAGATAGTAAAAAAAATAAAGATATTAACTGAATACTTTAAAGTCTTTGTTTTGTATAACTAATGGAAAGTAAGGGTTCGCCTAACTATAGCAGTTATATTGTAAAGTACCATCCCATTTATAAATGAACACTGCTTTATGAATTACTTTACACTATGTGAATAGCCACCTGAAGAAGCGAGTCAATGACTTGTTGAAATAAATTTATAATGGCACATTAACAGTCCAAGTTTTCTTTCAATTATATATATATATATATATATATATATATATATATGTTTAGAACTATCAAATTTAGGATGGGATGTCTTATTTGTTGAAACTTAAAATTTTTTTATGAAAAAGTTTATTCTATAACACAAACATTAGCTGAATTGAATCTTGATCAAAATATCAGATATTTTAAATGAAAGCATTATTCATCTCACAGTGCAGTGATAAAGTTGTATTTTATCAACTGATGTAAAACTGATCCTTAATGATGCTATCCTTTCACTTCACAGAAAAAAAAGGTCTAAAATCCTTATCCCATAATAGAAGTATAATTGTTTTTCTCTTTAAAATTTGATTTGTGACTGAAACAATATATAAACTTATAGCATTGACAGACAACTATTAATATAATGGTAAGGAATAGCTTTTGGAAAAAAATGAATAACAATGAAGTATTTTTTTTAAAAATTGTTTTGGGACATACTGGATTTTGTCTGAAAAAACAAGAAAACCAAAACAAAAAAAATCTCAAAAGGCTCCATTTAACAATGAACAGAAGAGCAACGTAATCCTTATATATATATATATATAAAAAGATAAATGATGCTACCAAACATTTGAATCAAAAATTTTTTTTATTTGGTCTTAGTCATTTCTTAACCCCTCCCCCAGTCTTGTTCATAACCTCAGCAGAATTTTGACATTTTAAAAGGAGCATCTCAACAAAAGCAACTGTAATGTTATTGTAATAGAGATTTTTTAGAAAACTCTTTTGGCCTGTAAGCCCAATATTTTAGGCTCAGGGATATAGTGTCAGCTAAAAATAATAAAAGACGTAATATATCAACTATTTATACTGCCTTTCTTTTAATAGAATGATATCTGTGTGCCTATAAGTGAAGTATGAATGTACATTACACTTTATTTTTTGGCGAATTTTGAAATAGATGAGATCATCAAAATGCACCTTGTATTATTTCCAGGAAGAATAACAGATCTACATTGTGTGATACATATTGCAAGTGTTACAAAATAATGATAAAGAAATTTTAGGATTAAGATTACTGATCAGCTCATGGAAGAGCATTATCAAGAATCTAGTTTGAGTACTGAAATAGATCTAGATCCAGACTTATCTACATTTTTATGGTAGAAAGTATGCAACTAGAAAAGAGAAAGAGGGATATGAAATTCAAAAAAATTCTCTGGGATTTTGAGATATACAGATCACTCAAAGACCAGACCTAATGAACAAGAAAAAAGAAATTGTTGTCTTGTGAATTTTGCTGTTCTAGAGTGAAAAATAAAAGAAAGTAAAATGATAGACAAATACTTAAATCTTGTCAGAAAGCAGGAAAAAAACTGGAAAATGAAAGTGACAGTGATACCAATTGCAGTTGGTACACTTGGAATGGTCTCCAAGTGTTGAGAAAGAAGACTAGAAGAACTAGAGATCAGAGGGGAAAATATCAAGACCATTGAGTCCACAGTGCTTTTAAGATCAGTAAGAATACTGTGAACAGTTCTGGAGGCTGTAAGAGATTTGCTGTCACTCAGATTGCAGGGAAAAACCACCAGTGAAAACTGGTGTAAAAAAAACTTGCAGGGAGAAAAATAATGAGCAGTGAACTTTTTTTTTCATATTTTTGTAGATGTTGAACAAATAGTTGTCAAAGTTGGATAAAAAAAAGTACCAACACTAGATCTAAAAAACAATCTTATATAAAGTCTCAATTTTCAACAATATTCATTTTTCAGAAAATAAAGAGTGATTTTGTCTGACCAATTTTTAAAAATCTAAATCTTATATGTGGAAAAAAAAACAAAACAAAAAAACTTTCTTTGAAGTCAGACATATTTCGCCATAACTAACAATGTAAAAGATTTTCTATCAGAAGTTATTGATGATCAGATGTTTATGATATCACAGTTTGAATTTTTTTCCCCATGAGATACATCAAAACTTTAATTGACTTAAATAATGATGTATATAGTAACAGATCATATTTTGTAGTACAAGGTTGAGGAGTATCAAACGGCCATAATTGTAACTTATGTTGACTGTATCTGAATCTTGTCTATGAAGGCTGGCTGAAAAGTTCATAGACTGACCAAGATTCTCTCACTGAATATGACCAAATGAGACTCATTTTTCTACATAGTCCCCTCTGCAGTCAACAAACTTCTTTCATTCGTTGCATTGCTTGGATCCTACTGGTCAAAAATAGTCATCAACAGCAGATATGACGTCAGCCAATGAAATTTTCAGTCCACCCTTGTAATTAGACAAAATTTCAGTTTTTCTTACTGCCCACTGACTTTACAACTACTTCACTTCCTACTTTGCTTTAATCATTTTCTACGTTAACTAATTATTTTTATCAGTATAGGTTATGTTAGATTGAGTTGGTTTTATGGCATATCAACTCCTGTAGGATATTTAATGCCAAATCCTCTTTATATATACATATTAAATATATATGATTAAAAAAATGCACAATCTGCAGATAACATTTTTAAATGATCCAGAGCTCACTTCTTTGCACACATTTAAATAGTTTCAATTATTTCTATCTAACACTAATAATTCTATTCCATATGAATCATTTATTTGCACAAAGTTAAATGGTTTCAAGTATTGCTATGCAACCTAAACAATTTGATGATTTAACATCAGTCATTTGTTTGCACACAGATAAATCGTTATATATGATTTGTAAATGAATAGTTTGTAGGTATTTTTATTTTTAAAAAAGTTAGAGCTAATTTGCTTGCACACAAGTATTACTATTGTTTGCACACAGTTAAATGGTTTCAAGTATTGCTATCAAGCATTGATAATTCTATTTAATCTTAATCATCTGTTCCCACAGTTAAATGGTTCCAACTATTGCTATGTAATACAAATAATTCAGTTTTTGCACACAGTTAAACATTTTCAAGCATTCTTTTTAACACAAATAATTCTATTAAGTATTAATTATTTATTTGCACACACTTAAATAGCACCAATTATTGCTATCTAATACCAGTAGTTTTATTTGCATGCAGTTAAATGGTTTCAAGTATTGCTATGTAACATGAACAATTTGATATTAAATATCAGTCATTTGTTTGCCCACACTTAAATGGTTAAAAAATTCTACTTGACCCATAGACAGGACTCTAATAAGTACTATCACTCTAGGTCAGAGTGGACCTGCAATGAAGAGTATGCCACATTCCCCAGAGCTCCAAGACTAGAGCATCACCATCAAATGGTTTAGTGTTATAATTAGGACATTCATTGGGGTAGGGTCCTACCCCTTTACAGAGAAGCAGTTGGTATATTCTACAACCCCAGCTGACTGGGTTTGTCAGAATAGGAAAAAAATTAATATATTGTAATGTTTTAAACTGCATTAAAAATCAAGGAAAAAGTGTATTTCCCACTGAGGAAATGTCTACAGTAATGTACCAAAAAATTTATATATATGAGTGATATTTACATTCATCATCTAGATAGTAATTTTCAGTCATGATCTTCATTTTTTTTTTCCCGAACCTTTATATTTAAAAACCATGTCATTAACTTTCTACAATTCACCCATGTACTATATTTTTGTCTTTCTATCCTCAAACAACCAAGGGTATTTGTCCAAAAACAAACATAATAGTGCGACTGGAGTTTGAACTCACTTATTATGACTCTGCAGTCCAGCGCTTTAACCATTACATCACAAGGAGACCCCAATCCAAAAGTAATACCTCTTACTTTATGCTATACAACAATGTCAGAGTCTGAGGTTGGTGGTATAGCAGTAGTGGGGGAAACTTCTCATCAATAATTCATCAATTTTCTTTTTAGCTTTGCTACAAATAGCACCTGTGGAAGTTTGGCAAAATGTCATCAAACACGTAAGCCGAGATATGTCAAAATTCTTTGAAAAAAATTACAACCCTTCATATTCATCAATATCTATGGATTGTTTATAGACCAAACAGTGGATGTGAGCACAGTTAGGTTGTAGGCAATACATTTCAGCAGTGGTGACAGTAATGTGAGTAACAAGTCCTCCTCAATACGGCGGTCAACCCACAAAATAAAGACCTCATCTGTGTGAATTGGATTGATGAAAGATAGATTACATGGACAATATTTTTCAGATAATATTGCTCTCATTGCTGCTGTAAAAAGAAAAAAAGTGGGTACTGCCACAGGTGCAGATTTTAATAATTTTTTAATGTGTGCAGCCTGCAGAAATGTATAGCCAGTGTTTTGTAGCTGAAAACTTACTCTATCCAACAGAGCAAGAACTGTTATAGTTTGTGTAGAGATAAGCAAGAGGCATTAGTCAGGAACACACCTTCGTAAAGAGAACCAACATCTTTAAAAAAAATTTGCTGTCAGCAAAATTAATATTTTTTTTAAAATCATACTTTAAGAAAACTGAAACTGAAAATGTTATGTCTAAAAACATCCATGTCAAGAATTACGTCAACGATGCTTGTGAAAACAAAATATAATGAATAAAATTATAAACCAGGGCAAACATCCTTCCTCTTTGTTAATCTTATAACATTTAATATATCAAAACTGAGCTTGCATTTTTCTCCGGACAAAGCTATATAAAGACTGGCAAAAGACAGGATGTAATGGAATCATTGTATGGACAAATATGTATGAGGAACACTTGCAAATTGATGCAGTGGATAATAATAATCTAAATCTTGCCAGAGAGCTAAAAAAAAAAAAAAAAAAAAAAAAGCTGTGGAACATGAATTTGATGGTAATACCAATAGTAGTCACAAAACTTCTTCCACTGGTTTACTGTTGGTGAAGGTGACAAGCTTTGGGTCTCAACCCTTTTACCTATGCCTAAATGTTCAGAACCTGAGCCTCACTGTTAGATGTACTTTAGTGTCATACCCAGTGTCTTTATTTGGTGGGTGGGCAATCTTATCTCACTGCAGGGGATACAATCAGTGAATCATAGGCCTGGCTACAAAGCTAGGAGATTTAGATAGTGAAACACCATAACTCAAATAAGAAAAAAAAAATAAAATGAAGTGATCTTGAATTATATTTGACTAAAAACAAAAACAAAAAAGAAAAAAAAGGGAGGCATAACAGTTATATCGTTGTATGAAATAGAATTGATAAATTTACTCCCAGTCAAGGCTGTTTGTATTTCCCTTCATGCTAATGCCCAAGGGGAAGGTATGAATACATCCGTTCTACCCCCACCTATGGGTAAATAGTCGGGCTGACCGAGTTGTTTAAATTTTGTATGGCAATGGTCTCAGAAGAAAAATCCTAAATTCAAACATTTTTTTGCACTACTAAAAGAAAGTTAACTAAAAGTATCACAAATAAAGTTAAAATATAAATCAAAAATATCTACTTCATCAAGTATTATATATTTCAGTAGCAGACTTTCATTTATGCATGTTTGAGTAAAGATGATAGACAAATTAAAAAATGCTTTCATCTTATCAATTATGACAACTATGTTCTTTTAGACAATGACATATAGCCGAGACATTTCATCTTATATCATATAAAGGGCCACTGTGAAGTTCCCATGGTGTAATGGCTAATGTGCTCAACTGTAGCCTCAAAGAAAGCAAGTTTGAACTTCAGTTATGCTATTACATTCACTTTCAGACTAATACCCTTGGAAAAGTTATCAACCCCATTATTCCCAAGCTATGGATTAAATAGTATCACTACTGTTCTTCTACAAGGATGGCTTTGGCATGAAATAACTCATGAAGGTTGTTGATATACCATTAAACAAAGAAACCAAGCCACTAAAAATTTGGTGAGCACTCTTAGACAGTCCATTCCCAGGTTTTTGTCTTTTGGTCAAATTAGACTCATTTTATATTTCTTGGATCAATTTAGATTTCTATGCTTGTAGATACTGATTTTCTTATCTTTTCTATACAAATAAATCCTTTCTGAATAATTTAACACAATAACATTTAGACACCACACTGTTTGGAGGAGGAAGCTCCTGAAGATGTTAATTTTATTTGTTTTCTTCCTCATCAATTTTAGGCCGAAATGCTTCGAACACCCTCCCATACTCATATGGAGGTGCTAGTAATATAATGTTGATCATTGTTGGAGAGGGGATTGGTTACCCGAGTTCAAATCCTGGATGAAGCTGTCTACATTTCACATAGTACTAATATCCTTGGGAAAGGTACATATCTAATTATCATCCCTCCAGCTATGGGTAAATAGTAGGGCAAACTGGGCTCTTTAACTTTGGTATGAAAACCAGTCTAAGAGAAAGAAAACACTAAATTCAAACCAGTTGTACTCCACTTAAAAATTGACCATGTGTCGTATCCTACTTCGAGCAGAGGGGTTGAGTAAATACCATCCTCTCTATACCCTTTAACACTTGTTGAGGTGAAAGGAGTTCATGTTCTAAGTTTTGTCAAGATTAGCCAACTAGTCAAGGAGTTTATTATCAGACCACTGAATATATATATATATATATATATATAACCGGGACATTGGCCCAGCGGTTAGAGTGTTCGCCAATGGCCCGGGAGACCTGGGTTCAATCCCAGGTCGAGTCATACCAAAGACTTTAAAAATGGTACTTGATACCACCTTGCTTAACACTCAGCATTATAAGGTACGGTTCAAGGGTAAAGTGGAGCAATCCTGGGAAAGGAGTAGCGCCCTCCCCTACACCTTGGTGTAGTAGCTATCGAAAAAGGAGCCTTCGGGTCACCCTCGACTATGGTCGCTAACTTTACTTTACTTACTTATATATATATATATGAATAAATAAAGTGAATATTTCAGTAATGTATAAACAATAAAAACATCAGCTGTGTCACTCAACATTACTGGCATGCAAACAAAAATATTAATAGCTGTTACATTTAATCAAGCAGAGACACTACTGCATAGTCTGGAACAAGCCGCAGCTGGCATTGGCCTCCATGTCAATGCAAACAAAACTGAATATATGTGTTACAACCAAACGGGCAACATTGCCACACTAGACGGAGCCTCTCTGAAACTAGTCGACAAATTCACCTACCTAGGAAGCAGCGTCTCATCAACCGAGAAAGACATCGACACACGACTGACGAAGGCATGGACAGCTATCGATAGGCTCTCGATCATATGGAAGTCGGACCTAACTGATAAAATGAAACGCAGTTTCTTCCAGGCAGCGGTTGTGTCGATACTGCTATATGGATGCACCACATGGACGCTTACGAAGCGGCTGGAGAGGAGGCTGGACGGAAATTACACAAGAATGTTGAGAGCAGTATTAAACAAGTCCTGGCGACAACACCCCACGAGACTCCAACTATACGGACACTTGCCCCCCATCACGAAAACTATAAAAGTTCGACGAACCAGACACGCGGGACACTGCTGGAGAAGCAAGGACGAGCTCATAAGCGATGTACTCCTGTGGACCCCCACACATGGATGTGCAAGAGTGGGACGACCAGCACGAACTTACATACAGCAGCTATGTGAGGACACGGGATGTAACTCTGAAGACCTGCCGGAGGCGATGAATGATAAGGAGAAATGGCGAGAGACGGTCAGGGATATCCGCGCTGGCGGCGCGACATGATGATGATGATGACATTTAAAGAGTATAAAACAAAGTCCAAAGAAAATAAAACGGTCCTAAAGAAATAACAAGTGGTATTAACTGATTAATAAAAACAGGGTGAGCATTCAGCTCAATCTTACCTTGCCATAAAATTGAGGAACCCGTTGGTTATCCCTCTGAAAGGCATCCACAGTTGACCACATGCATGTGTATTTGCACTCATCATCACATCGCCAACCCATCACACGTAAGCTGAACGGCTGTCGAGTGTTAAATAATTTTATGTTTGTGCAGTTTTTAAGCAGACAGCCACTAAGGCACCGCTGAAATATCCAGGAGGAATCTCCTTTGGAACCAGTGGCCAGCCTGGCCATCACGTGGACAGTGAGGAAGACAACCATAAATATGCAGGAGAGACCGCACTTCATGGTCAACCTGAAATGTAGAAAAGGTGTAAGTAGAGTGAAAAGTATAAAATAGTAGTAGACTTAAAGTATTTGCAGTAAAGCTACATGCACATAATCATAAGATATTAGGCTAATAAAGTAAGCCAAGTACAATCAAGGTCACAGAGATTGTACCAAATAAGGACAGTGTAGATATTGTGGTTCAATATACTATTCTAACAGTAATTATAGACATGGATTATTTAAAGAAAAAAAAAAAAAAAAAAAAAAATTAAGTTTTGTATTTCTAAAAGTATTCTTAAATTGGAAGCATAAAAATATTCTAAACTTATACCAACACTGCTTGTAAAAAAAAAAAAAAAAGTTTTTGACAACATACTTCAAACAATTCAATTTAACATAAGTACATAGTTTCTAATGCAAGCTATGACTGCTTCCTCTTATTAAGTAAAGTTATTGTTTTTAAATGAATAAATAAATTGCAGTGAGTTCGAGGGACTAATTAGTTCAAATCACTTTTTCATGGACTCTGAAAAAATTATTAGATTTCTGTATTAATATAAAACGAAATTATTCTAAAGGAGACTATAAAAACTATTTGGGTGGTTTGTCAGATGGGAGGTAAAATGGCTGAACAGCTGCTATTTTGTTGAGTGCTGCTTCCAGGATTTATTCAAATCAGCAGTAGTCTCATTTAGCCATGTCTCCAGGTGTTTTGTTAAAGTCCAAGTGGTGCAACCATACAATAGTACTGACACAGCAACAATTTGGAAGAATTCCCATTTTATCAGAGATCAGATTTCCATACAATAATCAACCTGTTGATAGCAGTCCATGCTTTACCTACATGTAAGTTGACATTGCTTTATGAGCAAGACATGCTAGGCATTGTTGGAAAAGTAAGGACAAACTCCTGTGGATTCCTACACATGGAAACACCAGTGTTAGCTGGCAAGAGAGTCAAGGGAAATTGCGCTGTCACCAGTGTTGTATATTAACCTCCAACCTGGCCAAGCTGTCAAAACAGGAAATGCACCTGTGTAAATAACAGGTGCATCTGGTTGAGGAATATCAGGATATAACCTTGACCATGGACGAGTTGAATTGAGTGCGAAATTGTGATGCTCGCAGGAAGAAGAGTGGGCGTCAAATTATTATATAACTCGGTGCACAGGAAGTTCAATCAGTTGGAGAGAAGATGCTGGAATAAGGAACATGTCCCGGTTGAGCAGCCCAGGAGAACGGGAAAGAAATGCTGTTATGGCCATAAGAGTGGAGGTCGATATGTTGCAGTTCTGTTCAGCCTCCAACTCACCTCTCACACAATAAAACCTTTAGTAACCCTTTTGAACCCTTTCAAATAAAGTGAGAGGTATATTTTTCTAAAAGAAGTGTCTTCGCTTATCCTTCATTGCGCCGTTCTGTTTCTGCATGCATGTATATGTATTATGTGGCTATACAACACCAGGACTTTATCACGATAAAGACTAAATGTAATTATTATTTTTAGATTCTCCAAACTTTGGCACAACTCCATGTATAGTGTAGTAATTTCAAAAATACAGCTAAAATGCAAATCTTAAGTAGGTCATTTATTTTTTCAGAAATATTGTACTCAGTCTTCACTGTGGGATTATAGGAACTGATTTATACTGGTTTTTACATTAGTTCGAAATGCTTTAGATTGTTAATAGTTTTGACAGTTGATTTGTGGAAATGTTTTGCTCCTTCAAATTGGATTTTTAGTTTAAATTGTTTCAGTTGTTGGGGCTTAAAGTTTCCTAAAGATACTAAGGCTGTTTTGAAAGAAAATCCTGGAAGCAGAACACCACAAAACAGCAGCTGTACAGCCACTTGCCTGTGAACACCCCCTTATAAAAAGTAAAATAATTGTATTTTTTTTTTTTATTTCTAAAAAAAAAAAAAAAAAAAAAAAAAAAAAAAAATTATGTGATTTTGAGGGTCTAATAAGTACAAAAAAAAATACTAAATTTTTTTTATTCCCACTGAGCTTGAATAGGTACATGAAAAGAATTTTACAAACCTTGCCTGTGACCCCCCCTCTTTAAAAAAAAAACTATCTCACAAACTATCCAAGTAAGAGGAACAAGACATGATGGGCAACTGCTGAAGAAACAGACAAATTCATAAGCTAAGTTCTCTTGTGAGCTTCTATACATGGATACATCTGTGTTGGTGAACTAGCAAAGACATATCAGTTTTGTGCAGACACTGGATACCATCCAGAGGATCTGTCAAAAGTGGTGGATGAGAGGGTCGGATAACGAGAGAGTCAAGGGAATCTGTGCTAGTGGCATGGCTTGATAATAAAGTGTGTACGATATATATATATATATATATATATATATTCAGGCAACTTATATGAAAAACAACTAAAAATATCTATCAGTTCAATTTCTTTTGTATTTTTTCCTGTTTTTAAATAAACTGTATTGCTGGAGCATAGATTTCAAGGAAATGTCTAAAGTTCATTTTATTTTTTTATTGTGAACTTTACAATAATTATCATCAAGGTCAATGATAACATTATAACAGACTTTATTATTGTTTGAATCCTAAGTTAAGGGATATGAGAAAAATTCAAATACAGAATTTGTTGAAAGTTTTTGATGAAACTTGCCTGAATAAGAAGTGTGTGTGTAGGTCAATTTTATTCATTCTTTGATTGTTTATGTCTTTCTATGGTAATTTAGTAATAAATTTTTAAAAATGTATAACAATTTTTAAAAGAATAGCAGAAAACTCCACATTCCAAAAATGACTGCAGAATCCAAATTGTACCAAAATTTATCACAGTAGTAAAAAAAACAATGGATTTCAATAAATTTGTTAATAAGAATGCATCTTTTTTTTACTCAAGAGACAATGTCATTGACCATTTTGCAGATACAGAACCAACTATAAATAAGTACAGCCTAACATACACACACACACTCTTTCTGTGTGTGTATATATATATATATATATATATATATATATATGAAAGAGAGACAGACAATCACCAATAAATAAATACACCCTAATGCTCTCTTACTCTCAGAGGGACATAACTCTTACTGCTATGAGTATAATTTGTTGAGGAAAGAGAAATATTGTATAGTGTATTCTATTTCCCCATCAAATTAATACTTATAGGATGCTGAACATGAAAAGTCAAACAAGAAAAACGAATAAAATTATCTGATAAAGTTTAAAAAATTAAGCATCCATATGCTTTACATAGATTACAATTCTTCTCTCTCCTACAATAAAGATCATTTTTTGTTAGTAAATTTATTTGCATTCAGATGATGTTAGAGATCTAGCAAGATGTTTTCCAAACACTTCTTTCTCATTTTGGATATATATGTTAGGATAGTGTAGACAGGGTTAACTCTTTGTACGAGAATCGTATAGGTGATAAATTGAAAGTCACCAAGTACCATTAACTGTATCCACACAATCTTAACATATATATATATATATATATATATATATATATATACACTCTCTTTCTCTCTAAATACACACACACTATAACATGATAGTCAGTAAGCAAATAGTCTTGGGTATAGGATTTTGATCCTCACTGCTGTGAATGAGAACTTGCTGTGTGAGCAAAACAATAAGTTTTTACAAGTCAGTATAAGGAAATCACTTTAAACTTAATGTATAAAAGGACAGAATTTACAATACAGGAATTTAAAAAAAAATAATCATTAAATATGTTCATACAAAAATTTGAAAATATGCAAACAGAATATATTTACAACAATCACTGAAATAAAAAAAATAAAAAAAATGGAAAATGTGAATGAATTTCTTAAATAATTTATTAAAAATATTGCAATAAAGTTCTATAACAAGGACATGCAAAGAAGAATGACAAAAATAATAAAAGGAGTAAAAGATTACACTTCTCATTAGAAAGAAGAGAAGTGATTTAATTGAAACTTTCAAATAATTAATGGAACTTCTAATCATAGTAGATATTTTTCAATATTTCTCAAAGTAGAAATTTACTTTCAAGACAGATGTCAAAAAGTCTACAAACCATTTAGATTTTTTTCCTAATAGAATAATATATTTTTAGAAGAAATTATCTAAATCAGATCAAAAACAGCAATAAATGTTAAAAATATAAGATTAAATAAAATGACTTCAGAAATAATGGTAAGAAAAAGAATTCAAGAGGTCATTTTTGGGAACTATTGAATGAATGAGTTAACAAAATTTGATCCATATATAGATATTGTATTAATAGTGTATATGTTCTGTGGAAAGATTCTTTTTTCAAGTGAGAAGATAGTAAAAAGCAGAGATGCCCAAGGAGCCATAATAAATAAACTGAAAAGGTTGAATAATAACGAAAGTATTTTCATAAAAATAACAATGAACTAACCTTTTTCCCCCTTTTCTTTTTAAATATGTATACTTGACCCAGGAGTGAACTGATTTGATATGAGTGAAACTTCACACTTCAAACACATACTAAAATGAATACAAGTAATCAATACTGAAACAAGTGTTTACATAAGTAAGCTGACTCCCTCCCCTAATATAAATTAACCAGGCAGGATTTGATAATCAGACAGTAACAACTAATCAACTTCTAATTTTTCACATCAGTAGGTAAAAAGTGGGGAAGCGGGGTAAAAGATATAAGGAGATAGTGGGGGGGGGGAGAGAAAGAGTTGAATGAGGGCAGAGATGAGCAATAATAACCTATAAACAGACAGTTGATATGATCTGTATTAATCTGATTATTATATCATCAAAATAGTTCAAGGATAAAGTCACTATATATATATATATATATATATAACACCTTTAAAAGAGTTGATAAAAAGGGGATTATCAAACTATACATCCCTATCCACCTTGAAACTAAATTTGGGTACAGATAGATATTTCATTAAACAGTAACAAAAGGATTACTGTAAGTTGTTTGATTTTTAAAAGGTAAAAGATTTGTAGTAAGTGTATTAAATTGGAGTTTTAACAAAATCAATGGCTTAGAGAGAAGCAAGCATAATTTACATAAGTTCACTAACCCAGAGCTAAATGATTGGGGGAAAAAAAACATTTATTTTGCATAAATATTTACTTTTCCTCAATTTCTTTTTTTTTCAATGCATTTAATTCAGAGGTGAGTATTAATCACACAGACCAAATAATATAGAGTGAAAAATTCTGATCAAAATACAGCTCACTCTGTTAGCAGGGCTTTGAATACACTGACTGTATTCCCTGAAGAGGACAAAACGGTTTTAGCCGTTAAGACACAAATGTGTCCTAAAAGCTAGAACAATGCACATATTTCAGTGTTAATATATTATAGAACTGGCCATTGGCCTAATGAGTAGAGTGTTTGCCAATGGTCTGGGAAACCAAGGTTCAATCCCAGGTTGAGTTATATCAAAGACTCAAAAAAATGTTAAAATTGGTCCAAGGACCAATTTTAACATTTGTATATCTGTGATATATATTAAGTAAAGTTGGCGACCTTAGTCAAGGGTGACCCGAAGGCTCTCTTTTCAATAGCTCCTACACCAAGGTCTAGGAAAGGGGGCAACTCCATTCCCTGCATTGCTCCACTTTAACCTTGATCCTTACCTTAGAGTGCTTAGTTCTAAGCAAGGCGGCATCAAGTACCATTTTTTATTAAGACTTAGAGGCAAATCCAGCAAGAAGCACACTGAGAGTATCAGGTGTGCTCAAGACTTCAAAGTCCAGTTTTGATTCATCACTTTCATAACCTCTGACAAATCATCCAGAGCTGCTTGATTGTGCCTCATATTACCAAAATATTACAAAATCTTTGACTCATCCTAGTATTAAGCACAGATTACTAAAACTGAAAAGATTTTAATTGTAACTGGGTACAAATAAAAGCCTCTCTCTGATAAGAAATAATAAAAACCAGAAAAATAATCAATACAGCATGTACTAAATAACAGAGAACAGATTTAGGAGATTGTATGTTGGTGGGGGTGACCAGATTAGGAAAATTCTCAGCTTGGTCTTATCAGATATGAAATACCCTCTTATCAGCTAGGACTTGTATCTGAAGTCATCATGCACCATGACAGTGAACTCTTCTCTTGAGCAGTTCAGTATTCACCCGTCAACTTTCAGTCACGATTAATGTTGTGTCTGCTGGGTAAATTTTGGCACTCTTATGACATCTAACCACTTAGAATGCTTCATTCTCTCAGCCAAGGATGGCACATCACCATCAGAAGCTTTCAGATTTTTTCTGACCCAGAACACAAAGAAAGTGGACATAAAAAATTGGTTATTGTAATAAAATAGTGTAACAGCATTGGATGGATATGCACCCTTCTGTGTGGTAGTAGAAAGGTGTGTGTGTGTGTGTGTGTGTGTGGGCATAGATCATAGAGAGCATGTCTGGTGCTAGTAGTTGTAGTAATTTCAGTTCTGGTAATTAAAGTTGTTGCAGTTAAAGTTTTCCAGAGAGAACTTTACTGGAATCACTAAGTGCTCCTATAAAAGACTGTTCTGATAGCAGGAAAAAAAATAGCCATCACTAATTGCTTTTGTGTCCTGACAGCAGTAAGACTCAAGGGAGTATACAGTTCTCCTTCATTGCCATTTTCAGGGATACATTGCATAAATTAAAAAAAAAAAAAAAAAAAAAAAATCAAACTTCTATTTGTATAAAATCATTTGTTTGCTGACTGTTATATGATATAAAGTATTGCTATTTAATACTAATAATTTGCATACAGTTAAATAGTTTCAAGTATTCCAGTTTAACATTAATAATTCTATTTAATGATAATTATTTGTTTGCACAGAGTTACAGTTTCACACACTCCTATCAAATACAAATGATTTTCCAACAGATTTATTTGACCCATAGATGGGGACTCTAACAGGTACTACTACTCTGTTCAGAGTGGACCTGGGAGTAATGGTAATGAAGGGATGATTTCATGCTCCTCAGAGCTCTAGAACTGGAGCTTCACCACTGGATGCTGTTTACAATCATACCCAGAGTACCCCTTTTTTTGTGAGGATGTAGTTGGCATATCTTAAGATCCATCAGCAGGGTGGTTTTAAATAGGAAAAAAAAAGGTAAAATTGACAACCATAGCCGAGGGTGACCCGAAAGCTCCCTTTTCAATAGCTACTACACTGAGGTGTAGGGAAGAGTGCTACTCCATTCCCTGGATTGATCCATTTTACCCTTGATCCTTACCTTATAATGCTGAGTGTTAAGCAAGGCAATATCAAGTACCATTTTTTGAGTCTTTGGTATGACTCAACCAGAGATTGAACCCTAATCTCCCAGACCATTGGCGAACACTCTACTCATTTTGAAATATCAATGTTTTAAGAGCTACTGTATTAAAGTACTGTCAAATGATTTTAAATATTATCTTAAACAGATCTATTTGACCCATAGATAGGACCCTAACAGGTAGTAGAAATTTAGAACAGAGTGAACCTGGGAGTCATGACAATGAAGGAGTTACTTCACATCCCTAGGTTTCTAGAACATGAACTTCACCACCAGATACAATTTATTGCAATGTCTAAGACACAAAAAAAGTATTACGACTAAAGTTTTTTAATTTCTTTAAAGAAAAAGATGAGTACACAGCTGAGTCATTTATATAATAAAGTGAGGATGCCTGGACATCTTGACTGCTGTCAAGAAGTGTACACTGTTGGGTATCTTATATAACAAAGTAAGGATGTCTAGACTTCTTGATGCCAGTTTGAAAAAGAATTATGAAGCCAGTCTATACTTTTTGAGAAGCAGTTTTAGTGAAACACAGTATTGTGCAAGAGAAGCTTTTTTCATACCTACAAGATTTAGATTCCTGATTTTTTCTTGTTTCATAAATTAAAAATTTATCTCAAAGTAAGATTTGTGGACATGAAGGTAATGCAAAAGAAATACAACAGTATTAAAAAAGTAAACATTTCCTAACCTTTAATAGATTTATTTGAACGATAGATAAGTCCCAAATAAGTCCTATCACTCTAGGTCATAGTGGACCTGTCACACTCTGTTCAAATGTAAACAAATCAGGCCACTCTAATCGTTAAAAAATGCTGCGTCCAGTTAGGACCAGAAGTGATGAAATCATTCGTAACCCTGATTAGCAATAACAGTGGGAAAAGTAACAATCCATCTGTTTATAACACTAACAGTGCCAGTCTAGCAAAAGTCATCTTTATCCAAATAAAGTGGATAATCTTCAGATGCCTATTCCAGGCTAATGAAGGATCTTATAACCACTGATGTTTTATATGGCCGAACTTTCTACTCATGTAGCCCAGTAACGTGTCATCACTTTCGCTCAATTTATAGACAAGGTTTATCAACAGTCAGCAGCTTGCCCAGTGTTATGATTCTTAATAATCCGGACTCATAAGTGAAGCTCCAAAAGGTGTGATCTTACATCTCGTAGTCGCATCTGCCTTACATCTACATAGATTTGCGAAATGGCTCTTTTAAGGACCATTAGAGGCCTCCAACCTTAGTGTTGGAGCATCCCCGACTAGTTCTTATGAACTTGTTGAAACAGACAGCTTGAAGACACTACAAAGAGGGTACGAAGACACAGTAGTCCTTGCTAATGGGTTCCCCATTTGTTCCTCGGCTCCACAGAGTCGAGACATGGTAGTCTTAGCCACCTGTCCATTCATTCCTTGGTTTGTGCAGTGCTAAGGCATGGTAGTCTAAGCCACTTGTCCATTCATTCCTTGCTTCTGCAGAGCTAAGACAGAGTGGTCTTAGCCACTGGTTCACCATTCGTTCCTTGGCTACGCAGAGCTGAGATACAGTAGTCTTAGCCACTGATCCCTCGTTCATTCCTCGGATACACAGAGCTAAGACACGGTAGTCTTAGTCCACTTGTTCAATCCTCATGGCTCACTACCTTCAACTGACTTGCGGATCTCATCTCCTGCTTGGATACCAACCAATGACCTCCATCTGTCTCTACTATCAATGACTATTCCACCAGCTGTCCCTACTATTTACATCATTGATATAACTATTCCATAACCAATACGACCTTCAAACTGTAACCTACAACTGAATAAATTGTTATTTGTTATTATCCTGTTATCTCACCTTTGTACTCTTCATTGTCATCTGGCCATCAATTTACTCATCTAACAAAAATAATTTGCAGGGTCAATGTTCTTACTGACCTTGCAACAGACCTGGTTTGGTTTTATGGCCCAACAACCATTGTCGGTTATTTAATGACAAATCCATTTTTATACATGTAAACAGTTCTATTTTAGACAATTCAGTTTGGTATAAGTATAGTTTTTGTTTACAAACAGTTAAATGTCAAAAAACGTTCGATTTCAAACAATTCAGTTTAGCATAAGTACACAGTTTAAAAGACAAAACAGTCACATCTCAAACAATTCAGTTCAGCACAAGCACACAGTTTACTTCTATTTGACCCATAGATAGGACCCTATCAGGCGCAACCACTCCAGACAACTCCAACATTACAGGAGCCTCACTATCAGATTATTAAGTGTCATATCCATGATACTTGTAGGGAGATTCTTACCCCTCAAAAGGAATGAAGTCTGTGTATTCTACAGCTCTAGCTGACTAGGCAACAGAGTGGACTTGGGATTAATGGTGATGAAAGGGTACTTCATACTCTGCAGATCTCCAGAACTGCTTTAAATTACTGAAATTCATGCCTAGAAGAATAAAGGCTGTCATAAAAGCATGAGAAAGAGCAACCAAGTATTCCAATTTTTTTTGGAAATGAATTCCATATTTTTTTCCCCTCAATATTGGAAATTTACTTAAATAATTTACTTTGTTTAAGAAATATACTGTTAAACTAGAATTTTTATCATTAAGGATTTTCGGACAATTGTCTTCATCTTTGTTATTTCCACAACATTTCGGCCGATATGTCCTCTGGCCTTCTTCAGGTGTTTGTTGAACTCGGGAACCTGCATGGAACTTCGAACTACATCCTTTATTGAATCCATGGAGGTCGCCTGTTCTGATTCCGTTAGCCATAACTGGGTACAAGTGTTAAGTATTCCTGTATTGTTACTCAACTGAAGTCAGGATTGAACCTGTAACCTCTAAATGATTGTTTCCTTAGAAGCTTAGGAAACCAAAGCCTATAACCGTTATGTTATGTGTCCTGCTGGACAGTTTAGAATGAATTTTTGGGACTTATAAACTTAATGTTTACTACTATTATGTATGATTTTTTACCGGTGCTCATATTCAGTATTTTTTGTTATATTTTACAATACATTATAAGTCCATTTGATTACATGCATTTTTTTCTTCACTAAGAAATCTATTTGATGTAAACAGCAAATTAACTATAAAAATAAAAATTAAATTTTAGTAGTCAATGGATGGAATTTTTTGTTTTCATTAATTTGAACAGTTCTCCTTAGGATTTGATGTCTCTGACAAATGGCTATGAGGACATTTTATAATGATTATTTTTTTGATATTTCCAAAATAATGTTATTAAATTTTTATGTTGTGTATGTGTGTGTTTTTTTATTCATTTTATTCACTTGAAAAATACAGAACTTGATTGAAAAAAAAATAAAATAAATAAAAGCAAACAAACAGTAAAAAACTGAAGCATTTTTTTTATCATAGCAACTAATTTAAATAAAACTTCAATCGCTTAGACACGGTGATTACTTTCCTTGATAATTGTTGTCAAAGTTCCCTAAATTGTAGCAAAAAATTTAAATTTTCTAAAAAGAAAATTGTTAGAAATATGGAAAAAAAAAAAAAAAATTTCCAAGAATTTTCTTATCCTTGATTTGATATCCTAATTTGTCATTAGTCCTTTGGTTGTAAGCAGTTTAAGAATGAAAAAGGTCAAATTGTTGCGTACAATGATAGTGGATATCGTAATTGGTGATGGGTTCACAATCATTGTATGTGACAATTTGGCCAATTCCAGTTCCTACAATGATGACCATTATGTCAATTGTGCCTCCTACACAGAAAGTACTCATTACAAGAGAAGTGGATAAATAAAAGGACAAAACCAATGTTAGAATTTAGTTTGGTTGTGTTTTAAGACATATCAACTCTTGTGAGTTATCTAATTCCAAATTCTGCTTATACATACATACATACATATATGATTTGTAAGTGAATAGTTTGTAAGTAACATTATTTTAAAATTTGACAGAGCTCATTTATTTACACACAGTAAAATGGTTTCTTGTACTGCTATTTGATACTAATAATTCTGTTTAATATTGATAATAATCCCTAGTAAAAAATTGAACTGTTTTATTTGACCCATAAATGAGACCCTCACAGGTCCACTCTGACCCAGAATGGTAGTACCTAAGAGTAATGATAATGAAAGAGTACTCTATATTCCTCAAACTCCAAGACTGGAACTTCACCATCATATGCAGTTTAATGTCATTGGATTTTGGTTGATTGTTTTAGTAGTAAGTTATTTTCTAGCTTGACTCAGAGGTCAACCAGAGGACAGTGAAAAAGAAGGGACATATACGAGAAAGGGATTTGAGGCAAAGAGAGGCATGATGATAAGGGTCAGAGAGAGAGAGAGAGGCATGATGATAAGGGTCAGAGAGAGAGAGAGAGAGGCATGATGATGAGGGTCACAGAGAGAGAGAGAGAGAGGCATGATGATGAGGGTCACACAGAGAGAGAGAGAGGCATGATGATGAGGGTCACAGAGAGAGAGAGAGAGAGGCATGATTATGAGGGTCACAGAGAGAGAGAGAGGCATGATGATGAGGGTCTCACAGAGAGAGAGAGAGAGAGGCATGATGATGAGGGTCTCACACAGAGAGAGAGAGAGAGAGAGGCATGATGATGAGGGTCACAGAGAGAGAGAGAGAGGCATGATTATGAGGGTCACAGAGAGAGAGAGAGAGGCATGATTATGAGGGTCACAGAGAGAGAGAGAGAGAGAGAGGCATGATTATGAGGGTCACAGAGAGAGAGAGAGAGAGGCATGATAATGAGGGTCACACAGAGAGAGAGAGAGCCATGATGATGAGGGTCACACAGAGAGAGAGAGAGAGCCATGATGATGAGGGTCACAGAGAGAGAGAGAGCCATGATGATGAGGGTCACAGAGAGAGAGAGAGAGCCATGATGATGAGGGTCACACAGAGAGAGAGAGAGCCATGATGATGAGGGTCACACAGAGAGAGAGAGAGCCATGATGATGAGGGTCACACAGAGAGAGAGAGAGAGAGAGGCATGATGATGAGGGTCACAGAGAGAGAGAGAGAGAGAGGCATGATGATGAGGGTCACACAGAGAGAGAGAGAGAGAGAGGCATGATGATGAGGGTCACACAGAGAGAGAGAGGCATAATGATGAGGGTCACACAGAGAGAGAGAGCCATGACGATGAGGGTCACACAGAGAGAGAGAGCCATGACGATGAGGGTCACAGAGAGAGAGAGAGAGCCATGATGATGAGGGTCACAGAGAGAGAGAGAGAGCCATGATGATGAGGGTCACAGAGAGAGAGAGAGAGAGAGGCATGATGATGAGGGTCACAGAGAGAGAGAGAGAGAGAGGCATGATGATGAGGGTCACACAGAGAGAGAGAGAGAGAGAGAGAGGCATGATGATGAGGGTCTCACACAGAGAGAGAGAGGCATGATGATGAGGGTCTCACACACACAGAGAGAGAGAGAGAGAGAGAGAGGCATGATGAGGGTCACAGAGAGAGGCATGATGATAAGGGTCACAGAGAGAGAGAGAGGCATGATGATGAGAGAGAGAGAGAGAGAGAGAGAGAGAGAAAAGAGCTAAGAACAATAAGGGAGAAATGAATAGGAATGTGATGGAAAAAATGAGTTCCACTGGCTGGTATTATGTGAAGACATGCCAAAAAATTGGCACCCATTTTGGGTGAACTCTGCAAAGGAACCATCTGACACCAGTGCATTAAGCCTAGTGGCCATGAAGATTCCTTAGAGCAGAAAAAAAATGAATGGACTTTGTGTTCCCTCTGAAAATGCAAGGAAGGAAAAACAAACATGTGCACCTGGAGAACTACAACAGAAAATGACCAGAACGGAAAGCATAATGACAAAGTGTGTACCTGTCTCACTTGTCTCGCAACAGTTTATTCAGTCTGTCAAAAGCAATTGATGCATTTCATACACTGTTTCTCTCTTTTTGGCAACTATTAAGAAAGGGTTGCAGCAAATAAACTTTCTATTAAAAAAACCAACAGATGGTCTTAGGTTTTCATCAAGGTGAAGGTTACAATGGGGTCCAACTGAAACTTAAGAGGTAGTGCTACACCCATCAACTATTTAGAACCGTGGTGTTACACACATCTATTTGGTGTCTTAGTTCTACATCATACCCAGGACATTAAATGATTTCACAAGTACAGCTATCTAACACTTAGAATTTGGCCATACAGTATAGAGGCTGTATGTAGTGTGTGTGTGTGTGTGTGTGTGTGTGTGTGTATATATATATATATATATATATATATATATATATATATATATACATATATATATATATATACATACACACACACTGAATAGACTTATTACCAGTTGGTCAGAACTTACCCAGATATGAGTCGATGACTATCAGTATTATAATCATGAAAAAGAATTGTGTGAGTGAAATTTAAAAAAAGATAAAGTCTGCATTTACAGTATGTAATTTTAATTGTCCTAAATTTAATAAACACTACATCCTTTATTTTTAATGACCATCTTACAACCCATAAGTGATATAGATAAGTACTGAGAGTTAAAAACAGATTTTGTGCAGCAAACAAAGTGAATCAGTGCTTGTCTCAGCATGCTGTAGAATAGTGACTGATATGTGGCCTGGCAACGCTGTTACCTAATCATGCATGCATCTCACTCTATGATAATAAAAAAGATTATAAAATAAAAAATGAAATGATAAAAAAAGAAATAAATATCATAGAATCAACAAAAAATGAACACAGACTGTACTAGGGTAAATGAAACCAGTGTTAAACTTTTGATATGCAGTTCAAGGGCTGTACATATAGAAGTCTGACTCATGGCTGAATCAACTTCCAACTAGTTGCTGAAAAGACTTAATTCAGTTAGACGATGCTCTCAAGCTCCATTTAAAAACAAAAAGTTACCTACAAACTATTTGCTTACAAATCACATGGATGCAACATATAATTAATCAAATGGAGTTTAAAAGGTTTGAATTCAGAGTTTTTCTTCTCCTAGACAGGTGGCCATACCAAGGGCTCAATCTGCCCAACTATTTACCCATAGCTGGAGGGAAAATAGATGGATTCATAACTTACCCAAGGGTGTTAGCACTATGTGAAATGCAGACAGCCTCATCCAGGTTTTGAACTCAGGTCACCATATAGTTACAAAAATTAATTTGTGAGTCAGGAACTATTTCTCTGTCACCGTAAATGCTGTTAGTTAGTAAGTTAGTATATATATATATATATATATATATATAAACCCAAAATTTGTCATTAAATAACCTACAAATGTTGATAAGCTATTAAACAAAATAACCAAACTTAATTCAATCCATGTGGCTTTTTCTTGTCTCCTAAAGTAAAACATTCAGTACAATGATTTCAATTATTGGATGATATTAACATATGATGGCACAGCTTCACACGATTATTTTGAAGAAATATTTTTCCTTTATTTGTTCATTTCTGTATTCATGAACACAATATGAGCATCAGCATTTTTAAAAACACACCTATGTGTACATGTGAAATCATGATTAGACTTATTTTTGTGTGTGTGTGTGTGTGTGTGTGTGTGAATAAAAGTAGATTGGTAATTGTTTATCAGTCTAGATTTATATTACAAAAGCCTGAAGTGAGACAGATCAGAAGAAAACATTTGACCTTCATGGTAATGACCTACAGATTTCTAACAGGAAAATCCCTGCTTAAGTAAAAAAGCAAATACATCAAGAATAACAACTGGAGGCATTTGATAAGAGGTGAATGAGTAGCGATTAACTAGCAGCAGTCAGAAGATTTTCATAATATGATTTAATCAAACCAGTTCTTTTTATTAAATCCAGCAGCAATTAGAAAATAATTCTTGTTCTTGGTGATAATTACAAGTGGTAAGGGACATTTGTGAGTATTTCTTAAGGAAATTAAAATTGATTACATTAGGAGGCTTTTTTTTCTTTTTCTTTTGGTCTTGATTTCCAAGATGAGAAATTATTATTATTATATATTGATATACTTGAATGAGTGTGCTCATCTTCGTGGTTGTTAGTGTCACAAAATTTTGACAAATGTACCCTCCGACCTTTTCAGATGTCTACCATAGAGGGTAAATTCCCAGAAGTTTACCAACTATGACAAACACCTAAAGAAGACTGGAGGTTATAATGGCTGAAATGTGAGATAATAACAAAGTTAGTTGATTGACTGGTTGATTTTAAGGGCATGTCAACCTGTCTAGGGTTATTTCACACCTAAATGTTAAGGAATTGCATTCATTATACATTTATATTTTTGTTTCTAAAGAGTTTTTTTTTTTATACATATAGCTATATATTAAGTATTCTTATCCAATACAAGTAATTTGCATAGTTGTATGTCTTTACATATTCCTATCTAGTACGAATAATTATAAGATTTCAAGTAATTATCTTGATTTAATGATAGTCATTTGATTGTAAACAGTATATTGTTTCAAGTAACTAATACTAATCCTCAGTAAACAATTGCAGCTTTAAGTAACTATTCTTAATACAAATAATTTACAGTTATATGCCATCAACTTTTCCTATCGAATACAAATAATTTGCAAACAGACCTATCTGATCCATAGATGGGACCTAAACAGGCACTACCACTCAGGGTTACAGTGGACCTGGGAGTAATAGCAATGATGGGTTTGATTTGGTTTTATGGCATATCAACAATTGTTGGTTATTTAATGCCAAATCCCATTTTAACATATATATCAATTATGATTTGTAAACACATTTTGTAGATACTTAGTTAAAAGTTCAAACAGTTTTATTTCTAACAATTTAATTTAGCATTAGTCAATAAATTTAAATGGTTCCAAGTATTGCTATGTATCAGCAAACAGTTCAATTAAACATCAATCATTTGTTTACACAGTTAAATGATCAGATCTATTTCTAACAATTCAATTTACCATTAGTCATTTGTTTGCACTCAGTTTAAATGTCAAATAGTTCCATGGATAGGACTCTATCAGGTACTACCACCCTGAGCCAGAGTGGATCTGGGAGTGATGACAGTGAAAGGGTACTCCACATTTCCCAAAGTTCCAGCATTACTGGAGCCTTACCATCAGATTGTATAATGTCATATCCAGGGCACTCATTGAGGGAGTCTTACCCCTCTGGTGAGATGCAGTCTGTGTATTCTATGGCCCCAGCCAACAGGGCCAAGCAATGAAAGGGTACTCTAAATTTCCAATATTGCCCAAACTGGAGCCTCAACATCAGATGCAGTTTAATCTCATAGCCAGGATACCCATTTTTAAGGAGGTGGGTATTACTCACTCTGCAAGGAATACAGTCAGTATATTCTGAGCCCTACTGACAGGGCAGCTAATAAAGGTGAAGACACTAATTTGAATAGACCAGTGTATAAGGTGAATTTTTTCATTGCATATTTAGTCATTGATTTAATGCTCTTGATTTTAAAGTGTCAACATTTGTAGTTCAAGTACATTTACAGCAGCAATTTGCTTTCTACTGAAATGGCTTTGGATTCATTTATATAACTGGGAGTTTTAAAGTCTATATATAACTGGTAAGGTAACAAAGAATACTGTTGACAGCTTAAAATTTGTACCCAGTCATGGTTAATGGAATTAGAACAATCTACCCTGATGGATTAAATAAAGGAATAAGTTCGAAGTTCTGTGTAGACTCCCCAAGTTCAACATAATGCACCTGAAGAAGGTTGAAGGGTGTATTGGCCGAAACATTCTGAGTATAACAATGAAGATGAAGACAATAGTCTGAATATTCTAAGTGATATTAAGGGATACTAAATATTCCCCAAAGCTATAGGACATGAACCTCACCATCAGATGCAGTTTAGCACTATACCCAGAACACTAGTTGAAGAAGGTCTAACATCTCTGCATAGGTGCAGTCAATGTATTCTACTGCCCCCACTGACAAGGCAGACATATTTAGGTGTAATAATGCACATGCATGAAGGTACAAGTTTGTCTAGAAGAGTGCAAATATGCATGCATATGTCCATGAGTGCAAGCATCTGAATGAGGGTGTCTGGTCATAGGTGTAGTGTATATTGGCGTATGTGTATAGCAGTATCAAAAGGTTAGCTAAACAAGTTAGGAAGGTCAGCAAAAGATAGAAAGAGAAAAATCAAGGGTTGGTCTTTTTTAATGTCTGTAATAAACAGAAGTCACCAGTGTTAGTATGATCAGAGGTCTGTAGAAAAATCTGTGACCAACTTATCTTTTCTTAAAAACAAATGTGTGGGATTGAGATCATTTAGCAAGTGAAACTGGGCAAGCCACATAATGATACCACTTAGTTAAAAGCACTTATGTATAGTTTTGGGAAGGCATACTATAAATAACTTTTTAAATTTCATAAATTCATATTAGATATTTTATTCATTTTCATTCAATAGATGAAGCATTGTCAATTATTAATTCTTATTGTGTTTTCTTTCATGTTTTAAAAATATTTTTAGTATTTACTTAGATAAATTAGAGTTTTCAATATTTTATGTCATTGTAATTTTAAATAAAATATCATAGATAAATTGTATTTGCAGGCGGAATGTTTTAGATGAATTATAATTGTAGATAATTTGTTAAAAACAATTTAATCTAGAATCAGTATGAACATTTGAGGGGACATTTGAAAATATTTTTTAACAAATGGTTTTTGAAATTACCAATGAAAATAAAGCATGTCAAACATAGTAGGAAACATAAACTGATCTGAAATCTCAGATAGTAAAGCAGCAGATGTAGCAAAAACTGATAGTAACACTCATGTGGATGTAGTCTGGAGCAACTCATGTGACTAAAATCAAAGTTTTGGTGACCAAAAGTAATTGAGGCAAAATGTCTCAAAATTTTAGTTGTATTGGGGCCAAGCTGATCTGTATCAAAATGTTAAACAGCCACTGGTAGTCAAGCCAACGGTTGATTAATCACTGCCATTTACAAACACATATTCACTCTTGGAAAAAAACAGACAAAATTAACATCAAGATTCTCATCAAACCAAATAGGTAGTTTGTTTATTACTACAAAGTAAAAAGATACATCACACATACAAAGAACATTTCTTACAAGAAATCTTTCGTTCATTACTAATATAAACTCACATGTAATTAAAGTACCTTTCATTTAATATACAAATATTCCTTTTAAAGCTTTGTGACATTTTGTTTATTACTGTTGAAAACATTTTTCTACTTTATGTATTTACCAAACCCCTCCACTATGAGCAAGATGTAATACAAGGACAATTTTTTTAAGCAGATCTAACAGGTTTGAATCCTGAGTTTTCATTCTCTTTGATTAGTTTCCATAAAGCCCAGTCTGCTCTATTTACCTATAGCTGGATGGAGAATAGTTGGATTCATACTTTTTTGAAGAGTGTTAAGCTATGCGAAATGCAAACAGCTTTTCAGCTTTACATATTTGCCAAAGTTGGCAAGTCTCTCTCTCTCTTTCTGTATAAGTGTGTGTGTGTGTGTGTATATATATATATATATATATATATATATATAATTAGTACTATTGCAAATATTGGTGGTAAAATATCAGTGAGAGAGCATATAGTTAGGTTAAGATGTCGATAGAGTCAACGGCATTTGGTGACTATCAGTTTTTCATGCAATCACTGCATTGGTCGGTTGGTTGGTTATTTTATTTTATGGTATATCAATGCCAAATTAAGTCCTTTTGATAAAAGTTTCAAACAATTCAGTTTAGTATAAGTACAGTTTTTTGTTTATACACACTTAAATGTCAAAAACAGTTCTATTTCAAATGATTCAGTTTAGCCATGATATGTAGGCCCACATACAATAGTTTGCATATAGGAAAAAAGAATTTGCAAAAATCATTGTCTACCATTGACTTGATTGGAGATAAAAAATTAATGTTTATTAACTACATGCACTGTTTGATTATCAATAACTTTATTTTTTAACATGAGAGTATATACATAAATAAAAGCCCTGTTGTTTACATAAAGAGTATGTGGATCTATAGCAGGTATAAGAAGCCATATGAGGGTGCATGGGATTGATATCAATGCCAAAAACAGTTATTTTGATTGTCATATAAATGTGGCAGGACAGACAAGGGTGAATTTGACCAGAGGAGTCACATGTTCCTATATGTGCTTTTTGTATGTTTGAAGGGATGGGCGCCTTCTCTCTCTTGATAATATATAAGTTGGTGACCTTAGTCGAGGGTGACCTGAAAGATCCCTTTTCAAAAGCTACCCCACCGAGGTGTAGGGGAAGGCTCTACTCCTTTGCCTGGATTACTCCACTTTACCCTTATCTTATAATGCCGAGTGTTAAGCAAGGCGGTCTCAAGTACCATTTTTTGAGTCTTTGGTATGACTCAACTTGGGATTGAACCCTGGCCGATAATAGTTATTTGGTTTGGTATATTTACAAAGAAAGAGTGCTAAATATTGGTGATACAGCTAACGTAGGTTTAAGTTTGAACAATGTTAAGCTTAGTCTGATGATTGCATAAGCAGTCACTATGCACTGTTGACTATTTAGACTTGTGTGTGTGTATATATATATATATATATATATATATATATATATATATATATATATATATATATATACACACACACACAAATTGCCACGTTAAAAAAATCAATAATTAAAAAAAGCTTATTAATTGATGTATATGTATGTATTTATCCAACCCCTCCAACACAGGCAGGGTGTGAAACAAGATCAATTTTTAAGCAGAGTACAGCAGGTTTGTATTCAGAGTTTCCTTTCTAAACTAGTTACCAAACCAAGCCTTAAAAAACTCAGTCTATCCAACTATTCACCCATAGCTGGGGGAGGAACAGGTGGATTCATGCTATTTCTAAGGACATTAGTGTGAAGTAAAATGCAAACAGCCACATCCAGGATTTTATACACACACACACACACTATATATATGTAGAGAAAAATTGATTATAAGGTAGTCCAAATAGGAGAGTTTTGAGAAGCAAAGTTGACACTATAGCATTTCAGTTCTAATAAACCATCATCAGGTCTGTGAGGGATGATATTTGTCCTGATGATGGTTCATTAGAACTGAAACGGTATGGTGTTGATTTTGCTTCTGAATAAATCTCTCCTACTTGGATTACCTTATTATCAGTTTTTCTCTACAAATTGTCAGATTACATTCCTATATATATATATATATATATATATATATATATATATATATATATATATATATATATATATAAGCTATAAAAAAAAGTTAAATGAATTTAAAAAGTTTATTAATTCACACATACACAGCCTAGTTAAGCAATAATTAAAACATTTTTCAATAAATTATTGAATAAAGAACCAAATAATGTAGTTTTTAAACATTTTGTCCCAAATAAAATATATGATAAAGAATTATTGCAAATCCCCTTTTTTTCCTAAACAAGCAAACTTGACAAAGGAATTTATTTTTACTGCATTTGAATAAAAGGTATTATAAAACAAAAACAAAATTGAGCATAATTTGAAATGTCAAAAACTTTTCTTTAACTAGCTTCTCACGAGATAGCTTTTAAACCACATTTAGTCAAACACCTGTTGATGAACATGCAGACAGTTTCTAAGGCCAAAACATACACTAGTCACCCATGCAGATGTTTTTAATACAAATTGGGACTCTGTAACCTTTTAAAATTTGTCTTCCTGTTTGCATTTGTCTGCTAGTTTGATGATGTGGGTGGAGGCAATGTACATGAAAACTACAGATTAACTTTTGACAATGAAAAAGAAAAAAAAAAAAAAAAAAAAAAAAAATGACAACTGACACAACACAAAAGAATGGATGCTCAAATCAGGCTAGCACATAATGAGATTTCTTTAACTGCTAAATACAGATGTCACTGAGTACAGTGTTGGTATGTGACTAGTACTGTTACACAATATCTACATGTACATAAATTCTTCTGTCTTATCCTAAGGGTGTATTCTTTATTAAATACTGTGCTTATATATGTATTTATCCAATCCCTCTAACATGGGCAGGATATGACACAGGGTTAATTTTCAAGTAAAGCGGGTTTGAATTTCAAGTTTACCTTCTCCTAGACCAGTTGTCTAATCAAAGCTAACGCCCTCGAGAAAGGTATGAATCCATCAATTCTGCCCCAGCTAAGGGTAAATGAACCATTACAACAGTTAATTATACTTAAACTCATACAAATCATACATGCATAAAGATCTGTATAATTTTGTTTGTGCTAAGCACTTAGTAAATTGCAATGAAGTAGCTGCCTCCTACCACCTGTGAATGTAGGGTCAGCAGTGTGACAAAGGGTCAATCATGTGAGCTCTTGGAGTAGGTGCGAGAAATGATTGCATGTGAAATTTAAGGATTTTTGAAACAGGTCAGTGGAATAACTCTTTATTACCATTATTATTCTGATATTGAGTGGTAGTACCTGTTAGGGTCCTATCTAGGGTTCAATAGGACTGCATGAAAAAAAAACAAAAAAAAAAAAAAAACTTAAGAAACAACCACACAAAAAATGTAAATATGAATGTTATTCCCTAACCTCTGGCATAAAATAACTACAGACAGATTGACATGCTATTAAAATCAATCAAGCGACTCAACTTACTCTTTAAGCTACTTTTGAAGAAGGCAGTAGAATGGTTTGGCTTGGTTTTGTTTCTTTGTTTAAAGGCATATCAATTTTAGTGGGTTATTAAATGCCAAAGTCATCCATGTCGAAGAACAATAGTGGTACTATTTAATACATGGCTGAGAGAATAAGGGAGGTCATACTTTTTTCAAGGGTATTAATCTGAAAGTGAACAAAATAGCACAACTGGAGTTTGAACTCTTTTACTATGAAGTCACAGTCCAGCACAACAGCCTATACACCATAGGGACTTCCCCAGCAGAAAATGGCAATGAAAAAATCAATATACTGAGCCCAAATTATCTTGTTTGGTGTAATGAGTGCATATTGGGTTATCTAATGCCAAAGTCAGTCTTTTTTAAAGCAGTTAAATGTTTGAACAAACTAATGATAATAATCATCTGTTAACAATTATATTATCAAGAAAGAATTTTGATACAATATAATTTGCACAATTATATGATTTCAAGTATTTCATGCAATTATAGTTTCAAGTAACAAATAATGGTCTTTAGTAAACAATTACTTTATGTGCTTTAATCTAAGAGGAGACATCACCACACTAAAGGGTGAGCCTTTGAAACTAGTGGACAAGTTCACCTACCTCAGAAGCAGCGTCTCATCAACCAAAAATGGCATCAACACATGACTAGCAAAGGTATGGACTGCTATCAGTCATATGGAAGTCAGAGCTGATAGATAAAATAAAATGCAGTGTTTTCCAAGCAGTGGTCATGTCGATACTGCTATATAGATCCATCACATGGATGCTAATTAAACATATGGAGAAAAAGCTTGACGGCAATTACACAAGAATGCTGCACAAGCTGTATTGAATAAGTCCTGGAGGCAACACCCCACAAAAAAGCAGCTGTACGGCCACCTACCACCCCTCACAAAAACTATCCAAGTTAGATGAGCCAGACATGCGGGATACTGCTGGAGAAGTAAGTACAAACTCATAAGCAACATACTTCAGAGGACCTCTTCACATGGACGAGCAAAAGTAGGACGATTAGCTGGAACCTATATACAACAACTCTATGCCGATACAGGATGTAGCCTAGAAGACCTCCCAGGAGAAATCGACAATAGAGACAGGTGGCAAGAGGGGGTCAGGGAGATCCATGCTAGCAGTGTGACATCATGATGATAACTGATTCTTAATACAAAAAAATTGGCAACATTTTATAGTTTCAAGTATTTCAAGCAATTATATGGCTTCAAGTAACTAATAACCTTTTATAAATAATTATACATTAAATAACTTCAAGTACCTATTCTTAATAGAGTAGATTCGTACAGTTATATGCTTTTAAGTATTCATATCAAATAATAATTTTCAAAAAGATCAATTTGACCGATAGATAGAACCCTACCCTCCAAGTAGACCTAGAAATAATGATAATGATGGAGTAACTCATTCCATAAGATACAATTTAGTACCATACCTAAGACATCCCTTGGTGTGTATGGGGTCATATCCATCTGTAGAGGATGCAGTCAGTGTTTTTTTAGGTCTCATAGACAGGGTACTAAAGATAAGAGGGCAAAATTTACGTGTATGTAAATAGTGTTATTACAACATTGTATTCCCAGATAAGAATATTTAGCAGTTGAAATGATTGAGACATGTGCTACTCTTATTTAAGTATCTACTCCTTTATGATGTGTCAGTTATATTATTATTTTTCCCAATGGTGAATGTTGTTGAGATTTACAGTACAGGTAAATGTTAATAAGTGTGAGAGATGTTTAATGTGAAACTTCCTCAACAAGTCCATTATACTGCATTTGGCTTGATAACTTTTATGAGACTGAATACATACAGAATTGAAAGGGCTCAAGCTAGACATCTTTGTTAACTACTAAAGTCAAAAACCCAATTTTCTTACCCAGAAAATCTCTTAGAAAGTTACCCTTTTATTGGCAAGGCTTAGAACTTACTGTTGTTTGTTTGGGTTTTATGGCATATCAACCTTTGTAGGTTATCTAATGCCAAATCCATTTTCATACAAATAAACAGTTCTATTTCAAATAATTCAGTTTAGCATAAGTACACCGTTTAATTATCAAAAACATTTCTATTTCAAGGTATTCAGTTTTGTCAAACAGTTCTAATTCAAACAATTTAGTATACGTATAGTTTTTGTTTACACATAGTTAAATGTAAAAACAGTTCTATTTCAAACAATTCAGTTTAGCATAAGTACTTTACTAAAGATATAATTGTGTATAACAAATGACTTATGAAATAATTATTTGAAACCATATAATTATGAGTATAGCAAAGGAATACTTGATGCCATACAACTGTGAGCAAATTATTTGGATTAGATAAGAATACTTGATATTATATAACACTGCAATAAACTCTTAGAAACAACTACTCAAAAAAATGTGAACACAAATGTACAATGAATGCAATTCCCAAACCTCTACTAATAAAATAACCTTTGACAGGTTGAAATGCCATTAAAATCAATCGAGCGTCTATTCCTTTATGTTACCCCCCCCCAAGGTCAAACATAGTTGAGATGGACTTAACATATAAATCTTAATGTAATATATCACATGATATAGCCAAATATTTAACTAGCTTACTCAGAAAATCTGAGAAAACTATTGCAGATTGTATAAATAGTTTTTAGATTTAAATTGTTTAAATACAAGATGTAAAAAAATATCCTTTTTGAAACAACCTGCATGAGTGTGCATATAAATGATGAAAGGCAAAAATGTAAACAAATGAAGGCCACCTGCCTCCCGTCACTAAAACTATCCAAGCTAGACGAACCAGACATGCAGGACACTGCTGGAGAAGCAAGGACAAACTCATCAGTGATGTACTCCTATGGACACCCCGCATATGGCTAAGCAAAAGCAGGATGACCAGCTCGAACATACATACAGCAGCTATGTGAGGATACGGGATGTAGCCCTGAAGATCTGCCAGAAGCAATGAATGATAGGGAGAAGTGGCGAGAGAGGGTCAGGTATATCCGTGCTAGTGGCACGACATGATGATGATATAATGCCTTATAATTCCCGAGCTGACGTGGTTTGCTTGTTGGCTGAGCAGTATGATACTAAGTCTCACGTAAAGTTGGGCGGGTTTCAATCCCAACTTCAAGTGTTCTAAGTGTCTAGCCATAATGAAGAGTTGTGATACAATGAAACAGTCTGTGGATGACTATATATATATATATATATATATATATAAAGATATTTATAAACAAGGTTAAGAAAGTGTTCAACATGAAAATTCAGATTTGTCTCAAAAATACAGGACATAAAAGAAAATGTGAAGAGAACAATAGTAAAGGCTTGTTAAAAAATGAATCAAAGAGAAAAACATTTAAAGAAACAGCATCTCTTGTCTACAATGCTGAGTTGGAGAAATAGTTTTCATTAAAGAAAAAAATGAAGAAAAAAAACGACAAAATAAAAACTCTTTGTTTGTTGTCAGGTTACAATGCTAGATAATTGTCATAATATACACAACATGTCTACTGCTACTTACTTTCACCAGAGTTTAATAGCCATGGAGAAGTCTCAGAAGCTAAAAAAAACTGCAGACATGGGGGGGGTACTCTCTGTGCATCCACATTCCAGCTGCACATGATAAAGCTGAGGTGGGTAGGGATCCCCAACATGCAATAAGGACATGCAAAGGGCAATCCGTGATATTAGGGGAGATGGCATTCAGTGAATGTGCCCTAAGGTTCTGAATACCACTGACCCTGAAAAAAAAAAAAAAAATACTTAGGGACAAGATAATTGATTAATTTTTATGGGAATAATCAAATGATTAAATTTCTAACTCGGCAAATCTTTTTCTACCTGATGTAAATTGTTAGATAAAAAAAAAAAAAAAAATATGTACAGCTATATAAGTTTGGATAGTGTAGACAGAGTCAATGGTACTTGGTAAACTGTCAATTTCTCACCAATGCAATAATCAGAACATAGGCAAAAAAATGAGTCATCAAACATCACAGAATCAATGTCTATGCTATCCTAACTTAGATATATATGCTCAATCAATGTTATTGAATATGATAGATAGTAAAATGAACAAATCGTTATAAAGATGCTTATTTCCTAAATAAGAAAAGTGCTCTAATACTGGCCAGTAGAGCAAGATAAAACTCAAAATAAGTTTTCTTACCTCCTTATGTCAGTTTAATGACTAAGTTCCATGCATTTAGTTGAAATTTCTACTCATATTTCATCTGAATATTGTATTTCTTTTTTTATATTTTAACAAATGTATGAAACTTATTGTCATGAAAATGACATGAGGTGAGAAAATATATACAAATATATTATCTTTTGTCCTATTCTATAATTCTTGTTTGTTTCTTTTCTTTGTTTAATGGCATATCAACCTTTGGAGGTTATTTAATGCCAAAGCCCTCCTTCTAGAAGAACAGTAGTGGTACTATTTAACCCATAGCTGGGAGGATAAGGAGGTTCATACCTTTCCCAAGGGTATTTGTCTGAAAGTGAATGTAATAGCGCGACTGGAGTTTGAACTTGTTTTCAACAATTTTGCAGTCCATTGTTTTAACCATTACACCACAAGGACACCCCCCTCTATTATTCTGACAGTGTGAAAAAAAAGAAAACCCCAAAAAAAAAAAATAAATAAATAAATAAGAATTAAAAAAATAAATGAAAAACCCCAAAAAACAGATAATACAATTGGTAAATACAAACATATTACAACAACTGATATCTGGGGAAAAAATTCAATAAAAAAGAAGAGACTAAAAACATTCATACTGCTTGAAAATAATCAACCAATACTGTAATGCCTCATCAAAAGAAAAAACACACAGAATCAACTACATGAAACATATGAGTGCTCAATACACTAAATAGAGCTATATATATATATATATATATATATATATATTAATTATAAATAATGGATAAGTTATGTCTATTCAATTTTTCAATAAGTTTTTCTTGTTAGCGAATGAGATGTCTAAAAACAGGATCAAAATTGTAGGAGAACTGCTGAAAGTTAATTTAATGGGAGTATTAATTCAGTATTTTTTGACTTAGAATGGTCATTGTCAAGGATTAATAAAGATGTTCAAAAGTAGATGAAGTAAGAGTTCCATGAACTTTGGACATTTCTCATACACTTTTCATCCTGTTTAAAGACATCTAAGTTTACCAACATAAAAAATATTCATTAAATATCACATATACATATATATATATATATATATATATATATATATATATATATATATATATACACACACACACATGGGCATTATTCAATAAATATAGCGATTTTTTTTTCCCCCATAAATGTCAACTCTGCATTGTTTAGAATGGATTTATAGCAAAAATATTTTAATCTCATAAAAATATTTTTTTGAAACAATTCAAAATGGCAGCAAATCAAACAGTGACCTAGGCTTGAACAGATTGGTTTGATTTGTGTTCTTTGTTTAATGGTATATCAACCTTTGAGGGTTATTTAATGGCAAAGCCATCCTTATAGAAGAACAAGTGATAAAATTAAACCCATAGTTGGAGGGATAAGGGGGTTTATACATTTTCCAAAGTTATTAGTCTGAAAGTGAATATAATAGCACAACTAGGGTTTGAACTTGCTTACTTCAAGGCTGCAGTCCAGCATATTAGACATTAGAAATTATCCAGCTTGAACAGAGATCTGTCATCAAATCTTTGGTGTCTGAGGTGTGCAAACTTTGTGAAATTTCCAGAAGAATTTCTAATGTATATGGAGAAGCATGTTTTAGTAAAAAAAAATTGTTTACAAATGGGGTAAACTTTTTAAAGAAGGTCAAAAAGTATTCAAGAGGAAGACAAACCAGGCAGGTCCATAATAGCAAGCATACCTGAAATGGTGGATTCAGTTAATGCACTCATTTTAGCTGACAGAAGAGTTATCATCATTATCATCATCATATCGTGCTGGCAGCACGGATATCCCTGACCCTCTCTCGCCACTCCTCCTTATCGTTCATCGCCCTAGGTAGGTCTTCAGGACAACAACCTGTATCCTCACATAGCTGCTGAATGTACGTTCGAGCTGGTCGTCCTGCTTTTGCGCGGCCATGTGTGGGGATCCATAAGAGTACATCTCTTATGAGTTCATCTCTGCTTCTCCAGCAGTGTCCTGCATGTCTGGTTCGTCTAACTTGAATAGTTTTCGTGATAGGGGGCAGGTGGCCGTACAGTTGGTGTCTTGTGGGGTGTTGCTGCCAGGACTTGTTCAGGATTGCACGCAGCATTCTTGTGTAATTGCCATCTAGTTTCTTCTCCAGCCGTTTTGTTAGCGTCCATGTAGTGCAGCCATATAGCAGTATCGATGTGACCGCTGCCTGGAAGAAACTGCGTTTCATTTTATCGGTTAGGTCTGATTTCCATATAATCGATAGCCTATTGATAGCTGTCCATGCTTTCGTTAACCTCGTTTCGATGTCCTTTTCGGTTGATTCGACGCTGCTTCCTAGGTACGTGAATTTGTCTACTAGTTTAAGTGGGGTTCCTTCTAGAGTGGAGATGTCCCCCGTTTGGTTATAGCACATATATTCCGTTTTGTGTGCATTAACATGGAGGCCTATGCTTGCTGCTGCTCGTTCCAAACTATGCAGAAGTGTTTCGGCTTGGTCAGGTGTATTTGCCAGTATCGCTATGTCATCGGCGTAGTCGGCGTCGGTAATTGTTGTTGCGGGGTATCTTCTGCTTCTTTTCTTCGTCAGTTCGAAGCCATTCTCTTTGATTTTGTCAATCGATGTTCTAAGTACGTAGTCTAGACAAATGATAAAGAGGTACGGGGCCAGCGTGTCCCCTTGTAGTACTCCTGCTACAATGTCAAAGTATTCTGTGTCTCCATCGGGTGATCGTACTTTTACTTTAGTGTTTCTATAGAGAATCGTTATTGCCGCTACGGTTTCTTCAGGTATGCCGTACGCTAGTAGGATTTGTTCCATCTTTCCTCTGTGAATGGAGTCGAAAGCCTTGGTAAAGTCGACAAATATTAATGTCGCTTGTAGGTTCTTTGCCCGTACACCTTCAAGGATTCTGCGGATGGTTAATATTTGTGAGGTCGTGGATCTATTTCTTCGGAAGCCATTTTGGTTTTTTCTAAGTATGTTGTCGATTTTGGGTTCTATTTGGTTTCGTAGTAGGGCATTGTAGATTTTGGCAGCTATGGATGTAAGTGTTATGCCTCGGTAGTTTTTGGCTAATCCGAGGTCCCCCTTTTTAGGGAAGGGGAGTATGCATCCCTTCATCCATCTATCTATCGGATTTTGATTGTATACTGCGTTGCAGTGTCGGAGCAGTATGTCGTCGAATTGTCTGGTCTTCCATACTTCCGGGGGAATTTCGTCCAGCCCTGCAGCTTTCCTATTTTTAATTTTTCTGAGAACCGAGTCGAGTTCTTCTTGTGTGAACGGTCCAAGAAGAGTTATAATAGCAGACATTTCTGAACAACTAAGAATTTCTGTAGGTACAGCACACAAAATTTTACATGATTATCTTGCATTTTCTAAGGTCAGTTGTCATAGGGTTTAACCAGGACAATACAGGGCCTCATACTGCAGCAAGAGCAGTGGAAACCATCCATCAGTTTGGTTGGGAACAGCTGCTAACACCCTCTTTACAGTCTAGATCCAGCCCTCCTTGATTTTCACTTGTTCGGTATAAATCAGAAAATTTCTGTGTAGAACAAAATCTTCAAGTGACGATGAAGTGAAGACCACCATGAGCAAATGGCTAAAAACTTAGTCCAAAGATTCCTATGCTGAAGGACAATAAAAGCTTGTTTTTGATAGGAAAAAAATTTTTTTTTTTTAAATGGAGATGATATTAAAAAATAAAGCAAAAATTTCTTTTTAGAGCAAAATGTGAGTCATTCTAATGCAAAATTCACCTTTTTTATGATATGACTCATATATATATAAATATATATATATATATATATATATATACATATATATATATATATACATATATATACATGTATGGAAATGAGATAAGAGAACAAACATACCTATGCAAATATTCATAGGATTCTTATATTCATTTGTAAAAAAAAGCATAGAATTTTACTTGTACATATTTATTTACCAAAGAGATCATTTCTAAGGTTAAGTATTTGTACAATGTTTACAAGCAATTCCTTGTAAATAGCTTCAAGTAACACATAAAAAATATGCCTCTTGTGTTTCATGATTCTTTACCCATTGAAAATAATCTACTTATTAATAAACAAAAAAACTTCAGATTTGAAATGCAGAATTTTTTGAAGCAACATAAATCTACAGAACTAAATATGTTTAAAGGGACATTAGTAGTACCTTCCACTATAACAAGAATCTGCCATTAATCATTTCCATGAAATAGGAATGGTTGATTGATTGATTGATTTTAATGGCATGTCAACCTGATTGGGGTTATTTTATGTCTAGAAATTAGGGAATCCTGTTCAGTGTATGTTTATATTTACATTTTTTGTGTCATTTCTTAAGATTTTTTTTTGCACATAATACTATGGAATACAAATAATTTTTGAACAGATCTATTTGACCCATAGATGAAACCCTAACAAGTACGGTATTTATCTATCTTACCACACAGTCAGAAGTGACAGAATCATTTTATAGAATATGTGTGAGTGTACACGCAAATTGAGACTTACACACGCCATCATAAAAATGCTTCATCCCCTCGGCATTCCTCATTTCTGGGGGCCTCAGGCATCAAGCAGAATGTCCTTCTGAGACCAAGCAATCAGCTTAATAACACCCACCAGGCATGAATGTCAAGTGAACCTCAGAAAATCAGGAAGGGAGCAAGCCCTTGGTATTAACAGGTACTACCACTCCAAATCAGAGTGGAACTGGGAGTAATACCAATGTAGGAGTAGTCCACACTTCAGATCTTCAGAAATGGAGCCTCACCATCAAATAGAGTTTAGTGTCATACCAACAAGGGATCAGACAGCATATTTTAAACCTTACTGACAGAGCAAACGAAACAGTAAAATAGTCAGTAGTTGTAGCTCTGTAGAAAGTGAGGCAGAACAAATCCAGAAGGTTTGTTAACATTAGAGTATCAGGAAATGGAATCAGTGACCCAAGTTCAAAACTTGGATGAGGCTGTGTTTCACTGCATGCAAATTTTTAAAAATCTCTCAGTCTTTTATGGGCTACCTTGTACATGTGTCATGAAGAGAAAAACATTAGATTCATTGATTTGAATACATCTGAATTCTATGGAGGTTGTGCCCCTTTTTGTCATTGTTGTTGAGAATCTCTTTTCGACGGTTTGATAGATTATTAACCTGAGATACACATATCCCAAGTTCTATTTACCAAAGCAGTTATGTACCCACATAAGTCATAAAACAATAGATAATGATCTTTTTTTTTTAGGGACCTTTCAAATTTCACCTGTAAACACTTATATTCTCAATTATTTTAAGAAAAATATTATATACAAGTTTCTAAAATCATAAGAAAGTTGACAGCAACTATGTATACCTATTTTTCCTTTAGATAGTTTAAAGATAAAAGAAAATGTGAGTTTTTTAATAAAACATTGTAGACTCGGTAAATTGTGTGGGGGCGGATAACATTTATTGGACTCAGCTACCAGAGTTTAAATCCTGAAAGAGGTTATTGGCATTTTCCATAGCACTGATACTTTTGGTTGGTTGTGTTTTATGACATATCAACCTTTGTAGGTTATTTAATGCCAAATCCATTTTTATACAAATAATCAGTTTTATTTCAAACAATTCAGTTTAGCATAAGTTCACAGTTTAATTGTAAAAAACATTTCTATTTCAAACTGTTCAGTTTATTCAACCAGAGCTAATTCAGTTTAACATAAGTACAGATTTTGTTTACACAGTAAAATGTCAAAACAGTTCTATATTAAACAGTTCAGTTTAGTGTAAGTACAGTTTCAATGTTAAAAACAGTTCCATTTCAAATAATTCAGTTTAGCATAAGCACACAGTTTAAATCTAAGTACAGTTTAATTGTCAAAAATATTTCTATTTCAAACAATTCAGTTTAGCATAAGTATGCCGTTAGTTCTATTTAACCCATAGATAGGGCCCTATCAGGTGCTACCACGCCGAGCCAGAGTGGACCTGGGGCAATGGCAATGAAGGGGTACTCTGCATTCCCCAAAGCCCCAGCATTACTGGAACCTCACCATCAGATTGTTTAGTGTTGTATCCAGGACACTCATTAGAGAGGGTTTTACCTCTCTGCAGAGGTGCAGTCAGTGTATTCTACACCCCCAACCGACTGGGCAATACACAGAGTTGAATGTGAAAACAGTTTTATTTCAAATAATTCAGTTTAGCATATGTACACAGTTTAAATGTCAAAACAGTTCTATTTTAAACAATTCAGTTTAGCATAAATACGCAGTTCAAGTGCAAAAATTAGTATTGTGAAGGAAGCACAGTTTAGTTCTATTTAACTCATAGATAGGACCCTTATCAGGTGCTACCACTCCAGGTCAGAGAGGGCCTAGGAGTGATGGCAATAAAGGGGTACTCCACATTACTGGAACCTTACCATCAGATTGTTTAGTGTCATATCCACAACACTCATTGGTGGGGTCTTATCTCTCTGCAGAGAAGCAGTCAGTGTATTCTACAGCCCTAGCTGACTGGGCAATAATACCTTTGGGAAAGATATGAATCTAACTATTTTTTTCCAGCTATTTAGTAGGGCAGGTTGGGTTCTTTAACCGTGGTATGGCAACTGGTCTAGGATAAAGAAAACCGTTTTCAAACGACTTGTAGACTTGGTCTCTGCTTTAAGAGATGCAGAGCTCGATAGATTTTGGTTTCCTTTCTTTTTTTCAATGACCTGTCAACCTTTTTTGGTTATTTAAAGTCAAAGTCAAATCCTGGATGAAACATAGTATTTCACATAGCACTAATACCCTTGGGAAAGGTATGAATCCAATTACTCTCCCTCCAGCTATGGGTAAATAGTAGGACAGACTAGGTTCTTCAGCCTTGGTGAAGGAACTAGTCTAGGAGAAGGAAAACTTTGAATTCAAACCTTTTAAACTCCACTTAAAAAATTGACCTTGTGTCATATCCTGCCCGAGTGGAGGGGTTGGTAAAAATGATTTAATGTCAAAGTCATCTTCACAGAAGAACATTATTGGTACTATTTAACCCATAGCTGGGAAAATAAGGGATTCATATATTTCCCAAAAATATTAATACAAAGGTGAATGTAGTTTCAACTCATTCACTACAATGTTGCAGTCCAGTATTTTAGCCACTACACCATGAGAACTCTTCTGACCCAATTGGGGACATATATATTGCAATGTGTAATTGTGTGTACTTGACAAGAGACTAGATTACATTTTGGCACAGGGCCCAATTGGCAGCAATTGGTTCAAGTAGCTTAAGGTTGGCCTTAATTCTTGCCCAAGACATGCTACATAAGTAGTGCCTTCATGACCAAACAAAGTTATGGAGCAAGTGATGGTGATAAAAAACAAAATTCAGTGAATTTTTCAAGTAACAATATTAAATACATAATCTCCCATCAAAAAGAATCCAATATTGATAAGATATCTGGGAAAATTACACAAAAGAAAAAAAATTTTTTTAATAAAATTTAAAATCAATAAAGGAAGATAGGTATATACTTTAGAATTGAATTCAGAACCTGTTATATCAATATCTGGTAGGTCAGAGTGTAGGAGGGAGAATAAATTTTGAATTCTGTAAACAATGTTTCAAAGTGCCATGTGTTCAAGTTAAGTCACACATGAGAAAGCAATATAGATGTAGATATAACTTTAAAAAACGTTATCAATGAATTACTGACACTTTTTAAAATTTTTTCTCACCATTTTCTTCTTAGAAACAAACCTGTTACAGGAAGGAAAGAAAGCAAAAATCATTTTGAAATAGGAAATAGAATAGTTTTTTTCTCCCAATATAATTATAGTTAATTATTAGAGTGGAAATTACAACCTGAAATTAACTCCTTAAAATTACTCTACATATTTTTTTCAAACACATGATTATATTTTTCTTTAATTTAAGAAAGTACTTTTTTCCTTTCTTCTGAAGGGCAAATTGAGGAGATTGGTTGAATCTAATTATAGAAATAAAGATCCAAAATAACTGGTCTCATTAAGAAATGAATTTAGCATAATTTTTTTTTTTTTTTTTAAAACAAATAACTGTAGCAAAGGCATAATTTTGTATGGTCACAAGAAGAAAATATGAAGTGCCATTCAAAGAAATATTCATTTACAGAATATACACACACAGTGATATCTATTTAAGTGGAGGTAAAAAAAAAATTAGAGAATGAGGCCCTGCATGCAAGCTACTCTAATATGAACAGAACAAGTCCAAAATAAAAATCTATGGAGTTAAGAGCAGATCAGTACTGCTCCACTCTACAAAAATAACCAAAGTAGGAAAAGGTTTTTAAGTTGTTTTTGGACAGTAGTGTGTATATATATATATATATATACACACAGGTTGTGATGGGTAAATTGTTGCTATTTTAAATTACAAATTTTGCAATGTGCTTTATTTCAGGTTTTGTCTACTGTGCAGCAAATTAGAATTAGTTGGCCACTGTTGATAAGGAAAGCAGTACCATGACAATGTACACCTCCAGAAATTTGGAAATGACAAGCTGTACTGCTTGGTATTTACATCAGAATGTCCAAATGCCCAGTCCACATCATGGTGTTTGGTGTGATCACTAGCAATGGTGATGTTATGCCAACATTTATCTTTCTACATAGCCTCAGACTTAACACAGAGGTCTACATCAAGTGACTAGAGGAGGTAGTGTTGACCAGGATCGACAGAATGGCTGCCGGAAGACTATGTCTGGCATCAGGACTTTGTGCCAAGCCACACAAGCAGGAGAATCCAGTGTTTGCTATCAGAAAATTTCTGAAACTACATCACCCTTAACCTCTAGCCACCTTACTCCTTTGATTACAGTCCCCCTTGATCATTATATGCAGAGCGCGGTTGAGCAAGAAACAAACAAAACTCAGTGCAACACAAAAGATGAAGTGAAGGCAAGAATATTAGCATCATTTATGAATTTAAACAAAGAGAAAGGCTTGCAGGAAATTCCAAAGTTGTCTGGAAGCCATAGTTGAAGCCAATGGTGATTTCTTTGAATAAATTTTATCTATAGCATTTCAAGATATTTTCATGTAATTTTGGAAATATAAAATGTTAAAGAGAGATGTTAGTGTTATTTTCATTTTTGTATAGTTTAGATGACAATTGATTCATTGCACTTTGTGTGTGTGTGTGTGTGTGTGTGTGTGTGTGTGTGTGTGTGTGTGTGTGTGTGTGTGTATAAGTAAAAATAATAAAATAAGTTATTCCTTTTAGATACAAGTACCATTTTTAAAGTATCAGTGGAAAAACAGGAAGCAGTCATCTTCAAGTAATGCATTTCCTAGATTCCTAATTTGGCAATGCCAAATAACTGTACAACTTGTAATTTGTCTGTTAAACAAAGTTATTTAACCACAACTTGAGACGACCACTGATTTCTAAACTTAATTACTTGAGCTAGAGATCACTAACTATCAAGCTATAATGGAGAGTGAATACATTTAATAATATATCCAAACCTAGAGATCAATGTACTTGCCATTAACATTTTTTCCCCTCAGCTTAAATTTATATAGAACCTTCTCTAAACATATGGTCACACTTTACTTAAAAAAAAAAAAAAATTGAATTGATCCACAACTGAACAGATTTTAAGAGCTATTAATTGCGCCTGTGTAAAAGATATGAACCTTTTTAAAATACCAATTACACACCCGTCTAATAAATAAATCTCTGCAGAAGGGGTAAGACCCCCCCTCCTACAACACGTGTCCTGGTAATGATACTAAACAATCTGATGGTGAGGCTCCAGTAATGCTGGAGCTTTGGGAAATGTGGAGCACCCCTTCATTGCCATTGCTTCCAGGTCCAGTCGGGCCCAGAGTGGTAGCATGTGATAGAGTCCTATCTATGGTTCAAATAGAAATGTCTGACATTTAGACTGAGTGCAAACAAATGACTTAAGCTAAACAGAACTGTTTGATCATTTAACAGTGTATAAACAAATGACTTATGTTTAAATGAATTATTAGTGATACATAGCAATACTTGGAACCATTTAACTGCGTGCAAAAGAATGAGCTTAGGCTCATTTAAAAATGTTATCAACAAAATGTATTTACAAATCATATATATTTAATATATATGTATAATAGGGATTTGGCATTGTATGACCTACAATGGTTGATATGCCATAAAACCCAACTAATCCACTCAAAAGATCTAGAACTGTAGCTTCAATACTAGATGCTGTTTAGCGGACACTGCCACTCTCTTGTTTTTGGTGTGGAGGTGGAGTCTTTCTCCTCTGCATGTGATACAGTTGACATTCGACAGCCAGATAAGAAATGTTTACCATATTTATATAGTTAAAAGAATTAAGGAGGGAGGTGTCTTTCTGATCCCTGCAGGTCCTACTAATGTCTAATTCTTCTTCCAGTTTTGTTGCATTAAAGCTGGTGACTTCTGTCCAATGTAAAAAGCCATAAATTAATGTTTTCTTCATACAAAGGAAATGGTTAGACTCAAGTCCTAGATGTACAGGTTATCTGTAAATACTAGTGCTATATCACTTTGTTCTATGTAGGTAACCAGGACAACCAAAAAAGAAACTTCATTATTACATTTCATCTTCTTTGAGAACTGTGCTTAAATGACCAGAGCCCAGTCAGCTGGGGCTGTCATCATCATCATATCGCGCTGGCAGCACGGATATCCCTGACCCTCTCTCGCCACTCCTCCTTATCGTTCATCGCCCTAGGTAGGTCTTCAGGACAACAGCCTGTATCCTCACATAGCTGCTGAATGTACGTTCGAGCTGGTCGTCCTGCTTTTGTGCGGCCATGTGTGGGGATCCATAAGAGTACATCTCTTATGAGTTCATCTCTGCTTCTCCAGCAGTGTCCTGCATGTCTGGTTCGTCTAACTTGAATAGTTTTAATGATAGGGGGCAGGTGGCTGTACAGTTGGTGTCTTGTGGGGTGTTGCTGCCAGGACTTGTTCAGGATTGCACGCAGCATTCTTGTGTAATTGCCATCCAGTTTCTTCTCCAGCCGTTTTGTTAGCGTCCATGTAGTACAGCCATATAGCAGTATCGATGTGACCGCTGCCTGGAAGAAGCTGCGTTTCATTTTATCGGTTAGGTCTGATTTCCATATAATCGATAGCCTATTGATAGCTGTCCATGCTTTCGTTAACCTCGTTTCGATGTCTTTTTCGGTTGATTCGACGCTGCTTCCTAGGTACGTGAATTTGTCTACTTGTTCAAGTGGGGTTCCTTAGAATATGCTAATTGTACCTCTGCAGTAGGGGGTAAGACCCTCCCCCCACAAAAAGTATCCTGGATATGACATGAAACTGTATCTGATGGTGCAACTACAGTCCTGGAGCTTTGGGGAATGTGGAGTACCCCATCATTGCCATTACTCTCAAGTCCAATCTGATTCAGAGTGGTATCTGTTAGGGTTCCAATCTATGGGTCAAATAGAACTGTTTAATCATACTTGAAACTATGTACAAATAAAGGACTAATATCAAATTGAATTATTAGTATCGGAGAGCAATGCTTGAAACCATTTAACTATGTTAAATAGAACTATTAGTGTTAGCATTACTTGAAACCATTTAACAGTGAACAAACAAATAGGAATACTTGAAAGCATTTAGCTCTGTGCAAACAAAAAAGCTTTGGCTTATCTAAAAATGTTACCTACAAACTATTTGCTTATATATATATATATATATATATATATATATATATATATATATACACACACACACAAATAGGATTTGGCATTGAATAACCCACAAGGGTTGATATGCTATGAAATACAACCAAACCAAACCAAAAAAAATCAAATGACCTGCATGTCCACTATGATGAAGGTTATAAGATAAATATATCTTCCATGTAATTTAGTCAGATGGATGGCTTCAGTGGAGTGGAATATAGAGCTAAAACTAACAAATGTCTAATCAGAAGTGTTTAGTTTGAAATAATTTAAGTTGAGTGACCTGAAAGCTTATTTTTCAATAGCTATTACATCAAGATGTAGAGGAGGGTACTACTCCTTTCCCTGGACTGTTTCACTTACCCTTGATCCACACCTTATAATGCTAAGCAAGGAGGTATCAAGTATTATTTTTTTTTACGTCTATGGTATAGCTCGATCTAGGAATGAACCCTGGTCTCCCGAACCATTAGTAAACACTAACCATTATGCCAATGCGTTGGTCAATACAATTAAATATTGTATAAAAGATGAATCATGTTGATTGATTGATTTCAATGACATGTCAACTAATCTATGATTATTTTATGGCAAGAGGTTAGGGAATCATATTCATTGTGTGTTCATATTTAATTTTTTTATGTAATTGTTTAAGTTTTTTTTGCACACGGTCCTATACAATGAGTCCACAGCAACATACAAAGGCATCATATGCTGTAAGGCATTGTCTATGAAAAGGAACATCAACGCTGACTAAGGGGGGGAATCTCCATGATGTAGTGGCTAACATATTAGATTATGACATCATGGCAAGTGAGTTTGAACATCAGTTGTGCCAGTACATTCACTTTTATTTTAATACCTTTGGGAAAGGTCTAACTCCCTGATCTCTTCAGCTATGAGTTGAATAGTTTGACTGTTCTACAAAGATGACTTTGTCATTAAATAACCCACAAAATTCATAAAAATAAGCATCATTAGAAAATTATGATCAAAGAAATACAAGATATAATTTTTGGAAATAATAAAATGGATTTTGTTACATCTCACTGGGACTTAGAAATCAAAGTGAAGCTTGAGAAAAGGAAGGCATGGGTTTCTTGGCTAGTCTACTTCTGGCCCTAATCAGTAACTTGGTAGCATCTAAAAGTCAATTTGGACTACATAACTCCCATACTCTTACACATTACAATTCCTTTGTACTTAGCACGAGTTATCTGAACAGAAATTGAAAATAGAGACCCGAGTTGAAATCCTGGAGAGGGATGTGGGCATCTAATTTTGTACTGATGCCCTTGGAAATGGTATGAATACATTTGTTCTCCTCCCAGCTATAGGTAAATAGTAGGGCAGCCAGTCTCGGAAAAAGAAAAGTCTGAATTTAAACCGACTGTAAGTAAAGTAAGTAAAGTTGAGGACCGTAGTAAAGAGTGACCCGAAAGCTCCCTTTTCGATAGCTACTGCACCAAGGTGTTAGGGAGGGTGCCACTCCTTTCCCTGTATTGCTTCAATTTACTCTTGATCTGTACGTTATAATGCTGATTGTTAAGCAAGGCAGCATCAAGTACCACTTTCTGAGTCTTTGGTATGACGTGACCTGGGTGTGAACCCTGGTCTCCTGTTCTATTGGCGAACACTCTACTCATTAGACCAATGGCCCAATTAAAACTAACTGTACTGCGTTTTAAAAAAATGAAATTGTGTTGCATACTGCTCTTGGTCAAATGACTGGGTAAATACATACAATTCTTTTGCTAATATGCATTTGTGTTAGGTTAAATTTTATGGCATATCAACCATTATAGGTTATTTAATGCCAAATCCTATTTATACATGTATATCAAATATATATGATTTGGTTTGGCTGGGTTTTATAGCATATCAACCATTGTAGGCAATTTTACGCCAAATCCTATTCATACATATATATCAAATATGTATGATTTGTAAACACATTTTGTTGATAACATTTTTAAACAAGCCCGAGCGCATTTTTTTTTGCACACAGTTAAATGGTTTCAAGTATTGCTCTGTGATAGAAACAATTCAACATTAGTCATTTTTTTGGATACATTTAAATGAATATACATATGCTTTGTAAGTGAATAGTTTGTTGGTAATTTCATTTTTAAATGAGAACTAATTTGATTGCACACTAGTATTGCTATTGTTTCTACACAAATGGTTTCAATTATTGCCATCTAACGTAATAATTCTATTCAATTTTAATAATTCATTTGTACACAGTGAAGAGGTTACAAGTACAGCTATTTAGCACTAAATATTCTTTTCAACACAATTCATTCATTTGCACACAGTAAAATGGTCTTCAGACATCGACACGGGACTAGCAAAGGCATGGACAGCAATTGTTCTTATGGAAATCAGACCTGATTGATAAAATGAAACGCAGTTTCTTCCATGCAGCGGTCGTGTCAATACTGCTATATGGATGCACTACATGGACGCTAACAAAACGGATGGAGAAAAAGCTTGACAGCAACTACACAAGAATGCTGCAAGCAATACTGAACAAGTCCTGGAGGCAACACCCCACAAAAAAGCAGCTGTACAGCCACCTACCACCCATCACGAAAACAATCAAAATTAGATGAACCAGACATGCAGGACACTGCTGAAGAAGTAGGGACGAACTCATAAGTGATGTACTCCTGTGGACTTCTTCACATGGCCAAGCAAAGACAGGGCAACCAGCTCGAACCTACATACAGCAGCTTTGTGTAGATACAGGGTGTAGCCCTGAAGACCTGCCAGAGGCAATGAACGATAGGGAGTGGTGGAGAGAGAGGGTCAGGGACATCTGTGCTGATAGCACGACAAGATGATGATGATTGCTATATAATACTAATAATTCAATTTAGGCACACACTTAAAGAGTTTCAAGTATCATTATTTAACACTAATAATTCTATTCAACATTTCTCCTTTGTTTACAAAAAAATTAAATAGTTTTAAGTATTGTTATGTTTCAGTTAGGGCACCTTTTCTAGGCCCTTCTCCTTGTGGAGCAAGCAGTGCTATCCCTAAAGAGGACAGCTTGGGTCATTCTGAGTGCTGCCAGGAGACGATGTCGTCTCCAGTCAACATCAGATGTCCAGTATCCTGAACTGCTTGCATGCAGGATTGGGACTGCAGCCTCCAGTGACATCTTTCACCGGTCGTTTAACCCCTTTCCCATCACTACAGGGCATGGAAATGGTGGCACTGCAAATGTGGACTTGTCTTTTCAGACTGCGCAATGAAGTTTTTAGGTGCTGTGCAGTACTGCCCCCACCTTTCACACCTGTGGTTCATCTGTCATGGCCTAGCAAGCTGGGACAGTGACAGTGAGGTCCTTGGGTCATAGGTTTTATGTCAGACTGTCCTTGTCCTACATGGATTGCCTGCCAAGGCTGTCGAGCTCCATCTGCTCCTGGTATTTAATAGCTATTTGACCAATAGCTGGCTTCCTAAACAGATATTATCACCTCTGAGACAGGATAAACCTAGGAGCAATGGCAATTAAGGGGTCACTCCACTCTCCCTTAAACTCTGGAACTCCTGAACCAGAGCCTTACCACTGGCTGCAGTTTAACGCCTTACCCAGGAATCAATAGAATTAAGTCTATTTTTCAATAATCAGAGTCATAGAGACAATGTACAAACAAATTCGACAAAACTGCAAGACAAGGATACCTTAGGTGGTCTTGATATGCACTTGGATACCAAGCCAAGAATTTCTACATCCCCGTGTAATGTGCTAGATGATTGTTAAGCAAGAAGCTTCCTCTGGCCTTTGACAGGTTTTGTTTTTCATCCTGCTGGGTGTCTAGCCATCCTCCTCACCAGACAACTTGGTGGGAGTAACTGTTTATTTGCCGATGACCTGACTATGAAACAGGTAGTACAGGATTACATAGTACCTGTAGTGCTATGAGCGACCTGACAAAGTATTGCTATGTAATAGTACACTAATAATTCTTTTAGACAGTTCTACTTCTAATAATTCAACTTAACATAAGTCATATGTTTGCATAGTTTAAATGTCAAACAGTTCTAATTAACCCATATCAGGTGCCAGCACTCCAGGTTAGAGTGGACCTAGGAGCAATGGCAATGAAGGGGGTACACTGCATTGTCCAAAGCTCCAGGATTGAAGCCTCACCATCAAATTGTTTAGTGTCATATCCAAGACAATCATTGTGAGGAGATCTTACCTCTCTGCAGAGATACAGTTGGTGTATTCTACAGCTCCAGTCAGCTGGGCTGGCATTTATGCTTTTTTTGTTGTTGGGGAAGCAGGGCCCCTTAAAGCAATAAAGAGGAGGTCCAAAAAGATTGCAGAGAAAGAGAGATGCAAAATGCTATTCTTACCTTATCATTTTGAAGCCCAACCAGAAAAGAAAAAAGATTTTGTTGATCTTTTGTAGTCTTTTTCACTACAACTACTTCTCCTCTCATAAGGTCAAGTCACATCATTTATTCTACATAAGGACTTCTTTGAGAAGAATTTTCTGAATAATTCTAGAATAGTCAAGGAGAAGACATATAAAGATAACACATATTGTGCTTACCATTCCAAGTTTTCCTATTTTAATAATAAATCTACCAACTAATTTTAGAAATGACTGCTATAAAAACTTATGAATGAAATATATCAACCATTAAAACATTTCTTTTTCACAATAGGTCAATATGTTGCCACATATTGTGACAATTGGAATACAAATGAATCAATAAAACAGCAGCCAACCAAAACAAGATTAGAGAGTTTTAAAAAAATCCTTACTGTTTGTCATGGTTAAAAGAAGAGGAACAAAAAACTAAATGAATCTATATATGTACAAAGTATTGACAAGATGAATTTTGCAACTACAACTTAGAATAACTATATTTAGATTTAGTAAGTATAGGAAGTAATCACAATACAAGTGTGCTCCTTTTTTCTTATAAAAATAGTAAAATGTTTCTGCACTTGGAATGCAGTAAACTAAATATTTTTAAAGAAACTCTTTTCTTCTAACTCAGCCATGTTCTTGTCTTCAAGCAAGAAAACTAACTAAAGAAGCTTAGTGTATGTATTTACCCAACCCCTCCACCAAGAGCAAAATGTTTGTTAAATTTTTAAACCAAGTAAAGCTAGTTTTAATTCACTGTTTTTTCCTACTCTTAGACTCATGGTTAAAAGAACTTGGTCAGCTCTACTTTTTACCCATAAGTGGCGAGAGAACAAATGGAGTTATACCTTTCCAAAGAGAATTAGCACATGATACACCAAAAGCTCTGTCCAAGATTTGAACTTAGGTCACTGATTCCATTTCCTATGATGATAACCATAATACTAAGTCTGTCTCTAATAAAGAATCTTAGTGAGATTAGGAAACGAATGATTTCTATAAAATAAACTTGATAGATAAGATTGACCCAAGTTCAAATCCTAGACAAAGCTGTTTATGCTTCACTTTGAGCTAATGTTCTTGGGAAAGGTATGAAATTTTCTCTTTTCCCTCAGTTATGGGTAAATAGTAGGGAAGATTGGGTTCTTTAGCCTTGGTCAAGAAACCAGTCAAGTAGGAGGGAAACTCAATACAAACCTGCTTTACTCTGCTTAAAAATTGCCCTTAGTGGAGGGGTTGGATCAGCACATAGTAGCTGGTGTTAAGAGCAGGATTTCAGATGCAATTGTAATACTCTTTCAACTGACCATAAATATGCTAAAACGAAGTTAAAAGATATTGTCAGATGAACAGTGACTGGAATGGTGTAACCTGATCCAAATGAGAATTCTGACAGCAGCCAACCTGCTGATATTTTACTGACGTAACTTAAGTAATGGATAGCATTAAGAACACAATATCTAAGTAATCTGATACTTTATACATAAACAATGCCCTTTTATCACTTGAATGAAACTTGACAGTTTCGATGAAGGATTAGTTGTTTCTTTAGTTTTTTTTTATTTAAATCACAGTTACATCACAAGCATTCCCATCCAACACAAATAATTTGCACACTGAGGATTTCAAGTATTCTGATCTAATACTAATAAATATATGGTTTCAAATAATTATTTCCATTTAATAATAATTTGCATACAATTGTATGGTTTCGTACATTCTTAACCAATACTAATAATTTTTAAACAGCTATTTGACACTAACAGGTATACCACTCTGGGTCAGGGTAGACCTGAGAAAAATGGCAATGAAGGGGTACTCCACACTCCCAGATCTTCAGAACTGGAACCTCACCATCAGAACACCTTGCCTCACTGAACCAAAGAATGTTTGGTTTGTTTAAGGACATAATCAAGTGCTCAGTGGGTTATTTAATGTCAGAATTGTTTTAAGTTGGAAATCATGAAGAGGAACATGATTCAGAAAAGATTTATTAAATAATCTGCTTATCATACATGAATACATAAGATTAAGAAAGAGAGGAATGTTGCATATACAACCCATGGAAAAAATTATTCAATTATCACTCTTAAAGGATATTCTCTTTGTCTTTTTGTTGTTGTTTTTTTTTATTTAGCACTAAAAGAAGCAAAACACTTATCTAATAGCAGAACATTTTGTTTTCATAAAATATTATTTAAACAAACTAGATTGAATTATTTAAATTAATGATATAATTTTTTATCCAAGTCATGTAGTGATTTGGTTTGGTTTGGTGGCATAACATCATAGGTTATTTAATACCAAATCCTTCTTATACACATATATTAAATATATGATTTCTAAACATTTTCTAGATAACATTTTTAAACAAGCCTGAGCTTTTTTTTTTTTTTGTTAAATGATTTCACTTATTTTTATCTAATATGAATAATTCTACTCACTATTAATCATCTGTTGTCACACAGTTTAATGTCTTCAAGTACTGCAATGAATCACTAACAATTCAATTAAATACCAGTCATTTGTTTACACAGTTAAATGAACAAACAATTCTATTTCAAGCAATTCAGCTTAGCATAAGTCATTTGTCTGCACACAGTTTAAATGTAAAACAGTTCTATTGGACCCATAGACAAGACCCTATCAGGTTCTACCACTCTGGCTCAAAGTGGACCTGTGAGCAATGGCAATAAGGAGTACTCTGCATTTCTCAAAGCTCCAGAATTACAGGGGCCTCACCATCAGATTGTTTGATGCTATATCAAGGACACTCGTTGAAGTGGGGGGGGAACTTACTCCTCTGCAGAGATGCAGGTAACATATTCCATAGCCTCAACTGACTTGGCCATGACATTGATCAAAATATTAGAATAATACTTGCTTTTATGACAGCTTTGATTCTTTCAGGCATAGATTCCACTAATATAAAGCAGTGTGAAATACTCTTTCATTACCATTACTCTCAGACCCATTGAACCAGTATGATAGTACCATAGGAGAACATTACTTATGAATTCATCTTTATGTCTCCAGCAGTGCCCAGCATGTCTTGCTTGTCTTACTGAGATGGTTTTGAGATGGGAGGTAAGAGGTCACACAACTGCTGTTTTGTGGGATGCTGCTTTCAGGATTTTTTTAAAACAGCACAAAGCATCTTTGAGTAGTTCCTCTCTAGCTTTTTCTCCATTTCATTATAGTCCAACAGTACAACAGTACAATAGTACTGATACAACTACAGCTCAGAAGAATTCTCAGTTTATTTCATCAGAGAGATCAGATTTCCATATTGTTGTTAAGCTGTCAATAACAGTCCAGGCTTTACCAATGCATATATTGATATCGCTTTCAGTAAATGAAATATTGCCATCAAGTTATGTGAATATGTACATAATAGTACAATAAATTCTGGCAAAATAAATAAATGAAACAATTTTATTTGAACCCAGTATTCATAGCCACTCTTTGTTTTCCTTATCCCTGTCCATTGACTTTACCATTACTTCCTATTAACTTTAGTTATTTTCTGCACAAACAAGAAAAACATTTCAGGCAAGATGGATAATTTGCTAACTCAACACTTAATTTTCTAACGTTTAACCTAGAATTTATTTAAAGCAAGTTTCAAAACTCAATCTGTGCTTTACAGAAGGGAAAAAGAAAGTAGTTTTGTCAGTAGCCATAAATTAAAGTAAGCTGTACTTACTAAATAGGGAATTATTTAGAAATATTTGACGAGAAAAATGCACTGAAAATCAAAAAGATATCAGTGTTCTTAAAATAAGGTAGACATAACTGACTGAATAGATTGATTGATTTTAACAACATGTTAACCCATCTAGGGTTATTTTATGCCTAGATGTTAAGGAATGGCATTCATTGCACATTCATATCTCTATTTTTCATGCAGTTGTTTCTTAAGAATTTTTCTGCATGCAGTTATGATATTAAGTATTCCTAATACAAATAATTTGCAGTCTTGTATGGTTTCAAGTATTCTTATCTAATACTAGTAATTTTATGGTTTCAGGTTATTTTTATTTGATAAGCCATTTATTTGCACACAGTCATATGGTCTCAAGTAACTAATAATAATTCTTAGTAATCAATTATAGCTTCAAGTATCCTTTTGATACAAATAATCTACAGTTATAGTATCAACAATTAGTATCAAATACAAATGATTTCTAAACATCTATTTGACCCATAGATAGGACCCTAACAGTTACTATCATTCTGGCTCTGAGTGGACCTGAAAACAATGGTACTCTATACTCCCCAGCTCTCCAAAACTGCTGAATAGTGTCTAACCCAAGACACATCTTTGAGCAGAGGGGGGGAGTGAAACCTCTCAGCAGGGGATACAGTCAATGTATTCTATGTCCTACTAATAATGTGGTGACTGAATAAATCTAATATATATACAATTGGCCCATTGGCTTAGTGGTAGAGTGTTCACCAATGGCCAGGGAGATTGGGGTTCAATCTCAGGTGAAGTCATACCAAAGACTCAAAAAATGATACTTGATACCTCCTTGCTTAACACTCAGCATTATGAGGTACGTTTCAAGGGTAAATTAGAGCAATCCAGGGAAAGGAGTAGTGCCCTCCCTTACACCTTGGTGTAGTAGCTATTGAAAAGGGAGCTTTCAGGTAGTCCTCGACTATGGTCACCAACTTTTCATATGCAATTATTTTGTAGTAGTGATATTGTTCTCTCAATGCACCAAAAAGATATTGCTATCGCAATGTGTCAAAACAATAATGCTATTACAATGCATTGAAATGATATCAGTATAAAAATGAGAAAGAATTGGGAAAAAAGGAATTGATAAACACAATTACAGTATAAGTTGCACAGCATAAAACATGGATTTTAAGTTTGGACAAACAATAAATAAAAAGTCAATATTAAAAGAGATATGAGACAAAAGCTTTAACAAAACACACACTCAAACACAGAGCCAGGAAATGTATACTGGAGATATCACGACAGTCAAATGAACAAAAAACATTTATAGCCAAAAGGGAAACAAAAGCCATTACTAGCTTCTTACATATCAAGTTTTTGGTTTTTACATCAATACATTGTTGTTAGGTGAAATCAACATAAATACACATATACAGACATAGAGAAAGAGTATATATATATATATATATATATATATATATATAATTTAGAGGGACAAACATACACATGCAATTTAGTTTCTCGAAGGCTAATGGTTCATGCACACATAACCCTGCTAAGAATATCCATTATAATACACCAATGTATTAGGATGAGTATTCTCATCTTGGTTGTTTTTATAGTCACTATGTTTTAGCTGCTGTATTCTCAAGTAATCTTCTAGGAATTTTGACCTGAACCCATTAATCAATTCATGGGCATAGACTGTTCTTATTTTTCTGCCCCTGCTTTGAAGTAATCTTGCCACAGTTAATGCTTTCTTATTGAGAGGTCACTTGTATGTCTTTTCAGAATAAGAGTATATTACTTTAATGTACTATACTAGGGATTAAACTCATGATGGCCAGGTAATTAGATACCCTTTAACCAATACTTTTCTGATAGGCTGTATCCTATAGGGCAATTTAGTGGCATTAATTTGAAGTTTAAATCCTAGTGTTATTTGTCTGCTTCTTCAAAGAGAACAATGTACGTGTGAAGGTGGGCTGAAAAGTTTAATGGTATCCAAACACTGCAATACTAATGGAAGAATTGAGTGGACTGCAAGAGAGACTATGTTGAAAAATAAATTTCATTTTGTCACATTCTATGAGAGTATATTGATACTTATAAAAACAACTGTTTTACTATAGTTTTTCAAAAAATAACTTTTCTTTTTTTTTAAATGTTAGAACCGGAGTAAATTAAACAAGAAGCACTTTTGGTGGATATATCGCATAAGATCTAAAGTTGCACCTCGCCCTCATACATTTGGTATATTTTGCAACTTGATTTGGTCACTGAACCAAAAGGGTTAAAATTTTACTTCTTAAATGACTCCTAAATATAACCAAATTTATATTAGTTTATCAACTCTATTTTATTTTTTCAGTTTTCATAGCAAATAATTGAATAGAGCTGAACCAATAAGGCCAGAATAATGAATAACAATTTGCAAATTCTTCCCTCAAGAAAACTTGGTCAAATTGCCAAAGAGCTGAGAATTATCTTGCCAGCCTAAAACCCTTAAGAATATTAATCTCCAAAAAAAGAAAGGGTAAGAATATCTAAAACCAAAGGTTTTTTTTATTGATATAGCACTGGCACATGATTTCAACTGAAATCATCAACCAAGAAGATAGCCAAAAGTGATGTGTAACTTTGCCAAGTAAGTGAAAATTAGCAACAGCATCCATCTTGGACAATAGAGCAATGAGCTAGAAGGCCTATCTTGGGTTAAAATTCCCCAGGGACACAGAAATGGACTTTAGTGGGCAGTCAGCCACAGAAGGTCAGGAAGAGCCATAAAGGAATAAAGAGAAGCTGGCTTGAATCTAGTAAATCACTGAACCTAAGGTATTCTACTGTGAAAATTTGTGTGGCCGGGACAAATCAAACAAGATTTTCCAAGTAAGCAATTTAAAGAATATATCAAAAACCTACCAAAAATTGATGTCAATTACCTCTGGCCTAAAACTAAAATCAGAGAGCAAAAATAACTAGTTTTAACAGCTTGTCAATCTATCTAGGGTTATTTCATACGAAGAGGCTAGGAAATCACATTCACTGTATGCTCATTTTTTTTGTTTTTTGAACATGGTCTTATGGAATATGAATGATTTTTAAACAAATCTCTTTGACCCATAAATGAGATCCAAACAGGTACTACCCCTCCAAGTCAGAGGGGAACTGGGAGTAATGGCAATGAAGAGGTACTCCACGCTCTCCAAATCTCCAGAAATGGAGCCTCATCATCAGATGCAATTTAGTGTCATACTCAGCCCCGCCCTTTTTTTATTCCTTTCTGCAAGGAATACAGTCAGCATATTCTAAATGGCGCCAATAGGGTAAGAGATAGCAAAAAAGTAAATCCTTATTAAGAGTTAATATAAGGGATGCTTTCATCAACTTCTGATATTTTTTTGTGGCTATTAGACTATGTCAAAGAGACACCTGAAGAAGGTTGGTGAATACAGCAGCAGAAATATTGGGAATATAGCAGCCAAAACAATGACAATAGTCTCAGAGGTGTAAATAATATACACAACTGTACATTTAAACTCAGAAAAAGGTATTGACAATGGTTAAGAATTAACATAAGTCTTATCGACAGAATAGGGCAATTATTTTCATTAAGAATAATAAAAATTGAATGGTAATATGGAAGCATAATTTATCAATGATCGTAATCATAATGATATTTTACATCCAATAGCAAAATACCACAGCACTTACTATAATTCATGCTAAAAAGTAAATGAAAAGTGAACTTTTTAAAGAATCTTGCGTATTAATGCATTTAACACACCCCTTTGTATGAGCAGGATGCAACACAAAGTGAATCTTTAAACAGAATTTAACAGGTTTGAAATGTGAGTTTTCCTCTCTCCTACAACAGTTGCCATACCATGGTTAAAGAGCCAGTCTGACCTACTATTTACACACAGCTGGAGGGTGAATAGTTGGATTCATACCTTTCCCCAAGGGTATTAACACAATGTGAAATGCAAACTGCCTCATACAAGATTTAAACTCTGGTCGCCATATCCATTTTCAACAACAATAATCATTACATCATGAGGGCTTGCATAATCCTGTATATTCAAGCAGTTCATGAGATCAAATAACGCTTCTGAAATTAATTTTGCCAAATAGGAAGAAAAGAGTGAGTACCTTATAAAAACTGGAATGTTAGTAGAAAGTAGCTAAGAAGTAACTTCAATTATTTCTTCATCTAATGAATAAATTTGGCTTAACAACTAAGAATTATTTTATTCTTTATAGACCAACTCATTCAATCGACATGTCTGGAGATTATACAGTGTTTAAAAAACATCAATATCATTTTATAATCAAATAACTTGACCAGTTCTTTTTCAACTAATCTCAAATTTTAACAGCAGGTGCAAAAACAACTAAAAATTCTGTTTAATGTTTTTTTTTTCTTTTCCAGTACAGAAATGCTATTCACAGGTAAAGAAAAGGTGTTTAAATATTAAAAATAGAATTTCAAGTTGTTTCGATATATTCAGTTAAAATTTGAACATGATATTCAATCCATCTCAAATGGTATCAAATTTTTTTTAAAACTCTGCGCGCGCGAGTAAAGTTGGCGACCATAGTTGAGGGTGATCCTAAGGCTCCCTTTTTGATAGCTACTACATCAAGGTGTAGGAGAGGGCACTACTCCTTCCCCTGGATTGCTCTACTTTACCCTTAATCCGTACCTTATAATGCTGAGTGTTAAGCAAAGAGGTATCAAGTACCATTTTTTTTTTCATCTTTAGTATGACTCAACCAAGGATTGAACCCAGGTCTCCCGGGCCATTGGCAAACACTCTAACTATCATGCCAATTACCCATAAATAAGTACACCACTACTATTTATCAAAAAAAAAATAATTCTAGTCTAAACCAAATATACTAAGATTTTATTATTTCTGGCAGAACAATCAAAATGTTATTAAGTATTATTTATTACCAAACACTAAGCATTGAAATTATGCGTTAATATTCAAAAATGTTTCTGTCATACAAAATAACAAAAAAAATAATATTTTTCAGATTTTTTTAATATAAAAGACAAAAATTAACAAGTAGACAAAACAATTTAACAATCTAATTCAATCAAAATAAAAATATAATTTACATATATTTCTCAATGAAGATAACTTAAATGACATTGACATAAAACATATAGTGTTTCTTATTTGATTAAATTAAATAATAATATGAACCAGCAAATAAATATAAGTATAGTATATATCTGCATATCATGAAACTCTCTGAGACATAAATTGTAGCCTAATATTGCTGGGGTGGAGAGGTTGCACCATATGCAAGATACAATCTTTATGTATGTGTATGGTTTATATCTTGTGCATGGTGAGGACCCCTAATTTAAGCTAAAATTTGTCTCAGAAAGTGGCCTGATACACGAGTATATATGGTAAATTATATCATGGTCTTGATTAAATTAAATCGCTAAATTGTTTATTCAAGCTTCATAAATTTTTGTTCAATGTGTTTTTAAAAATTTATATTAAAAAAGGAAAAGAAAATATTGTATTTATTTATTTATTTATTTAGTGGAAAAGAAAAAAATTGAAATATAAGATATATCAATTCTGGGTCAGAGTTGCGCCAAAGATTTTACCAAAATATCTTTAGTTAACAGGGTCTACAGTAATTTCTTTTAATGATAATTCCCATCTGTGTAAATGTTTAAAATCTGTTGAAACAGCTGGCCTTGAATTGCTTAGGATTTGTGAAATTCCAAATGAAATATATAAATCTATAAACAAGATGAATTCTTTAGATGCCTAGTAGAGTACAATTGTGAGCAAGCTAAACTAGCAGACTATTGTTAGGGAGTGTAATTCTCACTAGGTGTTCTATACTTTTAGCCTTGTGATAAAATAAGCAAAGCTTAATAAATTACAAGATAAGTTCTTTAGTGAACAGTAAACTGCAAGATTTAAAAAATTTGATTTGTTTTTACCTAATGAAAACATCTTCAAAAGTAGGTGCGCTTACAAAAATGTGTATATGTGAGAAAGAGTACACAATGTATGCACAAGAGCATGTGTGTGTGTGAGAGAGACAGAGAGAAAAAGAGTACAATGTATGTACAAACGTGTGCACAGGATATGTGCCAAGAAAAACTAAAAATATCAGTGTCTCACCTCAGAGATACACAAACGCTTCATCCATCACCTGAAACAGAAAGGCAAAAATTCCATCCACGTCTTTTCACATATGAAGAACAAGAGAAAAGAAAATCTTCCATTAGCCCAGCGGAAGATTTTGTTTTAAATAAAGAACAAAAGTTAAAGCCTTATACATAGTACATAATTCAGAGTAATCAAGAATAATTTGTCAAGTGCATGGAAGATTAAAATATTAGGAATATTCACGCTCCAGAAACAATGTCTATTAATAAAGTATTCAATAAAAACATACACCAAAATGTATAAATTGAAAACCTGAATGTAAATAATAATGCAGATTAAAAAAGAAAATACTACCTTTGTCCCGTAATTGTTAAATTTGTAATATAGTGGCCTCCCCACCACCAATGATCTCAGTGACCAGCCTATTAAGAAGGGTTTGTGACAATCAATAAAGGCGGACAATTCTTTCATACATCAAAGAAAACTATTTCACATATTTTGATATTGTTTAAACCAGTTCGAAGATGTAACATCTAAAATAAAGTGTGTTTGCCTTTCCTTCCTGTTATGGAGAACAAGTGACAAGCTTTCTGTAATTCTTTTGTACCTTTGAGAGACTCAAAATAACACATTTAATGAATAAAATTTGTATACAACTAGTTTACCTGTGCTGTCATGACTTCTTGCAGACTCATAGGAGTATAGAATTGCAGCCATACCTTGTCTGTGATGGTACTACAATTTCAGTAGTTCACCAGCCATCTAGTATATATGAAATATAAATTATAAAATAAAATAAAAGTTTTCATGTTTCTAGGTTACTTAATTGTCATATAAGAGGGAAATACTAAAGTAAAATGAAGGGGGAAAAAAAAGGAAACTTCGTGTAATGAACGACCTCTAATTTTAAGCCACAAAAAGGTGTTTTTATCATACATTGCATGTAATGAATGACCCCTTTTGCCTATGCTAGCTTACAAAAATATTTCTTCAACCTTCAATGACATAAAGAGAAAACATTTAAACTTATTTATACTTTCAAAACAAACTGTAAGTAAGTAAAATTAGCGACCATAGTCGAGGGTGACCCGAAGGCTCCCTTTTCGATAGCTACTACACCAAGGTGTAGGGAAGGGCGCTACTCCTTTCCCTGGATTGCTCCACTTTACCCTTGAACCGTACCTTATAATGCTGAGTGTTAAGCAAGGTGGTATCAAGTTCCATTTTTAAAGTCTTTGGTATGACTCGACCTGGGATTGAACCCAGGTCTCCCGGGCCATTGGCGAACACTCTAACCGCTAGGCCAATGTCCGGTAAAACAAACTGTAATACAATCAAAATCAATGCAATACCATAAATAAACAATGTAGTCTAGACTTTGATGTAGCCTACCATGTTTATTTGCATATTCCTAACATTAAAACCCCAACAGTGATATCAGTAGCATTAATAACAATTATTGTGAAGTAAAAACATTATTATCTGAACTAATAGTCTTTGTTTAAGTACAGGCTATACAGGAACACTTTAGATTGAAGTTGACAAGGTTAAGCCTAGAAACAAAGTAAGCTTTAAACTTTCAAAAACATCTTGTATAATGAATAACCTCTTGTTTTTGAGGTAAAAAATTAGTCTTTCATTATAGGAGTATATATGGTAATTTGAAAGCAATGACCAAAGCTATCATTTAATGAGTTTAGTTTGGTACTAAGTATAGGTACCTTGTGAGAACCAAACTCACTAACAATGGTTTGCTAACTTGGCCTATTAAGCAGAATCAGTAGTGTATTTTTTGTACTTTAAACAAGTGATCTTTCTGTTGGCTTGACAGAAACAAAAGGAAATTCACAATGAATACAAGAGCTGTCTAAATTTCTGAGACGAAGCTCATTGATTTTTATCATTAAGGTTTTTCGGACTGTTGTCTTCATCGTTATTTTTATTTCCACGTTTACAAGAGCATTCTTTACCTTCAATTGTGAAATATCAGATTAAAACAAAACAAAATCTAACATTCTCTAGATTTCTCTCTGCACATTTCCTTGATTATAAAATTGAGTTCTACTGATCAATCATAGAAAACTTAAGGTCAGACAAACAGGAAATTATATTTTGTAAGAAAATATTATGATAAAATCTTAAGTGTTATCTTATAGCAAAAGAAGCTTCCCTTCACCAATATTGTGGTAGTGTCATCAGTAACTTGACCAGTTTTGCCTGCTAATCTTTTGCCTCAATCTCACATTGTGCTTATTTTTAATAAAACAATTACTTGCAGATTTTGGTTGATACTATTCAAATCCGTAGATCAGTTCTACAAAGAAGAAAAAAAAAAAAAGAACAAAAAGCTGACAATACACTTGCATTGTTTTTATTCATTCTTCTGGTTTATCCTAGTCAGGGCATGTCATATTTTGCACTTTAGCCCAAGTGAGTATACCCTAGACTCAAATTGCTGCAACACTTGACTCTTCTTGTAACCAACAATATTGGACAGTGGGTTGATAAGGATACCCAGCTCAGGCCAACAGTGTACTCAACTGCAAATGCTATGGGCTGCTACAACTAACTTTTATATGGAGTTCTAACTTCTGTAAAAGAAAACTGCCCCTCCTGAATGGACCTCTCAGAATTTAAGTATAAAAAAAATTATACCCTCATCTGCTGACGTATGACCATGATAATGTAGAAAATATCAGTTTATCATGGACATTAAAAAATAACCCTTTCTTCCCCATTGAGAAAACCTTTCTCTATTTTATCCTCTATCAAAAACTATCAGCCTCCATAACTTGTTTAGATATCCTTTTGATTTTACTACTATACACACACATCTATGTACATTCATATACACTATGCCTATGCACATACACACCCCATACAGATATATTTGTACCCACATGCATATACATACCTATACACATACTCATATAGACCTTCTTATACCTACATGCATATGCATTATTGCACCAACATATGCGCACATAGGAGCAGAAGAGATTATAGTGTTATGATATGCTATAATTATTTGAATTCTTTTCAACATCATAAAAACAAAAGCAACAGTAAAAAGAAGTTTACTCCCTCCATTCCATAATCCAGGCTTCTCATATAGTGAAATGGTCAACAAGCTAGATTAGCAAGTTATTGTTAGTGAGTTTGATTCTCACTAGGTGCTTCATACTTCTGGCCTAGTACTAGACTAAGATTAATAAATGACTAAGTTCACCTACCTAGGAAGCAGTGACTCATCAACCGAGACAGACATCAACATGTGACTAGCAAAGGTATGGACAGCTATCAATAGACTATCGGTCATATGGAAGTCAGACCTGACCGATAAAATGAAACGCAGTATGATGCATGGATGCACTACATGGACACTAACTAAACGTATGGAGAAAAAGCTTGACAGCAAAAACACAAGAATGCTGCGAGCAATATTGAACAAGTCCTGAAGGCAGTACCCCACAAAGCAGCAGCCGTATGGCCACTTACCACCCATCATGAAAACTGTTGTAGGTGACTCACCTATGACCAAAATAATGGACTTACCTAAAGGGTATATTAATCAAGAACTAAGCTGGTAGAGCAGTGTAGCAGCTGTAGTAAGCACCTTGCCTGTCTTCGTGTATGTTGAACCAAGGAAACCCTCCTTAGAGACTTGGATACATTTGTGTGGCACCTCATATCTCCGTGTTGAGTTATTTATTTATTGACCCTTAATAATCGGTCATAACAAAAACTATCCAAGTTAGATGGACCAGACATGCGGGACACTGCTGGAGAAGTAGAGATAAACTCATAAGAGACATACTCCTGTAGACCCCCTCACATGGACGAGCAAAGGCAGGACATCCAGCTAGGACCTACATACAACAGCTCTGTGCCAATACAGGATGTAGCCTTGAAGACCTACCGGAAGCAATGGATGATAGAGAGGGGTGGCGGGAGAGGATCAAGCAGATCTGAGCTGGTGTGCAACATGACGAAGATGAAAATTCTTGTTTCTATACATGTCAGAATTATAACTGAGCAAAAATGGCACATTATAATGTGATTTTTATTAGAGCAATACACTTAAAAGGCTCTCATCTCAGAGAATAAATGATTTGGTTTATTTTTTTAATAGCAAATCAACTCCTTATAGATTATTTGATGCTGAAATATGATTTATTTCTTAATGTTTGATTACAATCATAACTATATTTTTCAATGTCTCATTGCCTGTTTTTATAAATAGCATTTTTTTTTTCTTCTATTTGTCGACAATCATAGGTTTGCACAGTTATATATCAAGTATTCCTAGCCAATACAAATAATTTTCAAACAGAAGTATTTGACTAATAGATACAACCTCTCTGGGTCAGAGTGTATCTGGGAGCAGTAGCAATGAAGGGGTATGCTACACTCCACAAATGGAGCCTCAACATCATATGCAATTTAGTGTCATACCCAAGACACTCAGATAATAAACTACTAATACATTTTATCAAATGAATGATAATTTTGTTGTGTCAATATTTGTGCCAAATGCAATTTGTTAATCATTCAAATTTCTGATATGATGGAAATAACTAAGAACTGCTAATTAGAATCCTTCAATCTTTTCTTGGAGACATGATGTGGTTCTAATCCATCCAACATATTAGCCCAATCAGCTGAGTATTCAGAATACACTGACTGCATCTCTGCAAAGGGGTAAGACTCCTCCAATGAGTGTCCTAGATATGACACTAAACGATCTGATGATGAGGCTCCAATAACACTGGAGCTTTGGGGAATACAGAGTACCCGCTTCATTGCCATCACTCCCAGGTCCACTCTGGCTTGGAGTGGTAGCACCGGATAGGGTCCTGTCTATGGGTCAAATAGAACTAGACTGTATAATCACACTAAAGTGAATTGTTTGAAATAGAACTATTTTGACATTTAACCGAGTGTAAACAAAAACTAAACTTATACTAAACTGAATTGTTTGAAACTTATCATAATGACTTAATTCAGCATTAAATGACCCGAAAAGGCTTGATACACTTGATACAAAACAAAACAACCAACCAACATTCAATCTTTTCTAAAGAGAAGCATCAGTATCATCATGGACAGCTGTTAACCATGAAATGCTAATTAGAATCTTTCACACCTTTCTAAACAGAAGCATCAATATAATCAAGGACCACTGTTACAATATGGCCCAATAGATTATTTAATATGCCTATGAATTTTATAAATTTGTTATAATGACTATTATGGATCCAAGAAAGTACAGTTTATGTTCTAAATAATTGTAGCTTTAAAAAAAGAAAAATAATGGTGCATCTTTCTCTCTGAACAATTTTTGCAATTGAATTTTTAATCAATGAAGTGATTTAATGTTTATTTAAAATGTAAAAATTGTAAAGTATTAAATAAAAAGGGAAAAAAAATTATAGATTTTAATTTTTAAAAATGAAATTGAAAATCCATTAAAGTCTTTATTAGCTTTCTTTATAAAACCGTTCTTGTAGTAATAAAATACAGTCATTGAAAACAATAAGTTGAATTCAAAATTCTTCTTAGCATTCAGCTTAAATCTGTGCCAATGATATTTTCCCATCCAATATCTCATATAATTAATTCTTCCATTATTACTTATTAACCTTTATATTCCAAGAAACAGCCAAGTTAATTTATATCTGATGAATAAATGGAGAAAGACATTCTATATGTAGTTCACAGGCTCTTTCCCAAGAAAACTTTGTAGACCAACTCTTAAGAGACAATACTTAGACATCATTCATTATAACATTTTATAAGCCTAACAAAGAAAAATAAATGCTCCATTATTAATAGTACTTGTAGCTTTTACTTGATATCTCATTCAAAATGTTACAATGACACACTGAAAAATAATTTTTATTTATAGCAGCTGTTATCAATAAAGGTTTACAGCTGTTTAATTTGAGTAAATCTTTAAAAAAAAAAAAAAAAAAAAAAAAAAAAAAGTGTTTGGGTTGTTAGTGGAGCTTAGGATATGCTGTATCCCCTGAAGAGGGATAAGACACTTCCCTGGCAAAAAAAGTGTATTCTTGGTTGGTTGGGTTTTTTGGCATATATACCTTTGTAGGTTATTTAATGCCAAATCCATTTTTAAACAAATAGTTCAATTTCAAACAATTCAGTTTCGGATAAGTACGCAGTTTAAATGTAAATACAGTTTAATTGTGAAAAACATTTCTCTTTTTCAAGCTATTCAGTTTAGTCAAGCAGTTCTAATTCAGCTAATTCAGTTTAGTATAAGTACGGATTTTGTTTACACACAGTTAAATGTATATAACAATTCAGTTTAGTGTAAGTACAGTTTCAATGTCAAAAAAGTTCTATTTCAAATAATTCAGTTTAGCATAAGCACGCAGTTTAAATGTAAGTACAGTTTAATTGTCAAAAACATTTCTATTTCAAGCTATTCAGTTTAATCAAACAATTCAGTTTAGCATAAGTATACCGTTAGTTCCATTTAACCCATAGATAGGGCCCTATCAGGTGCTACCATGCCAGGCCAGAGTGGACCTGGAAGCAATGGCAATGAAGGGGTGCTCTGTATTCCCCAGAGCCCCAGCATTATAGGAACCTCACCATCAGACTGTTTAGTGTCATACCCAGGACACTCATGGGGTTCTTACCCCTCTGCAGAGGTGCAGTCGGTGTATTCTACAGTCCCAGCCGACTGGGCAAGTGTATTCTTGGTATAACACTAAACTGCATTTGATGCAAAGGCTCCAATTCTGGAGAGGGACATCATCTTGTTTTTTTTGCTATTCTACTATGGCAAGTTACCCAGACATGTAGATAGGGGGTCAGAGTTTAGTTTTCTTTCTTCTAAACTGATTGCTCTTACCAAGGCTAGAGAGCACAATCTACCCTACTACAAATAATGTTTGTCAATCAATTTGAAAATGACTTAACTAAGGTGAAGTTTAATAAATGAACTACAGTTTGGTTTGGTTTGGTTAGTGGCATATCAACCTTTGTGAGTTATTCAATGCCAAACCCATCCATGTAGAAGAGCAGTGATACTATTTAACCCATAGCAGAAACAATAAGAAAGTTCATACCTTTCATTAGAGTATTAGTCCAAAAGAGAATGTAATAGTGTGACTGGAGTTCAAAACTACACAGGGAATTTGGTTAGAGAGGTGAAAGTTTCTTTAGAACCAGCCAGACTTTTTGGATAAGCTGATTACAAGAATGGTGAACCAGTGTGACAGAGATTCTTTGAACAATGTTCTTCAGGTTTTGGTTTGGTTAATGGCATATCAACTCCTAATGGGTTATTTGATGCTCAAATTTGATTTATTTGTTTGATTATCATCATAACTATATTTTCAATGCTTCATTGGAATAATTTTTTTAGTCATAATCTTTTTTTATTATTTATCTATAATGATAAATCATTTACTTGCACATTTATATGCTATCAATTATTCCTAACTTATTCAAATAACTTGCTCACAGACAGTTTCAAATGTTCCTCTCTAATACTAATCATTTATACAATCATATGGTTGCAAATTTCTATTTCTATTTAATAATAATCATTTGTTTCTACATACGGTTTCAGATATTTCTATCCATGGTTAATAATTTTCAAACAGATTTAAGCGATCCATAAATGGAATCCTAACAGGTACTATCACTCTGGGTCAGAGTAGATCTGGATCTAATGGCAATAAAGGGGTACTCCATACTCAACAGAGCTCCAGAACTGGAGCCTTACAACAGGATGCTGTTTAGTGTCATACCCAGGACACCTCTTCAGTGAATGTATTGCACTTCTGCAGAGGATGAGATCAGCATATTCTAAGCCCCACCAACAAAATCCTCAGGTTTTGAATTCAGAGACTTTCTTTCTTCGAGATCAGTTGTCTTACCAAAGCTAGAGAGCTCTGTCTACCCAACTATTTTACCCATAGTGGATGGGGAGAGAAGACAAGGATTCATGACTTTTTTTAGTAATTAGTATGAATGAAACAAACAGCATTGTCAAATATTTGAATTCAGCTTACCAACTCAATTTCTTATGATAACTATTACACCATACACTTCCACCATTTACCCTACTATTTTACCCATGGTTGGGAAGAAGGTCAATATTTAGATAACTTCAAGAGTAAAAGATTAATAACAAGAAAAAATAGCCAATATAAACAGTAAAAAGAATAAATAGACTGATAAAAATTATACCAAGGGCAAAAACTGCTACCAATTGAAATGCCATATCAATTTTACATGTACATTAATACCTCGCTTAACATCATTTTGATTTATGTCAAATTTGATGCCATGCCACTTTCCTTGATTAAATTTCAGTTTACCTCATTACTTTCAACATTACATCATTTAAGTCATAATAAAAGAATGTGACTTTAATAAATTTTTCCTTAAAAATATATTTGAAATAAATAGAATATAAAAATTAAGAATAAAAGACAAAACAAGTTAAAAAGAATCTATAATACAATAAAAATACTTTTAAAATGTATATACAGTATAATGAAATAGTTACATTGAAAAAATTGTAAACAGATTTATGCCATTATATTATTCTTTACAAATTAAGACTAAAATTATCTTTAAATTTTTTAATGCCTTAACAAGAGTTATCTTCTGCCATAATACTTAAAGTGTTTTAAGAGAAAATCACAAGGTAAATAACAATTTTATTGTGATCCTTATTCTTTAAAAAAAAAAATATGACTAATATGTGTTTTTAGTATTATTTAATGTTTATTGTTAGTAGTATTCTTTCATGAGTTATTTACACAAGATTAACAGTGTCTGTTCTCATTTTAAGACATTATGTCTGTTTTATATAAAAACTGGATTACATCATGGCTTTTGGAACCAATCAATGACGTAAGACTGGGATACAGCTGTGTAGGGAGACAATAAATAATTGTCTCTATTGGATTTGCGGGGAGGACGTGTCTTTGAGAATTTAGAATCCTTTCACAACCTCTTTTCATCCTCATCTTCAGCTGAAAAAGACCTGCCTCTTTTCTAGTCTATTCATTGGGCAGAAGATACATTTCATCTCTAAACCTGGTAATAGACTGTCTTGTTATCGAAATTTAAGGCCTACATAGTTTTGCTCACCAAAGAAAACAAGGAAGATTTATCATTTTTGGTGATCCTTTTTTATAAATTGTTTTGTCACATTTTATTTGTTGGGACATATTTGTGTATTCTTGCAATGATTCTTATGTTTTTATATGTATTAAATGTCTACTATGTGTATATAAACTTATCTTTCCTTCTGTTTGGTCAGTGTTAATGTATCAATGGATATACTAATGCTAATATCGGACCTAGTTGAGAGGTGATGCAACTAAATAACCTCCCAACCACCAATTGTTAATAATAAAAACTGACAATCACCCAATGACTAGACATATACATAAAGTGGGGGTAAAAGTCTGAAAACATTGTATGAGGGTAAGCTGAAGAGTTCCTATGACAACATCATATGATGAGCTTTCTGAGCAATGGAATCCAAGCACAGCATTGATGGAAGCATGTGGAACACAAGGGGGACTATGTTGAAAAATAAACCTCATCTAGTTACATTCCATGAGAGGAACTTTTTAGCCAACCCTTGTATATTATTAATGAATAAAAAAACAGTTCATATATAAAAACTTATAGAGATCATAATCGCTACAAAGTTTAAGTTTACTATTCTCAGCTGATAACTAAATCTGGAGTTAAAAAAACAATCAACAAAAAGGATTGGCTTGTCACTTGTTGCTGGGTTACCCATAGTTGGACATTGAAATCAGGGATGAAAAACTGCATACATCTGCAGTAATTTGTTCTCTTTCTTTCTAATCCAAAGTGCAAGCTAATCATTTAAGACAGAAAATTACATTAAGCCTGATTATTATTCCAGAGATTACTAAGATCATTTTCAATTACTAGCTGAGGTTTGGTTTCTTTGTTTAGTGGCATATCAACCTTGGTCAGTTATTCAATGCTAAAGACATCCTTATAGAAGAACAATCATTATTTACAATTTATATAACAACCTTAGTATTATTTACAATTTATATATTTACAATTTATTGTATCAACCTTTGTCAGTAATTTAATGCCAAAGCCATCCTTGTAGAAGAACGGTCATCATCATCATGTCATGCCGCAGGCACGAATATCCCTGACCCTCTCTCGTCACTTCTCCCAATCCTTCATTGCCTCTGGCAGGTCTTCAGGGCCACATCCTGTGTCCTCACATAGCTGCTGGATGTATGTTCATGCTGGTCGTCCTGCTTTTGCCCGGCCATATGTGGGGGTCCATAGGAGTACATCACTTATGAGCTCGTCCCTGCTTCTCCAGCAGTGACCTGCATGTCTGGTTCATTTAACTTGGATAGTTTTCGTGATGGGAGGCAGGTGGCCGTATAGTTGGTGCCTTGTGGGGTGTTGTCGCCAGGACTTGTTCAATATTGCTCAGCAAAGGGGGGAATAAAGAGGTTCATACCTTTCCTCAGGGTATTAATCTGGAAGTGAACTTGTTTACTACAACGTTACAGTCCAGCATGTTCACTATTATGCCATGGAGACTCCCTCCAAGCAGCCAAGGCACACAGAAGTTTGATTACTACTCACTGTAAACACTAATCAAAACTTATTATATAACATTGATCACCATGAATGCAATCACATAGAATGAAATACTTCTACAATGACATGTATCAAGCATTTCAGTCCAACCCACTTTTGTTTCAAGTTGCTCTCCTCAAAATCCCATAGTGATGTACTTAGACTAGCATTGTCTTGATTCTTATAGTCATGTTTTCACTGTTATGTGACTGTAACAATTAAAATGAGAATGCTAGTATTCAAAGTACATAACTTTATAATAATCCCATGCTTCAGAAATTCAAGTAAAAAATAAATAAATAAAAACAAAGACTGGTTTGGTTTGGTTTTATCGCATATCAACCATTAACATACAGTTAAATGATCAAATAGTTCTATTTCTAACAATTCAATTTAGTATAAGTCAACAAAATAAAATGGTTCCAAGCACTGCTTTGTATCACTAACAATTCAATTAAACATCAGTCATTTGTTTACACACAGTTAAATGATCTAATAGTTCTATTTCAAATAATTCAGTTTAGTATAAGTCATTTGTTTGCGCTCAGTTTAAATGTCAAATAGTTCTCTTTCACTTATAGATAGGACCCTCTCAGGTGCTACCACTCTGGGCCAACATTACTGGATGGTTTGGTTTTTTGGCATATCAACCTTTGTAAGTTATTTAACGCCAAATTCTTTTTTTATGTAAATAATCAGTTCTATTTAAAACAATTCAGTTTAGCATAAGTACACAGTTTAATTGTCAAAAACATTTCTATTTCAAACTAATCAAGGAGTTATGTATAACAATTCAGTTTAGTGTAAGTACAGTTTCAATGTCAAAAACAGTTCAATTTCAAATAATTCAGTTTAGCATATGCACGCAATTTAAATGTAAGTACAGTTTAATTGTGAAAAACATCTCTATTTCGAGCTATTCAGTTTAGTCAAGCAGTTCTAATTCAGCTAATTCAGTTTAGTATAAGTACAGATTTTGTTTACATACAGTTACATGTAAAAACAGTTCTATGCTAAACAATTCAGTTTAAAAAACAGTTCTATTTCAAATAATTCAGTTTAACATGAGCATGCAGTTTAAATGTAAGTACAGTTTGTCAAAAACATTTCTATTTCAAGCTATTCAGTTTAATCAAACAATTCAGTTTAGCATAAGTATGCTGTTAGTTCTATTTAACCCATAGATAGGACCCTATCAGGTGCTACCACACCAAGCCAGAGCGGACCTGGGAGCGATGGCAATAAAGGGGTACTCCACATTCCCCCAAACTCCAGCATCACTGGAACCTCACCATCAGACTATCCAGGACATTTGTTGGGGAGGGGGGTCTTACCCCTCTGCAGAGGTGCAGTCGGTATATTCTACAACCCCAGCAGCCTGAGCAAAGCATTACAGGAGCCTCTCAATCAGATTGTTTAGGGTTATATTCAGGGCACTTATAGGTTTTTTTTACCCCTTCGCAGAGATGCAGTCAGTGTATTCTATAGCTGCAGCTGACTGGGCTTGTACATTTTAAGTTTATATTTACATTTTTGTGTAGCTTAAGTTTTTTGCATATGGTTATATGATATCAAGTATTCTTATCTAATACAGATCATTTGCTAACAGATCTATTTGACCTATAAATGGGACCTTAATAGGTACTACCTCTCTGGGTCTGAGTGAATCTGAGAGTAATGACAATGAAGGCATACTCTACGTTCCTTAGAGCTCTGGAACAGGACCTTCACCAGATGCAGGCCACCACTTTTTGGGGGAGAATCTTACCCCCCCTCTTCTGGGGATACAGTCAGCATATTCTAAGCTCTGACAAAAGGGTATACAGGGTTGAGAGGGAAGATCATTTCAAAGAAAATATTTTTAAAATTGAGAATGGCCACAATTGTCCAGTGGAATTTAAGAAACACTAGACAACCCATAGGCCTGTTGGACTGCCATTGTAATAGTGATCCATGATAATACTGATGCTGCTGTTCAGGAAAAAGTGAAAGGTCGTAATTAGCATTTCACAGTTAATTCTACTTTATAGGTAATTGTGATGATTAACAAAATGGCATTCAGCACAAATACAGACTTCCTAGAAAATCATTCAGTTGCAAACGGGGATTAAAAATTGCTTTATTTATGATGTTAGTGCATTTTAAGTCTACTGCTCAAATGAAAATCTCACTATGATGCAACATTTTGCTGGGTAACAGACAGACTGATATATCCAGTAACCTTGTTTGATTATGGAAGCACTACCTAGGGAAAATGTCTTAGCACAAATAGCCTGGAAGATCCCATTCCTCTCCAGGTCTATAACTGGTTTGAATTAAGTTTTCCTTTTCCTAGACTATTTACCTTACCAAGGTTAAAGAGCCTAGTCTGTCCTACTATTTACCCATAGCTAGAGAGTGAATAGTTGGATTCAATACCCAAGGGTTTTAGAGCTATATGAAATGCAAACAGCCTTGACCAGGATTTGAACTTGGGTCATTGTGTTCATTTTCTATGCTGATAACTGCTACACCATGTATTTCCTCTTTTTTCTCCCTCTCTCTCTTACTTGTGAAGGAGACAATGAAGGGAAATTTATGGAGAGCCAACAACTTACATGAGAGAAAGAAACTTGCGGCAAGTTCAAATCCTGGATGAGACTGTTGGCATTTCACTTTGCACTAATGCACTTGGGAAAAGCATGAAACCATCTCTTCACTTCACCAACTCTAAGTTTTTCTAAATTTAAAAAAAAAATCTTTGTCACCTTTTAACATGACCTGTGTGGGAATCACAACTCAGTCTGTGTTCACAGTTCAATAGAAAGTAAAATGCAAAAAGTAGTTATTTATATATTCACACACATCTTATGTACAAAATATAACTCACAAGGTTGATATCTTTAAGCATTCTTTGTGTATTGAAGGGAGAAAATAATGAAAAACCTGTTTTTATCCTTAAACATAAATCAGTAAGTTTGTAGCCTAATCATGGAAAGTATCTACAAACAAGTATTTTTGTTTTTAACTCATAGAACCTAAGCAGCTTGTATTTGGGATGCCACCAAGAAATACATATACCTGGGTAATTAGTAGGGCAGGCAGGGTTTTTAAGCCTTGGTTAAGTAACCAGTCTAGAAGGAAAACTAAATTAAAAACCAGTTGAACTCGAATTAAAAAAATTAACTTAGTATCACATCCTGTCCATGGTGAAAGCTTGATTGAATGATCTTAAAGGCATATCAACCCATCTAAGGCTATTTTATACCAAGAGGTTAGGGAATCATGTTCATATTTACATTTTCATATAGTTATTTCTTAAAGTTTTTTTTGCACACTGTCCCATAGAATACAAATAATTTTTAAACAGATCTATTTGATCAATAGATGGGATCTTAATAGGTACTACCACTCCAGCTCAAAGTAGACCTGGGAGCAATAACAATGAAGGCATATTTCACACTCCCTAAAGATTAAGAACTAGAGCCTTACTATCAGATGCAGTTTAATGCTATACCCAGGGTACCGCTTTGGCCTTTCTACAGGGGATAGAGAATTTTAACAATATATACTATAATGAACACATGTAATGAATGCCCCCTAATCTTTAGCCTCTAAAAGGTGTTTTCATCATATATTACATGTAATGAATGACCCCTAACTTTAGACTATGCAAGCCGGCAAAAATATTTCTTATACATCCAAAGACATGAAGAAAAAGCATTCAAACACTTATTAATACAATCAAAATCAATGCAATACCATGAATAAACAATGTAGTCTAGACTTTAATGTAGCCTACTGTATTTATTTACATATTACCAACATTCTAAAATCCCACCAGTGAAAAACAATAGGATTGATAATATAATACTCATTAGTGAAGAAAAAAACATTATTATCTTAACTGATATCCTTTGTTTAGGTGTGCACTATGCAGGGACACATTGGATTGAAGATACAACAAGGTTGGGCTTAGATCCAAGGTAAACTTTAAATTTTCAAAAACATATCTTGAGAAATTATTTTATCTTTTTTTTTTAGGAGAAAAATTGGGCTTAAAAAGGCGTTCATTACAGGAGTATATACGATTGATTTTTCTCCACGCAACTGAATTTTTTCTTTGCAGGAAGAGAGATTTTTAGGAATCGTCTGTTACAGTTTATTGATAAACTCACAAGGCACCGAGTATTGTACTATAGATCTTTTAAATCAAAGGAGCAATGAAAAGTTACCACTTTAAAGTTTAGCAGCAGAAATACCATGCAAATCACTTGCTACACAAACTTTCTTGTCACTGATTCTAACAACAATGGAGAAGTGGTGAAGGTTCGCAGAAGTAAAGAAACAATATTTAGAACTGTGAAAAAAAAAAAAAAAAAAAAAAAAAAAAAATGGCAAAAAAGACTCTTTTCTTCCTTTCCCTTTGTGACTGAAGTTTGTATGCACACAACAGAATAGATAAATAATCCTGGCTCTCTTCAGTGCACAAATCAATCAATATGAGTAAAGGAGAAAGAAAATGAATAAAACAATATGATGATAGAGACACTTTTAATGCAGAGAAATATATATATATATAAGTACCCATTAAGATACAGGAAGAAAGATCTCCATTCACATAGGAGAAAACTAACATGTGCAGCAAGGTAGCTATGGCAAACAGATTCTAGCTAAGTAAAAAAAAAAAAAGAATAAAAAAAGCTTGATAGGAACTGCCCTCCCCACCCATATCACTGTATTTCTTTATCTTGTAGATACCTCAAATAGAAAAAAATGAAATGGTTTGATTTAGATCATTTGAGAAAAAAATGAACAAGAAAACGAGAAAATACAAGAAATTTTTTTTTTAAATATTTTCTAACAGAAATCTGTAATAACTATAATGAGAATATTTTTTTGTTCAAATTTTAATTTGACATATCCAAGATTTGTCAATGTTTATATTTAAGCAGGTGTTTTATATTTAACCTTTTATCTTCTGGGTGTGCGGATGTCAAATGCACTTCCACAACTAGAAAAAACTGTCTTAATTATCAGTTCAGGGAAATAGTTTTCATGAGTTAACCTTTTACCAACCGATAATAAATATATGTGCCTTCAAGCTTCATAAAAAATCTGGGTTAAAAAGGCTTGCTGTATCTGTGTCTGATGAAACTACTATTATATTCATATTTACCAACCCCTCCACTCAGGCAGGATATGACACAAAGTCAATTTTTAAACGAAGTTTAATAGGTTTGAATTCAGAGTTTTCCTTCTCCTAGACTAGTTGCCTCACCAAGGCTGAAGAACCTAGTCTGCCCTACTATTTACCCATAGCTGGAGGGAGAGTAATTGGATTCATACCTTTCCCAAGGGTATTAGTGCTATGTGAAATGCAATCATCTTGTCCAGGATTTGAACTTGTGTCGCCGTGTTCATTTCCTACGACGATAACCATTACACCACGGGCACCTCCTTAAAAACTACTATTATATTATTTGTAATTTGAAACATTATCTCTAATGTTCTAGCATGCAAAGTAAGGGTTTTTTTGAAATCTTATGTGTGAAACAAAGTATATTCAGGATTGGTATCTTAGAGATTAGTATAATCTCCATGCTGATTTGTTAATTCATTTTTAATAATATAGTTATATCAAAAAGTTTAAATCTAAGTTCATATTTCTTTGGTAAGAACTTGTTAGGATGTTATGTTCATTGTTTTTCATCTAGAAAATAGAAACCATTAGAAAAGGTAAGAAACCAATTATTCTACCCCCAGATATGGATAAAGAAAAGGGCAGAGAGAGAGAGCTATTTAGCTTTAATATGACAATTGGTTTAGAAGAAAAACTCTGAATTCAAAACAGTTGTACTCTGCTTAAAAATGAAGCTCATGTTGCATTCTACTCACGGTGGATGGGTTGGGTAAATACCTACTTCCTAGTTGCATTGGTGTCAAATGCAATCAATAACCAGGCATGCAGGCTGAAAATCAGACTGTATCCTTTGCATACCAGAATGTTAGAAACAACATAATACTTGGAATTCTGAATAATACAATGGCAGTTGAACCAAGTAACATAGATCTTTAGGCTACAGATTTTTAGTTAAAGGGTGAAACTGAGTCTACTAGTTAGAGTTTAATATAATAGCCATGCAGATTCTTAATGATTATGGGAATATCAAAAAGCTTAAATCTAAATTGTAATTTATTTTCAAAAAACTTATCAAGATGTTATGTTCATTACTAAAACAATTGGATATTTTATTAGATTATCCTGTTTAGATTTCAAGAAATATTTGAGAAATTGACAGGAATTTAACACCTTACCTACTGGGTGCACAGGGGTCAACTGCATCTTCCCATCCAAATGTGCAGGATGAAAATATTACTCTGCATTATTTGCAGGTCAAAATATTAGAAACAATATGATAATTTAAATTATGAATAAAACAATGGAAGTGTCATTAAACCAGGGTACAATAGACTCTCAAGATTTTTCATCAATGTGTAAAAGCAATTATATTAGGGATCAGTAAATAAGGGGGTTAATGTTATTGTTTTTGGTAACTTTACCATAATGCATAAAATATGCATCCCTAATTTTCGGCTATGAAATTCTGGGAAAAGTAAAAACATCTCGCATTGACTTTTTGGAATTTGTAGCATCAAAATTTATACTAAATTTATCATCATTTGTTCAACTTTTTATCCAGTTTGTATTGATTAAAAATAAGAATTTATATACTTTACATAATATTTCAAAACACAAAATTTACACAGTAATTAGAGCAAAGGTAAGAATATTTTCACCTGAAGATAAGTTCATAATAGAAGAGGGAGTCCCTGTGGTGTAATAGCTAAAGTGTTGGACTGCAGTCACAAAGTCATACTATAACATTTACTTTAGGATAAATACCCATGGGAAAGTTATGAACCCCCTTATCCTTGCAGCTATGAGTTAAACAGTATCACTGCAGTTCTTCTAGAAGGATGGCTTTGGCATTAAATAACCCACAAAGATTGATATGCCATTAAACAAAAAGAAAGACAACTGAAGAAACAAATTATAAGCAAACACAAATTCTAGTGGCTATTTCTCTATAGTGGTATAAAACAGAAGTGTTTGTTATACATTAGTTAATTTGGACCATATAACTTACTTTCAGTTATGCAGTCTCAAATATGACAATGCATGTGGTCAAAAAATAAAAGTTAATATTTAGTTCTCATGTATAATACACACTCCTCGCCTTTTAGGCTTAAAAATCTGGAAAAAAAAGTTTCCTTATAAACTAATGATTACAGTACTTTCTTAATCTTGTAAAAATTTATCGTATAAAAAATAGTTTAACTTCAAAGATTTGAGAAGAAAAATGTTTTAATTACTTTCTCACAGAAACCCATAAAAACTGTAACAAGAGAATTTTCTTTTTTTAATCTAATATATCTAAGATGTGTCAGTGTTTATATATAAGCAGATGTTTCATACTTAACATGTTACCTACTGGGTGTCAAATGCAACCCCACAGTAAGATATGCAGGCTAAAAGTTATAGTTTTTATGTCAGAACATTAGAAATAATGCTTCAAATTACAAATAATATAATGGTAGGTTCATAGAAGTCAGGTACAGATTTTTCCACAAATGCATTAAAGCAAATATTCTTGGAATTGGTAGGTAAAAAGTTAAATATGATTAAAGCTAAAATTGCATCTGGAAATCTTTTTCACTATAATTTTTGTCAGTCATAATGAAATACAATTAGATTGTATCAGTTTATATCATTTAAGAAATGCCTAAAGTATAACGGTTATCATTGTTGGTTCAAACCCTAGACAAGGCTGTTTGCATTTGACAGAACTATATTAACCTTGGAAAAAGTATGCATCAAACTATTCTACCTCCTGTTATAAATAGTAAGGCAGACTGGGCCCTTTAACCATAGTATGGCAGTCAGTCTAGGAGAAGGAAAATAATGCAAACCTGTTAAACTTCACTCAAAAAAAGATCTTGCATCACATCTTGCTCATGTGGAGGGATTAATAAATACATATATTATTTAGGATATCTTACAATATGATGGCAATTATTTGTAATTTCAACAATCAAATTTGTTATTTTACTTATATCAACTCAAAAACCTTCTCATTTTAAATGAACCTAAAATTCTGTAATAGATCCATACATTTAGTCTCATCTATATTAATAACTGGAAAAAATTTGTTAGTTCTTTGTAGACAGATAAACAGTTAGTTGTAGAGCTATCAAATTTGATATACATATTTACTCACCCGGGGGGAAAGGTTATTAATTGATGTTAACAGTATATCAACCTGTCTAGGACAATTGTATGTCAAGAGGCCAAGGAATTGCATTTTTATTATCCTATATTGGCTGCTAAATCACCCAGTCAGCTCTACTATTTACTTATAGCAGAAGGGTAGAAAAGATAGATTCATGCCTTTTCCAAGGGCATTAGCACAAAATGAAATGCAAACTGCCTTGACCAGGATTTGAACTCTGTGACATCAAGTCCATTTCCTATGACAATAACCATTTGACCACAAATGCCACCAAATTGTGCTAACAAAGTATTATTAAATAGAAATAATGTTGAAACCATATAATTGTGTATAAATTATTAGTACTAGATAGGAATAGTTGAAACAATATAACTGTGTGCAAAATAATTGCATTAGGTCAGAATACTTGATATCATATCACTGTAAAAAAAAAAAAAAAAAATCTTAAATAACTGGACAAAAAATGCGAATATTAATGTACAATGAATATGAATCCCTAACCTCGAGACTTGAAATACCCCAAGATGGGCTGAGATATCATTAAAATAAATCAATCTTTAAAAAAGTAATCTTTTTTATTGCCTCAACACTGATTTTTTTTTTTTAAAAAAGGAATAAAAGAAAAGGTTAAATGAAACTTCAGTGAAATAATGTTTTAAATCTCTTAAAATTTCAGTAAAAGTTATTTTATGATTTCTTATTTCAGTATAATGTGCTTGACTTTTTTTATTTTGGCACAGGTAAAACTCTGGTCATTAGTGGCCAGGAATAAGTATCAGCCTTAGTTTTAGAGGGGTATATACTGTAATTATGTGTGTATAACACCTCTCCCTCCAAATTTGGACTACAAAATTCTGACAAAAAGTCTTGTATAAAATATGCATTGATTTTTTAGAATTAATCTAACATTTGTTCAATTTATCCTGTTCATATAGACTTAAAATAGAAATTTATACAGTTATCTATGTTTTCAAACAAAGTACTTATGCAGTATTTTAGAGTAAACACATGGATATGGTCACACAAAAATGCAACAAGTTTGGGGCAACTTATATATATATATATATATATATATATATATATATAATACCAACTGACTTTTTAGAATTTGTAGCAACTAAATTTAACATCAGTTTAACTTTATCTGGTTCATATAGACAAAGAATAAAAATTTATATATTTTGTTTTGAAACAAAATATTTTAACAGTATTTTGATTGTTGGTTGGTTTGGTTTTATGGCATATCAACTATTTTAGTTTCTTCAATCCTGAATCCTGTTTATACATATATTTTAAATATACATGATTTGTAAAAACATTTTGTTGATAACATTTTTTAAATGAGCCTAAGTTCATTCATTTGCACACAGTTAAATGGTTTTCAAGTACTGCTACATATCACTAACAATTCATTTAAAAATGAGTCATTTGTTTACACAGAGCTAAATGACCAAACAGTTCTACTTCAAATAATTCAATGTAGCACATCATCCACCTGCACATAGTTCAAATGTCCAACAGTTCTACCTGACCCACAGATAGTACCCCATCAGGCACCACCACTATGGGCCAAAGTGGACCCAACAGCAAGAGCAATGAAGGAGTACTCCACATTCCCCAAAGCTCAAGAACCACTAGAGTCCTACCATCAAATTGTTCAGAGTCATGTTCCGGACATTTGGAGTGAGGGGTCCCATCCCTCTAAAGAGAAGCAGTTGGTGCTCTTCACAGGTTCAGCTGACTGGGCTATTGGTTGGTTGGTTGGTTGGTTTTTAGCAGTATTAAGAGCAAATCCATGAACACATTCACACAAAAATGCAATAAGCTTGTAGCAAAAATAATCTTACATAAGAAACAAAATTATCAACATACACACATTCCAGTGGCTATTTCTCTGTAGCAATATAAAACAAAAGTGTTCATTATATAGTTTGGATTATAGCTATAACTTACAGCTGGTCATACTATCCTGAATATGGTGATGTGCATTACTGGATAAAAAGTTAATATCTAATTCTAATGTATAATATACACCCCAACTCTTAAGTTCGCTTCCATTCTCCCTCCAGCTATGGGTAAATAATAGGACGGACTAGGTTCTTCAGCCTTGGTGAGGCAACTAGTCTAGGAGAAGGAAAACTGAATTCAAAACCTGTTAAACTCCGCTTAAAAATTGACCTTGTGTCATATCCTGCCCGAGCGGAGGGGTTGGTAAATAGTAACTCTTAAGTTTAAAAATGTGGAAGAAAAGTATGTGTTAAACACAATTATGGTATACGCAAAGGCAGCACATAGCCAATTGTACAAAAAGGTTCAGAGTCAATAACTGATGCTTGAAGCACTGACAAAAAGGTGAATGCTAATGGAGCTAGGCTATTTTAGGCACCACCTATTCTGCATGAAATGCAACCCTGAATCTAACCTCTTTTTGAAAGTCAGAGTGGCAGAATGGATAACTGATATATTTTAACATAAAATTCACTCTCTGGAAAAATGAATGCAAATGAATTTTTAAAAATCAAAATCTAACACTGCTTAAAGAGGAAAATAAATGAATTATAAAAATGAATCTGAATTTATTCATCGATGTTTTGATAAAAAAAATAAAATTCAGTTATATGTGAGGGAAAGAGGGTGGGTTATTTTATATGGATTTGGTAAACACAGAAATATCCTTAAAAGTACAGGTGACTAGGATAATATTTTTTTAAATCAATAGCGAAAACCTTAAACTTTCTAGTGATAGTATTTTTTTAGTTTACAAGTAACTATATAGACATAAAAAGAATAAGTCATCAATCTAAACTAAAATTCTCATGATTTAGATGTTTATATATATATTCAGATGCATGCACACCAACAAACACAAATAAATATATATATATATATATATGCATACGTATATATGCAAATACCAACACTAACAGCAAAAAGTATTTGATCACCCACAAAAATTTTCATTTCTCATCCTAAAAGTATTATTTTTAATGATACAATTTAAGCATCACAATGTTTTTATTTTCCGTGCTAAATACAAGTCTACCTCAGTAACTTTGACCTCAGAATAACCAGATATCTTTGGAAAAATTAATTTGAAGACGTTTCTCTTCTTTAGTACTGAACATGAATAAAACGTTTTCTGAAAGTTACATTATACCACCACTTGAACTCACATTAGACTATATTGTGTTGAATTACTGCTTATTAGATACTACCTGTTTTACCTATGCAGATGACAATTTCATCAATCACCAGCTTGCATGACAGAAAGCTGACTGCTCTAAACATCCCTGCGCAACTGAACCAAAGTCATGAAAAAAATATGCCAACATCCACTGTGAGGAGAAGACTAAGAAACTGGCCTATATCACAAAATTGCTGACAAGAAACCACTGTTTCAACAAGCTCCAGCGAGCCAAGGCTCATAATAACTGGACAACAGAGCAATGGAATAAAGACCTTTGGATAGACAAACCAAAGTTCAAAATCTTTAGGTCAAATAGGAGGGTCTTTGTGTGGCAAAGAGTTGGTGAAATAGCTGCAACCAACTGTGAAACATGGTATCAGAGACTTTTCCCAAGTTGGGGAATTGCACCAGGTGAAGGGCAAATTCCATCAGATCACCTATCACAGCATACAGCAGTATCACATGATCCCATTTAGAACACGGCTTTTGGGTCAAGGATTTGTACTCGCACAAAATAATGATGCAAAACAGACAAGGAAACTATGGCAGAGGTACATTAAAAGTAAAGAGGAACAGCATGTCCTTTAACTGGTGTCTGGGCTAGCACAATCAGTGGACTTAAATCCCATTGAATTTGTTTGGGATGAACTTGACCAAAAAGTTAGAGCTATACAACCCACAAGAAAGCTCACCTTTGGCAACTCTTGCAGGGAAGCTGGGCAGAACTGTCTTCAGTCTATCTCAAGTCTTTGGTAGAAAGAATGCTGAGAATCTGAAGCTGTGATAGCTGCCAAAAGGGTAAATTTTGATGAATCAAAAATTTAAGGTTTTTGCATCTTTTTGGTTTAATTTATATTTAATGTGCTTTAGAATGACTTGTATTTAGTATAATTCATAAAACCAGTGGGGTGCTTAACTTGTTTCATTAATGAGAACTTTTAAAATGAGAAATAAAAATGTTGGGGGGGGGGGCAAATATTTTTGACTGGTAATGGGTGTATGTGTATATATATATATATATATATATATATATATATGCACACACACACACACCTATACATTTTTTACCCAATGCCCTTGCATGAGCAGTATGTGACAAAATATTGATTTTTAAGAAGAGTTTTACTGGTTTGAATTCAGATATATCCTTTAGCTAGACTGGTTGCTATATTAAGGTTAAAGAGCCCAGTCTGGTATACAATTTACTCATAGCTGTTGGAAGAATAGTAGGATTCATACCTTTACCCGAAAGTATTTGCTCTATTTGAAAATGCAAAGGAGCCTCATCCAGGAATTGAACTCATATTGCCATGTCCATTTCCAACAGCGATAACCATAAAACCCAAGGCACCTCTTCCTTCCTCTCACTATATATATATATATATATATATATATATATATATATATTACATATACACACAAAAAAAAATATATAAAAAATAAATTATACATATATATATAAAAACACAAATGCATAATATACAATATAATATATATATATATATATATATATATATATATATATACACACACACACACACATACATACACACACAGAAGTAATATCCAGTCAGCATCTGAAGACAGTGAGTGTGGATTATTCATGTATAGAATATATGAGGATTTTTATATAAATCTATGCGAGTGCTCGATGTATGGGTTTTGATACAAATTATTTGAAATTTATATAGGTTTTTTCCATTTTTTTTTCATCATACACATATAGACTGTAATCCATATTTGCTGTTTTTCAATATCAAGATAAACAAGTACAGTCATCTGATGAGTCGGAGAGTATAATGATATTCTCCGGCGAAATAAATTTATAATGACAATTTAACCAGGTTTGAATTTCCTCCTAATTGCACTATATATATATATATATATATATATATATATATATATATATATATATATATATATATATATATACACACACACACACACCTATAGATAAATATATACATTGGCCTAATGAGTGTTTGCCAATGGGCCGGGAGATCGGGGTTCAATCCCAGGTTGAGTCATAATAAAGACCAAAAAAAAAAAAAAAAAAAAAAATGGTACTTGATGTTGCCTTGCTTAACACTCAGCATTATAAGGTAAGGATCAAGGGTAAAGTGGAGCAATCCAGGGAATGGAGTAGCGACCTTCTCTACACTTAGTGTGGTAGCTATTGAAAAGGGAGCCTTCAGGCCATTCTCAACTAAAGTCGCTAACTTTATTCTCTCTCTCTCTCATATATATATATATATATATATATATATATATATATATATATATATATATATATACACACACACACACACATATACATACAAACCCACATACCAATATACATACACACACACACACATTATATATGACATACACACTGACTGCGGCAGAAAATTAAATGGTTTGTGAGGTTTACGTATCCAGAAGGCATGCTGGTACAAACAATGTAATTCTCCTATTGGGAAATGTAAATCGAATGATGGGTTTATGAATCTAGACAACACCCACAGCATTTGGGATCCTGTTGTTAAGCAACAGCATCTCGAAAAAATTCTAAACAAGCCAATAATCCAGCGGCCCAATGGTAACCACAAAGCTATCTGGACAAATCTTGACCAAGAACTTTCATTTACCCTAAGACCAATATTAAGGTTCCCATTAGACAGCGGATAAGTTTTTTTGTTTGTAAAATTATATATGAAGTTTGCTTTGAATGGTTTGGCACTATAATGGAAAAAAAAGGAAAAACAACTAAATTGACGAAAATAAAATACGCACAAACACCATGGCTGAATATGCACACGTTATATGAATGATCATTGGTAACAACTTTTACGTATATTTCTGAAAGTAAATCCACTGAACATCATTATAAATTTAAGCTATTAAGAGGAACTTTTATTTGTCTTCATACTGTCGGTGGCAAAAGCTGCTGGTGGGTGGCAGTACCATATTAACCACCAAAACTGTGGCATCACCACCGATTGGTGGCTGATGAGAACAGAGTATTGCTTGCTTTCACGCATTATGATATATATATATATATATATATATATATATACACACACACACACTTTTATATATATCCTTAACCCAGGAAAAAATGCCACATCATAGTAAGATTTTTATTAGAGCAATACACTTAAAATGTACCTAAAAAAATAAAGCAATTTCAAGTCCAGTCTGCAACTAACTAATTATGTTGTAGAATCTGTGCTGGCATTTTTTAATTGAAATTCTTGAGATGAACTGTAAAATACAAAGTACACTCCTTCATTCTTCCACTAACTGAAAGCATCAATATCATGATCTCTTGGTAAAGATATGACCCTCCCCTACTATGCTGCCAATCATGGGTTAAATTATACACCCTACTGTTTTTCTACAATGATGGCTTTAGCATTAATAACATAAGAAGATTGATATGCTATAAAACAAAGAAAATAAATCATGATGAATTAGTATCATCATGCAAATAAATTGAGTTCATGAATTGTCTATTAAAACAAATAAGGGGTGCAGTAACTAAAGAGATATTTATTGTAGTGCATCAAGAGAAGTGCGTTTCGGGCAAGTGGGGATTTTTCTGTCTACTTTCTGACAAAAAATGCCCAGGAAAAATCCCCCCACCCCGACTCGAAAAAATTGTTATAAGAAAACCTGTAAACAGTTATTTTAGAAAGGAGCGAAAGATTCTAACTATAATCATTTCTGTTTTACTGAGAATTTAGAGGATTCCAAATTGACGTTCAGCACAAATACAGACCCTGCTAAATTGAACAGGAAATTGCCTTATTCTCTAAGCGCATTATAACTAATTGCTCTAAAAACCTCGCAGTAGTGCGCCGTTTTGGTCGGGTTATGCTTATATACTTGTAATGAGAGAAAGAGAGAGAGGAACAAAATAAACTAAATGATATCAGACTCAGAGATCCACAGACAGAGAAAAGTAACCGAAATTCGCAGAGTTATAATAAATAACCTTTCCAAACGGTGGCTGGCTCCGGCGCCAGCGTTAAGCGAATGACATTTAGGAAGATACGGGCAGGGACGCGGTAAAGTGTGTAGTGGGGTGCGAATGGTAGTGCGTCTGTCTGAAAAGCCTCACTTTTAAGTTAGAGGTAATCGACATCACGAACTTGCAAGAGGACATACTTTCCAAAAATAAAATAAATAAATATTTGGGGAGCAGGAAAAGAGAGAATATTTTAATCTATCCAAAATATCACTAACACAGTTTGTTTTTTTTGTTTAAACCTTTTAACGGCACAATCTTTTAAATATTATTTCTTTTCTTTACATATTTATTTTTAAGTAGAAAATTTAAAAAAAAAAATAAATAAAAATACATAGATGGATTTTACGGGTAAAAAAAAATCATACCAGCAAAGAATTGCATTAACCACCGTAGGGGGTACACCTCTCTAGTCACGTGATCATTCAATCGTAAAACGTACTGAAGACAAAGCAGAGAAAGTTGCTTCCGCGGGCGATGCCACTTCCCCACTATTTTGAAAATTGTTTACTACAACGATTTTTAAAAGGATTCGATTTGAATAATGTAATTTAAATTTGTTCAGATTTTCTTCTAGGTAATGACGAGAAACGAGTAAAACAACCGCTTATTTTGGATGTTAAGACACCCTACACAATCTTACATTAAAGAAGTTCGTAAGAACAAGGATATTGAAATTCACATATGAACTAGCTAGCTTAAAACACTGGATACACTTTTTTTTTCGACATAGTAGCACTGAATATTTGAATTCACCAGACTTATGTATTTGGGGGGGGGGTACTTCCTGATACTAAGTGATCGTCGTCATAATATATCTATTGGTTCTCTCCACTTTCTCCTGTTCATACAAACACAAAACAGCCAACAGGAAGGCAGGCAACGAAAATGACTTTCATCAGCAACATTTTAATATCTACATTTTGATATCGAACATGCACCAGGTGATTAAAAAAACAGACTGACGTCTTTACAACATAAGCCATCGACCCTTTTTAAGTCTTCGTCGTAGTAGTAGTATAATAGAATCAAGTGATACGACGGTTGATATGATAGCAAGTCAGACAGCAAACGATTATATAATCACAATTAATTCATAGGTACATAAAGATTATTAACGAAGTGCCACTGTTTGCTTCAATAATAACAGACGTTAATGATGTATTCCAACAAAATAAGAATTAATTCATTCGCGGCGGTCATCAGGCACCAACTAAGCAGTGATTGACGATTATCAAGCTATGGAAGACTGAGCTTGTCAAAATGAAAAACAATATGTAATTGGTTAGACTTCGAAGATTTCTCAGAGACTTTTCACGTTTTATGTTAAATGTAAAAGTATACATTATCCATGTCATAATAATTATGCTTTACAATCATTGAAATAAACAATTTTATTTCCATTCTTTTATGTATCGAGGTGGGTAATTAAATACAAAAACAAAACGATATACATATCAAGTTGTGAGTAGAGTAACACTGGGGCGCTTATGGCATGATGATTACAGTAATGGTTCTTCTCCTAGCTATGGGTAAATAGTAGGGCAGACTAGACTCTTTAGCCTCGGCAAGGAAACAGTCTATATTGGTTGGTTGGGTTTAAGGCATATCAACCTTTATGGCTTACTTAATGCCAAATCCATTTTTTATACAAATAATCAGTTCTATTTTAAACAATTCAGTTTAGCATTTGTATACAGCTCAATTGTCAAAAACATTTCTATTTCAAGCTATTCAGTTCAGTCAAAGAATTCTAATTCAAACAATTCAATTAAGTATAGATTTTGTTTACATAGTAAAATGTCAAAAACAGTTCCATTACAAATAATTCAGTTCAACATAAGTACACTGTTTAGTTCTATTTGACCCATAGATAGGACCCTATCAGGTGCTACCACTCCAGACCAGAGTGGACCTCGGAGCGATGGCAATGAAGAGGGGTTCCACATTTCCCAAAGCTCCAGCATCACTGCAACCTCGCCATCAGATTGTTTAGTGTCATAAATCAGGACACTCGTTGGGGTGGGGTCTTACCCCTCTGCAGAGGTGCAGTCGTAGTATTCTACAGCCCCAGCCAACTGGACAAGCAAACAGGAAGGAAAATTCTGAATTCAAACCAGCTGTCATCATCATCATCATATCGCGCTGGTAGCACGGATATCCCTGACCCTCTCTCGCAACTCCTCCCTATCGTTCATCGCCCTAGGTAGGTCTTCAGGACAACAGCCTGTATCCTCACATAGCTGCTGAATGTACGTTCGAGCTGGTCGTCCTGCTTTTGCGCGGCCATGTGTGGGGATCCATAAGAGTACATCTCTTATGAGTTCATCTCTGCTTCTCCAGCAGTGTCCTGCATGTCTGGTTCGTCTAACTTGAATAGTTTTAATGATAGGGGGCAGGTGGCCGTACAGTTGGTGTCTTGTGGAGTGCTGCTGCCAGGACTTGTTCAGGATTGCACGCAGCATTCTTGTGTAATTGCCATCCAGTTTCTTCTCCAGCCATTTTGTTAGCGTCCATGTAGTGCATCCATATAGCAGTATCGATGTGACCGCTGCCTGGAAGAAGATGCGTTTCATTTTATCGGTTAGGTGTGATTTCCATATAATCGATAGCCTATTGATAGCTGTCCATGCTTTCGTTAGCCTCGTTTCGATGTCCTTTTCGGTTGATTCGACGCTGCTTCCTAGGTACGTGAATTTGTCTACTAGTTTAAGTGGGGTTCCTTCTAGAGTGGAGATGTCCCCCGTTTGGTTATAGCACATATATTCCGTTTTGTGTGCATTAACATAGAGGCCTATGCTTGCTGCTGCTCGTTCCAAACTATGCAGAAGAGTTTCGGCTTGGTCAGGTGTATTTGCCAGTATCGCTATGTCATCGGCGTAGTCGGCGTCGGTAATTGTTGTTGCGGGGTATCTTCTGCTTCTTTTCTTCGTCAGTTCGAAGCCATTCTCTTTGATTTTGTCAATCGATGTTCTAAGTACGTAGTCTAGACAAATGATAAAGAGGTACGGGGCCAGCGTGTCCCCTTGTAGTACTCCTGCTACAATGTCAAAGTATTCTGTGTCTCCATCGGGTGATTGTACTTTTACTTTAGTGTTTCTATAGAGAATCGTTATTGCCGCTACGGTTTCTTTAGGTATGCCGTACGCTAGTAGGATTTGTTCCATCTTTCCTCTGTGAATGGAGTTGAAAGCCTTGGTAAAGTCGACAAATATTAATGTCGCTTGTAGGTTCTTTGCCCGTACACCTTCAAGGATTCTGCGGATGGTTAATATTTGTGAGGTCGTGGATCTATTTCTTCGGAAGCCATTTTGGTTTTTTCTAAGTATGATGTCGATTTTGGGTTCTATTCGGTTTCGTAGTAGGGCATTGTAGATTTTGGCAGCTATGGATGTAAGTGTTATGCCTCGGTAGTTTTTGGCTAATCCGAGGTCCCCCTTTTTAGGGAAGGGGAGTATGCATCCCTTCATCCATCTATCTATCGGATTTTGATTGTATACTGCGTTGCAGTGGCGGAGCAGTATGTCGTCGAATTGTCTGGTCTTCCATACTTCCGGTGGAATTTCGTCCAGCCCTGCAGCTATCCTATTTTTAATTTTTCTGAGAACCGAGTCGAGTTCTTCTTGTGTGAACGGTCCTAGTTTAATGTCTTATTTTTTGCTACTGTACTCCACTTAAAAAGTGACTTTGTTTCACATCCTCTTTGTGCGGAGGGATTGGTGAATACATAAATTAAAACTAGTAGAAAACGTACAAATTTGAAGAATAATTTTGTACCAATTTACCAAATAATTTTTGCCTTAATTTCTGCTCCATATAGGTTAGCATGTTTCTCGGTTGCATCGGGGTTTTTTTTTGTTTAATGGCATATCAATCTTCATGGGCTACTCAGTGCCAAAACCATCATTGTTGACGAATAGTAACGGTATTATTTAGCTCATAACAGGAAGGAAAAGCGCAAGTGTGTGTGTGTGGGGGGGACCATTTTCTAAGGATAGTCAGAAAATGAACATAATAGCCTGACTAGATTTCGAACTTGCAAACTAGGATCTGGCAGTTCAACACGTTAGTTACAGCACCACAGGGACTCCTCAACCCAGCTTTCATTTTTATTCATAAAAAAAGAGTCCAGGGTTGGGAAACTTCTAATACTTAAAAATCAGTAAAAATACAACGGCACGATTTCAATAATTGGCAGACATATACCAAGTGCGTGCGCACTCACACACACCAGTGTGTGCATATATATTTAATTAAATAATCCTATTTACCCCACTGCCACTCGACAAGGTCAATTTTTAAGCGGAGTTTAACAGGTTTGAATTCAGAGTTTTCCTTCTCCTAGACTAGTTGCCTCACCAAGGCTAAAGAACCCAGTCTGTCCTACTAATTACCCATAGCTGGAGGGAGAATAATTGGATTCATACCTTTCCCAAGGGTATTAGTGCTATGTGAAATGCAATCAGTCTCGTCCAAGATTTGAACTCGTGTCGTCATGTCCATTCCCTACGACGATAACCATTACACCACGGGCACCTTTTAATTAAATAATGAGATATTTTGTCTATATAATTTTAAAAGGATCCTTTCAAGTTTCCAGACAAGCGTTTTGATTTAAGGTTGAAGTTGGTAGATGAATAGTGTTTATTTTTTTCTTTATTGCAGTTTATTTGTCTTTCTACAAGACTACATATATCTTTAAATGCATGATCCTGCAGCTAACAACAATAGTGACAGCCGAAAGTATGTGTAGGATCTAAATAAAATTATATAGACAAAATGTGTCTTTATTATTCAATCAAACATGCTTAAATGAAGGGCTGCTGCCTAACTACACACTAACATTATATATATAAAATCTAGGTTCCACCTAGGCTTCTTATATAAATGGGTTAAAGATGAACTTTCCAATAAAAAGAAACAATCCCTCATATCTTAAAAAAGATGCTGGAAAAATATAATGCTGTACTTACATTTAAGGCCATTGGAGTGGAAAGATTTAAAAATAAGTGTCCTTTTTCATGATATTTCGAGGAAACCTTCCTTTTCATATAATTTTGAATCATCAGATGAAGAAGAAAGGTTTCTTCAAAATATCATGAAAAAGCACACTTATTTTTATATACTTCCACTCCAATGGCCTTAAATGTAAGTACAGCATTATATTTTTTTTCAATGTTTTAAGATACTAGAGATTATTTCTTTTTATAGGCCATGTCATCTTTAACCTATATATAACAGATTTTTGAGCCAAGTAATTGAAATTGGTTAGCCAGTTGTTGGAATCAGAAATCTTCTCAAAAGTCTATGAGCTGGTTATAAAAAACTACATACACAAATCATTAGGTTTTTTTCAACTTTACTGAGTGAGTAAAGTCACTGCTTACTTTGCTCTCTCGGGCAAGTAAAATCACTAAACACCTCTTATAAGATAGGATGTCCTTAGATTTTTTCATATATCAGGTCTTCTTATCTGTCTAAAACATGAATGCCCTTTTAACTACTTTAATAAAAAAAAAATGTAATATAATGGTTCATTTTCATTTGTTATTGATTAAGAGGATATCAATCAGTCTAGTTTAACATTTTGTCTAGAGGTGAGAGAATTGCATTTATTGTACATTTATATGTACATTCTTTGTGTAGTTGTTTCATAAGAATTTTTGCAGGCAGTTATATGAAATCAAGTATTCCTATCTAATACAAATAATTTGTAAACTGTTATATGGTTTCATTTGTTTGTTTTCTTTGTTTAAGGGCACATCAACCTTTATGGGTTATTTAATACCAAAACCATCCTTGTAGAAAAGTGGTACTGTTTAACCCAAAATTGGGGGAATAAAGATTTTCATATTTTTCCAATGGTATTGGTCTGAAAGTGAATGTAATAGTACAACTTGCTTATGAAAATGTTGCAGTCCAGGACATTTGTCACAGGCAACCCACTCCTCATATGGTTCCAAATATTCCTAAAAATATGGTTCCAAGTAATTATTTTTATGCTCATTTGTTTGCATAATCATATGGTTTCAAGTAATTATTTTTATGCTCATTTGTTTGCATAATTATATGGTTTCAAGTAATTATTTCTGTTTAATAATAATCATTTATTTGTAGAGTTATATGGTCTCAATTAAGGGTCCGAATTGAACAGGGAGTAATAGCAACGAATAGGTACTCGCTAATCATTACATCTCCAGGACTGGAGCCAAACCATCAAATGCAGGTGAATGTCATAACCAGGATGCCCATTTTTTTCTTTTTTTAGAGGATAGGGGATCTTATCCTTCAGCAAGGGATACAATCAGCATATTCTGAACCAAGCTAACAGGGCAGATTTCAGTTGAAAAGAAATTTGGTGATCAACAGTCTTGATGTTTTAACCATAAGAAAAATAAAGCAGCTGTTGACTAGCTTTCTAAATGTCGACTTTTTGGTTGACAAATCAAATGACTTTTTTTTAGATAATCATTGAAGAAAACTGAATATTATACTGTTTCCAATAAATTATAAAAAAACAACAATGAAAAATCCCTAGCATAAGTTGCAACCTACAACAAAAATAACCCAGAAATAATCATAGAAATAATTTCAAAACTCTAGAACTTTAAAACAATGACAAAAATCAAAGAAACACGAGATACAACTAAAGTCATTAAAAGCCAGAGACAACCCAAAAATCTTAAAAAACACTCACCTCTTCTACATTCGGAAAAAACACAACACAAGGTGTTACCAAATGCAAGAAAAAAAAGATGCAAAATATGTGATATAATTATAGAAGGAATATCCTATACCTTTAAAAACTAGGAAACAAAATTCAAAATAAAGACTTAAGCTGCAACTCAAAAAACGTAGTCTACATCATCAAATGTAAAAAGTGTAAATAAATATACATAGGGTTAACACAAGCCCTCAATACCAGAATATCACTTCACAAGAGCAATATTAAAATAACAGAAAATAGAAAATTAAATGTATTGAAACACTGATACAAATGTAGTCAAGGTTAATTTAAAATTATGCCCATTTACCAAACTAACGACTGCACATTATTCCAAATAAAAGAATAATGTTTTATAGATAAATTTAAGCCAAAGTTGAATAAAATATGAATTATACACACACACATATGTAAACAAACATACATATATATGAATATATACACACACAAAAATTATTAGTAAGAAATAATTACCAGTAAATTTCAAAACACACTAGTACATAAAAAAAGATAAGACACACAGAGAAGAAGAAATAACTAAGTGAAATTCAAAACAACTCTAACACACACACACACACACACACACACACACACACACACACACACACACACACACACACACACACACACACACACCAAAAATAAAAGACCAATTAGGGGTGAACAGACTAAGGTAGATACACTCAGAGAAAAGAAAAGAAGCGAGTGACCTCTATATAAACCCATAACCAAATGAAAACCATTCAAACTTCAAACACGAGTGAGTTCAAGGTTCATTAAGTACCCCATTCACAAGGCCTTGTGCCATATATGTTCTATGACAAAAGCAACAAGCTGGAAACATACACTTATGTAAGAACAAAATAAATAAATCTTAAAAACAAATCTCTTTGTAGACCTATTCATTTAAAAAGATTTTTATCTCTCTTTGGACCTACAATGAAAAAATTGCTTACATATATATATAATATATACACACCAACATCCATGCACATACAAAAATATATATATGTATATATGCACATACATACAGACACACACACACACACACACACACACACACACATATATATATATATATATATACACACATTAATATATATGAACATATAGAATATAGAGAAGGTGCCTCTGGTGTAATGGTTATTAGTGATGGAAATGAACACACCAACCCAAGTTCCAATCTTAAATGGGGTTGTTCACATTTCATATACCACTAGAAAGGTAGGAATCAAACAATTCTCCCTCCAGCTATGAGCAAATATCAGCGGAAACTGGACTCTTTATACTTGGTAAAGCAACTGATTAAGGACAAAAGTCCAAATTCAAACCTATTAAGCTTAAAAATTTACTTAGTGTCATATCCTGTTTGTGCAGAGTGGTTGGTAAACAAATGCATACCCACACATACATGTACACACATATATATTTTTTTTTCATAATACAATGTGTGGAAATACGTGCAATAACCTGTCACCATCAGCCAGCAACAAGGGCTGATACCAAAGTTTTGGTGACTAAGGTGGTACTACCACACACACACACATATACATTATATATTACACACACACACACATATACACACATGCACTCCCCCACATGACACACACATATATTTACACAAACACAAATCTCTCATATTCAGTGTTTGATCAAACTTAGTCTTTCTTCAAAAAAGTGTAACTATGTAGAAAATCAAAAATAAGATACCAATTTAAAAAAAAAAAAATTTATTTGATATAATAGTGCCAATCTACAAACCAACTACCCATTTCACCTCTTTCATCCTCGAGGCAATAAAAATTTTCACTAGATTTCTTTTCGATTTGAGAAATTTCTCTCTGAAACTGTCTTCCATCCTTAATTTTCAAATCTCATTTCAGGTTTTAAAAGAGTTGTTTCTCGAGGCAAGCCCAGATTTCCAAGTTGTTTCTTGAGGCTAGTCCAGATTCCAGTGTCATTTCTCTAAGCTAGTCCAGATTCCCTGGGTCATTTCTCTGAACTAGTCCAGATTCCTCATTCATTTTTCAAAACTAACCAAATGCCTGACAAGACAATCCAACTATTTCTGATCCAAACCTTATAATCTAAATATTCAATATTTTCTTTGTTATAATTTTGTTATATGCTTTTTCTTTGTACTCGGTAGAATTGATTTTTTTTTTAAATTTTAAACTAACTGTGGCATTAAATAACCAACAATCTATTCGTGCACACATGAAAAGTTATTTAATGATTTTCACATGTTAAAGAAATAACATCTGCACATCTTTTGAATAATTGGACACTTCAACAGCAAATCATTCAACTCCTGCTGATTGATTGTGATAGAAAAAAATCATTGTTTATAACTTCACTAAGGAGAGTTAAAGTCCCAGGCAAATTGCAAAGCTGATAGAAGATGATGAGATTAGTAGAACACAGGTTATGAGCTAAAAGGTGGAAAAAAGCATGAGGGAAAGTAAAGAAAAAAGTAACAGGTTATAGATTATGGTTAACAAGTAATAAAATTAAACTGAAGTACCAAAAAGAAATCTTTAAATAAATATACAAAATAAAATTAGAGTCAGCTATAAGTAATTCCTCTTCCCACCTAAATAATTTAGTTATATTGTGCATATATCTGTCCAGGGGTGTTTATAAGTCACTTGTGTATGTATTTACCAAAGCCCTTAGCAACAAACAGGATATTATGAGTCAATGACTAGAAAATCCTATGGAATGCAGTGTACACTGAATAGTGTGTTGACTGATAGGTTGAGTAGAACTAGTGCAGATTTAAGTTGCAATTTGATGCAATTTTTCCATTCATTGGTCAGTAAAGATCCTTGTCAATCCTGTTTCTGCAGCACCTGTAGATACCCACCATTTTCATATGCCAATGATGTTTGTCCAAAAATCACATATTGCTGATAAAACCTTGCTACTGTTAGCTGAGACAAACCCAGAACATTTGCAATTCTGGAAATAGAATATCCTTGGGAAAAGTATGTATCCAAAGTCAACTTTTAAGTAGATTAAAGCTGGTCTGAATTCAGTTTTCTAAATGGCTCAGTTGGCTGGGGCTGCAAAATACACTGACTGTATCTCTGCAGAGGGGTAAGACTCCACCAACAAGTGTCCTAGATATGACACTAAACAATCTGATGGTGAGGCTCCAGAAATGCTGGAGTTTTGGGGAATGCAGAGTAACCCTTTATTGCCATTGATCCCAGGTCCACTTCAGCCCAGAGTGGTAGCACCTGATAGGGTCCTACTTATAGGTCAAATAGAACTCAATTGTGTACTTAAACTAAATTGAATTGTTTGAAATAGAACTGTTTTGACATTTAACTGAGTGTAAACAAAAAAACTATACTTATACTAAACTGAATTGCTTGAAATAGAACTGTGTATATATATATATATATATATATATATATATATATATATATATATATATACACACATACACAAATTTCATTAAATATAACAGACATTTTATGTCTACATATTTTCTTCTGGATCGGTTCAAATTCCCATATTACTTTTATCGTATTCAGGGGGAATTGATTTATGTATTGTCCATAGTTGTATGTATCCCTAGTACTTTCTGCCCGACTTTGGGCCATCATCAGGGGAGGATCTATGACAAAAGTGATGTAACTTTTGTTTTAGCATATTACTAATATGTAAGAGTGTCTTTACCGTTGAAGATTATGGTAAAGACACTCTTACATAGTAGTAATATGCTAAAACAAAAGTTACATCACTGTAGATACCCACTGTTTTCATATGCCAGTCAAGAAATCACATATTGCTGATAAACCCTTGCTACCATTGGCTGAGACAAACCTAGGACAGTTGCAATTCTGGAAATAGAATATCCTTTGGAAAGGTATGTATCTCCCATCAGCTATGGTAGGGTATACAAGCATTTTTAACCTTGTTAAAGCAACCAATCTAGAAAAAGGAAAACTGAATTTTAAACCGTACTCTGCTTAAAAATTGACCTTGTGTTATGTCCAGTTCATGGAGGCATTTGATAAATACATATACTGATTTAAGTGTAAACTTTAGCTTTTATTGTGAACTTAGCAAACATTTATTGAATGCGTTCTTAGTAAACAATGAAATTATTTCTTTTAAACATGAAAAGGTTCCCCACTCCTTTTGTACACACTATTTATCTCCTTCCATCATTCTGGCTCTTTAATTTTCATTTTTCTACTCTCACAATTTTCTATGCATCATTCTTCTCCCTTCTGTGTCACTTTCCACACACACACACACACCGCAGAACCACCACCACAAAAAAATAAATAAATAAAATAAAATAAATAGGCTAGTGGGTACCTTGGAGGTACCTAATTTTCCTGGCCTTATTCCATGATTAAATAATGTTAAAACTTGTCTGTGTCACATGGCTGCAACAACTACACTACCTCTTTACATATTACATCACATGTAGCGAAAAATGCTAAGAGACTTGTTACTTTGTAATGAACAACGACAAAAGACTTGTTTCTTATGTCCTCTAATCAACAAAAGGCAGAAGGAACTGATTTTTCTTCTTCACAACAATATTCATTCCCACACTCTCTCTCACAAAGGACTGGTTAATGTGCTCCAACCAAACGTCTCCCTCATTCTTGTTCTGCCATCTGTCACCTTTAAGTTCTGATGTAAATTAACAACTTGTGCATATTCATAAGTGATAATAATATTAAAGACTTGAATGTGTACATGGCCGCTTACACACACACACACAAAAAAACAATAACAAAAAAAAAAAAACCTGAAGCAGTATGACATTTTTGCTTCAGGTTCGTGAAAATTGTCACAGTATGTCATCCAACTGAGTTCATTTCTATAAGTGGGAGAGGAAGTTTAAGGCTATCTCGCATTCATTGGTACTTCAGTTTATATAGCAATCCTAATATTAGGACAAAAAGCAGTCTTAGTATTTTCTACAGAGGAAAAGAAAAAAAAGAAAAAAAAAGGTTTTTATAGGTTAGGGTCAGAGAAAACAATTTAAGATTATTCTTTTTGGTGAGAGTAATTACCTTCAAGCTAATTCCTCTTCAAAATTCAAAATTGCAACTAAAAACAAAACAAAACAAAACGAAAATGCATTAAATACAGATTACATTTTCTATACATGCTGTTATTGTAGAACACCCAATCATACTCAGTCTAATTACTAATACAATGACACTCCCCTTTGATTTCTGGAGGTTAAGACTGACAACAAAGTCTTACATTTATCAGAATATCAAATGGATTCAGTGACCCGAGTTCAAATCCAGAATAAGGCTGTTTGCATTTTGCAAATACACATGGATAAGGGTATTAAGATATTTGGTAGTTGGGAAGATATTTAGTCAAGTCCCCACTCAGCATTAGCACATTCATGATATACTAGCAGTTAATAAATGGAAGAAAAGCTTGTTTACACATCTTGAAAAATTTATATATATATAAAAGTAATATTGAAAAGAATACAGAAATGCATTTCGACAGGTAGAAATATGCACATATTGTTCTATGAACAAGCAGTATGTAGAAGGAGTACAATAATGGAAAAGGGCTTCTTTAACGATGATGAAAAGAGAAATTTGTCTTTATTGTTCCATGGCAAAGGGAGGAGATAAGATCTCAACTGTTCAAAGAACAAACACCAAAAAGAGGTCAAGAATGGGTTTCTGGGACTGTCATGTGACACGATACAAGTCACCCATGGACATGCCTATTCTCCAAGCGTGGTAATTATTGTTTTCCTACAGAATTCTTTCTTCAGCTATGGGTAAATAATAGGGCAGACTGTGCTCCTTATCTTTGGAATGGCAAACAGTCTAGGAGAAAGAAAATGCTGAATTCAAACCAGTTGTCCTCCACTTAAAAATAAACCTTGAGTCACATTCTGCTCATGGTGGAGAGGTTTCATAAATACAAGGTTCATTCAATAAGAGGAAGTTTTGATGAAAAAAGCAAAATAAATTTAGTTTTCAGAATTTTTTCCATTAATTGGAACTCTGCATTGTTCGAAATTAGCTTAAAGCAAAAATTATTTTAATCTTGCGACTATATCTGTTTTGAGGCAATTCAAAATGGCAGCTAATCAAACAGAATGCTCCAGGCTTCAATAGAAGTCTGTCATCAAATTTTTATTAGCTAAGAAGTGAAAACCATGAGAAATTTACAGAAGAATGTGTACTGTATACAGAGAAGCAAGTTTTAGTAAAAAAAATAATGGTTACAAATGGACTAAACATGGGTTTGCCAGTACAACCCCAGTAAAGAAAAATTTTCAGGCACAGCAGTAAGTAAAGAAGGTTATGGTGATAAACTTCTGGGACATGAAAGGATCCACCACTACTGATTTCCTTGAAAAAGGTGCAGCAGTAAAGTATTTCTTACTGTCAACTCCTAAGACAAAATTAACCTTATCTATTGAATGACTTATTTTACTAAATTCTGAGGTAAGTCACATCATCATCATCTTTTCGTGCCATCAGCACGGATATCCCTGACCCTCTCTCAATCGTTCATCGCATCTGGCAGGTCCTAAGGGCTATACCCAGTATCCTCACAGAGCTGCTGTATGTAGGTTTGAGCTGGTCGCCCTGCTTTTGCGCAGCCATGTGAAGGAGTCCATAATCCGTTTGAAAATACTTTTTTTTAAACAGAAAAGCTTTTTTGCATACGTGTGGCTTCTATGGGTGCAATATGAATAAACATTTTTTAAGTATACAAACAACTAAGATTGCTTGTCTTCCTGCCATGGCAGAATGTGATACAAAGTCAAGCCTAATACAGCTGTAAGAAGACAATAAATAAAGGATAGTTTGGTTTGGTTTGGTTTGGTTATTGGCCTAGTGGGTAGAGTGTTCGCTAATGGACTGGAAGACCTGTGTTCAATCCCAGGTCACATCATACCAAAGACTTTAAAAATGGTACTTGATACCTCTTAGCTTAACACTTAGCAATATAAGGTATGTATCAAGGGTAAAGTGGAGCAATCCAGGGAAAGAAGTAGCACCCTCCCCTACACCTCAGTATAGTAGCTATTGAAAAGGGAGCCTTCTGGTCGCCCTCGACTATGATCGCCAACTTTACTTAATGGCATATCAACTATTATGGGTTATTTAATACCAAATCCTGTTTTTGCATATATTAAATATGATTTGTAAAGTCACTTTGTAGAGAATTTTTTAAAAAGTCTGAGCACATTCTTTTGTATACAGTTAAATGATTTCAAGTATTTCTATCTAACATGAATATTTCTATTCACTATTAATTGCACACAGTTAAATGGTTCCAAGTATTGCTATGTAACAGTAACAATTTAATATCAGTCATTTGTTTGCACACAGTTAAATGAATATACATATATGATTTATTAGTATTTCATTTGCACATAGTTAAATGGTTCAATTGAACATTAGTCATTTGTTTACTCGGAGTTAAATGATCAAACAGTTATATTTCAAGCAATTCAATTTAGTCTAAGTCATTTGTTTGCATTCATTTTAAATGTCAAACAGTTCTATTTGACCCATAGATATGACCCTATCAAGTGCTACAACTCTAGGCCAGAGGGAACCTGGGAGCAATGGCAATGAAGAGGTACACCAAATCACCCAAAGCTCCAGCATTTCTGGAGCCTCACCATCAGATTGTTTAGTGTCATATCCAGAACACACATTGTATAGAAATGCAGTCGGTGTATTCTACTGTCCCAGCCGACTGGGCAGTGTCTCCCTAGGAGTATGAGAGTGTCTATGAGGTGGTTCAGGGAGTGTCACATAACAGTCCCAGAAACTATTCTCTGACATCTTTTGCCTCTGTTTTTTGAATTGTAGAGACATTGTCTTCTGCTCTGCCATTGAACAGTAAAGCCAACAGTACTATGACCATTTTACTGTACCTCATCTTCAAGTAAGCCTTTTTCACCTCTTTCACATACCACTTGTTCATAGAACAATATGAGCATATTTCTAGTTGTTGAGACATGGTTGTGAATTCTTTTCAATACTACTGGTATGTGTATTATATATATTAAATGTGTCTATGTGTAAATGAGCTCGTTTTAACTTACATTTATTAAGTGTTGGTATATCATGGATATACTAATGATAATTTTGATTCCTTGTGAGTGGGGACTTGACTAAATATCTTCCCAAACTCTAAGCAACTCAATAGTTGGATGTGACATGAAGTCAAGCTTAATGCAGGATTAAAAAGTAAAGGAAAGAAAAATAAGCATAGCTTAGATTTGGCATAAGGTCGTAAGTATAGAACACTTAGTGAGAATCACACTCATTGCTCAGAAATTACTGTCAGCTAGACTAAGATGCTCATCATAAGCAAAAATAACTAGCAGAGAGAATGTCACATGCCATTTGATTAGTTTTTTTCTCCAGGTCATTGAAAAAAAGTGTTATAAGGTCATTTTAAATCCAAAAAACTGTTAGAGAGAAAAAAAAAAACACATTTAATTCTACGGGTAAGAAAGAAAGAAGAAATTCAGAGAAGCAAAATACAAAAGGTTATATTCAGTGTAAAGAAACCCCCTTTTTGCAACAGTCACGTGACCGGAACCATTTTTTATGTCGACGGTGTGTCATTCATTTTATACAACTTTTTTTTGTTTTTTTTTGAATGAACAAATTTTCGTTTTGAGAAAGTGCATGTAAAGAGCATTTTTAAAAATAGGAATTTGTACAAATTTCTAAAATAGGAAGACTGATATAAAAGAAAAATAAGAAATAATCCACTCATTTACATTATTTTTCTAATACCTACAAACGCTCTTCAATATGAATGTCACATTTTTTATTGAAAAAACATGATCTCAAAATAGCGTAGCTAATTATTGCCCGTATGGCGTCCCATACATTAAGCTAACGGATCGTCTGAAGCTGTATTATGATATCCAACCATACTCTTCACATAACTTAGCAATTTCTTTTCTTTCCCCCTCAAGGAGTGTCGCTATTTTTCATTGAATTTTTGTCAGAATAAACAGAAGATTGACAATAACTTGACGATAAGCAACTTATTTTGTAAGTTCAGTCAAAATTTGAGAATGTCATCAAATATCGTATTCAGTTCCGTCAAAGAAGTTTAAGACGATTATTGAGGAATTTTTAAAAAAATAAACGGGGTGTGGTTCCGCATTTATCACTTTACTCACTAGTAAATAAGGATTTCTACCAAACACTGATATGGCTTTAGTTCTAAGTGACCATCTTTTTTTTAAAAAAATGTATATCATTATTAAGAGATAAAGAAAATATTAAAATAAGAAAATCTTTCGACAAAAATTCCTACAGATTTTAAAGCCAGTTTAACAAAACACACACAAAGCTTTAAAAAAAAGGGGGAAAACACGACTGTCATATCTTGAAAAATATAAAATGAAAAAATAAAAAAAAATGACACAGCACGCATGACATGGGGTATTTTGGGGTAGGAAGAGAGTAAAACTGTCGTAAAACGTACAGTAGATAAGAAGGATAACATATTAAAAAGACAACAATTCAAACCTTTTTTTTTTTTCAGTTTTATTAAAGATGTTAAAGTTTTCACATTAAAAGTTTTCAGTTCCTTGTTTTTGTTTT
>OY757924.1:56087849-56137849 GCA_963585895.1 Sepioteuthis lessoniana | reverse complement strand
CATTCAGGTCTTCTGTTCATACTATGGGCTTAGGGTTAAACATAAAAAATTCCTCATTTTATTTTTATTCCGCTTTTTATTAACTTTTGAATTTTTTATATGAAGATTTGTCTATTTGTCAATCCTCTAGAAGTTTTGTTCACTCTGTTGGCGGGGCTACTGGAGACCCTTTTATGGCCATTACTCAGCGATCTACTCTGACTTGGAGTGGTAGTACCTGTTATGGTCCCATAATGAGTCAAATAGACTGGTTTAGATATTATTTGTATCAGATTGGTATGATAGAGTGTTTGCCAATGGCCCAGGAGACCTGGGTTCAATCTTTGGTTCAACTCAAAAAGACTCAAAAAAATGGTACTTGATACCTCCTTGCTTAACACTCAGGTACGGATCAAGGGTAAAGTGGAGCAATCCAGGGAAAGGAGTAGCACCCTTCCCTACACCTTGGTGTTGTACTTATTAAAAAGGGAGCTTTCGGGTCCCCCTCAACTACAGTTGCTAACTTACTTTTACTATTATATAACAGTAGGCAAATTATTTGTATTAAGAATAACTAGTTGAAGCTATAATTGTTTGATCAGGAGTATTATTAGTAACTAGAAACCATATAACTGTGTATAAACATCATCATTAAAAAGAAATAATTTCTTGAAACCATATAATTTATAATGGTTCCAAGATGGAAAAAATTACCATATTTCACCATACTAAAATAGCTTTTCAGCTGACACCAAAAATCAGTCTAGAACAGTAGGGAACAACTTCCCCTTTCCTGCTGACAGAGAACAGATAAGAAGTAAGAGGTCAGTTGTAAAATCAGATATCAACCAGAATGGACATGATAATTTTTGTGTCATGAAATTCAAAACTTGACAAATTCGATTGCTTTATTCAACACCAAGTTTCTTAGAACAAGGAAAATAATACACACACATACCACATTTAAGACATTTTAGGACAAATGCAAAATGAAAATTTATATAAATGCATTGCCCAGTTGGCTGGAGGAGTAGAATACACCAACTGCTTCTCTGTAGAGGGGTAAGACCTCCAAATGAGTGTCCTGGTTATGACACTAAACAATTTGATGGTAATGTTCCTGTAATGCTGGAGCTTTGGGGAATACGGAGTGCCTCTTTATTGCCATCGCTGCCAGGTCCACTCTGGCCTGGATTGGTAGCACCTGATAAGAGTCCTATCTATGAGTTAGATAGAACTAAAACCTGGTTTGAGTTTACTGTTTTTTGCATTTAAACTGCATATTTATGCTAAACTGATTTGTTTAAAATAGAGTTGTTTTGACATTTAAACTGCGTACTTATGCTAAACTGAATCGCTCGAAATAAAACTGTTTACTTATGCTAAACTGAATTATCTGAAATAAAACTGTTTTTACATTAACTCTGTGTATTGCCCAGTCATCTGGGGCTGTAGAATACACTGACTACACCTCTGCAGAAGACCCCCCCCTCAATGAGTGTCCTGATTTATGACACTAAACAACCTGATGGTGAGGTTCCAGTGATGCTGGAGTTTTGGGGAATGCGAAACACCCCTTCATTGCCATTGCACCCAGGTCCACTCTGGCCCGGAATGGTAGCACCTGATAGGGCCCTCTCAATGGGTTAAATAGAACTAACTGTATACTTATGGTGAATTGAATTGTATGAATTTGAACTGTTTGACTAAACTGAATAGCTTGAAATAGAAATATTTTTGACAATTAAATTGTACTTACATTTAAACTGTGTGCTTATGCTAAACTGAATTAATTGAAATGGAATTGTTTTTGATATTGAAACTGTACTAACACTAAATTGAATTGTTTGATATAGAATTGTTTTGACATTTAACTGTGTAAACAAATTCTGCTGAATTAAAATTAGTGACAATTATAAAAAATGGTTCAATTTTTCAGTGTTTTTTGTTCATTACTTATATATACATTTATATATATATATTGTCATCCACACAGACTGTTTCATTGTATCACAACTCTCCAGTGTGGCTAGACACGTAGGACGCTTGAAGCTTGAAGCTGGGGTCGAAACTGCCCAACTTTACATTAGACTTAGTATCATACCGCTCAGCCAACAAGCGTACCACATCAGCTAGGGAATTATAAGGTATTAAGTAGTAGCATTCGTTTGTTTACATTTTATACCTTACCGGATACCAGAGTGCTCAATTCATTCAAAGAGCTTTGCATTATGCAAGCAGCAGCAGAAAATTCCTTCGCCAGAGTGCTAAACTCCCATGGAGGAGCGTATATCTTGTTATCCACAGAGAGACTGTTTTGTTGTATCACAACTCTTCAGTGTGGCTAGACATGTGGGACGCTTAAAGCTGGGGTCCAAACCCACCCAACTTTACGTTATACTTAGTATCAGACTGCTCAACCAACAAGCATATATGAACTATGGTTCCAAGTATTTCTATCTAATACTATAATTAATATACAATTATATATTGCTTTAAGTAATTATTTCTGTTTGATAATAATAATTTGTTTGCACACCTTTATTTGGTTCCAAGTATTTTTGTCTTATACTAATAATTTGCAAGTAATTATATTATATAGTAAACACTTCAAGTACCTATTTATTATACAACTAATTCGTACATAGTTATATGGTATCAAGTATTCCCTATCTAATATGAATAATTGTTAAATAGGTCTATTTGGTTCATAGATGGGACCCGAACAAGTATTCCCTTTTAAGGTCTGAGTGGAACAGTTAGGAATGGCAATGAAAGCATACGCCACACTCTCCAGAGCGCTGGAATTTGAGCTTTACCAATGGATACTGTTTAGTATCATACCCTTTGACAGGGAAAAGAATGAACTAAAAAAATGTTGTGGGTAAGTCAATTGTAATGAGTTGAAGATGTGGTTTTAATTGTAAATGTTCGGTAAAAAATTAAAAAAATAAAAGAATAAGAAAATTAAGCAAACAACTGAGACTTACTCTTGGATGGTGAAAGTAGGTATGACATTTTTTTCTATATAACTGTCAATGTTCGATAAATATAATGGCAGATATTTTGCAGGATATAGACAATTAGTGAGTATAAGAGTCAAAATTAATCATAATAGAAAAACTGTTAAAAAATAATTAAAAAATAACAAATAATGGATATCATGACAATGTTTCAAGAAATATGGACAAAATGGAATTTACTAAAATTTACTAAAGAAGAAATTCTCGATTGAGTCAAAAATTTTTAAAATATTCTGGTAGTACATGCTAGTTTGTTACACTAAGGCTTGAATATTTTTGCCCTGACTGGAAAGATCTAAACCCCCTTATTCCTCCGGATATAAGTTAAATAGTACAACCACAGTTCTTCTACAAGGATAGCTTTGGCATTAGATAATTCACAAAGTATTTGATGCCTTTAAATAAAGAACCTGGAAAGATCTAAACCCCCTTATTCCCTCGGATATAAGTTAAATAGTACGACCACAGTTCTTCTACAAGGATAGGTTTGGCATTAAATAATCTACAAAGTTTGATATGCCTTTAAACAAAGAAACTGGAAAGATCTAAACCCCTTTATTCCAGATGATTGTTTCCTTAGAAGCTTAGGGAACCAACGCCTATAACCGTTATGCTATAACCACATCTGGAGGTCTAGGTTCAATCCTGACTGCGGGCAAGTAACAATACAGGAATACTTAACATTTATACCCAGTTATGGCTGACGGAATCAGAACAGGCAACCCCCATGGATTCAATAAAGGACGTAGTTCAAAGTTCCATGTAGATTCCCGAGTTTGACAAACACCTGAAGAAGGCTGGAGGACATATCGGCTGAAAAGTAGTGGAAATAACAATAAAGATGAAGACAATAGTCCGAAAACCCTTAATGATAAAAATCACCGAGCTTCATCTCTGAAATTCAGACAACTAAAATAAAAATTTATACCTAAAAAAATATTTGGACTATTCAAGGGATTAAACTAAAAATAATTCAAAATTAAAATCCTTTATGGATAACTAAAAGCTTTAAAATACTTAGAATGAGTTACATGTTATTCATTAAAAAGTCAAACTTTCTCGAAATCATATTATGCACACATAGGTGTGAAACAATAATTTTGTGAAAGTTTTTTTTCTTGAGTAGTAATTTATGAAAAGTGTAAGTATGCTCTAGTGTGACTGTATAAAGTAAATATATGGGTGAGTCTTAAGTTTTGCAATATTTTGGTAACATGAGGCACAAATGTCTCGGCTCTGAATAATTTTGGGTTGTGAATAGTCTGATGGTGAGACTCCAGTCTTGAAGATTTGGGAAATGTGGAGAATCCTGTCATTGCCATTGCTCTCAGGTCCACTCTGACCTGGAGTGGCAGCACCCGATAGGGTCCTATCTATGGGTCAAATAGAACTGTTTGACATTTAAACTGTGTGCAAACAAATAACTAATGCTAAATTGAATTGTTAGAAATAGAACTGTTTAATCATTTAAAAAATGACTGTTTAATTGAATTGTAAACAGTGTTAAGCAATACTTGTAACCACTTCCCTGTCTGCAGACAAATGATGAATAGCGAATAGAATTATTAGTGTTAGATAGTAATAATTGAAACCATTTACCTGTGTAAAAACAATAGCAATACTAGTGCACAAACAAATTATTTCTATCTTATTAAAAAATGAAATTACCTACTAACTATTCCCTTACAAACCATATATGTATATCTATTTAAATGTATGCAAACAAATGATTAATAATAAATAGAATTATTCATGCTAGAAATGCTATAAACTATTTAACTTTGTGCAAAAAAAATGAGCTCATGCTCATTTAAAATGTTATCTATAAAATGTGTTTACAAATCTATATAACATATATAGAGAGTGAGGATTTGGCATTAAATAACCTATAATTGGTGATATGTTATAAAACCAAACCAAACCAAACCAAACCAAACCAAATAATATCTATGTATAAAGAGGATTTGGCATTAAATACCCTACAATAGTTGATATGCCATAAAAACCAAGATATTAAAGAATATGTTTTGATTGCTTGTCATATTTGGGTTTAGTTTTCCTTGGACAATGTTGGGTGTCTCTGCTTGTAAACAATTATTGTGACTGTTTGGAAAATCAACCATTGTAGGTTATTTAATGCTAAATCCTGTATATACATATATATTAAATACATATATGATTTGAGAACACATTCTGTAATTTACATCTTATATGTGCCTGAGCTCTTTTTTGGTTTGGTTTGATTTCTTTGTTTAATGGCATATCAACCTTTGTAGGTTATTTAATGCCAAAGCTATTATCCTACCAGAACAGTAGTGTTCTATTTAACCCATAGCTGGGAGGATAAGGGGGTTCATACCTTTCCCAAGGGTATTTGCCCAAAAGTGAACATAATACCGCGACTGGAGTACAAACTTGCTTACTACGATTCCGCAGTCCATCACTTTAACCATTACACCATGAGGACACCCCCACAGCTCTTTTTTGCACAGTTAAATGGTTTCAAGTATTGTTATATAACAGTCACAATTTAACATCAGTTATTTGTTTGCACACATAGTTTGTTCTATTTGACCGATAGATAGAATTCTATCACAATCTATCTATCACTCCAGGTCCGAGTGGATCAGGAAGTGATGGCAATGAAGGGTTATACCACATTTCCCAAATTTTCTTGGCTGGAACCTCATTAACAGATAGTTTAATGTCATATTCATGGCACTCATTGAAGGAGATGTCTTACCTCTCTGTAAAGATGCAGTCAGTGTATTCTATAAACCTGGCCAACTGGACGGGTGTGTTTGGATGCCCTCATTTGAACATTTTCAATATTCCAAACAGGTATATTGAAACAGAGAGATACAAAAGCAGAAGTGCTAAAATATCAACCTATTTTTCAAGTTACAAGTTGTAAAAACAGGTTTCCCCAGTTGAACTCAGAGATGTGGGCATGTCACCATACTAAAACAAGACTATCTTCACTTTATTCATATTTACCAACCCCTGTACTATCCGTCCATTTTGTGACAGCACAGCAGAAATGCCTACCGGACTGGCATCCGTATGTATTTCAGTGTATTTGTTTGGGTCAAAGTAGGCAAGTGAGCATGCTCTGCTCAGTGCCTCCTTAATGTTTTTTAGACATTCAGTGTGGCGTTCAGTCCAGGACCACTGTGTGTTTTTTTTTGTTAGGGCAGGATATGACACAAAGTCAATTTTTAAGCGGAGTTTAACAGGTTTGAATTCAGAGTTTTCCTTCTCCTAGACTAGTTGCCTCACCAAGGCTGAAGAAACCTGTCTGCCCTACTATTTACCCATAGCTGGAAGGAGAATAATTGAATTCATACCTTTACCAAGGGTATTAGTGCTATGTGAAATGCAATCAGCCTCCTCCAGGATTTGAACTCGTGTTGCCATGTCCATTTCCTACGACGATAACCATTACACCACGGGCTATCTTCACTTTATCAAGCTATGCAGAAGTTTTACAAAATACAGACAGAAGCATACATGTAAAAGATATACAAGAAAACCTTAGAACTTTTTTAACACAGTGGTGACCCAGAATAAAAAAAACAGTAAGTAAAATAATTCTTTCATATGCATACAGTTAATTTCTTAGTTTCTAAAAAGTAGCCAGGTCAGGAATAGCAGAACTTTTCTTATTTGCAAAGACACAGATGGGTTATCCATTCCAAGAAACCTCATTAACCTTTATCAATAAATGAATTAATTTAATCCCTCATTCTTGTATACATATGTTTTACTCATAGTGTGTCATGATTCCTCATTTTATTTTTATTCCGCTTTTATTAACTTTTAAATTTTTTATATGAAGATTTGTCTATTCGTTAATCCTCTAGAAGTTTTGTTCACTCTGTTGGCGGAACTACTGGAGACCCTTTTATGGCCATTACTCAGCGATCTACTCTGACTTGGAGTGGTAGTACCTGTTATGGTCCCATAATGAGTCAAATAGACTGGTTTAAATATTATTTGTATCAGATTGGTATGATAGAGTGTTTGCTAATGGCCCGGGAGACCTGGGTTCAATCTTTGGTTTGAGTCATACCAAAGACTCAAAAAATGGTACTGATGCCTCCTTGCTTAACACTCAGGTATGGATCAAGGATAAAGAATAAAAAAACAGTAAGTAAAATAATTCTTTCATAAGCATACAGTTAATTTCTTAGTTTCTAAAAAGTAGCCAGGTCAGGAATAGCAGAACTTTTCTTATTTGCAAAGACACAGATGGGTTATCCATTCCAAGAAACCTCATTAACCTTTATCAATAAATAAATTAATTTAATCCCTCATTCCTGTGTACATATGTATTACTCATTGTGTATCATGATTGTTGGGGTTTCTTTACTGGCTTATCAAAATAGATGACATTCTGTCCTTCTTGAGAGAGACAGAGTTGTACCAACAAATATGACAACTAAAAACTGGTTAATCTTGTGCAAACAAATAAAATCCTGCTCATAGATAATTTTACCTACCTTAATATTCGTTTTGAAATCTTTGGTTGAATATGTATGTATATATAGACAAAATTTGGTGTTAAATGACCTACAAAGGTTGATATGCTATAAAACCCTAACAACCAAATAACCAAACTGGCTTATCAACCATCTTTGGTAATTTAATTCCAAATACGTCCCTGTAGAAGAACAGTTGTGGTATTATTTAACTCATACCTGAGGGGATAAAGAAGCTCAAACATTCCCAAAGTGTATTAGTCCAAAATTAAACATAATAATGTGACTGAAGTTCAAACTAGCTTACTAAGATGTTGCAGTCCAGTGTGTAAGCCATAATGCTACAAGTACTCCCTACATGTATCTTGTAGTGTCAAATGTAATCAGTAGTAGATCTTATTCCATACTATTCAGAGGATTTTTTATGCAATCTATAATGTTCTTGTTTCATTCTTTCTTCCAGCATATATACATATTTACCGACCCCCTCCGCTCGGGCAGGATATGACACGAGGTCAATTGTTTTAAGTAGAGTTTAACAGGTTTGAATTCAGAGTTTTCCTTCTCCTAGACTAGTTGCCTCACCAAGGCTGAAGAACCTAGTCTGCCCTACTATTTTACCCATAGCTGGAGGGAGAATAATTGGATTCATACCTTTACCAAGGGTATTAGTGCAATGTGTCCGTTTCCTATGACGATAACCATCACACCATGGGCACCTCCTGCATATATATGTTACGCTTTATTGTGTGTTTTGATGTCTGATTTACTTGGTCTTAAACATGTGACTATAATATCCTGAGTATCGTAGATATATCGGATGTTGTTGTTGTTGCTATTTTTCTTCTTTTCCATTCAGTTGGGGCTTTAGAATACACCATCTGCATCTCTGCAGAGGGGTAAGACTCTCCCAATGAGTTTCCTGGATATGACACTAAACAATCTGATGGTGAGGCTCCAGTAATGGTAGAGCTCTGGGGAATGCGGAGTGATAGCACCTGATAGGGTACTATCAATCCGTCAAACAGAACTGTTTGAAATTTAAACTGTGTGCAAACAAATGACTTATTCTAAATTGAATTGTTAGAAATAGAACTGTTTGATCATTTAACTGTGTGTAAACAAATGACTGATGTTTAATTGAATTGTTTGTAATACATAGCAATACTTGGAGTCATCTAACTGTGTACAAACAAATGAGCAATATTAAATAGAATAATTAATAATAAGATTTATTAAATTTTTAAGTATGATGAAACTGGATGTTGTTTTATATGCCATAATAATTTGATACTTATTGTTACTTGAAGGTTTAGGCTTGCTTTAATACATAGAAGAAATAAATTTTTTTTGTCTTAGTCTGGTTATAAATGTGAAAAAAATTTTTTAATCCATTTCTTGTTTTATCTGAAGAAGTCCTGTTAATTTTTTAGAGTATTGATTTACATCAATGCTTTTAGCAGGATGGAAATAAATTCATTATCTTAATGTGACTGATTGTTGGTTTTTTGAAGAGACATATATATATATATATATGTATGTATTAGAGTAACAGTTATTGTCATTGGAAATGGAAATTGTCACTCGAGTTAAAATCCTGAATGTTGTTTTGATTTCGTTTCATACTTATACCTTTGGGAAAGGCATGAGTCTATCTTTTCTCCTCCAGCTATGAGGAACTTGTGGGGTAGACTGAGTTCTTTAACCTTGGTTAGGCAACTGATCCAGAAGGAAAACTGCGAATTCAAACCAGCTATACTCCACTTAAAAATTGATCTTGTGTCACATTCTGCTCATGGTGGAGACATTGGGTAAGTATATATATATATATATATATATATATATATATATATATATATATATATATATAAGGGTAATAGTACTATGTCATATATATATATATATATATATATTGACCTGCGTTCAAATCCTAGACAAGGCTGTTTATATTCCGCATTGCACTAATATCCTTTGGAAAGGTATGAATCCCACTATTCTCGATCCAGCTATGGCTAAAAAGTAGAACAGGCTGGGCTCTAACCTTGGTATGGCAACCAGTCTAGGAGAAGGAAAGCTATATATATATATATATACATACATATATATATATATATATATATATGATACTAACTGTAAACAGCTACAGATATCTGAGGACTTAATCATAAAATAAGAAAATCCACAAAAAACAAATGATGTCTTTTAGATTGGGGAGTGATGTTTTAGATATTTTAGATAATCAATAAATAAATTGAGCCTAACCAGATATCTTTTAAAACCAATTCCAAATCACAACATCCCTAATGTATGATGTTGTCATATAAACAATTAAACCTATTGATTTATTTGATTTAATGATATAATTGAAATCTCAGGTTCCTCAGAGAACAGTGCCAAAGACAGTTCTACAGCTCCGTTTTCCCAAAGACAACATCTCATTCTTCTTCTTAACAATATTAAGAGAATGGTTGAAAATGCTTGGACCATGTCAAAAAAACTTTGGAGACTTTTTCAACTCTCCTAATCCTTAGATACATTCCCTTGATATGTTTTATATGCTGACAGCATCTTCTGCAGAGGAGGAAGACCTCAACACCAAATTGGGGTGTGCTGGTTATGACACCAAACATTACATTTGGTAATGAGGTTCTAATTCAAGAGCTCTGGGAGTGTAGAGTCATGCCTTCATTGTCATTACTTTCAGGTCCACTCTATTCTAGAATGGTAGAACTTGTTAGAGTTGCATCAATAGGTCAAATAGATTTGTTTTAAAATTATTAGTATTTGATAGGAATACTTGAAACCATATAACTGTTTGAAAACAAATGATAATTATTAAATAGCCATTTCAGTCTTTTCCCAGTTCTATGTATATACTAATAAAGTTAATATTGTTCTGTGAAAAATTTGATAGAAGTTTGCGGAGAGATATTTTTAACTTAAGTGAATGATACTTAAGTGATTTATCAATGCAAATGTTTTTTTTTGTCCAAATTGTTATTTCAAAGCAATCATCATCATCATGTCATGCCACTAGCATGTATATCCCTGACCCTCTCTCGCCACTTCTCCCTATCATTCATCACCTCTGGCAGGTCTTCATGCCTACATCCTGTATCCTCACATAGTTATTATATGTATGTTCAAGCTGGTCGTCCTGCTTTTGCTTGGCCATATGCGGGGGCCATAGGAGTACATCACTTATGAGCTCATCGTTGCTTCTCCAGCAGTGTCCTGTCTGTCTGGTTCGTCTAGCTTGGATAGTTTTCGTGATGGGAGGCAGGTGGCCGTATAGTTGGTGCCTTGTTGGGTGTTGCTGCCAGGATCTTAAAAGCAACCAATGATCTTAAATGATTTTATTTTATCAAATATGTCTAATAATTGTTGAAAACAAATAATTCATTTTTTTCTTTGAAAGTCTGGAAGTTCAAATTTGGTATTGTTAGTTACATCTTGTGTAACACGACAGACCATGTTGAATATTGAAATTTTGAAAATAATAATGCAACTGTTATTCGGAATGCGAAAAAGTTTTTGTTCAGACTGTTTACATTCTAGCAGTCCAATGCAAACACAAGGAGGGAGGAAAACCTTGTAAGGGTATATGAACGTATCTTGCTTGGAGCTACTAAGAGGTATCCCCCCTGACTAATGTCTAACCCAACTAGTCTATTCAGGTTTCAAATCTCAACTGTCCCTTGAATCCAAAATTATCTTTTCTTATATAATATCTTCTTAATTATTGCATCAGCAAGTCATATTAGAACACGTGTCATTAACTTTTATTTCCCCATACCGGTCGACAAGCCTTGATTAGTTTATTATTCATATCCCGTCTTCCCTAACATTATTTTGACATGAAGTGTTTAAACATGGTCACTACCTGTCCACACATTTGACCTTTGCGAGGAACTACACTTATACTCAAAGATTTGTAACCAGTCCACAACCTGATCAAACTAAATCATAAAATAATTAATACAATCAATTATCAATAAAATACTTAATATAATTAATTATTACCCTAATTATTTTACCCTTTAGCAGCCTGCTTTCCTACTGATTATTGTTTAATGAATAGAGTGTTCACCAATGGTCCGGGAAACTGGGGTTCAGTCCCAGGTCGAGTCATACCAAAGACTCAAAAAAATGGTTTTTGATGCCACCTTCCTTAGCACTCAGCATTATAAGGTAGAGATCAAGGGTAAAGTGGAACAATCCAGGGAAAGGAGTAGCACTCTCCCCAACACCTCGGTGTAGTAGCAATTGAAAAGGGAGCTTTCAGGTCACCCTCGACTAAGGTTGACTAAGGTTTGAAACCTCTTGATGATATGCCTCCCTACTTCAAAGAGAATCCAAAAATGTTTAAAAAATTAAAGCCTAGATCCAATAAATGTGCATTCTAAATTTTGCTATTTTAAATCAAATTGTTTGTCTGTTTATTGAGAACAGACAAACAAACTCTTCCTAATTATCAATGTAGATTTCAGAATAAATATAAAAAAAGCTGAAAGGAAAACTACAATAAAAATAAGAATGAATATAGCAGTCAGATGATTTGATTAGATCAAGTCTGACTTTCCAGATGCATCGTCACACACTTTTTTTTTTCATTTCTTTATATGTAATCATCTTTAAAACCAGTAAATCAATGAAATATACAATAAATGTGAAGTACAATAGGCCACAAAGATAGAAGAGAAGAAGAAAGTTTTTTTTTCTCTCTGATATTTTTACCTTATAACTGAAGAGCTCCACATCCATTGATTTCCTTTCCAAATTGATGTCACTGGTTCAGATTATCTTCTTGATTAAGCTTTTCTGGATATTTTAAGAAAAGAAGAAAAAAAATCAATGGATCCAGGATTTTTCTTTCAAAAAATCCACCTTATAGGATTAGTTTTTATTCATTGCATGGCCTACTGATCAAAGTCTTAAATAAATGATCTTCATTTTTTATTGACTTTTTTTTCAGATTATCTCTCTGGTATATATATACAGGGAGGCACTTGTGGCATAACATTTATTGGAAGTGGACTTGGCTACCCTAGTTCAAATCCTGAATAAAGCTGTTTGCATTTCCCATTACAATGGGAAAGGTATGAATCCAACTACTCTCCTTCTAGCTATGGGTAAATAGTTGGGCAGACTGGGCTGTTTAGATTTGATATGATAACTGAAAACTACCCAGCATGTGTTGCTTATCTTACTTAGATGGTTTGTGAGATGGGAAGTAAGTGGCTGTACAACTGTTGTTTTGCAGGTTCTTAAAGCTAGGATTTATTCAAAATGGCATGCAACATTCTTGAGTAAATCCCATCAAGTTTCTTTAGTTTTTCAATATTTTTGACATACTTTTTTATCCTAAAAAAGGTAAAATAGTTACATAAATGCAAAATAAAAAAAATTTAATAAATAAATAAAACTAGTGCTGTGTATGAAGAAAGTTCTGTGATTGAGCAAACATGTCAAAAGTAGTTTGCAAAGGTTGTGCCGGAGATTTTTTTTGGTGAAAGATGTTTGTGTTGTTGGGATCAAAGTGGTGCAACCATACAACAGTATTCGGGCAAATACCCTTGGGAAAGGTATGAACCCCCTTATTCTCCCTCCAGCTATGGGTAAATAGTAGGACGGACCAGGTTCTTCAGCCTTGTTGAGGCAACTAGTCTAGGAGAAGGAAAACTCTGAATTCAAACCTGTTAAACTCCGCTTAAAAATTGACCTTGTGTCATATCCTGTCCGAGCAGAGGGGTTGGTAAATAGTACCATACAACAGTACTGATATGTTTACAGTTTGGAAGAATCCTTGTTTTATCTTATCAAAGGGATCATATTTCTTTATAGTACTGTCAATGGTAGTCCATACTTTATTTACGTCAACATCACTTTCAGTTGATGAGATATTGCCATTTAAAATACAAATAAACTGACAGTGGGGAAGTTGGATACATTATGAGAAGTGATCTTCTACCACAAGGCCCTGCAACTTGTTTCACACCTCATCCAAAGTAGTAAAATGAATATATCCAAATATGAGAACAGTATTCTATCCTAGGGAAAATCTTGAACTTTTGTAGAGGTACTACAATGCATCATTTCTGATGAACCATTTGAATATGTATTATTTAGTAAACAGTGATATTCTATAAAGGCATTTAAGTTCACAGGGGGCGTCCTTGTGGCGTAATGGTTAAAGCGACGGACTGCGGAATCGTAGTAAGCGAATTTGTGCTCCAGTCGTGCTATTACATTCACTTGGGAAAGGTATGAACCCCCTTATCCTCCCAGCTATGGGTTAAATAGTACCACTACTGTTCTTCTTGGAGAATGGCTTAGGCATTAGATAACCTACAAAGGTTGATATGCCATTAAATAAAGAAACCAAAACCAAATCAAGTTCACATATATGTGATATACATGACCCTCTTCAAATCTGAAGTAAAGTATGGCTTGTATTTACGTAATCCCTGTCATGGGTAGAACGCAACACAAGGTCAATTTTTTTAAAGCAAATATTTTATAAAAAGGTTTTCTGGATATTTTCTTTATTTAACTCTCCAAAAAGATCCAAACATATTTAAGTGAAGTAACTGATGGTATTGTTTGACCTTCTCATGAAGGTGGAATGAGACACTTGGTAACGTCTTTCTTGTATACATATGGAAGTTCTCTGCTCTATTGGCTGTCACTGTAGATTAAATTGGCTGCACCACTGCAGAGGAGTAAGATACCTCCCCCACTCATAAGTGTCCTCGGTATGACAATAAACAACATCTGAGGGTGAGGCCGTAGTCCTGGAACTTTGGGCAATGTGGACTAACACTTCACTGCCATTACTCTCAGGTACAGTCTGATCTGAATTGGTAGTACCTATTAAGGCCACATATTGGTAGTAGGGCCACATATTGGTAGTAGGACCACATATCTGGATCAAATACAAGTGTTTGATCATTTACTAAGGATTAGAAATTTAAAGCCATTTAGGTGTGTGCAAATTATTTATATATCAGTGGAATACTTGATAAATAGAATTGTAGCAGCCACAGATCTATTTCCTTTCGTGAATCAATGCCCCCGCTAAGAGAGTTGGTCACTCACTGACCAATCAACTGGCAAAGCGCATTAATTCCTTCTTCCTCTCAAGAACTATTTTTCAAGTCCCTTTTGGTAGAACGGACAAAGTCAGAGAGCCATGAACCAGCTGCAGAAACAGATCTCTCTCACATGACTGCCACTGATTCCACTTGGAACATTTCGCTGAAGAAAACGCTGCCGCTAGCTTCGCACACACTTCCTACAAACCAAAGACCAACATACTGACCAGCAACACCAAAGGGACACTTTCTCACTCTCACACTTTTATGCCTGCTAAAATAAATAAACCTTTCTTTGTTGTGTTGTTAAAAAGAAGTTTGGTTATTCATTTGTGTTGCCTAATAATTTATGGTGTTAGAGAAATTAACCATTTCCTGAAACACTAGAGAATTACTAACATTAAACAATAATATTGGAATCCATTTAACTGTGTGCAAACAAATTATTAATGTTAAATAGAATTATTAGTGTTAGACAGTGACACTTGAAACTATTTAACTGTGTGCCAATAAATGATCACTACTTTGTTTAATAATAAAGTTACCCACAAATTTTGAATTTGAGTTCAGGATTTGAACTCTCATGAAGAACATTATGTTACCTGTGCCAAACGTGAAGTGAAGTACAAACATCCTCATTCAGGATTTGAACTCTCATGAAGAACATTATGTTACTTGTGCTAAACATGAAGTGAAGTACAAACCTCCTCATTCAGGATTTGAACTCTCATGAAGAACATTATGTGCCAAAGCTATCCATTGAGTACCATCCATTAGTTCAACCAGCTGGTAGGGTTTAAAATATGCCCACTGTTTCCCTTTAGTAAAAGACACCTCCAAAAAAGAAAATTCTGTCTTTCCTGAGCATTGGTCCTGAAAGAACATTTAGATTTTGCACTGTAATATATGTGGTTACTCTGTCTAGTGCAGAAGTGTATGAAATAATGGTAATTGTCTCTGGAAATTGTCATAAAGAGCTGAGTTCAACATCTGGACAAAGCTGTTAACTAATGCCCTAGAGAAAGGAATGAATCCAACTCTCCATCCCCCATTAGCTCAGTCAGCATGGGTTGTAAAATATACCAACTGAATCTCTGAAGAGGAGTAAAACGGCTTCCCCTCTCAAATGTCCTGGATATGACATTAAACAATCCATTGGTGAGGGTCCAATAATGCTGGAGATTTGAGGAATGCAGAGTACCCCTTCATTGCCATTGCTTCCAGGTCTACTCAGGCCTGGTGTGGTAGCACCTGATAGGATCTTCTCTATCAGTTAAATAGAACTGTTTGACATGCTAAAATAAATTGTTTGAAATAGAATTGCTTGATCATTTAACTGTTTGTATCTACAAAATGTGTTTACAAATCATATATTTTAATATATATGTAAAAACAGGATTTGACATTAAATAACCAATAATAGTTGATATGCTATAAAAAAACAACTAAACAAAATCATATATATCTAATATATATGTAAAAACAGGATTTGGCATTAAAGAACCAACAATAGTAGATATGCCATAAAACCCAACCCAACCAAATCATATATATCTAATATATATGTAAAAACAGGATTTGGCATTAAAGAACCAACAATAGTAGATATGCCATAAAACCCAACCCAACCAAATCATATATATCTAATATATATGTATAAACAGGATTTGACATTAAATAACCAACAATAGTTGATATGCTATAAAACCAAACTAAATCAAACCAAAATCATCCCCCCTACACCTATGGTAAATAGGAAGGCAGATAGGGTTCTTTAGCTTTGGTAAAGTAACTAGTCTATTTGAAGGAAAACTATGAAACCAGTACAATTCCACTGAAAAATTGACTTTGTGTTGCATGTTGCCAATGGGAGAGAAGTTGGGTTAATAATATCCTCTGTTTAGTGTCTTGTGACTACTCCTAATATATGATGTCATTAACATGAGATAACTTTAGTTATAGTTACAACCAAAGGGAGACAATCTCAATAGTTTCTAATTTATTACTATTATTGTGATTGTGTGCTACACAGGTTTACTTAACTATTAATTGGTTGTGCACTTTTTCAGCAGAGTACTTTCAAATAGCATCAAAATATTGTCAAATTTATCTAAAGACATTAAGTAAAGCCCATTTGCTGTATAAAGAAATTACAACAAATTTCAATATCAACTTAGCGATTTAATTTTATCTAAACCAATTATGAATCTGAAAAATATTTAAAAGATAGAAACACAGAAAGCTACTTGATATAAAAATCATCATCAGATCTTGCTGTTAGCATGGATTCTATTGACTCTCTCTTGCCATCCATCCCTATCAGTCATCACTCTCTGTCAGTCCTCTAGACTGCATCCAGTGACTGCACGGACCTCATGAATGTAAAGTGTGTCTATGTGTAGTTATCCATAGGAGAATGTTGCTTATGAGTTTATCCCAGCTTCATCAGCAGTGCACAACCTGTCTTGTTTGTCTTACGTGAATAGTTTGCGAGATGGGAGATAAGTGGCCATACAGCTGTGGTTTTGTGGAGTGCCGCTTCTAGGATTTGTTCAAAACAGCACACAGTATCCTTCTAACTTTTTTTTCAAAATGCTTCATTAAAGTTTAGGTGTTGCAGCCATACAGTAGTAAAGATATGACTACTACTTGGAAGAACTCCTTTTTTATCTATCAGAGAGATTGGATTTCCATATGATCAATAACCTGTCAGAAAAAGCCACATAAAGTAGAAATAATGAACAAAAAATCCTTTTGTATCATAGAAGTCATAATTTTCTAAAGAATAGATTCTCAGAAAAACCAATATATATATATATTGTAACAGTGTTGGTTGTCACTAATTCACTTTGTGGGTTTGTGGCGAACCAACAGTTCTAATGGTTTTGACTGTATTTTTCGATTTTGTCATTTTCTTTTGTTATCTGCCTGATAATTGTTGTTTGTAAAACTTCATGAAACCAAAGGTCACTGACAAACTTCCATGGTATTAAATATATAAAATCTCATCATCATCATCATCATGTCGTGCCACTAGCATGGGTATCCCTGACCCTCTCGCCACTTCTCCCTATCGTTCATCGCCTCTGGCAGGTCTTTAGAGCTACATCCCGTATCCTCACATAGCTGCTGAATGTATGTTTGAGCTGGTCGTCCTGCTTTTGCCCGGCCATATGTGGGGGTCCATAGGAGTACATCACTTATGAGCACGTCCTTGTTTTTCCAGCTGTGTCCTGCATGTCTGGGGTCGTGTCCTGCTGAGGTTGGAGCCCTGGCCTCAGTGTTCGAAAAATCAGCTACAGAGCTCAAACAATCAAAACTACTAAAATGCAAGCAAACACTACAAATAGCCACATTTAACGTAAGAATCTTAAATAGGATAGGACAACTACCAGAGCTAATCGCATCGGCCGAAGAACATAAGATAGACATAATATGCATACAAGAACACAGATACATGCACACCGAAGATATCAAATATCACAAAACTGGCAAGGGCTGGTCGCTCGTCACTGTATCCGCATTGAAAAACTCTGTCAACGCCGCAGTAGGAGGGGTAGGATTACTTATAGGACCTAGAGCATTCAAAACGCTTAATAGCGTTAAGAAAATACAACCTAGAATGATGGCAGCTACTTTTAACGGCAACCCCAGAGCAACAATCCTCGTGGTGTAATGGTTAAAGCGATGAACTGCGGAATCGTAGTACGCGAGTTCGTACTCCAGTCGCGCTATTACGTTCACTTTCGGGCAAATACCCTTGGGAAAGGTATGAACCCCCTTATTCTCCCTCCAGCTATGGGTAAATAGTAGGACGGACTAGGTTCTTCAGCCTTGGTGAGGCAACTAGCCTAGGAGAAGGAAAACTCTGAATTCAAAACCTGTTAAACTCCACTTAAAACAATTGACCTTGTGTCATATCCTGCCCGAGCGGAGGGGTTGGTAAATAGTAACCCCAGAGCAACAATCATCTCATGCTACAGCCCCACCAATGTTAGTGAAGAAACTGAACTAGTCACCTTCTACGATGAGTTATCCTCATTAGTGCGTAGCATCCCGAAACACAACATGTTAGTCATTGGCGGAGACATGAATGCCCAAATCGGGAAAAACGGAAACAACAAATACAGCCTCCACAACACGTCAAATAGGAATGGGCAACATCTAACAGATTTCATAATAGAAAATAGATTAGCATGCCTCAATACAAACTACCAAAAAAGGAAGGGCAAACTATGGACATACACGTACGCAAACAATACTGAAGCTCAGATAGACTACGTCCTTATAAACAAGAAATGGAAAAATAGTGCAATGAATTGCGAGACATACTCCTCTTTTGAGGGTGTGTCCACCGATCACCGAATAGTCACGGCGAAAATACGGTTAAGCCTACGAAAAAATGCCAAACGAACAGTGACCACCAAACACTATGACTGGGCCCTATTGAACAACAAAGATATAAGAGATAAATATGTATTAGAATTAAGAAACAGATTCGAAACACTACAAGAAAGGACGGAAAAAAGTACACCAAACGACGAATATGAAAATTTCGTCAATGCACACCTCGAGGCAGCAGCAAAATACATTCCAACAAAACTTAAAACTAAATATAGAGTCCCTTGGGAAACTTTAGCGGTGAGAGAAAAACGTGCACTAGTGAAAACAGCCTCCAAAAACTATCAAAAAAACCCAACAAACACAAATGCCTTAAAACTAAAAACGTCACAATATCAATTAGCAGGCATATATATAAAGGAACAGACAGAATACATTCAAAATCAGATAGATAAGATTAGAGACTCGGTGGAAGATAGACAATCTAGAATAGCCTGGCAAACAATAAATGAAGTGAGCAGAAGAAAGAACACAGCCAAAGCAAAACTGAAAGCAGCAAACCAACAAGAAAGAATAAAACTGTGGAAACAGCACTTCGAAAACCTACTAGGAAACCCACCGAAAATAACACAGGAACCAATCACCTGAATAATTAGCAAACAATTAGACATTAAACTAGGACCGTTCACACAAGAAGAACTCGACTCGGTTCTCAGAAAAATTAAAAATAGGAAAGCTGCAGGGCTGGACGAAATTCCCTCGGAAGTATGGAAGACCAGACAATTCGACGACATACTGCTCCGACACTGCAACGCAGTATACAATCAAAATCCGATAGATAGATAGATGGATGAAGGGATGCATACTCCCCTTCCTTAAAAAGGGGGAGCTCGGATTAGCCAAAAACTACCGAGGCATAACACTTACATCCATAGCAGCCAAAATCTACAATGCCCTACTACGAAACCGCATAGAACCCAAAATCAACAACATACTTAGAAATAACCAAAATGGCTTCCGAAGAAATAGATCCACGACCTCACAAATATTAACCATCCGTAGAATCCTTGAAGGTGTACGGGCAAAAAACCTACAAGCGACATTAATATTTGTCGACTTTACCAAGGCTTTCGATTCCATTCACAGAGGAAAGATGGAACAAATCCTACTAGCATACGGCATACCTAAAGAAACCACAGCGGCAATAAGGATTCTCTATAGAAACACTAAAGTAAAAGTACGATCACCGGATGGAGACACAGAATACTTTGACATTGTAGCAGGAGTACTACAAGGGGACATGCTGGCCCCGTACCTCTTTATCATTTGTCTAGACTACGTACTTAGAACATCGATTGACAAAATCAAAGAGAATGGCTTCGAACTGACGAAGAAAAGAAGCAGAAGGTACCCCGCAACAACAATTACCGACGCCGACTACGCCAATGACATAGCGATACTGGCAAATACACCTGACCAAGCCGAAACACTACTGCATAGTTTGGAACGAGCAGCAGCAAGCATAGGCCTCTATGTTAATGCACACAAAACGGAATATATGTGCTATAACCAAACGGGTGACATCTCCACTCTAGAAGGAACCCCTCTTAAACTAGTAGACAAATTCACTTACCTAGGAAGCAGCGTCGAATCAACCAAAAAGGACACCAAAACGAGGTTAACGAAAGCATGGACAGCTATCAATAGGCTATCAATTATATGGAAATCAGACCTAACCGATAAAATGAAACGCAGTTTCTTCCAGGCAGCAGTCACATCGATACTGCTATATGGCTGCACTACATGGACGCTAACAAAACGGCTGGAGAAGAAGCTAGATGGCAATTACACAAGAATGCTGTGTGCAATCCTGAACAAGTCCTGGCAGCAACACCCCACAAGACACCAACTGTACGGCCACCTGCCCCCTATCACGAAAACTATTCAAGTTAGAAGAACCAGACATGCAGGACACTGCTGGAGAAGTAGGGACGAACTCATAAGAGATGTACTCTTATGGACCCCCACACATGGCCGCACAAAAGCAGGACGACCAGCACGAACATACATTCAGCAACTATGTGAGGATACAGGATGTTGTCCTGAAGACCTACCTAGGGCGATGAACGAGAAGAATATTTCACTTACCAATTGTAAACCAACTGTAAAAATGAAGAGAATAAGAGAAAAATTATTTTATTAAAAAGAAATGAGGGACTTTTTAAAAAATATGGTGTTCATTCAATAAATAAGGTGGTTTTTTTCTTAAGGAGTTGGTAAACAACTGTTTACATTTACATCTTTTATAATAATCCTATATACAGTTATAACCTACTTATATATATATACACACACACACACACACACACACACACACACACACACACACACACATGTATATATATATGTGTGTGTGAAAGTCATTAAATAAAGTGAATTTTGCTTAAGGAGTTGGTAAACAACTGTTTACATTTACATCTTTTATAATAATCCTATATACAGTAATAACCTACTTATATATATATATACACACACACACACACACACACACACACACACACATATATATATATATGTGTGAAAGTCATTTAATAAATAAGGTGAATTTTGCTTAAGGAGTTGGTAAACTAATGTTTACATTTACATCTTTTATAATAATCCTATATACAGTTATAACCTACTTATATATATATATATATACACACACACACACACACACACACACATATATATATATATATATATGTGTGTGTCAGTCATTTAATAAATAAGGTGAATTTTGCTTAAGGAGTTGGTAAACTAATGTTTACATTTACATCTATTATAATAATCCTATAAACAGCAATAACCTATATATATATATATATATATGAAAGTCATTCAATAAATACGGCGAATTTTGCTTAAGGAGTTAGTAAAGTGTTGTTTACAGTTACATCTTTTATAATAATCATGTATACAGTGATAACCCACTAATATATATATATATATATATATATATGTGCGTGTACACGAAGGTCATTCAATAAATGCAGTAAATTTCACTTAAGGAGTTGGTAAAGCACTGTTTACAGTTGTAACTTTTCAAGGAAATCAATGAAATCAATTGTGATTGGTTCTTTCCTGTCCCAGAAGACTGTCAGTATGACCTTTTTTACTCACTGCTGTGTCAGGAACTTTTTCTTTACTGGAGAGTTAGTGTGTTCCATCTGTCTTTTGTGTTCTGGTTATATATGGTGTTGCAGTATCGGAGCTGTACGTCTTTGAATTTCCTTGTCTTCCACACTTCTTGGGGTATTTCAAGACCTGCAGCTTTCCTTTTTTAATTTTTCTTAGTACTAAGCCAAGTTCTTCTGGCATAAACTGTCCTAGTTTGTGGTCTAGTTGATTACTAATAATTTTCGTCATAGTTTCATCTGTAAATTTCAGAGGTTTTCCATGTAAATTCTTAAAATGTTGTTTCCACAGGTGTATTCATTCTTCTTGGCTGGCAGCTTTCAGTTTAGCTCTTGCAATACTCTTCCTTCTGCTCACTTTGTTTACTGTCTGCCATGCTATCCCAGATTGTTTATCTTCCACTGTGTCTATCACTAAGAAGCAAATTCGATTCACTTCAGAAGATATCAGAGACACTTATTCTGAATGACAAATATGAGAACTTCAACAATGCCCATGTAGTTGCGGCAGCAGAATGCACACCAACTAAACATACCAGCTAAGCCTTGAGTCTCAAGGGAGACATTAGCGGTTTGGAAAAAAATGTGTCAATGTAAAAGCTGCATCCCTATGCAATAGGTGGAACCCAACTAATATCAACGCTCAGAAACTTATGAAGGTACAAAATGAACTAACTAACATACACCTAAAAGAATTAACAGATTACATACAAAATCAGATTGAATATATATATATATATATATATAGATAAGGGAATAAAATGAGATTTACTTGTGTCTCATTTAAAAAAGCTTCTGAATTTTAGAAGATAATTTGCTTCATAGAAAAGAAAAGAAAAAATTATTTTGAATATATATCTATATCTATATCTATCTATATATATATGTATGTATGTAGTAAATGAATGTTTATTAGTTTTTATATATGTTTAATACCATGCATGCTTATCTGCAACCACTGGTTTCATGCCATCTTTACACTGCAATCATCTGCCTGGATGCACCACATGGATACTGATGAAATGCATGATGATAAAGTAATATGGGAACTACTCAAGAATGCTTCATGCTATTTTGAACAACAACTCAACAAAACAACCATTGTATGGTCACTTACACCCCATCTCACAAAGTAAGATGACTAAGACACGCAGGACACTGTCAGAGAAGTAAGAACAAACTCATAAGTGATGTTCTCTTATAGACTCCTTCACATGGATGTGGAAGTGTTGGCCAACCAGTGAAGACTTACATGCATTTGTGCTGGGTGGTTTTGTTTGTGTAATTCGACACTTTGGTTGTCCTCTCATGTCTTTGTCTACTTGAAGGATTAAGTTTATTGCCTGGTGCCTGGGGCACCCAATTAGGGGAATGCTGACAGGGTTGAGAATTTTTATGCCAGCAGTGCATGAGTCTTGATTCATGTGTGGGCCCCCATCATAAAACAGCCTTGTGCCATATTCTGAAGTGGTGGGATGTCAGATAAATCACACCAGCCAGCTAAGGCATACATGGATTAGTTTTGTGTGGACATTGGATGTTGTCTAGAAAACCTGCCAGGAGTGATGGATGATAGAAACCAATGGCAATAGAAAGTCAGGGAGCTCCGTGACTTGATGATGATGATGATGATTGATGGATAGATAGATAGATTGATAAAACAAACTAAAGTCAGGGAGCTCTTTGACATGGTGATGATGATGATGATGATTGATAGATAGATTGATAAAACAGACTCAAATAGACCTTATATAATCTTATAATTAACTAAAAGTCTTAATAGGTGGAGGTGGGCTTAGTGCAATAGTTATCATCTTCAGAAATGGAATTGGCAAATGGACACAGCAAACCAAGTTCAAAAATCCCACACAAGGCTGTTTGCATTTGGTTTGGTTTGCTTTGGTTTTATGGCATATCAACCATTCTTGGTTTTTCAATGCCAAATCCTCTTCTTACATATATGTCAAACATGATTTGTAAACAAATGTTGTTGATGCATACAGTTAAATGATCAAACAGTTGTATTTCTAAGTATTGCTGGATTCAACTAACAATTCAATTAAACATTAGTTATTTGTTTACTCATGGTCAAATAATCAAACAGTTATATTTCTAACAATTCAATTTAGCATAAGGCAATAACATTAAATGGTGACAAGAATTGCTGGATTCAACTAACAATTCAATTAAATATTAGTTATTTGTTAACTCATGGTCAAATGATCAAACAATTGTGTTTCTAATAATTCAATTTAGCATAAGGCAATAACATTAAATGGTGACAAGAATTGCTGGATTCAACTAAAAATTCAATTAAATATTAGTTATTTGTTAACTCATGGTCAAATGATGAAACAATTGTATTTCTAATAATTCAATTTAACATAAGTCATTTGCTTGCACTAAGTTCAAATGACAAATAGTTCTTTTTGACCCATAGATTGGACCCTATCAGATTCTATCACTCCAGGCTGGAGTAGACCAGGGAACAATGGCAATGAAAAGGTACACTGAATTCCCCAAAGCTCCAGCATTACTGGAGCCTCACCATCAGATTGTTTAGTCATATCTTGGACACTCGTTGGGGTTGGGTGGGGTGGGTGCTTACCTCTCTGCTGAGATGCAATTGGTGTATTCAACGGCCCCAGCTGACTGGGCTACTGTTTGCATTTCACCTTGTGCTCATCAACTTCAGAAAGACATGAATCCATCTTTCCTTCAACCTGTTAAAAGTAGATAGTAGGGCCGGCTTGATTTTATAGCCTTGTTAAGTAAGATAAATCGTCAAGGAGGAATAATGATTCTAAATTCAAACTATTTGCACGCTTCTTAAAAATTGTACTTGTGTCACATCCTGCTTATGGAGGAGAGGTTGCCTAAATACATACTTGTATAATAAATTACTTGAGTTAAATTTCTATAATTGCCTCCTTCTGCTTTTAACCTAACATTCAATTTTGTAATTGTACTCAGGTATACAATTCACGGACAAAAATTCATCGAAAACTTTAAAGGAAATAAAGAATTAAAATTAAACACATAAAAAATCTAAAAGAAAAAAAAAACTCGTTTCAAGGGACGCAACCTAGTTTTTATAAGTTGACTTAAAATAAAAGTATTTAAAGGGCAATAACTCTAGTAGTGCTTACTTTAAATTACCTCCCCTGGAAAAATAGATAATCGTCTTCAAAATTAAAAAGAGAATATTTATTTATTTATTTATTTATTTACTTATTTATCAATTTATTAACTCACTTATTTACTTAAGTATTATATTATTAAAGATGAATTATCTTTTATTTATGATATTTCAATAAGACAAATGACTTCACTGCTGAATAATGTGGATAGTTTAAATTTATTTACAGAAAGATCTTTCCAATTTGGTTCGAATAATTTGTTTAATGTCATATCAACTATGTTTAATGCTGAAATTTTATTAAATGGCAAATATTTGATTGTAATTATAACTGTCTTCTCAATGTTCCATAAAACAGTATTCGATAGTGAGGCTGTGGTGTTTAAAGGTATTTTGCGTCGAGGTTACCAATGTGGTGTTTAAAGATTTTTCGCGTCGAGGTCACCAATGTGGGGTTTAAAGATTTTTATGGTAGTCAGTGGCTAAGGGCAAGACTGTGTTGCTGTAAGATATCTGACTCCATGTTTCGGTTATTTAGTTTTACCCCACGTTGACTTGGCCGGTGCAATGCCTTGCCCAAAGAAGGTCCATAAGAAATATAAAAAGGGAAGATAAGAACAGATAAAAGACGAAAACATTTCTTTCAGACTTTCCTTTATTTACCTGGTGAATGGACTAATCAACGCTACGTCTAAAGACATAGCGTGGTGCCCAAAACACCAGATAGTAAAAACGGTGTTGTCGGTTCGACGTCACTACCCGAAAAAGAGATCGGTTCACAGAAAACCTGAGTATTTATCTCTCTTCACCGGCTCCAAATTCGCTACTCGAAAATCCTTCTAATTTTGGCGCGACCGCTTCTCATTGGCTACTTTACATTTTATTATTTTTCTTTTTTCTAATTTTAACCGGATGGATGCGTGGAGCCTTATGCGTGGCGACGCATTTATACATCTTGTATCAGGCAGCCGACGAGACAACATCCGGTTGACAGTTCTTTGGTAATTCCTAAATCGCCACAAGGCTCTTGTTCTCGAGATCAGGGGAGTGTGGAATAAATCTTCATGGGCATTAATTGGTCGAAGTACCTCTTTTACTGTGGTGTTAAGTTGCGCCATTGAATTACTTTCTAGTCTCTTTCACGTCTTCAAATCTCTTGCTTTTTTAGTTTAGGAAACAAAAAACCATCTCATTGTGCCAGGATTGGTGAGTATTTGCAAACAAAAAAAAAAACAATACAAAAAGAAAAAGAAAAACAACAAAAACAAAAGAAGAAGAAGAAGAAGAAGAAGAAGAAGAAGAAGAAGAAGAAGAAACAAACAAACAAACAAACAAATGAACATTATATTATGAAAATATCTGGACAATCCTCATAATTTTATTTTCTAATGGACTCTAACTTGTTTAGACACCTACACATCATCTCTATAAAATATGTTGGTCAGCTGTACACTGTCTCTAACAAAGTCTAGACATCGTCATAACAGTCTAGACGTCAAGACATCATCCATTCATTATATAATTTGCTCAACTGTGCACTGTCTTTAACAAAACCTAAACATCGTCTCAGTTGTTTAGACGTCAAGACATTATCCCTTCATAGATAAGTTGCTCAGCTGTGTACTGTCTCTAACAAATTCTAGACAACGTCACATCAGTCTAGACGTTAAGACATCATCCTTTTATTATATAAGTTGCTCAGCTGTGCACTATTTTAAGAAAGCCTTGACATCGTCGCAGTAGTCAAGACGTCAAGACATCATCCCTTTATAGTATAAGTTGCTCAGCTGTGCACTATCTTAAACGAAGCCTAGGCATCTTCTCAGTAGTCTAGACATCTAGACATCATCTCTTTATCATATAAGTTGCTTAGCTAGGTACAAGTCAACATTTAAATCTTTTATTAAAAAATAAAGTATCGATATTTTTTGCTCACACATCGTATACTGTGAGGAGTCCCCGTGGCGTAGTGGCTAACCTGCTGGACTTTGACATAGCAGTAAGCAAATTCGAACTCTATTCGTACTTATACTTACACTTTCGGACTAATACCATTGGGAAAGGCATGAATTCTATTAATCCCTAGTTATAGGTCAACTAGTATCACTGCTATTCTACTTTGGTAATAAATAACCAACGAAGCTTGATATGCCTTTAAGTAAAGAAACCAAACTAAACTATCTCGTATATTATATATATCTTGTGTTCGTGGCATTCAAAAAAGCCTTTATTGGTACATTTTGGATTTCTACAAGTGAAAAATTTTGTTCAGGGGCTAAAAAAACATTTTGATCCAGTTTTTAACTTCATACGAGAAAAAAAAAAAGTTACAAAAATTCTAAAAAGAGGAATGGAGATTTTTGTGCACGCAAGATTGATGAAACGAATGCTTTTAACGGCATGTCAACTCATCTAAGGTTATTTCATGCCTCGAGGTTGAGGAATTGTCTTCATTGAACGTTCATATTTACATTTTTGTGTAATTGTTTCTTAAGTTTGGTGTAGTTTCTTTGTTTAATGGTATATCAAACTTTGTGGGTTATCTAAAGACAAAACAATCCTTGTAGAAGAACATTAGTGGTGCTACTCAACCCATTGCTTACCTTTCTCAATGACATTTGTAAAAACAAGATCGGAATTTGTTTTTCACTCTCAAAACTGAACAAAGTTTGATGTTGAATTTATTAGTAGCGCTATTACTTTAATTTTCGGACAAATACCCTTGGAATAGATATAAACCATTTTATTCCCCCAGCTATGGAGTAAATAGTAACAATAATGTTTTTATAGAACCATGGCTTTGACATTAAATAACCCATGAAGGTTGATAAGCCATAAAACAAAAAACAAAAACAAAAAAGAACAAAACAAAAACAAACCAAACTATTCCTATTTCGTAGTACGCGAGTTCGTACTCCAGTCGCGCTATTACGTTCACTTTCGGGCAAATACCCTTGGGAAAGGTATGAATCCAATTATTCTCCCTCCAACTATGGGTAAATAGTAGGACAGACTTGGTTCTTCAGCCTTGGTGAGGCAACTAGTCTAGGAGAAGGAAAACTCTGAATTCAAACCTGTTAAACTCCGCTTAAAAATTGACCTTGTGTCATATCCTGCCCGAGCGGAGGGGTTGGTAAATAGTATCACGAACGATTCAATTAAACATCAGTCATTTTTTTACAAACAATAAAATGACCAAACAGTTCTATTTCAAATAATTCAATTTTGCATGATTCATTTGTTTGCTCACAGTTTAAATGTCAAACAATTCTATTTGACCTATAGATAGGTCCTTGTCAGGTACAACTACTTTTGGGTCAGAGTGGACCTAGGGGTGATTGCAATGAAGGGGTACTCTGAATTCTCCAGAGCTCCGGTATTATTGGAGCCACATAATCAGATGGTTTAATGTCATATCTAGGACACTAACCCGTCTGCAGAGATGCATTTTGTGTATTCTACAGTCCCAGCCATCTGGGCTTTAATCAATAGTATTTCAAAAGATTTTCACGAAATTTCGGTTAATATAAATTGATAAAATGAGATATCAATGTTATTTTCATTTTTAATCAATTTAGATGCCAGTTAACCCATTGCACCCTGCATGTAATAAGTGACATCAATGACTCTATTTCTGTAATTCATTGTTGAGAAGTGTAGGAAACTCTTTTAAAAGGATGACTGTTGGTAAAAAAAAAATGAAAATAAAAAAAAAAGAACCCCACCTCATTGACTCATTTTTTTTATTTGTCTAAATTTCTGAGATAAAGATAGATAATTTTTATGTATTAGAGTATCCGGACTATTAACTTCATTGTTATTCTCACAACGTTTCGGCCAATGCATCCTTTGGCAGGTGTTTCATGTTGAACTCGGATGGCGACACAGAATTTCGGACCGAACCTTTTATTGTGTTAGTATAAGTGTTTATTCAACGGCTATCAGCAACAAATAAATGAGTTAATACTTTGTTTAATTTTAACGATTAATTAATCAACACGTGAACAATTAATAACAATATACAGTCGTCCCTGTGTATAAAGTTGAGTTTAAGGGACTTACCAGCATGCTGAAGAGGTTATATGGTATCTCAGGGTTGTCTTTCTGTGAACTTTTAACGTTTCCGCCTCATGGAATGTCTGGTGGAATCTGTCTGACCGGATTTTAGATGTTTGTTCCAAGACTTCTGGGATCATCACGTGATTAGTATATCTAATCACAGAGAGCCTCTCCCTCACTCACTCCATACACAGGAATTATCATTTTACTAACCCGACACCTTTATTTAAGCCACGGAAGTAGATTGTTGTGATTCCGTTAAGCATGATCGGGTTCAAGTATGAAGCTCCCTTGGGTAAGGTATGAACCCCCTTATCCTCCCAGCTATGGGTTAAATAGTACCACTACTGTTCTTCTAGGAGAATGGCTTTGGCATTAAATAACCTAAAAAGAGTCGATATGCCATTAAACAAAGAAACCAAACAAATGGTCTTGTTTGATTATAATTTGAAAGAATTTATTTACAAGAGCCGACCCAATGGGAGACTCACAAAGTTGCATATATCTTCCATCTTCGTATCTTCGTATTAAGGAACGAAACAAAGGCTCTGTACCAGAGATTAAATGGCATTCAGCTCAAAGAAAAGGATGCGAACAAAATATATATTAAAAAAAAGGACATTCGATGTGCTATCCTGATAAGAAACAAATTTATAATAACAGTTCTTTGAGGGTATAAGTGTTTGTAGCTGAAGAAAAGGAAATTACTCTAATATTTTGTCTTTCTTCTGGTAGAGCTGGTTTCTTATGACGGCTAAGATGCACGAACAGGGGCTGAGGTACTAATTCTCTGTGAAACGTCTTCTGGTTTTGATCAAAACCCTCCTGGTTATATAATATCCCGAACGCCCACTCGAATTCACATGGTCACACTTCCAGCTTACCACCTACACGTTGCACGTGGATACGCTTTCTTCTTGCATGCCACCCACGCAAATTCACGTGGTCACACCTCCAGCCAGCCAACTACACAATGCACGTGACCACGCTTCCTTCTACCATGTCACCCATCCAATTTAAGCACCATTTCTGCGGAGAACACCTGCGTTCTGTTTACTTTTGGTACCAGGTGCACTTCCTGTTATTTTTGTTCCCAGTGTCCGACTTCTGCAGCTGCATCGACAGATGTTAAAGGGGTCTTCAAGTCAATATCCAATACTTTGAATAATTTATCCCCAACCAAAATTAAAAACTAGAACGAATTAGAGTCAAAAGAAGAAGCATCTTAACCTCGTCAATATTTTCTCATAACGAATTTACTAATGACAATTTGATCACTTAAAACGTAAGAACATTTTATAATCCTCTATAAAGATAATCCTATACACAGAAAACAATTAGGTTGGTTGGTTAGTTGGATTTAATGGCATATCAACCTCTATAGGTTATTTAATGCCAGAGCTTTTTTACACATATATTATATATATGATTTGTAAATGCAAATGTTTAGGTTGGTGATGGTTGGGTTTTATGGCAAATTGACCTCTTAAGGGTCATTGAGTGTTAAATTCTGATATGTATGTGTGTGTGTATATATAAATGTCAAAGCTTTTTGTTTGTATAAACTTGATGGTCGAAGTTGTTGGTAACATAGTCTATATCTTTGATAGGAAGCTAATTGTTTTTAAGAAGTTGATTATGTTTAGGGGTATCCTCGTGGTATAATGGTTAAAATGATGGACTGCAGAATCGTAGGATGTGAGTTCGAACTCCAGTCGCGCTCTTTCAATCTCTTTCGGACAAATACTCTTGGGAAAGATAATTAACCTCCTTATTCTCCCAGCTATGGGTTAAATAGTACCACTACTGTTCTTCTAGAAGGACGGATTTGGTATTAAATAGCCTACAAAGGTTGATATACCATTAAACAAAGAAACAGAAAACAATCATACTAATTGCAAATTTCTATCAAGTGCAGGGTCAGTTCTAATAAAATAAAAATAGAACTTGAGCCTTTTTTCTTATAAAACATTCATCAGTTATATATACGTATATTCCCATTCTAACTACATTTAACTCTTGTTTATAGCAATAAAAATAATTGCTACAAAATTATTGTTACAAAAATATTCGCCATTATTCTTAAGAATGATTCTAACTGCATTCAGTCCAGTTGGCTGGGGCTGTAAAATACACCGACAACATCTCTGCAGAGGAGTAAGACCCCGCCAACGAGTATCTTTATATGACATTTTACAATCTGATAGTGAGGCTCTAGTAATGCTGGAGCTTTTGGGAATGTGGAGTACCCCTTTATTGCCATCGCTCCCTGGTCCACTCTAGCCCAGAGCGGTAATACTTGAAAGGGTCCTATCTATGGGTCAAATAGAACTGTTTTAGATTTAAACCGTGAGCAAACAAATGACTTATGTTTAATTGCATTGTTAGTGATCATCATGATCATCATATCGTGCCGCTAGCACGGATATCCCTGACCCTTTCTAGCCACTTTTCCCTATCGTTTGTCACCTCAGGCAGGTCTTCAGGACTACATCCCGTATCCTCACTGAGCTGCTGCATGTATGTTCTAGCTAGTCGTCCTGCTTTTGCTCGGTCATATGTAGGGGTCCATAGGAGTACATCACTTATGAGCTCGTCCCTGCTTCTCCAGCAGTGTCCTGCATGTCTGGTTCATCTAACTTGGATAGTTTTCGTGATGGGAGGCAGGTGACCGTATAGTTGGTGCTTTGTGGGGTGTTGCCGCCTGGACTTATTCAATATTGCTCGCAACATTCTTGTGTAATTGCCGTCTAGCTTCTTCTCGAGCCGTTTTGTTTGCGTCCAAGTAGTGCAGCAATAATTGGAATCATGTGCAAAAGCATGAGCTTAGGCTCGTTTAAAAGCGTTATCAACAAAATTGTGCTTACAAATATATATTTAATATGTATAAAGAGGATATGGCATTAAATAACCTACAATGGTTGATATGCCATGAAACCAAAGCAAACCAATCTAACAACATTAACCTGTTATCTAACATTCTTATAGGTGATCAATATTCAATATGGTAGTTAATTATCAGACAATGATAATAATTTACTTAGAATTTCTACATGTCTAAATTTCTGGGATGAAACTTGTTAATTTGTGAGTATAACAATAATGATAATGACAGGTGTCCGGATAATCAAAGGGATAAGAATTTATACTTACTTGAAACCACATAATTGCTAGTAAATTATTGGTCTTAGATAGGAATACTTGAAACCAAATTAAAATGTGCAAATTATTCGTATTAAGAACAGCTGCTTGAAGCTATGATTGTTTACAAAGTATTTTTGTTAGTTGAAACTGTATAATTGCTTGCAAATTATTGGTGTTAGACAGGAATATTTGAAACCATATCACTATATGCCAAAAATTTCTATTATGAATCATTATTGGAGCTAAAATAATTTCCTTGGGATTATTAGTTACTTGAAACCATATAACTAATTGCTGTTAGATAAGAATATTTGAAACTACTGATTGTCATTTAATTGGGAAGATTACTTTAAACAGTTTGTATGTGAATAAATTATTAATATTGTAATGGAACTCTAAAAACAATACAACTGTATACAAATTATTTGTATTAGATAGGAATACTTGATGTCATAGAGGAAAAGCCCTCGTGACGTAGTGGTTAACGTTCATACATTGATATAGAAGTTAGCGTGTTTGAAATTCAGTTAAGCTATGACGTTCAATTTCGGACAAGAAAGGTATGAACCCCATTCTCCCCCACCGTTAACTATGTGTGGAATAGTACTACCACTGTCCTTCTACCAGAATGGCTTTGGCATCTAATAATCCACGAAGGTTGATATTCCATTAAACAAAGAAAGAAAACTAATAAACATCTTTAACTGAGTGACTAGCAAAAAAAAGTGCTATTCAAAAAATTCTATGGAACATTAAACAAAAAAAAAAAAAAAAAAAAAATCCAACCAAATTTAGATTTGCTTTCGGTGAAAATAAGCGTCTTTGACGCTAAGACAGCACTTCGTAAATCTGTTATATTTAATCTTATGGTGAGAATTAAGTTATCTCCCCTGCACTATATTTGATTCGAAATAGGAGCCCCTCAAAACTATTAATTCCTTTTCTGCTTGCCTTATTGATATTTACTAAGTTTGGTTGCGTTACAAAGCTAGAAGTATGTGCACCCAGTGATGATCAAACTTGTTAATAGAGGCCTGATAATCTAACTTGCAAACTGTCACACCATATGAAGTGCCATTTGCCTGCCTAAATACGATTTTTAAAATAGTGTAGAAAGTGGTAGTAAAGTCTTTAAGCAAAAAAGTTGGTTTATCAAGGCAGTTCCTTTACATCTATAATATTTGGCGTAACAGAAACTATTTGGCTATAAACATAAAGGCTATCTGTGAATTATTTATATACATTTGTACTGGTCTAATTTTTTTTGTAAACGGCTTCTTAATTGCGAGTCGGGAATAAAATGTTTGATCACGAAACTGACACTGAACTTGAGTCATGAATACCATATTACTTTTTAATTTCAAGATTATCTGCCCTCAGCTCTACCGTTGGACTTTAGTCATTAATACAATATTACTTTTTAATCTCAAGATTATCTGCCCAGGGCTCTACCATTGAGCTTTTTTCATAAATACAATACTACTTTCTAATTTCAGAGTTATCTGCTCTTATGGGGTATAAGAAGGTTTGGTTAGTGATTATTTTCGTTGTTTGGTTGTTGTCGTTGAAGGTCGGCTTTTGGTTTTGGGTTGAAGGTATCTGACTCCATTGTTCTTCTTCTTATTTTACTTGTTGACTTCTTTGTTTGTGGAAGGCTGCAAGAGAATTTGAGGAAGGAAGAAAAGAGATGAGGATACCTTTTAAATTCCAACTTTTTTTAAGGGTCTTAATGACTATTCTGTGGGGGGAAGTTTTCCTGAACCGGTCACGTTTTCCAGACATAGCGTTGAAATATAGCTGTCATTTTTGGTGGTGATGAGTTTAATATCGGGGATTATGTCCAGCAGATGTTTTTCAGTAGAGGCTGCTGCTACAGTAGGCGCAACCTACCCCCAAGTCCGAGACTGGGTGAACACGCGAGCTATCAGCTAACTGCAGAGTGAAAGAGTATCCTTTCAGTACAACGGTGAAGGCTGAAGTGAGAACAGATTCCTCTTTGGTGTCAGTAAGTCTATCTTTCAAGTATACGTGGATTTCGCTTCCTTTCAAAAGCTTCTGGAAACCACTACACTTTTTGAATTTCTTTTCTTTCATTTTCTCTTTTCTTTTTATTAATCTCATCACCCTCAACTCTAATAGTGATCTTTAGTCATAAATTACAATATTACTTTCTAATTTCAAGAGTTTCTGTCCTCAGCTTTACCCCTGAGCTTCAGTTATAACTACATTATACAAATACTGTACCGAATTTCAGTTGGAAGAATACTTGAAGTTAAAAAGGCTGTTACACAATTTGAAATATGATATTGTCTTGGAGTCATAGCAAATATTTACCGACAAAAAATGTGTTAAATTTGATGTTGCACAGACCATAGTGAAAGGTTTAAATAAACGTAAATCTGACGTTATTCAAAATCTTAAAGGGAATTTGATGTAAATTTATAGAAATGCTAACAAGCAAAATTTAGATTGCACAGAGTTTGCCCTGAAAGTATCAAACGTACAGTATGCGTTAGATATACGAAAACACACACACACACACACACACACACACACACACACACACACACACACACACACACACACACACACACACATACGCGCGCACACACACAAACTCACTCACACACACACACACACATACGCACACACACACACACACACATACGCGCACACACACACAAACTCACGCACACTCACATACGCACACACACACACACACATACACACACGTGCACACACACACACACACACACAAATTATAAGGAAACTAATACCCAACAATGTAAATAAGAATGTACAATGAACACAATTCTCTCACCTCAAGGCATGAAATAACATTAGACTGGTTGATATGCTGTTAAAATCAATCTATCAATCAATCTGGCCAGCACGAATCATCGGTTTCTGATAGAAAGAAACATTGTAAGCTGTCAGACATCGATTTTTTTCAATAAGTCTAGGGCATCATCAACCAGGCTTCAACTAGCTGAAGGTGATAGAGTTCTGTATCAGACATGTAGTGCATGAGGGCATCAAGTTCAAGTCTTACATGATGAGATTAAGATTGTTCACAACCCCAAAAGGTCTAGGAAAGATTGAGTGATTAAAGCACTCTATTTGACATGTAGCTCCCTAGATTTGATTTGAATCACCTTGACAGTTGTAATATTCTAATCGAATAGTATTTTCAAATTTCATTATCTCTTTAAGTGGGGTAGGTGTAATAAGATATGCTTGATCTAGCACCCTCACTTAAAATAGCAGTTATTTTAGGAAATGCCGAAGTCACCAGACTTTGTTGGTTATCTAAGGAGTGACTTGGCCTGGCTGAACGATATTACCCACAGGAAGTGGAAGTGGGGATTGTGTGTTCCTGAATCGTAATATAAGACGACGGAATTCTCGATTTACCATCTTTCTCTTCTGGTGGCAAAGAACAAGGAACGATTAAAAAAATAGGCAGAGCCAGTTCCTATTAAAACGAGGAAGCACGTTGTGTCCATAATCAATTTCCTCCAGCTTTCACGTGTTATTTACTCTTGACGAATGAATATACATGAAGGAAGAATGTCCATAACACTTCGTTATAAAAATATATACGTCTTTAGTCTTTCGCAGGGTTGAATCTCTGTAGGTGTATGAGAGACAGACGGACGGAGGCTGAAAAAGACAGACTGCTATATTGACCCATAACTTCCTCTCTTGACCATGCCAAGCTGTGTTATCTGCAAGGCCTCACTTGGCACTTCTTCTGCTTCTCAGCCGAGGGAGGGCGTTCTCCGTGACTGCACGCTGAGACTCTAAGACTCACACTGATTCCAAATAACCAGAAACCCACGCGGGCATCTGCATATATCATTTCGTAACACTCACATATTTTCGATCAACTACGTGACTGCTTCCGCTAATTTTCACAGGTGCATCCCGTTTAAAGAATCTCTGACTGACAGCTCAGTCAAGGATCAATATGCAACACACGGCCTCAGAGAGAGAATAGAAAGAATAAAGCAACAGAGGTTCTAACGCTCGTGGTGAGTTGTGTTTTTTTCTGTTCCTTCTCCACCATTTGATGATTAGCCATCCCCATCATCATCATCATCATGTCGTGCTGGTAGTACGGATATCCCTGGCCCTCTCTCGCCACTCCTCTCTATCGTTCATCGCCCTAGGCAGGTCTTCAGGACAATATCCCGTATCCTCACATAGCTGCTGAATGTATGTTCGTGCTGGTCGTCCTGCTTTTGCACGGCCATGTGTGGGGGTCCATAAGAGTACATCTCTTATGAGTTCGTCCCTGCTTCTCCAGCAGTGTCCTGCATGTCTGGTTCGTCTAACTTGAATAGTTTTCGTGATAGGAGGCAGGTGGCCGTACAGTTGGTGTCTTGTGGGGTGTTGCCGCCAGGACCTGTTCAAGATTGCACGCAACATTCTTGTGTAATTGCCGTCTAGCTTCTTCTCCAGCCGTTTTGTTACCCGATCCCCAACATAGTGGCCCCGTATCATGAGAGCCACCTGAAGAAGGCATGTAGATGCTTTCGAGACTGGATAAAGACGATCGATGGTTTCATCGTACATTTTTTTCTATTTTTTAAGTTCAACATGTAGAGTATCACTCATTAAAATGTAAGCCAGTACCATTTTTTAAGATAAAAATGGTTAATTTTTTTCCAAACCAAAGATAATAAGTAAGTAAATTTGGCGACTGTTGACGTGGGTGACTCGAAGGCTCCCTTTTCAATAGCTACTACACTGAGGTGTAGTGGAGGGCTCTACTCCTTTCCCCGGATTGCCACACTTTACCCTTGGTCCGTACCTTATAATGCTGTGTGGAGGCATCAAGTACCATTTTTGAGTCTTTGGTATGACTTGACCAGGGAGTGAACTCCAGGGCCATTGGTGAACACTCTAACTGTTATGCCAAAGTCCGGTCCGATTTAATTATTTCTAATTGAACATAATACAATATATATATATATAGTCATCCACAGACAGATCTGTTTCGTTCTATCAGAACTCATCAGTGTGGCTAGACAGTATCTTCCCGTAGCTGGGATCGAAACCCGGTTGACTCAAACGCTAAACCAAAGCTTCTAACCATTCAGCCACGAGGAGATATTAGTTGCGAAGTAAATTTTAAACGGTTATTAATCACAATTACTATTGTTTACATGCATCCGTTCAACGATTGATATATATATATATATGCTCTCCCATGGGGGTTGAGCTCTCTGGCGAAGGAATTGCCGGCCACTGCTAGCGTAATGCAAAGCTCTTCGAAAGAATTGAGCACTCTGGTAGCCGATAGGGTATAAAAAATGTAAACAAAGGCTGCTGCTGCTGTTTCTAAAAATAAAAGCACCTTAACCAACGTGGTCCGCTTGGTGGACAAGTGGTCTGAAACACAGTCTAATGTAAAGTTGGACGGGTTTCGATCCCGGCTTCGAGCGTCCTGCGTGTCTAGCTACACTGAAGAGTTCTGATAGAACAAAACAGTCTGTCTGTGGATGACAATATATGCTCCCTCATGGGGGTTGAGCTCTCTGGCGAAGGAATTGTCGGCCGCCGCGAGCGTAATGCAAAGCTCTTCGAAAGAATTGATCATTCTGGTAGGGTATAAAAAATGTAAACAAAGGCTGCTGCTGCTGTTTCTAAAAATAAAAATACCTGAAAATTCCCTTAGCCAACGTGGTTCGCTTGGTGGACGAGTGGTCTGAAACACAGTCTAACGTAAAGTTGGATGGGTTTCGATCCCGGCTTCGAGCGTCCTGTGTGTCTAGCCACACTGAAGAGTTCTGATAGAACGAAACAGTCTGTCTGTGGATGACTATATATATATATATATATAAGGGACTTATAAATATAAAACTAAATTATAAATGATATTATATTATATTTTTCAGCGTTAGACATTAATTTAATACGATGCTATAATGAGGCCTCATATCAGTGAGGGGGCCGACGAGCAAATAAAACCGTAGAGAGGAAGGCCCCGAAACGGTGCACATTCCCTCCCGATGACCCCAAAGCAAACATGGAGTTAAACTGCTCGGTGGAAATGAGACTGGCTAACGGAGCATTTTCTACCCTCTCACTTTCTGGTGAGTTTCTGTTACTTGCTAAGTAACTTCCTTCTTCAAAGCTTATATATATATATATATAGTATTATTCGGTCCAGTTAAACCAGAGTTGGGAGTAATTCCATCAGGAAAAAAAAAAAAAAAATTCAACAGTGAACATTTAAATTTTCCTGGTAAAGAGCTCAATGTAACTGACATTTGATTTATATAAAAAATATATAACAGGATGGAAATAAATCTATAATCCTAATGTGACCATTTTTGTTTTTTCTTATATATATATATATATATATATATAGTATCACTCATTAAAAAGTAAAACATTACCATTTTTTAAAATAAAAAAGGTTGACCTTTTTCTAAACCAAAGATACTAGGATTTTATCATTTCTAATTGAACATTAAACAAACAAAATGAGTATTATTAGGTAGGATTTATTACCAAACTCTGTAACCGAAAACATAAATAAGTTGACATAAAAAATAAGGGTAGTTTCCTTGTATATATTTATGCAATCTTATTTTTGGTTACACAGTTTCAATGCTTTTGGATAAATTTTGATTCATATGTTGTTTTATCAAGATTTTATGTAAATGAAAATATGTAAATTTGTCGGTTTTTGGATAGAACATTGATTAATTTCTAAATTTCGTTGTTCTTGGCTGAAAACCAATGTTGGAAAAATAATAGCCATTTTCTATACTTATACAACTTGCACAATCAAGAATTAATGATCAAACATTTTTTGAAACTGTTATGCATAGGTTTTTATTTGTGCATGGTGTCTCACAATAAAATGATTTCTTGACAGTTCTTGTTTGGTAAGAAGTTAGAAAAATAGCATTCTATTCAAGAACGAAATTTGTATTATATAGTGTTATCCAGGATAGAAAAGCAAATTTTGAAGGGAATTATAGTCATTTTCTTTGCTTTTACGATATAAGTAATTAAGAAATAGCACATAATATCAAGGAACGAAATTTGTCTTACATATGTAGTGGATATACACACTCACTTACATTCTAACATAATAAAATATTTTCGTATGAAGTCTTTGTTCAAGCTTATTTGAATATCTATCTTCTTAAACATCCTGTCATTCATTGTTACATGCATGTTTACAACTTTATTTATTGAAATAATCTTAATAAATAAAGCAATACAAACACGCATTTTCAATTTGTAATCTTTAACTTAGTCGTTAGAATCACTACATCTGTTTAACGATAGAGTAAATCTGTTTGTGTGCTTGATGTGCTGAGTGATATTATTACAGTTTGTTTAAAGCTAATCATATTAAGTATTTGTCTTAATTAATCAAAATCAATGCTAAAAGAGAAAAAAAATCTTTCTTATTGTTAAGTCACCTAGGATGATGACAGAGGACAACGCCTGCTGCTGCTTTTTGCATTCCCTTTAACTACCAGAAGGAGGGTGTCAAGTGACCATGTTGACACACCAGAATGTTTGCAGGCGTGGCTTTCTGGTTTATTTTTTTAGGTTTGGGCAAAATGACACAAAAGAGGTTTTCGTTAGTTGGTTGGTTGGTTGGTTTTGCAAGTTGGCAATCTTTGTTAGATTATTAAATCCCGAAGTCAATCTTTTTCTTCAAGCAATTATATGGTTTCAAATAACTAATGAATAGTCTAGGGAGACGATAAATAATTATCTCCCTTGGATTTGGTGGATATGTCGATTGGACATCTGACCATTTCATAATACACACTAGCCTATTATCGTCACCATTTTTCAAACGAAATAGACATGCCTTTTTATTTTTGGTCATTGAACAAGAGAGAGTTTTTTTCTCAAACCTGGCAAAAAACTTTGTCTTGCCTCGACATTGAAATGTAAATACGCATATCTAAACTCGAGATACAAGTAAAACTTTTTATTTTTTTTGCAACCCTTTTCATATACTGCTTGTTCATAGAACAACATGTGACATTTTATCTGTTGGTACACATTTCTGTATTTTTGTTATTCTTTCTCCTAGGTTTATTATATATGTATTAAATCTTCGTACCTGTGTAAATTAGCGAATCTTGTTTTTCTTTCGATTATTAAAGAAATTTGAAAGGAATAAAATTTGCAATATAAAGGAATTTGAAGGAATAAAATTTGATATAAAGGAAATGACACTAAAGCTAAGTTTAGTATTTAACTGGGTAATGTTTTTAGGGGGCTTTAGTGTGTAATTTTAAACGGTTAGTTCAAATGGTAAGTTCCGCAACTTTCATGTTCGGATACTGATTCGAAAAGATAACACAGGAAACAAGAAAGAAAGGGATAGAAAAGATAAAGTGTTGCAAATTTTAGTGCAATTTTCCGGAACTTATCTGAGAGAGTGTCCGGGGAAACAAAGTTCTTTGAATTTGAGTATTTTTCTTTTCTTTTTTGTTTTTGTTTTGTAGAAATGTTTCAGTGTTCATTTAATACCGAGTCTTCTTTAAAGTTTTTTTCAGCAGAATTCTTGGTTGAATTTTCTTTCAGTTGTTTAACTTGGTAGAATTTCAGCAGTCGACTTTCGGTTAAGTTTACTTTATTTCTTGGGAAGCTTCTTATCTTCACAGTTTATCGGCTATTAAAGAAGCGAGTGACGAAACCTTTCTGCTGGCTTAAGTTTTCGTGCCTTCAGTTAGGTCCCCGAATTCGTACTAAGGGTCTCAATAGTCGTTCTTGACAAAAAGGAGGACGTAGCCTTTTGGTGTCGTCTTGTCTGGGATTCCTTCTCTCTTTTTCACTATGGCTAAATCAAGTGCTGCACGTGGTCGGCTTGATTTTTTTCTTAGAAATAAATTTTTATATTATTCAGTCATAGCATATCATTGGATATACTAATATTAATATCGGACCTTGGTCAGTATGGACACGACTAAATATCTTCCCTAGAACCCTAGTACTTATCCACTGGGAATTGTGCAAGAAATTTAAATTTGACCATACGAACTAGTGTTATATGCACAACTTGAACCCCGTCCTGGAGAATGTGACGCACAAACATCTCTGGTATTTTGAGATACAAACGGATCACCTAATCTCGGCCAGACGACAAAACCTTGTGATAGTTAACAAAAAAAAAAAAAAAAGAAAAAAGAAAGAGAGCCTACCGAATAGTGGACTTTGCCGTCCAAGCAAACCACAAAGTAAAATTAAAAGCAAGCGAAAAGACCACCCCTAACGAGTGTCCTGTATATGACACTAAACTACCTGATAGTGAAGCTCCAGTCCTGGATCTCTGGAGAATGTAGAGTACTCCTTCCAATGTCCACTCTAATCTGGGGTGATAGTACCTGTTAGAGTCCCATCTAAGTGTCAAATAAAACTCTTTGACCATTTAACTGAGTGCAAACAAATGATTGATGTCAAATTGAATTACTAGTGTTACATAGCAATACTTGAAACCATTTAACTGTATAAACGAATGAGTAATCTTGAATAGAATTATTAGTGTTGAATTAAAATACTTGAAACCATTTAACTATGAGCAAAACTTGAATTCTTGGTATTACATAGCATTACTTGAAAACATTTAACTGTGTGCAAATAAAATTGCTAGTGTTTGCAATACTTGAAACTACTTCACTATATGCAAACAAATGATTTATATTAAATTGAATTGTTAGTGATAGATAGCAATACTTGAAGTTATTTAATGTACAAACAAATTAGCTATAACCCATTTACAAGTGGAATGACCGACGAGAGATTCACTTACAAAACATATGTATTGATGAGTAACTGTGAAAACAAATGACTAATGTTTAATTGAATTGTTAGTGTTACATAACAATAGTTGAAACCATTTAACTGTGTGCAAACAAATCAGCTTTGGCTTCTTTAAAATTCTACCTACAAACTATTCGTTTACAAATCATATATATATATATATATATATATATATATATATACATATATTGTCATCTACAGACAGAATGTTTCGTTCAATCAGACTAGACACGTAGGACGCTCGAAGCCAGGATCGAAACCCATCCAACTTTACGTTAGACTTAGTATCAGACCGCTCGGTCAACAAGCGTTATAAGGTCTTTATGCAGCAGCAGTAGCAGCAGCAGCAGCAGCAGCAGCGTCCGTTTGTTTACATTTTTAATACCCAATCGGCTACCTGAGTGTTCAGTTCTTTCGAAGAGCTTTGCATTATGCGAGCGGAAGCCGAAAATTCCCTCGCCAGAGTGCTCAAACCTCATGGGGGAGCGTATATATTGTCATCCACAGATAGACTGTTTCGTTCTATCAGAAAAGCTTCAAAGGACAATATACCATAAAACCTCAAACAATCAATCAAGTGACTATTTTTATTACAAATAATTTGCACACAGTCAGAGGGTTTCAAGTATTCTTTTCTTATACTAATAATTTTCAAACAGAACTATTTGAGCTTTTAATCGAACCCAAACAGGTATTGCCCAGTCGGCTGGGGCTGTAGAATACATTGACTGCTTCTCTGCAGAGGGGTAAGACCCCCACCAACAAGTGTCGTGGATATGATAATAAACAATTTGATGGTGAGGTTCCAGTATTACTGGAGCTTTGGGGAATGCGGAATACTCATTCATTGCCATCTCTCCAAGGTCAACTCTGACCAGGGGTGGAAGCACCTGATAGGGTCCTATCAATGGGTCAAATACAACTACATTGATCTTTTTTGCAATTTAAACTGCGTACTTATGCTAAACTACATTGTTTGAAATCGAACGGTTTTGATATTTTACTGTTTGTAAACAAAAACTACACTTCTACTAAACTGAATTGTTTAAAATTTAATTCGGCGTTAAATAACTCGAAAACGGTTGATACGCCAAAAACCAACCAACCAACCAACCAACCAACCAGGTTCTACCCCTCCGGCTCGGAGTGAACTTGGGAGTAATGGCAACAAAGGGATTACTCTCCTGAGCTCCAGAACAGGAGCGTCACCACAGGATGGAGTTTAGTGTCATAGTGTCATATATATATATATATATATATATATAGAGAGAGAGAGATAAAAACATAACATAGAAAGAAAGATAAAAACAAGAGTAGATTTTAATGTAGGAAATTAAGACTAGCTCCTTTATTAAGTGCTGTAAGGCAAACATTGATAAGGAGAATTATGAATTCACGAGAGAAATTAGGGAAAAACAGAAAGTTATTTCGTTATGTCATAAATCAGACAATCAGTAAGGTGAGAAGAAAAGTATAAACTTAGAGAAAAAAAGTGGAAATTCTTGTTCTACTTAGACTATTTCAGTTGCAAAGTCAGCGTCGTGTCTCGAGTCTATCACTTATCTGTCTGTCTGTTCGAGATACTTTTTAGCACATCTTAGCCCAGTTGGCTGGGGTTGTAGAATACACTGACTGCTTCTCTGCAGAGGGGTAAGACCCCTTCGGTGAGTGTCCTGATATAACACTAAACAATCCGATGGTGAGGCTCCAGCCTTGGAGATATGGGGAATATGGATTACCCCTTCATTGCCAGTTCTCCCAGGTCCGCTCTGACTCGGATTGGTGGCACCTGATAATGTCTTATGTATTGGTCAAATAGAACAATTGTGTGTGCAAAAATAACTGATGTTAGACTGTGACTGTTATGTAGCAATACTTGAAACCATTTAACTGTGTGCAAAAAGAGCTCAGGTTCGTTTAAGAATGTAATCAACAAAATGTGTTCACAAGTCATAAATATCTAATACATATATATAAGGAGGATTTTTCCTTAAATCCCCTACAATGGTGGATATACCATAAAAACCAATCCAAACCAAATCAAAGCAAATCTTTGCACGTCTATTGATCAGCAATCGCACATAGCTACACACATCATGGACAAATTAAGGAAAAAAGGAAGCAATAAAACAGGTTGAGACAGGCAGACTGATAGATTGATAAATAGATAATGAATAATTTGAAAGAGGAAGACAGAAAAAAAGAAACTGAAATAGCTGCACACATTATGCATAGATTGAGGAAACAAAGAAAGAAAGTAAGAAAAAAAAGCAGGTTCATATAGATATATATATATATAGATAGATAGGTAGGTTGATAGATGATTAATAATTTGAAAAAGAAAGAAAGAAAGAAAGAAAGAAAGAATAAACTGAAATGGCTACACACATTATGGACAGAAGGAGGAAACAAGTAGGTTGAGATAGATAGATAGATAGATAGATAATGAATGATTTGGAAAGAAAGAAAGAAAGAAAGAAAGAAACTGAAATAGGGATACACATTATGGATAAATTGAGGTAAAAAGAAAGTAAGAAAAGAAAAAAAAAACACAGGTTGAGATAGATAGATAATTTGAAAAACAATAAATAAATAAATAAATAAATAAATAAAAGAAAGAATGAAAGAAATAAAAGACTGAAATAGCTACTCACATTATGAAGAGATCAAGAAAAAAAAAAAAAAAGAAAAAAGTAAAGAAAAAAAAAAGATAAAAGAAAGGAAACACGTTGAGATAGATAAAAAGATAGATAAGCAGAAAATGATTTTGAAAATAAATAGATAAAGAATAAGTAAATAAATAAATAAATAAACTTAAATATTATACACTTCATGGACAGATTGAGGAAAAAGGAAAGTAAGAAAAAAAAGTTTGAGATGGATAATGAACAATTTGAAAAAGAAAGAAAGAAAGAAAGAAAGAAACTGAAATATGTGCACACATCATGGACAGATCGAGGAAAAAGAAACTTACCGGAAAAAGCGGTAATATTGATTCAACTTTTTTAGTTTTTCCAGTTGCGAAGTCATCGTTGTGTCAGTAGACCACGAATAACCCATAATCTTTTCCAGGAACTCTTTCACTAGCCATGTCTAACCATCTCTAATACACCGCCCAGGCTGGACGTTGACCATTTTTTTTAAATGGCTAACTTCCCAGTCTATTCTGTTGTCTATCATCAGCCAATCTTCCGGACATCTTCAACGTCAGGTAAAACTCCATTTGCTCACGCGGAGGAGTCTTCTTTATTCCCACATTTCTGCGGACACTCTTCCGGATCCTAAATGCTTCAGGGTCGCATGTCGTTACTGGTCTTTCTCTCCTTCACCGCTCCTCAGCAGCATACTAGTTCTTGCTCAGGAGTTGCGGTTATTGTAGGAAACGGAATCGGCGACCCGAGTTTAAATCCAGAACGAGATGTTCTTTTCCCTGCTACGGGTAAATAACGGGACGGACTAGGTTTTTTTTTAGCTTTGTTAAGGCAACCAGTCTAGAAGAAGGAAAACTCTATATTCAAACCAGCTTCACTTCGCATAAAATTTGACCTCGTGTCACATCCTGCTTGTAATCGATGGTTTTCTGGAGGGAGGCTTGAGGTACCGGTTATCGACTTAGGATTTGGAATCAGCGATCCAAGTTCATTTCCTGGACGAGGCAGTTTGCGTTTCACTTGGTGCTTACCAGCTTGAGAAAAGCATGGATCCATCGATTCTTCTGTAGCTATGAGTAAATAGAAAGGCAAATTGGGTTCTTTAGCTTTAGTTAGGTAACCAGTTCAAGAGAAGGAAAACTCTGAATTAGAACCAGTTGTACTCCGTTTAAAAATGGACCTTGTGTCACGTCCAGCTCATGACGAAGGGATTGGGCAAATACATACAAGTTCTAACTTGGTTGAACTAGTAGTATACTGTCTAAACTTTTTCCATTGTTATACTTTTCATTCGTTTTGAGGTATTGTATGTTTACCCAATGGAAGTTCTTCTTTCAACGCTTAAAAAAGATTCAGTGAAATAGCCAGTGAACAGAAGTTCAGTTGAAATAATTTAGCGTCATACGAAATATGACAGAGTAAAAATAAGGAGACTCGATGAAAGAACAGGTTCACATCATTCCTTCAGTTGGATTATTGATAAGGTACACGTCTACGTCCAAGTTCCATTTAAGTTGAGTTCACTAAATCTTAGGTAAACATCCGATTGGCCAATATTGACAAGGAATGAATTTGAAAAATCGCCAAGCAGTGAAACTGCAGGCTTTTGTTAGTCTTCGAATGTTTGATCTTGGACGTTGGTTGAGTTATTTATGGCGAAGACACAAGTTAAATAAGTCTTGCGAAATGGTCAGTCGACAGAGTTAGATTAGAATGATTGAATTAGAACGAGCGCTAAAGGCGAAATGCTTTCTTTCCAACTTTTTACTCTCTTTTTTAAATATGTCTTTTTCATTTTCATATCTATCTATCTATTTATCTTCGTTTCGTTTTTGTTACTCCCTTTTTTCTTCTTTTTCTCAGTCTTTCTCTCTTTCTTTCTTTCTTTCTTTTTTGTTATTCCCTCTTGCTTTCTTTCCATATTTTACTTTCTTTTTTAAATCTGTCTTTTTCATCTATCTATCTATCTATGTTCATTTCCTTTTTGTTACTCCCTTTTTTCTTCTTTTTCCCAGTCTTTCTTTCTTTCTTTCTTTCTTTTTTTTTTCTTTCTTTCTTTTTTTTATTCATTTTTTCTTTCTTTCTTTCTTTCTTTCTTTCTTTCTCACCTCCAGAATGGGCAAATCACTAAAAGTCTCTAGAGTGATTGACAATGTCAGATTCAGTTCTTTAGAGATATGTCTATTATACGATAAAAGGAGCGGTTCAAAATTGTATTACAAATATGCTCCTGGTGTTTCTTCCCTAAATGTAGACATCAGAGAGTGTCCTGACCCTTACCTTTCAGCAGGGTGAGAAGGAACAGTCCAAGAGACTTTTTTTCTGTACGAATAGCCAGGTGGTAATAGACATAGAAAATAGAATCGAAATCTGCTGGCCGTGTTCAAATACCGGTCCAGGTAATTTGGATTCGCTTTACAAGAATACGTTCGGGAAAGGCATCAGTTCATCTCTTTTTCCACCATCTCAACTATGAATAAAACAGAAGAGCTGATAGTTCTTCATTTTTCGCAGAACAACCAGCTTAAGAGAAGGAAACAGTGAATTAATCCCCAGTAAACACATCATGAACCATTAAGTAGCAGGATAGGGCGAATTACTCCCCGTATTTTACTGTGTTTTACTCAGAAAAGCGAGTCCTGTAGTAGAATGAAGAAAAAGCTGATGAAATATCTAGCTATCTTGCTAGAAAAGATAGATAGATAGATATTTTATCAGCCCTTTCTTCATTCTACAAAAGGACTCGGGATTTCCTGAGTAAAACACTATCAATCTACATTCCTAGCCAAATGATAATTTTCATCTAACTCAAATATACCAGAATTTTATAATTTTTTTGTGGAACAATATATTATGAAAACCGTTAATATTAGGTATCATTTCTTACAAAACTCTACAGCAATAAAATTCTCAAAGCAAAAATAAAATTGCATAAATATGCAAAGGGATTTATTTATTTATGGACTGTTACCCATTTATATTTTTGGTGAAAGAGTTTGGTTATAAAAATACCTAATGATATCTGTTTTGATTATATAATATTTCTCTAGAAAATCACGGAATATTTGTTTTAGAAGAAAAGGAACTGTTTATAAAAAAATTCGTAGGAGTGTACAATCTCTCTCTCTCCCTCCCTCCCTCCCCCCTCTCTCTCTCTCTTTATCTATCTATCTATCAAAAGTAAATAAGTACATTCCTTCCCTCACTTAAAAAAATAATACTTTAATTTTCTTCTTAGCCAAAGGTAATTGGATAACAGAATATCAGCAAATGTACAAAATATCCGACAAAGTTTGGAACTTCATCACGAAAGTCATGGAAAATGGAAAGAGGAATTAACAATAGGAAGACAAACTCCAACAGTGGTGAAAATCCATAGTGAAATCTTCAGCAAAGAATTACTCTCGCCTCTGCAATATGTTATAGCAAGGATGCCACTCAATTATGTCATTAGGAAGTGCAAAAAAGGTTACAAATATATTCATCACAAAAAGATTTATCACCTTACGTATAAAGATGATATCAAGATGTTTGCCAAAAAAAAACATAAAACAAAAACTGGAGACTCTGATACAAACAATAAGAATATACAACCAAGATATAGGAAGGGAGTTTGGCATTGAAAAATATGCCATGCTGATAATAAAATGTGGGAAAAGCGTAACAATGGAAAGAAAAGAACTGTCAAATCAGGAGGACATCAGAACACTAAGAGAGTAGGAAAATTAGAAGTACTGAGGAATATTAGAAGCGGACACTATCAAACAAATAGGGATGAAAGAAGAAAAATAAGAAAAAAGTGCCGCAGAATAACAAGAAAACCTCCGGAAACCAAGCGCTGCAGCAGAAATCTCATCAAAGAAATAAACAACAGTGCTCTCCTCCTTGTAAGATACTCAGGACGATTCTTAAAAGGGACAAAGTGTAACGTAATGGCCAAGGGATTTCGGTTCATGCCTTTGAGTTTAGTTAGGCTGAGAACCTTTCGGCTCTGCACATGGGTTAGTTAGGTGCAAACCTTGATGTAGGTGGTAACGCGCGCGCGGGGCGGACGTGCCACTCAGAGATGTCACAATTGCCCGAGATGACGGAACGGGGTGACAGGGTGCGGGTGACGTCACGCACCGGAAGCGCACGGAGGTTGGTGAGAATCTGAAGAAAGTTAGAGAGTTAAAAACTAGACGCCAAACGAGGAGGATCGACTTTTGGAGCTCGCAGACACGAGGCGAACTCGAGATGGGGGCAAAATGAATTAGACAGTGTAGAAGATTGTGTCTCTCCTCCTTATGTCGAAACCTTTAACTCAAAGTTAATAAAAAGGTTTCGTATCTGAACAAGAAGTCGTTACGTGTTTTCGAATTCCGAGATTCCTATGTTCTTTATATGTTCTAGCGTTATGAACATTATATGTCTATTTCGCACATGGCGTTAATTGTGAATATGGTACAAAAGCAGGAACTCGGACAAAAAGACCAAAGAATAAAGAAACAGATAACTATGCACAAGGCTCTACATCCGATTGATGACATAGATTATACGTCAAGAAAAGAAGGAAAAGGACTCGTCAGCACTGAGGATTTTATAACCACATCAATACAAGGAATCGTTGAGTACGTTAAAAATTTGCCCAGTCGGCTGGGGCTACATAATACACCGACCGCTTCTCTGCAAAGGAGTAAGACCCCACCACAACGAGTGTCCCAGATATGACACTAAACAATATGATAGTGAGGTTCCAGTAATGCAAGAACTTTTGGGGATGCGGAGTACTCCTTCACTGGCATCGCTCCCAGGTCCACTCTGGCCCGGAGTGGTAGCACCTGATAGGGTCCTATCTATGGGTCAAATAGAAATAAACTGTGTGCTTATGCTAAACTGAATTGTTTGAAATGAAATTGTTTTTGTATGCTAAACTGAATTATTTAAAATAGAACTGTTTTGACATTCAATTGAGTGTAAACCAAAAACTATAGTTATGCAAAACTGGATTGTTTGAAATCGGGCTATTGGCCAAATGAGTAGAGTATTCGCCAATGGTCCGGGAGACCTGGGTTCAATCCCAGGTCGAGTCATACCAAAGAGTCGAAAAATGGTACTTGATCA
>OY757924.1:56020349-56082849 GCA_963585895.1 Sepioteuthis lessoniana | reverse complement strand
AACAGAACTTCTTTTAAACTGTAGCGGTGTTCATACTATTATATGGATGCACTACATGGACACTTACAAAACGCGTAGAAAAAAAGCTAGATGAGAACTGCACAAGATTACTACGTGCTGTCTTGAACAAGTACTGGAAGCAACATATAAGAAAACATCATCTGTACGGCCACCTGCCTCCGATTTCATAAATAATGCGAACAAGAAATCTGATACCCTACTAGAAAAGCGACGTTCTTTTATGATTTCCTATACATGGATGTGCCAATGTTGACCGACTTGCAAAGACTTACTTACATATTCGTTTGTAAAAAATATTAATCATAGATTTATTTTGTCTTACTCTCCGAAACAACCTTTTTCTTGAAAATGACAAGAACCGATAAAAAAAGAAAGAAAAGAAAAGATGACTGCTCTTTTATCAAAACAATCTTAATAGCTGTGTCGGGCCCTTAAAATGAATAAAATAGTAGTAAATAAATCTTGCGTCAAGTCTAAAAATAGAATGGTAATTCCAGGCTCAGAGGCGCCAGTTTTTGAAACGAAAATCAAATCCATGTTTACAATATAATCAAGTTCAAACAAATGGGAAAGAAAAATAAAATTTTAATTAAGAAAATGCCATGGAACATTGAAAATAATGCTATGATTACGATGAGACATTAAGTAATAAATCCAATTTCTTCATTAAATAATCCATAAAAGGTTGATATGCCATGAAACATAAACTAAACCAAACACCCACTTGGTCAGAAGACAAATGACCAAATTTCATCATTATCTCTATGAATAAGGCTAAACGGATTCTACAACTGCATTCCAAACTTCGCAACAGAAGAAACATGCAAAAGATATCCTCAATAAACAACAACAAGAACAACAAGAACAACGGGACAACAACTAATGATCAAACAAAACAAAACAAAATAAAACCCATCACTGTAAAAGTATTAGGATTCCATATTTATTCCTCTACAGAGTACAAAGTTTGGTTTCTTTGTTTAATGGCATATCAACTATTGTAGGTTATTTATGTGCCGAAAAGATTATTGGAGAAGAACAGTAGTAGCACAGTTCAACTCACAACTGTGGGGATAAGAGGGTTCATGTTTTTCTCAATGAATAGTACTTGAGAGAGTTAAAAGTTTTGGTAACGTGAGGCACAAATTGCCAGCTCCGAATGCATTTAACGTGGTCATGAAGGTAACGATCAGCATTGGACAGTGTCCTGATATTCCCCGAGTGTTATTCACCGGATTTCCCTCAGAAGATTTGAACACAGCCTCGGAATCCACTATTTTAGACTTGTCTGATCATCGAGGTTCTTACTAGCCGAGTGAAATTTCTTCAATCCTCTATTTATTGTATTATGATAAACTACGTCTTCACTTTCCACACAACAATGCTCTTGGTTGTTTCTGCAGCGTTTAGGCCCAGTTCAAACTCATAAGTTCCTGAATAAGACTACATTGCAAGTTCATCTCAGTAGCTTTCAAATCACACACAGATTGAAGCAATGCATGACTTGTAAGCGCACGAACTACCATGATATAACCAATCCCAGTAGGTATCTCGCACGGCTTGAACTGTCTCGGTCACATGATATACTATACGCACTGCAAACTAACCTGTACCGAAATATTGCAAAACTATTGACTCACCTGTCTTTTCTTCTCCATTGTGGTGTCCCACTTCTGAACGTATATTCATTTTGCAGAAGCTTCTTGACTCTTATCCATGAGCAAGTTGCCTCTTACGCCTAATCGTAATTGGAGAATCGTTGTGATCTGACTGCCTATTTTGTGGGCCCAAACAGACGAACCACTGAAGGTACAACAGAGCAATGCAAAGCCTCGCATCAGCTTAAAAACTAGACAAAAATATCACATCCCATCTTTGCTTCCTCCACCTTGCTGCTCTGACTTGGCACACTCAGACCTTTCTCTAAAGCGGGCGCTTAGAGGACAGCGGTTCCCCAATGAGGATGAGGTGAAAGAGAAATCTCGGATATGGCAAAGACAAAAGTCAAGGGGCTTCTACGAGGCAGATATACATACTTTTATTCAAAGGTGTAATACCTCGATCGAGAAGTAGGGAAACTGCTAAGAGCTTGTGTTGCAGTTCTGTGGCTTTTGTGTTCATTTGATAAGTGTTAGGTGCTTCTACCTGTAGATCTGTATTACTTTCGATCAACCCTTATACACAAAAAGACGTGAAACAAATCTATAGATACAAGTTTTTTATTTTGGCTGGGTTTATGGCACATCAAACCTTTTACATTATTGAACACCAAATCCTGGTCATACACACACACACACACACACACACACACACACACACACACACATGTATATATATATATATTAAGTATATACGATTTTTGTAAACGCGTATTTTGTAGATAACATTTTTAAACGAGCAAGAGCTCACTTGTTTGCTAAATGTTAAATGGTTGAAAGTATTGCAATCTAATACTAACTATTTAATGAAATACCATTTATTTGTTTGCACACAGTTAAATGGATATACATATATTACTTGTGATTGAGTAGTCTGTAGGTAATTTCATTTTTAAAAGAGAGCTAATTTGTTTGCACACAATTAAGTATTATTATTTTTTGCACTCACTTAAATGGTTTCAAGTATTGCTATCAATCACTAATAATTCTATTTAATATCAATCATTTGTTTTCCCACAGTGAAGTGGTCACAAGTGTTGCAATTTAACACAAATAATTCTATTTTACACAAATAATTCTATTTTACACTAATGATTCTATAAAACACTATTCATTCATTTGCTCACAGTCAATTTGCTATACACTATCAATGATTCAATTTTTGCGCGGTTTCAAGTATCCATGCTAATAGTTTTATTTGTACATAGTTAAATGGTTTCAAGTATTGCTATGTAGTACTCACAATTCAATTTAACATCAGTCACTTGTTTACACACAGTTAAATGGTTATACAGTTCTATTTGGTGAATAGATGAGACCCTAACATCTACCCTCATTCAAAGTCATAGTGAACCTGGGAGTAATGGCAATGAAGGAGTACTTCACATTCTCCAAAGCTCCAGGATTGGAGCTTCACCATCAGATTCAGTTTAGTGTCTTATCCAGGACTCATTGGTGTTAGTTTTTACACCTCAGCAGAGAAGCAGTTGGTATATTTAACAAACCCAGCCGAATGGGCTGACAGACACTAGCGTATAATAATAAAAGTAGTTGGAGTATAATGTCAGTTCTAGTCGTAGTCGTAAAATAGTAATCGAATTATCCATCAGGTAACATTCATTAAGGTGACTATTAGATATTGAGATATAAAAGTAACAAAATTGCTGATACATGGCTTTCAACTGATAATTGTTTATACTCTTTCTTCATGTAGAAGAGTAATAAACTTATATAATATAATTATCTCTTTGCTTTTACTCTTACTTGATACTATACCAAGTTAATATTTTTATTTCTTCCAAAATGCTCCGGCCCAGTCAGCTGAGGCTGTAGAATATACCAACTGCATCTCTGTAGAGGGGTAAGACTCCTTCAACGAGTGTTCTAGAGGGCCCAGTTGGCTGGAGCTACAGAATATACCAACTACATCTCTGTAGAGGGGTAAGACTCCCCCAACGAGTGTTCTAGAGGGCCCAGTTGGCTGGAGCTACAGAATATACCAACTGCATCTCTGTAGAGGGGTAAGACTCCTCCAACGAGTGTTCTGGATGGCCCAGTAGGCTGGGGCTACATAATATAACGACTGAATCTCTGCAAAGGGGTAAGAATCCCCCAACGAGTGTCCTGATATGACACTAAACAATCGGATGGTGAAGTTCCAGTAATGCTGGAGCTTTGGGGAATGTGGAGTATCCCTTTATTGCTATCACTCCCAGGTCCACTCTGATCCGGAGTGGTAGCACCTGATAGAGTCTTATCTATGGGTCAAATAGAACTAAGCTATGTGCTAATGCTAAACTGGATTGTTTGAAATAGAACTGTTTAGACATTTAAATTGCGTACTTATGCTAAACTGAATCGTTTGAAATAGAAATGCTTTCACATTCAAATTGTGTACTTATGCTAATATGAATTGCTTGAAATAGAACTGTTATATGCATAAAATGGATTTGGCATTAAATAACCTACAATGGTTGATATTCCATAAAACCAAACCAAACCAAAACAAAACAAAATTTTCATCAAAATGACTTTATTCGGCATTAAATGACCCCAAAAGGGTTGATATGCCGTAAAACAAAACCACCAACGAGCCAACCAACCAAAATGCTTAACTGGTAACAGAAAATCTAGCAACTATATTGGCTAAAAGGCACACACTACATCCAATATTAAATACATCTTTTTTGTACTAAATTTAAACTTCAACCCAATACGTGAATAGTAATAGGAAAAAAAAAAAAAAATGTAAAAAATAAACAAAAAGAAAACCTATTTTATCTGTGACCATTGTCATGCAGGCTATGAACTGTTTCGACTCTTTTATTTCGTGCAATAGAGGATTTTGTAGCCCAAGAAGGAAATCTCCAGCGCCAAGCGTTCATTGATTTATGAAAAACAAAACAAAACAAAACAAAGCAAAACAAAAAAAAAAGTTAATTTATGCAAATGAACGGGAATAAGTTACGCGTTTAACTTGGAAAAACATTGAATTTATTAATTTATCAGAAAGCAAATCTAATTGGTCACTAACTGCTGACCAACAGATGAAAAATTACGTCTTATCACTTCGATGGGTCTCAGCTAATTGATCAACTTGTTAAATTATTTTTCCAGTGTTGTCTGATCACAAAGGGCGAACACTGTTCCTGTATCGTTTACTTGACAAGTCTCTAGCTCGAAGAAACAACTTAAAAACAATTATTTTCAAAATGGTTTTGAGATGATTCTATTCATTGGAAACAGTAAACAGTCAGAACGATACAAAAACTGACAACATTGACTTTTGATCAAGGTCAATGAAAAATGAGTTTTATTAACCTGAATCACTTTGGTAAAATCATTAGGTCATTTTAACCCTTTCATAGTAAAGAACGTGTATATATGTTATATTAAAAGTGTCTTCTTGGGTTGCCATCTGGGTCTTCTTCGGACCCCGCTCCATCCTTTCTCTTTCCGAGAGCTGCATGTTGTTTTGCTTTTTTAACACTGAGAATAACAAATAAATTCGCTGCTTCTATGCACACACCTATCTTTATTTATTTAATCCAGATTTTACAGGCCAGGTCAGAAGTTGCAGAATAATTGATGAAAATGACATCTTATTACTTCAACTGACTGATTAACTTGTTCAATTATTTTTCCAGTGTTGTCTGATTACATGACGTCTTAACCAATCATCGACATGGATCCAAACTGATCCCGAGTTCCCAATTTGTCACTCAAACAGTTGACTCACGGTGTTTTCCCACTGTTTAACAGTTACAACTTTGAACGCTGCACTACCTGTTAGTAACAGATTTCAGTAATCTATAATGCCAATTCGTAGTAAAATGGCACGTAGCCAATTCATTGTTAGATGACACTCAAGACATTCATAGTAAGATGGCAAACAGCAAATTAACAGTAAGATGGCACACAGCCCATTCATAGTAAAATGGCACATAGCATATATCTTGTAAGTTGTTAAACTTGCACTAATCTGGAATAAATTTTCTTGGGTTATTCTTATTTTGAAGTCATTTTAACAACTATCGTTTCCAATTCTTTAGGGGGAAAAACTTTTATATCTGTTGAAAATTTTTCATATTAGATTGGAATACTTGAAACCATATAACTGTAGGCAAATTATTTATCATTAATGACTCGAAGCTATGATTGTTTCTAAGGAAACCGACAGTTTGAAAATCATTTTAAAGATATTTGATATATATAAATTTACATTACACAGATTTGTATTGAAACACTTGTAGTTTTAACTGCAGATTACGATTGCTCATTGTTTGAACCTCATTGCAGCTTGTAATGCTATTTACCAGCCTCTCCGCTCGGGCAGGATATGACACAAGGTCAATTTTTAAGCGGAGATTAACAGGTTTGACTTCAGAGTTTTCCTTCTTCTAGATTAGTTGCCTCATCAAGGCTGAAGAACACAGTCTGTCCTACTATTTACCCATAGTTGGAGGGAGAATAATTGGATTCATACCTTTCGCAAGGGTATTATTGCTACGTGAAATGCAATCAGTCTCATTCAGGATTTGAACTCGTGTCGCCGCGTCCATTTCCTACGACGATAACCATTACACCATTGGAGCTTGTAATTACCCGTTGTATGAACATTTTAATACTTTCAGGAAAGTGTCTATTTTTTTTAAGAAACACTCTGTATATTACAGATACTCCGAAAATTGAGCCACGTTTATAATAAATAAACATCAGTAATTTGTTTTCACACAGTTAAATGATCAAACAGATCAATTTCTAAGAATTCAATTTAGCACTAGTCATTTGTTTTCACACAGTTTAAAAAGCAAACAGTTCAATTTGACTAATAGATATGACCTTATAAGGTGCGGCCACTCCGCCCCAGAATGAATCTTGGAGCAATGGCAATGAATTGGTACTCAACATTCTCCAAAGCTCCTGGGCTAGAGCCTCACCATTCGATTGTTTAGTGCCATATCTAGGACACTCATTGGGGATGGGGATCTTACCCTTCCGTAGAGACGTAGTCAGCGTATTTTACAGCCCTAGCCGACTGATCTATTTGATCCATAGGTGGGACAGGAAGAACTAGTCTAGGTTAGAGTGGGCATAGGAGTAATGGTAATGAAGGGTTAATTCCACACTCGCCAGAGTGCTGGAACTTGAGCCTCACAACCGGATGCGATTTAGTGTCCTACTCTAGATACCCTTTCTGGGTGTGTATGTGGGGGTAGGATCTTATATTTCTAAATTGGATGCCGTCAATGTATTCAAGACCCCAATGGCGGGGTTGTCAAATAGAAGAACATTAATGTTATTTTCTATACAATTCGAGAAGATTCTACTAGGAAAATTGAAATCTTCTCAATTCATTATTAACATATTTTAAGTTCTTGTAATTCATATCAGTAGACTGACTTGGTCACGCGTGTTACTTAATAGCTTTTTGGGGTTGATTTTCTCAAGTTATTTTTCTCTTTGGCGAGGAACTACATCTTCCATGAAAAGAGTTCTAGTTTAATCTAAATAACTGTTAGTTAATTTCAAAACTGCAAAGACACACACACACACACACACACACACACACACACACAAATATATTTGAATATATGTATATGTGCAGAAGTACGAGGAGCATACGGTAAGTTTCCAGACTTTTTTCGTATGGGAATTTAAAATTGTCGTAGACTCTTGAAAATTCAATATATTATTCTTATATAACTTATGAGATGACAGACCAATTTTTGTGATTTCACGTTCAAATGAACAGCTACAACAGGAATTGGAATACACCCTAGGCTTTAAGCCTGATTGTCACAGCTGGTGAATTTTAAAAATGCAATCTGGACGTGAGGACACTTTAGAAGACCGATATGCAATGAAATTGTGTTTTAAACTTGGAAAAAATCCCACAGAAACGTATGGAAGGCTTCAGACTGCTTTTAGACCATCTTGCATGAATCGAGCATCTGTTTTTGAGTGGCATAAGAGATTCAAGGAAGCCAGGGAGTCTGTGAGGGATGATGAGAGCTGTGGGAGGAGTAAGGAAGTCAATACACCAGAGTTGATTGGCCAAAGGGTTAAGGTTAGGGTTACTATGTTAAGGTTTTAAGGGAGTTCAGGAAGAGATACCGTTGGAAGAGGCCAGCACTCTTCAAATCGGGTCAGTGGCATTTCCACCAGGACAATGCACCAGTCCACAACTCCATCTTTGTCACGGACTATTTGACCAAGATGGACATCAAGACAATTCCTCAGCCTCCCTATGGTCCAGACCTTGCGTCCTGTGACTTTTGGTTATTCCCTAATCTCAGACGCTGTCGTTAGGAAACAATTGAGGAGATGAAAGAGGCTGTGACGAAGGTCATTGGCACGCTCACACAAGAGGACTTCCATGGGGCCTTCCAGAAGTTGTTGGAACGGTACAACAAGTGCATTGCAGCCGGAGGAGCTTACTTCGAAGGGGACTTGAGTTTCATATGTGTACTATCAATAAAAGTGCCCATACGATAAAAGTCTGGAAACTTATCGTATGCACCTCGTAAGTTCGCCAACCGTAGTTGAGGGTGACTTGATGGATCCCTTTTCAATAGCAATTTGACCGATGTGTAGGGGACGGTACTTCTTCTTTCCCAGGATGGCTCTTCTTAGCCTTGATCCGTAACTTATAATGCTGAGTGTTGAGCAAGAAGGCATCAAGTACGACTTTTTGAGTCTTTGGTATGACTCGAACTGGGATTGAACCTTGTTCTTTTGGGCCATTAGCAATCACTTTAACAATTATGCGCATCAGCCGGTATATATATATATATATATATATATATATATATATATATATATATATATATTTGAATTATCATGAGTAGAAAATCCGGCAAACACCTACATGCGACATACGGAACACTGAACAGCTGTTTCGACCTTATTGGGTCTCATCAGCAGTGCATACCGTGATCTTCACCACTGGAGATCGAATCAACAACCACAGAATGCAGAAGCCGAAAGTCTAAATATAAAATAATATATATATATATATATATATATATATATATATATATATATATATATATATTTCCTATCAACCCTGTCTTGCTCTGTTGACAGGGCTCACAATTCAGTAGGAATTGAGTAGGAAACTAAATTACATTTAGTAGTGAGGCTCTATTTTTAAAGAGTCACCATTTCGTGGCAATCACATTTAGGTCCACTCTGACGTAGATTAATAGTACTTGTTAGGGTGTCATCTATGCGTCAAATAGATCTGCCTGGGATAATGAAGTGTTTACCGGTTTAAAATGATTCTGAAGATGCATTTTGCACCGGGACAAAATTGTAGACCATAATTGTTAAATTAAGTTCAGCAGAAAATAACCGCCAAAAAGGTTGACATGCTGTAAAACCGAAGAACCAACTAACCAACCATACAACTAGTCAACCAACCCACAGGTTATCAACCAACCAACCAACCAACCAACCAATCAGCCCGCAACCAGCCAATCAACTAACCAGCTAACCATCCAACCAACCAACCAAACAACTTTTTTAATTCTAAAAGAGAAGTGCTTATTCAAAATAAACGCTGTTTGACTTTCGGGGTGTCTCTCATATACACGGTATTTACAAAATAAATAAAAAAGTTGGCGACCGTAGTCAAGGGCGACAAGAAGACTCCTTTTTCAATAGCTACTACACCGAGGTGTAGGGGAGGGCGCTACTCATTTCCCTGGATTGCTCCACTTTACCCTTGATACGTACCTTATATTGCGAGTGTTAAGCAAGGAAGCATCAAGTAGAATTTTTAAAGTCTTCGGTATGACGTGACATGGGATTGAACCCATGTCTCCCAGACCATTGGCGAACATTCTACCCACTAGGCAAATGAGCCGGTTCAAATAAATAAATGAATAAATGCAGTAAAAAAGACAATTTCTCAAATTTATTTGAAAAATCTGACACAGGTTAGTAATATCAGTAAGGGTACCCTATACCAGTCAAATAAAACTGTTTAGAGATTATTATTATTATAATTATTATTATTATGAGAAAGTGATAAAAATGGTTATTAACAAGAAGTAGTATTCTACGAGTCTTAAAGATTCAAAAGAAATTCAAAAAAGGTTACAATTTCGTTCTTTTCGAGTTGACTTAAGATTATAACTTATACAAAAAAATAAAATCAATGAATGTAAATATAAAGGCAACAGATAGCAATAAAAATGTTTAGCCGAAAATGTCTAATGTCAATAAATTATTAACATTGTTAACCATAAAAACTAGAGAAAAGAAAAGTAGCAGTACAAATAAGTAAGTGTTGTGATGCTGACAAAAGAAAGACAAGGGGAACACAAAAAAAGGTTGATAGAAAGACATATATATTCAAGTAACCGAAACAAGATACAAGTGAACCTGGTTAAACAGTAGTTAGTTGATAGGAAGCTGAGAGTCCAGTGGGGTAGTGACTATCCGTCCACAACACAAATGGTATCACACGTGATTGTGTCACGCTGATTGATGAACTCTGACGCTCTCGTTGACGTTTATCTATGGAGGTGTGCGAGTCCATTATGTAGGGAGTACAACAGTAAGTAAGATTAAAACCCAAACAGAGATTAAGATTATAGGGATTATATCCCTTGCCCATTGTTGATTTCTACTATTTAGTGCAAAGTGATCTGAATCTACCAAAATAGTCGTGCTAATGATCACTGGTCAAGGTAATATATAAGAAGAATACGGTAAAATTAAATCCTCTCTTTCTGCCATCATAACTCAAAGAGAGATGTGCGTTGACGGGATTTGTCTGGCATACATCCCACCGTGTCAGAGTGTGGCACAAGGCCGTTTTATGGTGGGGGCCGCGTGCGAATCAAGACAGGTAAAAAAAATTCTTGACCCGGTCGATATTCTCCTCCTGAAGTGAAAGTGTCGTAGCATGCAAACAACCGTCTGACACGATTGCCATGCGGCGGTCTAGTAGAGTGTGTGAGCAAGACTAAAAGTTATGCCCTGACGACTTGCTAGGTTTCTGGCCACACTGGACACAAGGAGGCAGAATTTATATTTAAAAAAAACACACACACACGCGCGGACAGACTTTTAGCAAAAGATTTCCCCCCCTTTTTTTTTTACATATTGTAATTGCCTCTAGAATTCCATAAGTGTCATAAAGAACTTTACTAAAGGACTTTCTACCTTTTATTGCATTCACACATATTTGTTCTTGCCCAGTCGCCTGGGGCTGTAGAATATACCGACTGCTTTTCTGCAGGGGGGTAAGACCTCCCCCAACGAGTGTCCTGCATATGACACTAAACAATCTGATAGTGAGGTTCCACTGATGCAAGGGCTTTGGGGAATGCAGAGCACCCCTTCATAGCCATTGCTCCTAGGTCCACTCAGGCTCGGAATGGTAGAACCTGATAGGGCCCTATCTATGGGTTAAATAGAACTAACCAGCACATTTATGCTAAACTGAATTGTTTGAATTAGAACTATTTGACTGAACTGAATAGCTTGAAATAGAAATGTTTTTGACAATTAAATTGTGCATTTAGATTTAAACTGCGTACTTATCCTGAACTGAATTGTTTGAAATGGAGCTGTTTTTGACATTGAAACTGTACTTACGCTAAACTGAATTGTTTAATATAGAACTGTTTTGACATTTAATTGTGAGTAAACAAAATGTATACTTATACTAAACTGAATTGGCTGAATTGGATCTGTTTGACTAAACCGAATAGCTTAAAATAGAAATGTTTTTTACAATTAAACTGTGTACACATGCTAAAGTGAATTGTTTGAAATAGAACTGATTATTTCTATAAAAATGGACATCGGCATTAAATGACGTACAAAGGTTGATATGCCATAAAACCCAACCAACCAACCTATTTGTTATCTCTCTTTAGTTGTCCACATTTCTATAAATAAATTCTATTGAGTTTTTCATAATCTATTATTCACGACTGTCAGTGCAACCGCTCTGCAACAAAACTGGTGATCTAGCTAAAGAACAAGCTATACTTTTTGAAAAATATTTATTGAACACTAAAACAGAGATATGACGAATGTAAATTTTCTAAAAACAAGACGGAATTCAGACTACTACCTACTTCATATCTCCTTGTTACAATTCCTTACTTAACTAACTCTCTTTTTGTCCTGAAGTTCCAGTCAACCCATAGAATTTCATAAGCGTCACAACTAACTCGCAACCCAGTGACTGTCCTTAGCTTTTTTTTTTCACTCGTTACGGTCAAATGCATTTCCTTCCTTATTTTCAACTAAAAAGAAAATATTTCTAAAAAACAAAAACCCACAACAAAAAAAAAAAAAACAAAAAACAAAAACGAAACAAAACAAAAGCAAAAACAAAACAAAACACGAACAAAAAAAAATTTCTTATGGAAGAATCAATGGAAGCAGCTTTAATAATACATCTCCCATCTTTTAATCCAGTGGACATACAAACATGGTTCTCACAATTAAATACTATATTTCCACCGGAAAAGTAATGTCACAGAAAATGAACTTCGTTAACATGGTGGAGAAGTTGCCAACAGAAACAGCTAGAAAAATTCTCGACTTGTTAAATAATGTCTCAAATACCAACCCATACAACCTACAGAGAAATACCATTTTGCTGACGACTGGTGAATCTGAAGAGGGAAATCTAACAAACCTCTTCAGTGAAGAGTGCATAGAAAACAGTGCTCAGTCACACGAAAAGTCTCCTGGAGTCGCATACTTAACCCGAAAATATCTACTGTCGTCTATAGATTGATAAACAGCCAACCATGGTGACTCAAATATTGACACTTTGGCTGGAAAATTCAGACTTGGACAAAACTGGTGAGGACTGCTGATAACATTGGCGAAAGCAATCATATAAAATGCCGATGCCATGTAAAAAGCTCTTAGCCTACAGCAAGACCAAATTTTGTAACTTGCCATTGACAAACTCACCAAAGAAGTGGAAACCATTTCCATACAGCAAAACTCGAGACACAGCAGACGCCATTCCAGTCGGAACAGAAACAGGAGTAGTCGAAATAAACTGAGGACCCTATTCCGTGACTATGGACTATCACCAAAGCTTATATATTTACCCCCACGCTGTACGAGTAAGATTTGACACAAGGTCAACTTTTTTAAGCAGAGTTTAACAGGTTTGAATTTGGAGTTTTCCTTCTCCAAAACGGTTTGCTATACCAAGGTTATAGTGCCTAGTTTTCCCAACTATTTAGCTGTAACTGAAGGGAAATAGTTGGATTCATGCCTTTTCCAATTGTATTAGCGGTATGTAAGATGCAAACAGCCTCGTTCTGGATTTGAACTCGTATCGCCATGTCCATTCCCAACGATGATAACCATTATACCACGGGTACCCAAGTTAAAAAGAGCATCAAGCCTCATACATTTGTCTCCGAGAATCAGGGAAACGCTTATCCCGGCCAGTAATGATGACAAGTGCAACCAGCTGTTTATGAGAAAGTCGTCCATTTTATACACGGGACTCATGCCCCAAATATGAATTTGTCAAGTACTGAAATTAGCGTCATTCCTCCAAGACTAGTACAACAGGCACAATTATTCTACAAACTTCAAGCGGCAAATGGAGCAAAAATTGTTATACACGGTGGAAAATTGCTCATTGTAAATTTCGTAATTCAACGAAGTTTTTCCTGGATATTGATTCAGGCAAATATGAAGACTTTCATATTCGGAGAAGACTTCCTCACGCATTTTAACTTGATAGTGAACATTACAACAAAACACTAACTGATGACATAATCAACATAAAAACCAAAGGAATTATATCGAAATACATTTAAACGGGAATTAGTTCAGCATTGTCGAACGATAACTTCTTTCGTTCAATTTTACAAAAATTTCGAAAAATTACTGAGACGAAACTTGATGATTCTTATTATTCAGTGTTTTCAGTATTTTGTCTTCAGCTTTATATTCATAACGTTTCTGCCGATGTGTCCTCTGGTTTTCTTCAGATGATTTTTGTCGAACTCGGGAGCCTACATGGAACTTCAAGCCACGTTCTTTATTTAATCGCTTGCTCTGATTCCGGTAACCATAACCGGATACAAGTGTTAAGTATTCCTGTATTGTTACTCGTCTGTGTCGAGGTTGAACTTGCAACCTTCAGATGATTGTCACTTAGGGAACCAACGCTAATGTGTCCTGCTGGACAGTTTCAGAGTGAATTTTTTGGGACTTATAAACTTAATGTTCTCACATCACTATGAATTACTACTATCATGTATGATTTTTCCTAAGAAATTTCTACACTTTTCAAGCACGCAGATAGAATATTACACTCTGTTAAACATCTCATTAATATAACAGAACAAACCATCTATTCGACACTGCGGAGACACAGTCCTGCTGAAAATAAAATTGCAAAAGATGAGTTCCAACTTATACTGCAGTTAGGGATTGTCTCTCCTACCCAGCGCCAGAGGTTATCACCGTTGCTCATGGTTCCCAAAGCGAATTCTTCAACTCGGCACCCATGTGGTCATTTTTGACGTCTTAATGCTTCAATAACCTCAGATCGTTACCCAATTGCACATATACATGTTTTTTCACCAGGATAGTAAGGTAAGCTAGTTTTCACTTATCTCGACTTAAGGTATATTACCAAATCCCTTGTTAAGAAAATGATATACTTAAAACTGCTATTACCACACCTTTCGGACTCTTTGAATTTCCATGAGCAACATTTGGACTAAGAAACGCAGCTCAGTTGTTTCATCGACTTATTGATGAGATACCGAGGAGCTTACCTTTCACGTTTGCTTACATTGATGAAAAGCATGACATAGCCCACAAAATACCTTCAATTTATTTCTGGATGCCTACATCATTTTATTTGAAATATCAATGCTGATAGGTGTATAATCGGTACCAATAAAGTGTCATTCCTCGGACATGAAACTTACGAGACAAGGATGTCAACCTTCTTTATCTCTCAAGCTAAATTCTGCCCGAACAATATGCTGCACATTTTCAAGAGAACTCTGAGCTCTCTATATATCCGTCTCTCATTTCCAATATATTTTTGAAAGTCATGAATTTATTATACTCACAGACCAAAGTCAATTACTAATGCCTTTTACAACAAGTCCGATAAATATTCACCATGCGAAACAAGTTATTTTGATTACATCTCGCAGTTCACTTCGAACATTCAGTTCATAAAAAGTGGAGGAAACATGGTGGCAGACACTTTCTCGTTCTTTCATATCAGCAGTAAGTACGGAAACTTTAAATTACGAGAATATTAACGAAGAACTGCAAAGATTCCAGAATTTTGCAAGTCAAACAATTCTACCAAGCCTACCAATTTCTTTCATTGATCCAACTTTCGAGATACGAGAAAAGATTATCCCAGACTGTATATACACTTCATCGTTTTGCTAGAATTTTTTGCCTCACCTCAACGGATTATCACATTCTGGAAGACGTGCTGATTAGTTATTGCTTTGTTTGGTCAAACATGTCAGTTGAAATAAAAACTATGAGCTAACATTGCCTTCAGTGTCACCCCACCCCCAAAAATTACCAAACACACCAAAGCACTCCTGGCGAATTTTCAAAGACCTGATGATAGATTTACACACATTCACATTGATACTGGAGACCACTCTCCAATGCGCACGGTCTCATTTTTATAATATTTACCAACCCCTCCGCTCGGGCAGAATATGACACAAGGTCAATTTTTAAGCGGAGTTTAACAGGTTTGAATTCAGAGTTTTCCTTCTCCTAGACTAGTTGCCTCACCAAGGCTGAAGAACCTAGTCTGTCCTACTATTTACCCATAGCTAGAGGGAGAATAATTGGATTCATACCTTTCCCAAGGGTATTAGTGCTATGTGAAATGCAATCAGTCTCGTCCAGGATTTGAACTCGTGTTGCCGTGTCCATTTCCTACGACGATTACCATTACACCACGGGCACCACGGTTTCATTTTTATATGCTTTCCATTGTTGACGGATTTAGCCAATTGACTGCGGTATTTCCCATCAGAGATATTTCTGCTGAAACAGTAGCAAAATCTATATTGGAAAACTGGATAAATACATACAGTGTACCTTCTAGAATCGCAACCAACAGAGGTTCCTAATGCCAGTGGATATTCTTCCAAGAATTTATCAATCACATCTCCATCAATAATTAAGTTTTTCAATTGTGTTTATTTAATTCATAATTCACAACTGTCAGTGCGATCGCCCCACAGAACGATAAAAAGGCACAGCTTGCTAAAGACTAAGTTAAAATTTAAGGTTTAAAAGCGTAAGTATGAACCTTTTTTGTGACCTGCTGGAGTGTCTTCTTCTTTAGAAGAATACAAGGTCACATGTATGAATGGAGTAATCTCATCTATAAATGTGGAACCCATCCCACAAAAAAAAAAAAACAGCTATTAGAAGATTATCATGGCTCTTTGAGAATTCTGTGGTATCAGTACGGCTAGATGATGAGATTGTATTACTAGATAATGAGACAGGAATACTAGATGAGGAGATAGAAATACTAGATGAGGAGATAGGAATACTAAGAGCAAGGATTACTAGATAATGAGATAGGAATGCTAGATGAGATAGGAATACTAGATGAGATAAGAATACTAGATGATGAGATAAGAATACTCGATGAGAACGGAATACTAAGAGCAAGGATTACTAGATAATGAGATAGGAATACTAGATGAGATAGAAATACTAGATGAGATAGGAATACTAGATGATGAGATAGGAATACTAGATGAGGAGATAGGAATACTAAGAGCAAGGATTACTAGATAATGAGATAGGAATGCTAGATGAGATAGGAATACTAGATGAGATAGGAATACTAGATAATGAGATAAGAATACTAGATGAGAACGGAATACTAAGAGCAAGGATTACTAGAAAATGAGATAGGAATACTAGATGAGATAGGAATACTAGATGATGAGATAGGAATACGAGATGAGATCAGAATACTAGATCATGAGATAGGAATACTGGATGTTGAGATAGGAATACTAGATGAGAACGGAATTCTAGATGAGGAGATAGGAATACTTGAAATCCTGACTTGGTGAAAATTATTTATATTCAGTAGAGTTACTTGAAGGTATAATTGTTCACTAAGGATAATAATTAGGTACTTGAAAGCATATAAACTAAGGATTATAATTAGGTACTTGAAAGTATATAAATGTTGAAAAAACAAAAACAAAAACAACTGAATTCAAGAATAAGTAACCTCAGAAAGGTTGACAGCCGTAAAACGAACTGACTATATCAACCAACAAAATCCAGTGTTCCAAGTTGTTCTAAAATCTACTATGGCTTCATATCCTGAAAGAAGTTTCGGGAGGATTATCCATATCTGTTGAAAGTCCTCTGATAACACCCATAATCCATATCGGTAGGATAAGTTCCATTATTATCGTAAAGCGGTGAAGCTCTTTCTAGAAAAGCATACGGTGTTTGCGTAAATAGCCGTGAGTAAAATGAATAATTGTCAATGAGTTTATCTTTGATAAGTGTAAAATCTGAACAGAATAATGGTGTCTATTTACTTGCGCCCTGTGGCTGTATTTGCACATTGCATATGCAACCATCTGCAAGCAATGTATTATATCGCTTCCGATGTTAACATTAGCGACTTTGCAACTTCAGATTTAATTAATAAATTCGTCAAAACGTAACCCAAATGCTATGGATGGTTAATTACAATGCGTACTGATGTCACTGGAGAAAAGCCACAACGTCAAGAGAGAGAGAGAGAGAGAGAGAGAGAGAGAGAGAGAGAGAGAGAGAGAGAGAGAGAGAGAGAGACACACACACACACACACACACACACACACACAGACAGACAGGGACAGAAACGGAGAGGAGGATGTTGGGTGGGTTAATTACGATGCATACTGATGTTACAGAAGAAATATCACAGAGAGAGAGAGAGAGAGAGTGAGAGAGAGAGAGAGAGAGAGATTGGATGAGTTAATTGTGATGTATATTGATATCACTGTAGAAACGCCAAAATTTTGGGAGCGAGCGAGCGAGCGAGAGAGAGAGAGAGAGAGAGAGAGAGAGAAAATGTCGAAGATGTTGGGTAGGTTAATAGCGATGATTACTGATGTCAGTGTAAAAACTCCACAAGGTCACGACAGACAGACAAACAGACAGACAGAGGGAGAAAGGGAAGGAGGAAAGATGTTGGGTATTTTTATTTTTTGCATGTATGTACACCCATATGGTTTGTATTCATGTACTTAAAATTTGTATGCATGAATGTATGCACGTATGTGTGTATGTGTGTGTGTGTATGCTGAGGAGATGAGACGCAAAAAAGATCCCAGCTGCGTTACTGGAGACGTGTGAGAACTGATTTTTTTTATGACGGGAAGAACAATAACCCGGAGCAAATCTAGAACGATAACGCAAAAAAAAAACAAAAAAAAAAAAAAACAAAAAAAACAAAACAAACAAAAAAACACAAAAAACAAAAAACAAAAAAAAATGCAAATAAAAAACAAAACAAACAAAAACCACAAAAAACAAACAAAAATAAAACAAAAAAAAATAAAACAAAAATACTTGAAAAAACAAAAACATAATAAAACAAAAAAAAACTATAATAAAAAATACGAAGGATGGAAGCTTAAGGTGATTTTTGTAAAGAGTTTATATTAAGTGAAATGTCATAGCTTACGAAATATTTTTGATATGGCATTCGGGCTTGTTAGTACAGGGTCCGGCACAATGATTTCTCGAGCTTGGAACGGCAATAAATAAAAGGCAACATAAATCCTATTTTGAATTTAATTTTACACTAAGAAAGAACAATATTTGCCATTTTTTTTATTACTGTCATATCATACAAGCGGGAAATACTCGTGGCGTTGTGGCTAACGTGCTGGACTGTGACATTGTAGTAAGCGAGTTCAAACTCCAGTTGCGGTATTATGTTAATTTTCAGTCATATACCCTTTGGAAAGGTATGTACTCCCGTATGCCCGCTACCTATGGGTTAAATAGCACCACTACTGTCCTTCAACAAGACTGGTTTTGGTTTTAGATAACCCGCGAAAACTGATATGCCATTTAACCAAGACGGAAACCTATATCGTCTATTTACTTGCCCTTACGAGCTATATACTCTTGAAGCTTCACCCGTGAAAACTGATATGCCATTAAGCCAAGACCGAAACCTATATCGTCTATTTGCTTGCCCTTACGAGCTATATACTCTTGAAGCTTCACCCGCGAAAACTGATATGCCATTTAGCCAAGACTGAAACCTATATCGTCAATTTGCTTGCCCTTACGAGCTATATACTCTTGAAACCTCATCCTAAAGTTCTACAGCCCTTCTTGCCACTGGTATTGATGCGATTTCATGCCTGATACAATCTTTTAGTCCGTCAGTTGTCAGTGACTCACAGGGTATCTCAAGAGGAAGTAATCTTACAGGGTAGATCCGGTGAGAGAACCAGAACCAGGATGTTACCATATAGTGTAGGAGATCCCATGAAAAAAATATTTCAGAACTTCCATTGATACCCTTGGCAACTAAAATGGTATAGCTGATGCTCATCAAAGTTCTGCGTAACGGTTATCGTCATAGAAAATGAAATCGTCGATCCAAGTTTAAATTCTAGACGATGCTGTTTGCATTTTGCTTCATTTTAATGGGGAAGGCTGTTCTCCCCATGGGTAAAGAGTAAAGCAGACTGGGCTCTTTAGCCTTCTTACGGCAATTGGTCAAAAAGAAGGAAAAAAAATCTGATTTCAAACCAGCTGTACTTCTCTTAAAAACTGACCTTGTATCATATTCTGCTCGTAGCGAAGAGGTTTGGTAAATACATACCTCTCACTCACTCAGTGTTTTGAGCATCTTTACAGCGGTAGTTTTAAATCCTGGATATCATCTACTGTTTCGTTCTTTGCAGGCCTTTTTAGATACAGGGTGTCTCAAAATAGATGCAACCCGTTAATATGATAATGATTCATAGCTGGTACTAGCGTAATGGCAGTCATTTGGAACACGTCCAGTAAAAAATGCATCCTTTATTTTTTAATTGTCATTATATCAGCTTCGAGGATGCAGTCAGTGTATTCTGCAGCTCCAGCCGTATTGAGGTAAATGTTGTAGTACACTTTAGCGGGTTATTTTTTTTACGTCACATCTCTTTTGTATACGGCTGAATGTTTTAACAATTTTCGAAATTCCTTTTAAATATAAACATCCTGATTTACATAGTAACATCTGTTAACAAGAAACCTTTTCACTTTTAATCGTCGTTCGAATTTAGATCCTTGGAACTTGATCCTTGGTCATTCGTGGTCCTTGGAGAAACGTCACAGTGGAGAGAGAGAGAGAGAGAGAGAGAGAGAGAGAGAGAGAGAGAGAGAGAGAGAGACGATGATGTTAGATCTGTAAATAATGATCTGTACCGATGTCAACGTAGAAACACCACAGTTTTTTTTCACGTCTTATTTCTCTGGAATCTTGACGGATATCTAATTTAGTCTTGGAATAATTAAAAAAAAAATCCTAATTTACATCGTATCACCTGTCAACAGGTCACTATTTCGTCGTCGTGCGACTTCAGATCAACGAAACAAGATTCTAAGTCATTCGTAGTCATTCATTTTCATAGTCTTGCATAAGGGTTGTTCCATAGGTAACATCTTTCTAAAATCAAAGTTTGATACCTCTACGTGAAACTGTTCGGCTGTCTATAGAGGTGAGGCAAAAAAAAAATTCTTTTTTGCGGAGATAATGGCAATTACCAAGGTTTGTTGAAGAAGCAGCCGGAAATATCAATATATTTGAATAAATAGACTCTTTATTCCTTGGCCAGGATTGTGAAATACACCAACTTCATTTCTGCAAAGAGGTAAGACCCCCCCCCACCAAAGAGTGTCCTGAGATGACACTAAACAATCTGATGGTGAGGCTCCAGTAATGCTGAAGCTTTGGGGAATGCGGAGCACCCCTTCATTGCTCTCGTCCCCAGGTCCACTCAGGATCAAAGTGGTAGCACTTAATAGGGTCCTATCTATGGTTTAAATGGAACTTTGACATTTAAACTGAGTGCAAACCAATGAGTAATGCTAAACTGAATTGTTTTAAATAGAACTATTTGATCATTTAACTGTGTGCAAACTGATGTTTGATTGAATTGTTAGTGACAAGTCATATACATCTAATATACATGCATAAACCGGATTTGACATTAAATAACCTACAATGGTTGATATGTCATAAAATCAAACCACACAAAATATACACCATAATAATACTCTAAATACGCCATTGGAACGACCGAAATTCATTTTTTTCTATTACGTTCACTAGCATAAATGAATTAATGAGATTGATTGATTGATTAATTTCAACGGCATATCAACACGTCTAGGCTTATTTTATGCTTTGGAGTTAAGAAAAGATGTTCCTATTTATATTTTTTGTGTTACTTAGGAGTTTTTTTTTATTGCACACGGTTATGTAATATCAAGTATTCCTATCTAATACAAATAATTTGCACACAGTCGTATGGTTTCAAGTATTCCTATATGATACTAATAATTCATATATTTACCCAACACCTCCACAGGAGCAGGAAGTGACTCTTAGTCAGCTTTTTAAGAGGAGTTCAACAGGTTTGAATTCAGATGTACCATAGCCCGATACGGATATGCGAAATGGACATATACTGTTCATATATATATAACATAGAACATAGGAATCTCGAAATTCGAAAAACACATAACGACTTCTCTGTTCAGGTACGAAACTTTTTATTACCTTTGAGTTTAAAGGTTCTTCGACATAAGGAGAGAGAGGCACAATCTTTCTATTCTGACTTTTTAATCTGCCCCTCCCCCTCATCTCGTGCGACACCTGCCTAAGGCCTCCGCGTGCAAGCGAAACCCAACCGTCTTCTTCCGAGGCAGGACTCAACTCCACTAAATGACTTTTTCAAAATCTCCCCAAATCCTCCGCGCGCTTCCGGTGCGTGACGTCATTCACACTGTGTAGCCCCATTTCCCATCTCGGGCTATTGTGACATCTCTGAGTGACACGTCCACTCGGCGCGAGCGCGTGAACACCTGCGTTAATGTTGCACCTAAGTACCCCATGCACTGAGCCGATAGGTTCCCAGCCTAACTAAACCCAAAGGCATAAAACGAAATCCCTCGGCCATTATATTACACAGAGTTTTCCTTTTCTTTTTAGACTGGTTGCCATACTAAAGTTGAAGAGCTCAGTCAGCCCAAATATTTCTGGAGGGAAAATTAATGGATCAATAACTTTCCTAAGGGTATTAGCGCTATGCGAAATGCAAACAGCCACGTCCAGGAATTTTGAACTCGGGTGACTGTGTTCGTTTCCAACGACAGTAACCAGTATACCACAGACGCCTCTATACTAATAGTAATATTAATTCAAGTAATCATTTTTATTTAATTATGATAATCTATTTGTACACAGATTTATATCAAGTAACTCATAATAATCCTTAGTAAACAATTATGGCTTCAAGTAACTATTCTTAACACTGATAATTTGCTCTCAGTTATATGGTTTCAAGTATTCCTATCTAATATGAATAATTCTGAAACAAATCTATTTGACTTGTAGATGGTATCCTAACAGATTCTACCACTCCGGGTCAGAATGAGCCTAAGAATAATGGCAAAGAAGGGGTACTTCACACTTCCCTAGATCTCTAGAACTGCAGCCTCACCATCAGATGCAGTTTATTGTTATACCTAGGACCTCACTTTTTTTGGCAGGTTTGGGAGGAGTCTTACCTCTCTGCTGGGGATACAGTCGGTGAATTCTAAGCTCTGCTTACAGGGAGAGAATTTATGTGAGTTGCGATCATTTTGTTATAATGAATCACATGACCAAAAGAAAAAAAAGAAAAGAAAAAGTAAACGGAATCAGAAGCTTTGCCTCTCTTATCAGTCAATCGAGATAATCATTCCTTAAAGGCGTTTTTTCTAGCGTTCTGTTCGGGAAGATAAGATTAACTTGGAGAAAGCTAAACTCCCTTCAATTTCTGAAGGAGAATTCTATTTGGCGCTCAGGACAGATTGGAAGGAAAAGGAGACAAAGAAATAATTCTATCGAAGCCGTTTGCCGCAAGAAATGTATTTCTCAATGCACAACTAATTGTCGGAATACTCAGTCCCGTTCCTCACGCAGTATCCCCATTAACTGCTTGCTGAAGTACCAGTCTACGCAGGGTAAGCTGTCAGGATTACTACTGGTTATCTTTGAATTCTTTTTTCTCATTTAAAATTTTACACTGAACCAGAAAAAAAAAGATGTCAATTCTTCGTTAGTAATTGTTATAATAAAATAAACGACAGAAAGATAAGTGCCAGTTATATTTTTTATATTATTTTATGAATTTAACATTGTCATTAGTGTTGTGTACAAGAAGGAAAAAACAATAACTATTGTATATGTATAAACATACTCTCTCTTGTTTATTACCAAATCGTTGCGAAATAGTTACGCGAGAGAGAAAAGAAACTGCTAGGGAAACGCTAAATTGCGGCACATCTTCAGAGAGTCTTGTTTCTTCGTACATCTTCCATGCGAGACTGATACAGGGTCGGTTATCACCCCGGCCCCGGGCTAGAGCCCCCAAAAGCTTGACTGCTCACTGCTTACCGCTGACTCAGCTGACTGACAGCTCTCTCCTTGGGGTTGAAAACTTCCGTCGTTATATATTTTTCGGAAGCCCACGCAATTCTTCCAACGCAATTCACGTGGCATTTCTGCTGTCTTTTGCTTACCTGAAGACTCAGCAGCACATCTTGTTTTGAAATCCACAAACTTACCAGCCAGTCAAAAGTCAGTATGTACAAAAGTTATGACTCAAAAGTTTTGCAATAATTTTGTAACGTGAGGCCCAATTCGGCAGCTGCGGATACTTTTGCTGAAGTCATTAAAGTGACGAAACACACAAGACTGTGAGCTGGTGAGCTGGCTTGATACTCTCCAAGTACTGTTTATCGGAAATGCCACTATGGCTTAGAGCGCAGCACGTTTATAGGCCGATCTGATCTCGCCTGATCGTCAAGGTATTTGTAAGCCGATTGAAATTTCTTAAACCATTTGTTTATTAAACTGTAATCAACTACACCTTCACCTTTCACACGAGAAATTTTTTTTGTTGCTTCCACGACGTTATGGTCGAGTTCGAACTCGTAAAGCACAAGTTCTTGAATTAAACTACGATGTATGCTTATCTGTACGGATTTCAAATCACACACGGAGTGAAGTAATGCATAATGTGTCAGCACAATTACTATTGCGATACTACTAACCAAAGCCGGTACCTACCACATCTTGATCTGATTAGGGCATATAGTATGGGCGCCACAAACTAACATTTTCTAAAATTTTGCAAAACTTTTCACTCACCCTTGTATATAAACAAATTCACAGAATTTCGCCGATAGATATTTAAAGAAAAAAGAGAGTAAAACTTACCAATTTAAAAGTTTTTGTTTTGGATCTGAATTTTTAAAATAATTACTTTGTAACTATTTCTACAACTTGAAGAACTATATATAAAACTATTTTTCTCAGGAGTAACAAGTTGGAAACAAGTAAAATATAAATAATTTGATGAGTTTATTTATAAGATTATCAAGTTTTGCATTATTATTTATCACAGAGCTCTTAGACTGTTTTCGGCATCTCTTACTAACTGATTACTCATCTCAGTACTCATTATTGGTTAACGTCGTTACTTTAAGTGTTATTTGACCATAACTAGAATAAAATAGAAATAAAAATCAAGCAAAGCTTGGATTTGACTCAAGGCTGAAAGTTTGGAGCCCTCAAAGAGGACCAAATTTACATAAGAATGATTTGCGAGACTAGCATCACTCTACGAAGAGGTGCGCCAGGGTACATTTATATCTGAAATACAATTTTAAAAATCTTTTCTTTTATCTAGGCATGCGCCTGACGATAATGTCACTTCCGATCCTAAGTAAGACACCAGAATTTATATAAGGACACATGAAGCCCGCAAATAGAACTGTAGCATTTGGTAATTTAATAGTTCTAGGGGTCTGTTGCGTGCCTAAATGAACTTGCTTGCATGGGAAAAAATTGCTCTTCTTTGAACCATCTTCTATGTTTTCGTAACTTGCCCCCACTCTTCAAGACAGAAGCAAAAGTACAATCGAGTGAAATGGGAAGGTTGACAGACAGCAGGGTTCTGTGTCAGACAGTTGCATTTCTAGTTTTTTTAAAAAGAAAACTTTAGCTTTTTATCATTGATTTTTTTTTCTTTTTTGAAAAAGGAGTTTCAAGGGGCAGATTTTAATAATATTGGTGAAGAGAGTTTGTATATATATATATATATATATTGAAGGGAAGGGTCATAAATTATTTTGCAAAAAAAGAGGTTTTTCTTTATTTTATATATATCTTTAACATGTATTTCATCTTTTTTTTGGTCGTTGGTTTTCATCACAACGAATTCTGTGGATACACAGGGTGTGTCAGGTAATTGAGAACAAATTATTATATAAATAAAAGCAAAAAGAATATATATATATATATATATATATATATATATACCAAAGGTACATTTGTTCAATTGAGAAAAACAGAAATATACAATAAAACCGTCTCCTGCTTCCGATGGCCTTGAAAGCGGCTGCTTGTCCGTATCAGGTGATTCTCGTTCATGTGGATCATTTTGTCCTTGGTACTGTAGTTGATCTTCCTCTCGACGATATCCTAAACGTCGAAGATCAAGGGATTCAAATCAGAACTAGTAGACCATATTTTTGGAATGATATAACTGAAAATTCTCAGTTACACACTTCTTTTACATATGGGGCATTTGGGCCGAAGCTTCCTTAGACCAGCTCTTCAATCCAATTACTTGACTACTATATCCACCATTGCGAAATAGATATCAGCATTAACCCTGAGGCCCTTATGGAAGAAGCGGGACAGCGTGACTTGTCTCTTGTTGCCAACAAACCCCAGGACCATCACTGACGACGTGAACTTGGTGTGTATCATTGTAGGACTTCCACATTGTTTATGACCTTAAACACGAAAGATCTAGCCGTTTCAAAGAAGTTGGCTATTTCCGAGTTACTGTGGTTGACGGCTTGTGTCAGGTGCATGGTGCGAATATATTTCTCTTTCTCTCAGCATGCAGTAAGAAGTAGATGTAAGTTTTTATCGTCTCTGGGTACCTCTTTCAGGGGACTGAGGGTTTTTGACATTCGTACATACACAAAGTTGCTTGGCGTCGTCTGCTTGCTGCAAAAATCGGACGCAATGCATAGGCAAAGGCTGTCGATTATAGATCTGTCTGACATCATTCATTTTAATGTAAGCGTTATTTTTGTCGGGTAGGGTACACATTTTGTATTTCCAAATGTTTCGTGCAGACTCTTCGGTTGTTAACTTCACAAATAGAGTCAAAGAAGAAAATGCGATTCCTACTGATTGTCTTTGAGTTGAAAAAAGATTCTTTTGAAAGATCAAGAAAACTCTTGGTTGCTGTTTTATGCTGTGAGACAGCATGCCATAACAAACGACAAACTAAAAGAATAACGCTGTCATTTAATTTATTCTAATGAATTCCAAATATTGTAAGATTTGATGCAGGAATATGTATTTAGTTTAGATTAACGAGATTGAAATGTAAACAAATCTTTGGCAATATTTTTTAATTTTTTCCTTTGTAAATACTCGAGCACACTTTTAATTATTAAAAAAACACCTGTTAATTAACAACATACAAGATCGTTTTGATTAAGTTACAAATGATTCGTTTTAATGGCATGTTAAGTCATTTCGGGTTATTTCATTCCTAAAGTTTTGGGAACTACGTTCTCAATAGGATTCTTGGCTAACGTGCTGGACTGTGGTCTTAAAATAAGCGAGTTCGAACTCCATTCACACTGTCACGTTAAATTTTGGACAAATACCCTTTGGAAAGATATGAATCCCACTTATTCTCCTAGCTATGTGTTAAATGGTATCATTGCTGTTCTTATTCAAGGTTGACTTCAGCATTAGATAATCAACGAAGGTTGATATGACATTAAAACAAAGAAATCAAATCATATTTCCATTTTTTCTGTAATTGTTTCTTAAGAGTATCAGATACGAATAATTTTGAAATGCCTCTATTTGACTGATAGATTGGACGCTAACAGATACTACCACTCCAGGTTAAAGTTGACCTGGAAGTAACGCCGGTGAAAGCATACTCAAAACTCTCTAGATCTCCTGAACTTTTGTCTCAAAAGGCTGTCACCTGTTCTCAACAGTTCTCAAATGGCTGCCACGGATGTTGGTTTTGATTTGGGAAAATAAGAAATAGTTACAAACACTTAGATTAAGAGAGGAAAGTGATGGACGAAAACAAAATATAAAACAAAACCAAATACCAAAACAAAAACAAAATACCCAAAAAATCTTGTTTAAAGAGTATTTATCTAGAAGCTATTGAAACTGATATTATTATTTTTTATTTTTCAGGTAAGCAACACTATTTCAAAACCAGCTGATTAACGTCAATACACCACCAATCTTTCTCACCGTCATACATCAAATTCTGATTAGAATCTTCACGTATTTTCCTCCGTTCATGAAGTCACTAGTGGACCAGAATGGAATTAATCTTTTACAGTTTCTCGGGCATTCAAAAATGTTTTCTTCCACCAAAAACCAGAGCACAATATAGAACTTGATGTCTATAAGCCTGTGTTAACTTGTAAAATATTTCTCCCCTATCGTTCTGATGGTTTGGTTGAGTTGATTTTAACATAGTGTTTGGATTCGTTTGTAAATAATTGATTGCAATCATAACTATATTTTCATTGTTCAGTTGCATTTTATTTCAAATTATACTTTTTGACTTGTCTCTAATGATTTATTTGAAGACTTGTATGACATCAAGTATTCCCCTCTAATATAAATAATTTTCTCGCATCTGTATAGTTTCAAGTATTTCTATCTAATACAAATTACTTATTCAGATTTATATGGTTTAAAGCAACTATTACAATTTAATAATCATTTGTCTGCACGCAGTTTAAATGTCAAACAGTTCTATTTGACTCATAGATTGAACCCTTTCAGGTGCTATCACTCCGATCAATGAAGGGGTACTTCACATTCCCCATGCTCCAACATTACTGGAGCCTCACCATCGGATTGTTTAGGGTCATACGCTCGTTGTTGTTGTTGGTGGTGGGGATCTTAACTCTCTGCAGAGATGCGTTCGGTGTCTTCTATAGTCCCTGCTCACTGGACTGATAATTTATATGGTTTCAAGTGACTAATACTTAATAAATAATCATAGCTTCAAGTAACAATTCTTAACACAAATAACTTGTGTACCGTTAAATTGTATAAAGTATTCTTATCTAACATTCATATGACTCTATTAAATAATAACCAGTTGTATAGTTTCATATATCGCTGTCCAATACTAATAGTTCTCAAAGAGATCTATTCGACCAATACATGGGACCCTTACAGATACAACCGCTCTGCGTCAGAGTGGAACTGGGAATAATAACAATAAAAGGGTAACCTACACTCCTTAGAAGCCGTAACACCAAATGCAAGTTTAGTGTCATACCAAGGACACTCTTTTCTTTGCAAGAAGGATCTTGCTTCTCTACAGTTTATATATTCTAGGTTAGTATTGTTCCGAAATTTGACAGAATTTGATCTTCGCATTCCGTTTTTTCGATAAACACACTTGTAATTATCCAGACACTGAGAAGTCCACGCAAGGCGTAGAGTGTTGCATACTCATAAGTAGATGCATGCAGAAACATAACGACGCAATCAAGACGAGCGGACACAGGTGTTTAGAAAAATATACCTCTCACTTTATTGAAAGGGTTGTGTGTGAGAGGGAGTTGGAGACCGAACAGAACTGCAACATATTGACCCCAACTCTTATGGCCATAACAGCGTTTCTTTCCTGTTCTCCTGGGCTGCTCAACCGGGGGCCTGGGGGCCCAGCCTCTCTCGGACATGATCCTCATTCCAGCATCTTCTCTCCAACTGATCTGAACTTCCTGTCGCCGGGGTTATATAATAATTTGATGTCCACCTACTTCCTGCGAGCGTCACAATTTCGCACTCAATTCAACTCCTCGACAGTCAAGGTCGCCCCTGATCTCCTGATATCTTCGACCGGATGCACCTGTTATTTACACAGGTGCATTTCTTCTTTTGATAGCTTGGCCGGGGTCAATATGCAACAAGAGGTTAAAGTGGTGGACTTCAACATGGTATTGAGTTCGAACTCCAGTAACGCTATTGCGTCTACTTTCGAACTAAAACCCTCGTGGAAAGATATGAACCTGCTTATTCTCTCGGTACTTCAACTAATCTTCTGCATGGATGGCTTCGGCGTTAAATAACTACCCTGAAAGGGTCCTATCTATGAGTCAAATAGAACTGTTTGACATTTAAACTGAGTACCATTAAACAAAGAAACTTATTCCAAGATTACTCTGTTGAATGTGAATTCTGAGAGGAAAACGTGAACTGAATATTTTTATACGGACTCAAGATCAACATTTGGGGGAGAGGGTCTGCCTGCCTGCCTGCCCCAAAAATCAGAGTTCAAAATCAATTGTTTTGGTATCTGGTTTGGAACATTGACAATAGGAATTGGTAGAAAATACTTAACTATATAAGTCATGAAGCATTTTGTAATTATTTACTAATCTTAACTTAGTATGATACGAATTGCACAGTAAGGATTGAACTCACCATACTTGCACAGTAAGGATTGAACTCACCATACTTGCGGAGGGATATACGAGGTGATGTTGCATATTGACTCTTGACCGAACTGTCAATCAGAAATTTCTCTGTACAAGAAGCACCTGTGTAAATAAGCGGAAGCAGTTACGTGGTTTAACGGAAAAGTGTGAGCGTTATGAAATTATATATAAAGATGGCCACGTGAGATACAGTCAGCCCCGCTGGGGAAGAATCCCACAGAGCGGCCCACAGCGGGTCTCTGGTTGTGTACCCATCGGCCGTGAAGTAGAAAAAAGTGCTAAGTGGGGCCTTGATAATAACAACATCGTATGGCCAAGAAAAGAAGTTATGGGTCAGTATGGCAGTCTGTCATCGTTTCCCTCCGTTTCCGTTTGTCTCCGTGTCTCTATCACACCACAGAAGCTTTGACCCCTTTCGAGAATGAAGTGTGAAAGTTATATTTTTCATATAACCAAGTGTTGTGGTTTCTTCCTTCCTCACAGCTATATAACTGTCAGGTTGTAGAACATTGCTCAATAAAACTGAGAGTGTTGTGTATTATTTTAAGGATCGATATCAAAAGCAATTATACAAGAGGCAGTGTAATCTTTCGCCTCTGTTATATATATTTACCCAACCTTTCCACAATGTGCATAATATAACACAAAGTCAACTTTTCAGCGGACTACTGTTAGTTTGAATTCAGAATTTTCCTTCTTTTATTCTTTGTTGCCGAACCACAGCTAAAGAACCCAATCTGTTCTACTATTTATCCATAGCTGGAAAGGAACAAGTGGATTAATGCCTTACCCGTGGGCATTCGAGCGAAGTGGAACGCAAACAACCTCGTTTAGGATTTGAACTCGGATCGACGATTCCATTTCTTACGACGATAACCGTTACGTTAAACACGCCTTGTAGTTGTAGAAAAATCACAATTCACTTCAATCGGTATTTGGTTTTGTTTGGATTCTTCGTTTAATGATATATCAACCTTCATGGGCTATTTGATGTTGAAGCTATCCTAGTTAAATGGCAGTAGTAGTACTATTTAGCCCATAACAGATTGAGATCAGAGGATTTATAACCTTCGCAAAGTTATTAGCCCGAAAATGAACGTAATGGCGCGACTGGAGATCGAACTCGCTTACTTCGAGGCCAAACCAGCGTTCAATACTCCTCACTTCATTTGAGAGATCAATGGAGGCCTAAAAAGTTAAAACAGAATAGGAGTTCTTTAATTTAAATTATCTGATACTATTCAACTGTATGTATTTACCAACCCCTCCACACAGACAGGATGTGACACAAGGTCAATTTTTGAGCGGAGTTTAATAGGTTTGAATTCAGAGTTTTCTGGTTACCAAACTAAGACTGAAGGACCTAATCAGCCCTACTATTTACCCATAGCCGGAGGGAGAATTATTGAATTTATACCTTTCTAAAGGGTGTTAGTGCAATGTGAAATGCAATCAGCTCGTCCAGGATTTGAACTTGTGTCGCCGTGTCTATTTCCTACGAGGATAACCATTACATTATGGGCACCATTCAAATGTGAGTGTTGCAGCGTCCTGGGGACTTGAAAAGCAGAAATGAATAACTCCTGTGCTAATACTCCACACCAAATACTCAGCAGATATTCTACTAGTTACATTTTGTATATGTGTTTGTTAGTTAAGTGCACATCAGCGCATGGTGATCTGTACATAGCTGATCACATGATTCCGTGACATGTAATTAGCTACGTGTCGTGTCCTCATTCTTTATAGTCATCTTTCTGAAGATAAGAGACGTGAAATTTGACAGCCAAAAAAATCTTTTACAACCCTGAACCTTTCGTGATCGAATTGTTCAAAACACCGTCCACGTATGTATTTATCCTATTCGTTAGACATGGGCAGGATGTGACACAAGACGAATCTTTAAACGAAGTAAACTGATTTGAATTCAGAGTTTCCTTTCTCTTAGACAGCTCGCCTAGATTTTGGTTTGATCTGGTTTCTTTCTTTAATGGAATATCAACCTTTGTGGGTTATTTAATGCCAAGCCACTCTTGTAGAAGAACAGCATTGATACTAGTTAACCCATAACTGTGTGGACTCAATACTTTTTCCGAGGGTATTACACCGAAAGTGAACATAACAGCGCGATTGGAGTTCGAACTAAGTTATTTCGAAGCCATAATCCAGCACGTTAGCCACAACGCTACAGGTAACCATCACCTAATTACGGCTAAAGCCTCATTAATTTAAGAAATTTAATTCAGTTTGTTTAAGGAATATTTCATGAAGTCAGAATATTCAGTTATTATATTCTGTGGTATGAACGGTTTTCTTAAACTAGTAGAAATAATTGCATCTCCCAGACAATTCGTTGAAATATGTTAGAATCATTTTCGGTGAGTCATACGTTTGAAAGTCATCGTATGTCCAGTAGGTATGTTCCGTGAGGTATTTTTAGCAGAGGCGGCTACTAACAGGAGACAAAAACTGCCGTTAAATCTGGGACTTCGTGAGCACATATGCTACCCTGCTTGCAGCCGCGAGAAAAAATTCCTTTCAACAGCTTACAGAGAGGATTTCTCTTTGACGCCAGGAAGCCCTTCCTTTTAAGGTATGCGCCGAATTCGCTTCGTGTCAGAGCGCCCCCTCGGTAAACTACTACTTTTGAATTTATTTATTCTTTTTATTCCTTTTTTCTTTTTAAATCCCCACTCTTGAGAGACAATAATACATGCAGAGAATATTAAATCTGAAATATTGTACACGTTTTGCCCGAAGAAGTTTTAAGTCAGCTATAAAAAATAAAACTAGTTAATCATTTTCTTAAATGGCTAGATTCTCAGCAATTTTATCGGCTTAATTGGAGAAAAATCAGTCACATCTAACCGAAAAAATTATTAGTTTTTAGCAAGCCTGTATTTATTATTTCATTTTTTGCTAGTAAACACTTAGAATATTTTCCTGCTTATGTATTTTTTTGCTCCAAAACACAGGTGGTTTTATCTTGCTTACATTTTCGTAAACATTATAATTGCAATAATAGATGTCATTAATTATCTAAAACCGGTGTCATGTCACATTTGTTCCCCTTCGGTGAATTTGTTCATTCACGTTTCTCTTGATTCATGTCTCTTTTAATTAAAAAACGTAATCGTGCCAGTTAGGAGCCACCCGAGTCAATGCTGAGAGACGATTCAAAAAACTTTTTCGAAACTTTCTCTGAATATTCTCACGCATGCGTATACGAGTGTGCATGAGCGCGCGCATACACACATGAACATACATACATGCATACATATTTACACTCTAGGTTGCGAGCACACACACACACACACACACACACACACACACACACACACACACACACAGAGCATTACGACAAACACATTAATCACTTACAGTAACCACTCACACACATTAATCATTTACACACACACACACACACACACACACACACACTCTCTCTCTCTCTCTCTCTCTCTCTCTCTCTTTCATACACAACTGCCGACAAAATATGACATACAATCACACACTTGCACCAATAACACCGACGCATACCACACACACACACACACACACACACACAGATGTACTACGACAGACATTAATCACTCACTCACTCACTCACGCACATTAATCACACACACACACACATATTCTCTCTCTCTTTCATACACAATTGTTCACTCAATATGACATACAAACGCATTTATATCAACAACACCGACGCTTACCACACACACACACACACACAGAGGCACTACGACAGACATTAATCCCTTACTCATGCACATGAATCACACACACACACACACACTCTCTCTCTCTCATGACCAATTGCCTACACAATATGACTTATACAAACGCACATTTATATCAACAACACCGATGCACACAGATACACACATACAAACACTACACATTGCTGTATTTACTATTGAGTTTGATTTTCTTTATTTGTTTAACAGTTATCAACTCCTTATGGGTTATTTAATGCTAAAATTTGATTCATTTGTAAATGTTTGATTGTAATCCTATTTCTTGATTCAATTTGGTTTTGTAGAACGGTATATCAAATCCTCATGGGGTATTTAACGCTAACATTTGATTAGTTTGTAAATATTTCATTTTAAGAGAGAAGAGAGAGAAAGGCTTAGTTTATTTGTTGAACCGCATATCAACTCCTAATGGGTTATATAATGCCAAAATTTGATTCATTTGTAAATATTTGATTGTAGTCATAACTATTTCTTGGTTTAGTTTAATTTAGTTGATATTATTTACCCAACCCCTCGGCTCGGGCAGGATATGACACGGTCAATTTTTAAGCGGAGTTTAATAGGTTTGAATTCAGAGTTTTCCTTCTCCTAGACTAGTTGCCTCACCAAGGCTGAAGAACCTAGTCTGTCCTACTATTTACCCATAGCTAGAGGGAGAATAATTGGATTCATACCTTTCCCAAGGGTATTAGTGCTATGTGAAATGCAATCAGTCTCGTCCAGGATTTGAACTCGTGTCGCCGTGTCCATTTCCTACGACGATAACGACTACACTATTTAGTTGATTAACGGAATATCAACACCTTATAGGCTATTTAATGCCGAAGTTTGATTCACCAGTAAATGATTATAATCATTATCACTTATATTTTCAACGAGCCATTGCAATCATATTTTAATCGCAGTTTTTAAAGATTTGTTTATAATGATAATCATTTGTTTGCGCACATTTATATGGTATCAAGTATTCCTATCTTATACTAATAATTCATACTCAATTATACAGTGGATTTAACACGTCGTAGTGGCTAACGTACTGGATTGCAACATCGTTGTAAGCAAGTTCGAACTCCAGTCCATCAATTACGTTCACTTTCAGACTAATACCTGACCATAAGTTTTATAGGACCACTTCTGTCCTTCTACAATGATGGCTTTGGACTTAAATAACGCACGAAGGTTGATATGCCATTAAACAAATAAACTGAAACAAACAATCATATGATTTCCAGTAATTATTCGAACATATTCTTATAGATGGGACCGTAAAAGGTACTGCCACTCCCGGTCAGAGTGGAGCCGGGGGAAATGACAATAAAAGAGTGCATTCTAGGAGCACCAAAACTGGAACCTGTCCATCAGATGCAGTTTAGTGTCATGACGGGGGTCTCTTGCCGACAAGGCAAGATGGACTTACAGTTTCGTCACACTGAAAGCATTATTTATTTTCCACCAAATTATAAAAGTTAAGTTGAATCTATGCAATATTTAGATGGGTACTCCGTACTTAGACTAAATAACAGCAGGTATCCTAAAGTTTCCCAGTCGGCTGGGGCTGTAGAATACACCGACAGCTTCTCTGCAGAGGGGTAAGACCCCCCAACGAGTGTCCTAGATATGACACTAAACAATCTGATGGCGAAGTTCCAGCAATGCTGAAGCTTTGGGGAATGTGGAGTACCCCTTCATTGCTATCGCTCCCAGGTCCACTCTGGCCCGGAGTGGTAGCATCTGATAAGGGTCCTATAAGGGTTAAATAGAACTAAACCGTGCTTCTTTCACTATACTGATTTTTGCATTTAAACTATGTATTTATGCTAAACTGAATTGTTTAAATTAGAACTGTTTTGACATTGGAACTGCGTACTAGTACTGAACTGAATTGCTCGAAATAGAACTGTTTTTGACGTCTAAACTGTGTACTTATGCTAAACTGAATAATCTGAAATAAAACTGTTTGACATTTAACTCTGTGTATTGCCCAGTCAGCTGGGGCTGTAGAATACACTGACTGCACCTCTGTAGAGGGGTAAGACCCCACCACCGAACGAGTGTCCTGGATATGACACTAAACAATCTGATTGGGGAATGCGGAGTATCCCTTCATTGCCATCGCTCCCAGGTCCACTCTGGCCCGGAGTGGTAGCATCTGATAGGGCCCTATCTATGGGTTAAATACTTATGCTAAAATGAATTGTTTGAGTAAACTGAATAATTTGAAATAGAAATGTTTTTGACAATTAAACTGTACTTACATTTTAACTGCGTGCTTATGCTTGACTGAATTATTTGAAATAGAACTGTTTTTCGACATTAAAACTGTATTTACACTTAATTGAATTGTTACATATAACTGCTTGAATAGTTTGAAATGGAAATGTTTTTGACAATTAAACTGTACTTACATTTAAACTGCGTGCTTATGCTTGACTGAATTATTTGAAATAGAACTGTTTTTCGACATTAAAACTGTATTTACACTTAATTGAATTGTTACATATAACTGCTTGAATAGTTTGAAATGGAGATGTTTTTGACAATTAAACTGTGTACTCATGCTAAACTGAATTGTTTCAAATAGAACAGATTAAATAGAACAGATTATTTACATAAAGAATCGTTATTGCCGCTACGGTTTCTTTAGGTATGCCGTACGCTAGTAGGATTTGTTCCATCTTTCCTCTGTGAATGGAGTCGAAAGCCTTGGTAAAGTCGACAAATATTAATGTCGCTTGTAGGTTCTTTGCCCGTACACCCTCAAGGATTCTGCGGATGGTTAGTATTTGTGAGGTCGTAGACCTATTTCTTCGGAAGCCATTTTGGTTTTTTCTAAGTATGTTGTCGATTTTGGGTTCTATGCGGTTTCGTAGTAGGGCATTGTAGATTTTGGCAGCTATGGATGTAAGTGTTATGCCTCGGTAGTTTTTGGCTAATCCGAGGTCTCCCTTTTTAGGGAAGGGGAGTATGCATCCCTTCGTCCATCTATCTATCGGATTTTGACCGTAGCGGCAATAACGATTCTCTATAGAAACACTAAAGTAAAAGTACGATCACCAGATGGAGACACAGAATACTTCGACATTGTAGCAGGAGTACTACAAGGGGACACGCTGGCTCCGTATCTCTTTATCATTTGTCTAGACTACGTACTTAGAACATCGATTGACAAAATCAAAGAGAATGGCTTCGAACTGACGAAGAAAAGAAGCAGAAGATATCCCGCAACAACAATTACCGACGCCGACTACGCCGATGACATAGCCATACTGGCAAATACACCTGACCAAGCCGAAACACTTCTGCATAGCCTGGAACGAGCAGCAGCAAGCATAGGCCTCCATGTTAATGCACACAAAACGGAATATATGTGCTATAACCAAACAGGGGACATCTCCACTCTAGAAGGAACCCCTCTTAAACTAGTAGACAAATTCACGTACCTAGGAAGCAGCGTCGAATCAACCGAAAAGGACATCGAAACGAGGTTAACGAAAGCATGGACAGCTATCAATAGGCTATCGACTATATGGAAATCAGACCTAACCGATAAAATGAAACGCAGTTTCTTCCAGGCAGCGGTCACATCGATACTGCTATATGGATGCACTACATGGACGCTAACAAAACGGCTGGAGAAGAAACTAGATGGCAATTACACAAGAATGCTGCGTGCAATCCTCAACAAGTCCTGGCAGCAACACCCCACAAGACACCAACTGTACGGACACCTGCCCCCTATCACGAAATCTATTCAAGTTAGGCGAACCAGACATGCAGGACATTGCTGGAGAAGCAGAGATGAACTCATAAGAGATGTACTCTTATGGATCCCCACACACGGCCGCGCAAAAGCAGGACGACCAGCACGAACGTACATTCAGCAGCTATGTGAGGATACAGGTTGTTGTCCTGAAGACCTACCTAGGGCGATGAACGATAGGGAGGAGTGGCGAGAGAGGGTCAGGGATATCCGTGCTGCCAGCACGATATGATGATGATGATGATTTACATAAAAAAGGATTTGGCGTTAAATAACCAACAAAGGTTGATATGCCATAAAACCGAAGAAACCAAACCAAGTATCCTAAGGATTTCGAGTTGGACTAAGCAAATATTAACAACAACAACAACAACAACAACAACCATATTTATTATCTGTGAGTATCTCAAGATACTGAAACTCAATCTACACTCAATTCAATAACGAAATAAGCAAGAACAGCAAAATAAACCATACATACACCGGTAAAATAAACATAATCTTACAACCCACAGATTTATCGTTATTATTACCTACTTAAGGACTTACGATATGTGTAAGACAGTCAATAATATAGCAAAACACACAGACCGTTTTGTTCTAAATCATTACAGCATCCAAAAGGAAGAGTTAGATTCAATTGTTTGGATATTGGAAAACGAGTGAAATCATGGTCAGTTAGAGATTCTGCGGTTCGATATTGCGTGGTACCTAGCCAGTTCGATAAGAACCTCATTAGTTTCCTTAGTTTCAATATTATTATATGCTACTGAGCAAACAACTGCACTTTACAATCGTATTAATTTGCGGAGGCACGCTTAGCGTAACGGTTATCATTGTACAAAGTAGAATCGGCGATCCGAGTTCAAATTCTGGACGAACCTGATAACTTTTCACTTCGCGCTCATGGCCTCGGTAAAGGCACCAATCTATCTGCCCTACCTCAGCTATGGGTAAATAGTAGGGCAATCTGGGCTTTTAAGCTTGGTAAGGCAAATGGTATAGGCGAAAGAAAACTCTGAATTAAAACCTGTTAAACTCTGCTTAAAAATTGACTGTGTGTCGTATTCTAATCATGGTGGAGGGGTTGGGTAAATACATTCTTGCATGTACATGTATAATCATTTTATGTTGAAAGTCGTTAACTGTATATCGTCCAATTTTTCAGGCTTTGCAGTTTAAATTTTCAACAACACAACTTTCCATATGGTTTTTGTTTTATTTCATAAACTCGTTAACAGTAAAACAAGTGAACAGTTTTATATCAGAACATTATTAATTATTATACTAATCACACTATTGAGTCTTGTTTTCTCTCTGTAAACTTCATTGCCTAATTTTATAAAATGTATATTATACTCGGGTGATTCAAAAGTTTTGCAATATTTCGGTAATGTGAGGTATACGGTTCAGCAGTTTCTGATGAATTTGCCAGGTCGTGAAGGTGCCACCTGGTATAAAACTGTTCACTTGTTTTACTGTTAAACGAGTTAATGAAATAAAACAAAATCCATATAGAAAGTTGTCTTGTTGAAAATTTAAACTGCAAGGCCTGAAAAATTGGACATTATACAGTTGACGACTTTCAACATAAAATGATTATTCATGTACATGCAAGAATGTATTTACCCAACCCCTCCACCATGATTAGAATACGACACACAGTCAATTTTTAATTATATGAGGTGGCGAACTCGCCTGTTACTCTCCGATTTGTCCCTATAGTTTGGAGTACGGTCTCGGAATCAACGATTTTAGTTCTATCAGGCCCTTTCTGATTGTCGAAGTTCTTGCAACCCGATTGAAATTTCTTGAACCATCTGGTTACTGTACGGCGATTAAATGCGCCTTCACCCTTTGCTCCACAAATGTTTTTGGTTGCTTCTGTGGCGTTAAGGCCCATTTCAAACTCGTGAAGCATACTTTCCCGAATTAAATCACGTTGTTCATTTATTTGTGTTGCGTTTAAATTACATACAGAATGAAGCAACGCACGACTGCGAAATCGTAATAAGCGAGTTCGAACTCGTTCACTTTTTGACTAATGTCTCTTGGAAAAGATGTGAACCCTCTTGATTTGCCCAGTCGGCTGGGACTGTAGAATACACCGACTGCAACCCTGCAGAGGGGTAAGACCTCCCTAATGAGTATCCTAGATATGACGCTAAACAATCTGATGGTGAGATTCCAATGATGCTGGAGCTTTGGGGAATGCAGAGTACCCCTTCATTACCATTGCTCCCACGTCCACTCTGGCCCGGAGTGGTAGCACCAGATAGGACCTATCTATGGATTAAATAGAACTAACTGCATACTGACTGTTAAACTGAATTGCTTGAATTAGAACTGTTTGACTAAACTGAATAGCTTGAAATAGAAATATTTTTAACAATTAAACTGTGTACTCATGCTAAAGTAAATTGTTTGAAATAGAACTGATTATTTGTATGAAAATGGATTTGGCGTTAAATAACCTACAAAGGGTAATATGCCATAAAACCCTACCAACCAACCAACCCATTTATTCCCAGAGCTATGGGTTAAATAGTACCACTATTGTTCTTCTATAAGGATGGCTTTGGCATTAAATAACCCACGGAAATTGATATGCTATTAAACAACGAAGAAGAAGAAGAAAGAAGAAGAAGAAATTCACAACGTGTCAGCGCATCAACTATCTTAATACTACCAACCACATCTGCTACTTTCCTTGACTTGAATTACTTTGGTCTGGTGATATTAACGCCACAAACTAGCACGTATTAAGATATACTAAAACTTTTGATTTGCCCTTTTAATTATGCCCTTGTCTTCAAGTTTAAATTTTCGACGACTACTTTCCACTGGGGCATTGTTTTCAGTCATTATTTTATTGACTCGTCGAGCTATAAAATAAGTATACAGTTTTATACCAGAACATTATCAATTGTTATTCTAATCACATTAGTATTTAGTCTACATCCCCTAAACTGCATTGCCTAGTTCTATTTCTTGGTTTGGTTTGTTTAATGGCATATTAAACTTCGTGGGTTATTTAATGCAAAAGTCGTGCTTGTTGAAGATGACCTAGTCGGCTTGTGCTGCAGTATACACCAACTGCATCTCTGAAGGGGGATAAGACCCCCTCCAGCGAGTGTCCTAGATATGACTTTAAACAATCTGATAGTGAGGTTCCAGTAACGCTGGAGCTTTGGGGAATGTGGAGCACCGTTCATTGCCATCCCTCCCAGGTCCACTCTGGCCCGGAGCGGTAGCACCTGATAGGGTGCTATCTATGGGTCAAATAAAACTGATTGATATTTAAACTGTGAACTTATGTTAAACGAAATAGAACTTTTTGTCATTTAACTGTGTGTAAACAAATGGCTGATGTTTAATTGAATTGTTAGTGATAAATAGCAATATTTGGAACCATTTAACTTTTTTGACATACTAAACTGAAACGTGTGTAAACAAATGACTGATGTTTAATTGAATTTTTAGTTATACATAGCAATACTTGAAAACATCAAACTGTTAGCAAACAAATGATTAATGATAAATTGAGACGTTCGTATTAGATAGGAATAAGTGAAGCCATTTAACTGTGTGAAAAAAAAATTAGCTCAGGCTCGTTTAAAAATGTTATCTACAAAATGTGTTTAGAAATCATATATTTGATATATATGTATAAACAGGATTTGGCATTAAATAACCAACAATGGTTGATATGCCATAAAATCAAAGCAAACTTTGTAAAAGAACAGCAGTGGTACTATTTAACCCATAACTGGGGGTGAAGGGGATTCTATACTTTTCTAGAGATTTTGCTCAGTTTGAATAATTTTCTCTTATCCTGTTTAAAAACGAGATTGTTTAAAGGTTTTTTTAATCCAGATTTCAAGTCGGGAGTCTTCGTGGCGTAATGGAAATTAACTAAGCTTTTTGCTTAGATGTGGCACAAGGCCATATGAAAGGGGCACCCAATCAGACTCGAACTCACTCGTGTAGGTTTGCTAGTCGAGCTTGCTAACCATTACACCACCAGAGGCGCCTGTCTTCGTGGCGTAATGGCTATGGATCTGGACTGCGACATCATCGTAAGTGTGGTTTGGTTTCTTTATTTAATGGCATATCAACGTTCATGGGTTATTTAAAGCCAAAGCCATCCTTATAGAAGGACAGCAGTGGTACGATATAACCAACAGTTGGGAATTAAGTGGACTCAGTACCTTACCAATGATTTTGCTCTGCTAAAAGAATTTCGTTTTATCCTGTTTAAAAACGACTATTTGTGTGTGTTTTTTGTCCAGATTTCAAGAGGGAAGTCTTTGTAGCGTAATGGCTAAGGAGCTGGACTGCGACATCATAGTAGTTATGGTTTGGTTTCTTTGTTTAATGGCATATCAAAGTTCATGGGTTATCTAATGTCAAAACCTTCCTTATAGAAGGACAGCAATGGTACTATTTAACCCATAGCTGGGTGAATTAACCTTTCCGAAGAGTATTAGTCCGAAATTTTACTTAATAGCACAACTGCAGTTTGAACACGCTGACGACGTTGCCCAGTCAGCTGAGGCTGTAGAATACACTGACTGCTTCTCCGCAGAGAGGTAAGACCCCACCCCCAACGAGTGTCCTGGATATAACACTAAACAATCTGATGGTGAGATTCCATTGATGCTTGAGCTTTGGGGAATGTGGAGCACCTCTTCATTGTCATCGCCCCCAGGTTCACTCTGGCCCAGAGTAGTAGTACCTGATAAAGTCATATCTATAGGTTAAATAGAACTAAACTGTGTACTTATGCTAAACTGAATTGCTTGAAATAGGGGTCTTTTGACATTTAAACTGTGTACTTATGCTAAAGTGAATTGTTTGAATTAGAACTATTTGACTAAACTAAATAGCTTGAAATAGAAATGTTTTTGACAATCAAACTGTGAACTTATGCTAAACTGAATTGTTTGAAATCGAACTGTTTATTTGTATAAAATGGATTTGGCATTAAATAACCTAAAAAGGTTGATAAGCCATAAAACCCAACCAAACGCTTTCACTTCACGGGGACTCGTCCTATTTTAATTGTGCAATACATTTTATATATCAGACACTTTTTCCTTGTCGTAAAATAATACAACTATTTATATTTTATCATTTCACTCTATATAAGCATTTAGCATATTTTTTAAAATGGCTATTGGAATAAGTAAGTAAAAAAAAGTAAGTAAAGTTGGCGACCATAGTCGAGGGTGACGCGAAGGCTCCCTTTTCGACAGCAACTACACCAAGGTGTAGGGGAGGGCGCTACTCCTTTCCATGGATTGCTCCACTTTACGCTTGATCCGTACCTTATAATGCTGACTGTTAAGCAAGGAGGCATCAAGTACCATTTTTTAAGTCTTTAGTATGACTCGACCTGGGATTGAACCCTGGTCTCCCGGGCCATTGGCGAACACTCTAACCACTAGGCCAATGTCCGGTATTTGGAATATGTTATGATTATTATTACATACTCCTTTAGAGTTTTTCACATCAGTGTTAGCTGATGGTTTTTCACTGGAGTTTGAGTGACAGCAAGTCTCCTCAAGTCTCCAAGACTCGTCTCAGTATTCTGGCCGTCCTCAGCAATGCTGTTGTTTGGATAGTCTCCACCCGTCCGCCAATTTCCAAATCCTCCTGGCCCTTTAATAATCCTTTAGTTACTGTGCCTAACGCACCAATCACAATTGGCACAAACGTTACTTTCATGTTCCACAGATTTTTTATTTCTCTAGCAAAATCGAGGTACTTATCCTTTTTTTCACTTTCCTTCAGGTTTATTCAGTGGTCCGCCGGGACAGCAAAGTCGACAATTTTGCAGATTCTCGTTTTTTTGTTGATTATTATGAGGACTGGTCATCTGGCCGGGATTAAGTGATCCGTTCGTATGTTAAAGTCCCATAGGAGTTTATGCGAGTCATTTTCTAGGACAGGTGCCGGGTTGTGCGTATACCATTTGTTGGTATGGTCGAATTGAAATTTCCTGCACATTTCCCAGTGGATCACCTTGCCGACCCAGTCGTGTCTCGCCTTGTACTCCTTCTGTGCTAATTTGCTGCATTCGCTTATTATGTGATTGATCGTTTCGTCTCTGTCACCGCATAGCCTACATTTACTGTTTTGTTGCGTCTTATCTATTCTCGCTTTGATATAATTGGTTCTTATGGCATTGTCCTGTGCTGCTATTTGGAGGGATACCGTTTCTCTCTTAAGGTTTCCTTTTCTTAGCCACGTCCAGGTTTTCTCGTGTGAGTTGTTGTTTATAAGTCGTTTAAAACGTCCATAGAGTTGTTTTTCTTCCCATTTTTGTTTCCTAGTTATTATTCTGTTGTCCATCGTGTTGTCAGAATAGCTTCTGATGGCTGTCATCAGTCCTCGTTCGTGTTTTTCTATGTAGTCATCGAGTTGTTGTATCGATGCGTCAACGCTATCTTCGATGCTAGTAGGTCCTCTTCCTCCCTCCTTTCTTGATACATATAGTCTGTCAACGTCGTCTCTGGGATATAACGCCTTATGCATGGTCATTAGTTTTCTTGTTCTTTGGTCCACTTCAAAAAGGGCCCTGGATATCTAACGGAGAGTACAGCTCAGATATTTATTCCTTTGATAGGGTTTCTGCTAGACAGTTTTGTCTCGAGTAGCTTTCTCGTTCTCCTGAAAATTATTATTATTATTATTAATTTTCTTATTCTCGGGTCCACTTCAAAAAGGGCCCCGGATATCTAACGGAGAGTACAGCTCAGATATTTATTCCTTTGATAGGGTTTCTGCTAGACAGTTTTGTCTCGAGTAGCTTTCTCGTTCTCCTGAAAATTATTATTATTATTATTAATTTTCTTATTCTCGGGTCCACTTCAAAAAGGGCCCCGGATATCTAACGGAGAGTACAGCTCAGATATTTATTCCTTTGATAGGGTTTCTGCTAGACAGTTTTGTCTCGAGTAGCTTTCTCGTTCTCCTGAAAATTATTATTATTATTATCAATTTTGTATTTTCGTCTTCATAAATTTGCTTTACTTTTTAATTGTAACTCACTCCAATCAATATCTTAACGACAATGAAAAGTGCATTTCTATTTCTGAAACTCATTGTTCTTCGCTCTTGAGATAATTTCCCGAGTGAGTTACAATTAAAAAGTCAAGGAAGAAAAAGTATATGAACAAAAATACTAACGTCGACCTTGATAGGGAATTAAAAAAAAATGATGAACATGAAAGTAACGTTTATGCCAATTGTAAGTGGTGCTTTTGGTACAGTCACCGAAGGATAAATATAGAGACTGGAGGACTTGGAAATAAGAGGACGAGTGGAGACCATCCAAGCTAGTGCATTACTAAGATCGACCAGAATTCTGAGAAGATTCCTGAAGACTTGAGGAGACTTGCTGTCATTCGAACTCCAGTGAAAGACCATCAGTTAACGCTGATGTAAAAAAGTAAATGAGTGAATAATAATAATAATAATAATAATAATAATAATAATAATAATAATAATAATAATGATATGGGACATGAAGGTGACGGTGATACAAATTGTAATTGGTGCATACGAAACAATCTCTGAAAGGTTTGTAAAGGGTCTGGAAGACTTAGAAATCTGAGGACAAGTTCATACACGGTAATTTACTAAATAGTGGGGATTCCCGTGAATATCAGATATACGGCACTAGCGAACAGTTTCACAAGTGTAGGGATAGAATAAATAATTATATCCCTTACATAACTGGCATGTCCGTTAGGGGCCTTGAAGAGCGTCACATGACACCGTTCGGCCTATTTTTGCGGAATCTGTTTAAGAAAATGAGACTTATAAAAGTCTCTTTAACTTTGAGATTCAAACATCTTAAACTCAAAAAGCCTTTTATAAGTACCAAATACCGACCAGAAGACCAAACTTAGTGTCAATTCAGATGAAAAAACCTGTTTACTAGTAGATTTTGTCGTTCCAGTGAACCATCGTGTGAAAATGAAAGAAAAAAAAAAGGTAGGCAAATACTTGCAGCTTGCCAGAGAGTTGAAAAATCTGTGGAACGTGAAAATGACGATGATACCAATAGTAGTTGGTGCCCCTGAAACGGTTTTCAAAAGTCTATAAAAAAAGTGGGGGAAGAGCAAATCAGAGGAAGAATCGAAAGCATACAGACTACAGCAGTGTTAAAATCAACTAGAATACTTTGAAGAGTCCTGGAGACCTGAGGTGACTTGATGTTAATCAAACTCCATAGAAAAATCATCAAATGGACCTGATGTGATAAACTCATTAGGAGAATAATCATTTTTATTCACAAACTCTACATCATCGAAACTTTGCGACAAAAATAAGATTGCGACGGTTATAAAATTGAGCAAAAGAAAAAAATGAAAAACAACCCAAAATAATTCCCCTCCCCCAAATCGCAATGAATAAAAAAAAAGTGCATAAATATGTAAAATAGGTGTTCCTGTTTCGGAACATGTGCAAGTTCATATTTTTCATTATGAGATTCAATGCTGTGGAGTTTTGGTCATAAATAGAACATAACATATATACATTATCATATATAAAAAATACATACATTTTCATATATATATATATATATATATATATATATATATATATATATATATATATATATATATATATATATGTATTCTTGGTCCAGGAGTTGGGAGTAATTCCATCAGGACAAGAAGTTATTCATGAATGAATATTTAAAATTTTCCTGGTAAAGAGCTCATAAAGTGGAACTGATTAATGCTTTCTAAATATTTTTGAAATGTTAAAATATAGTAAATGAATTAAATATTTGCTTTTGTTTTTGTTTTTAGTTTTAATATATCTGTTACTGTATCTTTACGTGAAGTTATTATTTAAAGTTTAAATCTAATTCAATAAAAAATCTGTAATTTAGGTCTAAATATAATTAAAAAATTATTAATTAAAGAAAAGTTTTTTTTAAAAAAAAACAATTTATACTACATTGCTAACCGAAATATCCCCTTTCACTACCATGTGTCTATTCTAGGTTTTTATTATATCAAAAAGATCTGAAGAAGTCCTGTTACTTTTTTCGTGTTTTTGGAAATTTCCAAAATGCGTAACAGGATTGAAATAAATTTATTATCCTATGTGACCGGTTTCGTTATTTTTCTTAAAGAAAGTATATATATATATGTATATATATACACATTATTCCTAGTGAGTTTTTCACATCAGCATTAGCTGATGGTTTTAACTTGAGTTTGAGTGGCAGCAAGTCTCATCAAGTCTCCAGGACTCTTCTCAAAAATACTGTAGTTTGGATGGTCTTGTCTCGTCCTCCGATTTCCAACTCTTCCAGTCCCCTTATCAAAAGGACTCGTCTCAGTATTCTGGCCGTCTTCAATAATGCTGTCGTTTGGATGTTCTCCACTCGTCCGCCAACTTCCAAGTCCTCCAGTCCTCCAAGTCCTGCAGATTATATTTGCGTATTATTGTGTGTAGTGGTATAAGTGATTGTTAGTATGTGTGTGTGTGATGATACATGCTCTGCGCAGCAAATTTGAGATTGTCTCCTCGATATATGAGTCACGATGTGTAGCGAAAGTCTCGACAGACAAAAATTTTTTTATTCGGTCAAACCCTTGTCTGTCGCAACTTTTGCTACGCATTGTGACTCATATATCCTGGAGAAAACCTGCAAACACACACACACACACACACACACACACACACACACACACACACACATATATTGTACACAATCCTAACATTTTTTTACTGTATTTTTCGATTTTTTCGATTTCTTCAATATCTTTCTTTCTCTGTCTGATGATTGTCGTAATAAGACGGTATGAAACAGTTACTATTAAGTTACTATTAAATATATATAAAAAATAGTATATATATATAAAATACCTTTCCCAAGAGTAAGTAAAGTTGGCGATCATAGTCAAGGGTGACCCGAAGGCTCCTTTTTCGATAGCTACTACACCAAGGTGTAAGGGAGGGCGCTACTCCTTTCCATGGATTTCTCCACTTTACCCTTGATCCGTAACTTATAAAGTAGAGTGTTAAGCAAGGAGGCATCAAGCACCATTTTAAAAGTCTCTGGTATGACTCGACCAGGGATTGAACCCAGGTCTCCCGGGCCATTAGCGAACACTCTAGAGGAAAATTCAAATTATCCTGACTGAGAGCCACTGAGGCCCCTATTCCTATGTAATTGCAAATACAACGATGAGGAATTATTAGAAATTAGTAACGATTACTGCAGTAGTTGATGATAGGGGGCAGGTGGCCGTACAGTTGGTGTCTTGTGGGGTGTTGCTGCCAGGACTTGTTCAGTATTGCACGCAGCATTCTTGTGTAATTGCCATCTAGTTTCTAATCCAGCCGTTTTGTTAGCGTCCATGTAGTGCATCCATATAGCAGTATCGATGTGACCGCTGCCTGGAAGAAACTGCGTTTCATTCTATCGGCCAGGTCTGATTTCCATATAATCGATAGCCTATCGATAGCTGTCCATGCTTTCGTTAGCCTCGTTTCAATGTCCTTTTCGGTTGATTCGACGCTGCTTCCTAGGTACGTGAATTTGTCTACTAGTTTAAGTGGGGTTCCTTCTAGAGTGGAGATGTCCCCCGTTTGGTTATAGCACATGTATTCCGTTTTGTGTGCATTAACATAGAGGCCTATGCTTGCTGCTGCTCGTTCCAAACTATGCAGAAGTGTTTCGGCTTGGTCAGGTGTATTTGCCAGTATCGCTATGTCATCGGCATAGTCGGCGTCGGTAATTGTTGTTGCGGGGTATCTTCTGCTTCTTTTCTTCGTCAGTTCGAAGCCATTCTCTTTGATTTTGTCAATCGATGTTCTAAGTACGTAGTCTAGACAAATGATAAAGAGGTACGGGGCCAGCGTCCACCTGCCCCCTATCACGAAAACTATTCAAGTTAGACGAACCAGACATGCAGGACACTGCTGGAGAAGCAGAGATGAACTCATAAGAGATGTACTCTTATGGATCCCCACACATGGCCGCGCAAAAGCAGGGCGACCAGCTCGAACGTACATTCAGCAGCTATGTGAGGATACAGGGTGTTGTCCTGAAGACCTACCTAGGGCGATGAACGATAGGGAGGAGTGGCGAGAGAGGGTCAGGGATATCCGTGCTACCAGCACGATATGATGATGATGACTGCAGTAGTTGATATCATCAGGGCGGGGAGTAAATGAAGAATATATATGGGGATTGTCATTTGATTTACGATTTTAGATTGTTTAGAAAATCCCATCTGCTTCGGTATTCCTGACATGTGCTCAAATTAGGATGGGTTGACCTACAGAGAAGCCCTATTCCTGTTTCTTAATGTTTCTAACACCGACTGTTTTGACCCTATCTGCCCTCCTTGAGAATTTAAATCTTTTTTTTTTTTCATATATGAACTGTAATTCCACATTTTCTGTTCTGCAACTTCAAGTATAGCATATAAAAAGTCATCTGACGAGACGGAGAGTATAGTAATATTCCCCGCCGAAATAAATTTATTATGACAACTTAACCAGGTTTGAGTTTCCATCTAATTACACTATATATATATATATATATATATATGTGTGTATAACACCAATATGAATATGCACTACTTAAAAAAATAAGTGCATCTTTTGCATATATTTTAGCAATTCTATTTTGATTATAGAGATATTGTAATGTTATATTTGGTTTGAGTATTTTAATGCTTGAGATTTTGATAATAAATAATAGTTAATGAGTAGAGTGTTCACCAGTGGTCCGAGAGACCAGGGTTCAATTCCAGGTCGAGTCATACCAAAAAATAAAAAAAATGGTACTTGATTCGGCTTTGCTTAACACTCAGCATTGTAAGGTAAAGATCAAGGGTAAAGTGGAGCAATCCTGGGAATGGAGTAGCACCCTCCCTTACACTTCGGTGTAGTAGCTATTGAACATGGAACCTTCGTGTTACCCTTGACTAAGGTCGCCAACATTACTACTTTTACTTATATCCACTTTGACTGCATAATTTTCATTGAAAAATGATAAAATCCTAAAATGTTTGTTTTTGAAGCAAATTAAACTGAAATAGTTAGTCGTGTACTTTATGCTAAGGCGTAAACCTATCTCTTCTCCCGCCCCAGTTATGAGAAAATAGTGGGCTCTTTAGCCTTAGTTAGGTAATCTTTCTAGTAGGAAGGAAACGCTGGATAAAAATCAGCAAGATTTAGCTTATAAAACTGACCTTGTGTCGAGTAAATACATACACGATAATTTACTAAATAGTGCGAGAAGAGTGTCACAAGACACCGTCTTCGACCTCTTTTCGCTTCTGATCTTTGACCAGTGGAGACGTTGTCTCTCACTCTGCTGGGAACGTTAAAAACTAGCTGTAATCCGCTTAAAATCGACCTTGTGTCACATCCTGCACGTGGTGGAGAGGCTGGGCAGATACATATTTATTCATGGACAGTACTGTACATAAAATGTGCCCTTTTGGCTAGGCTAAGAATACGTTGACTGTATCCCTGTAGACGGTTAAGACCCCCACTCTAAAAAAAAAAGGGTGTCCTTAGCATGACACTAAACTACATCTGATAGTGAGGCTCTTGTTCTGGAGATCTGGAGAGCATGAAGTACACATTCATTCCATTATTCTCAGGCCCACTCTTATCCAGAGCGGTAGTAGTACCTGTTAGAGTCTTATTTTTGGATCAAATAGACCTGTTTGAAAAGTATTCGAATTCGATAGGAATACTTGAAACCATATAACTGTGTCTAAACAAATGATTATCAATAAAAAGAAATAATCACTTGAAACCATATAATTGTGTGTTATCAGCATTACAAATTGTTACTTGAAGTTATTGATTACAAAGGATTATTATTAGTTATTTGAAATCATATACGGATCTTTGGCTTAAGGGGGTGTCCTTGTGGTGTAATGGTTAAAGCGTTGGACTGCGGAATCGTAGTAGGCGAGTTCGTACTCCAGTCGCGCTTTTACGTTCACTTTCGGGCAAATACCCTTGGGAAAGGTATGAACCCCCTCATCCTCCCAGCTATGGGTTAAATAGTACCACTACTGGGGGTCTTAACCGTCTACAGGGATACAGTCTACTGTTCTTCTAGGAGAATGGCTTAGGCATTAAATAACCTGCAAAGGTTGATATGCCATTAAACAAAGAAACCAAACCAAACCTTTGGCTTAAATAAATCTGGTTAAAAATGATTCTTATAAGAATCGTTCGTAAAAAACCTCTTAAGAAGCAACCACACAAAAAATGTAAATATGAACGTACAATGAACGCGATTCCCTTATCTTTAGACATAAAATATCCATAAACATTGAAAAATACCACACGTCGTCTATAATAAAAACTTTGAAAACACACCGGAGCTCGTAGGGTTGGTGTGGTTATTTTTAATGGTTTATTCAATGCTAAATCCATCCTAGTAGAAAAGTAATGAGACAATTTAACCCATAGCTTGGTGGATAAATGGGATCACACCTTTCCAAGGGTATTAATCCGAAAGTGAATCATACCCAGTCGGCTGGGGTTGTAAAATACATCATCTCTAAAGAAGAGTAAGACCACTTCACGAGCGTCCTAGATAGGACAATAAGTCATATGATAACGAGGCTCCAGTCTTGGAGATTAGGAGAATATGGAGTATCCTTTCATTGCCATTGCTCCCAGGTTCACTCTGACCCGGAGTGGTAGCATTTGATAGGGTCCTGTCTATAGGTCAAATAGAACAGACAGTGTAAACAAATGATGGATGTTAAATTGTGATTGTGATGTAGCAATACTTGAAATCATTTAACTGTATAAAAAAAGAGCTCAGTATCGTTTAAGAATGTTATCAACAAAATGTGTTTACAGATTATATATATATATATATATATATATATGCACACACAGACACACACGCATGTATATATATTTACATATATATATACATAAACACATTCATATGTATATATAAGTCAAATGACGTAATTTGAAACAACGAACGCTGATTCATTAATCAAACGGCCAACTTTTTCTTGTCATAAACGGCCAACCTTTTCTTGCTATACAAATTTTCCCTGGGTTTTTATATTTTGCACTTTTTATACATCCATCGTTGATTTAACATCACTAATATCAACCCTAATAGTCCTGATGATGGTTTATTAGAACTGAAACGCTATCGTGTCGACTTTGCAGCTCAATAAATCTATCCTTCTACTTGGATTACCTTGTTACCAATTTTTCTTTATATATATATATATATATATATATATATATATATATATATATATATATTGTCATCCACAGACAGACTGCTTCGTTGTATCACAACTCTTCAGTGTGGCTAGACACGTAGGAGGCTTGAAGCTGGGATCGAAACCAGCCCAACATTACGTGAGACTTAGTATCATACAGCTCAGCAAACAAGCGTACCACGTCAGCTCTGGAATTATAAGGTATTAGATAGTAGCGTTCGTTTGGTTACATTTACCGGATACCAGAGTGCTCAATTCGTTTGAAGAGCTTTGCATTATGTAAGCGGCAGCCGTAAATTCCTTCACCAGAGTGCTCAACCCCCACGGGGGAGCGTATATATATATATTTATACGCACGCACAATATATATATATATATATATATATACAAACACACACGCACAATATATATATATATATATATATATACACAATATATATATATATATATATATATATATATATATATATATACACACAAAAATATATATATATACTTAATATAAATGTAAAAACATGATTTGGAATAAAGTAATCTACAATGGTTGATATGCTATAAAACCAAACCAAAATTAACTAAACCAAAAATGTTATCTAGAAAATGTGTTTACAAATCATATATATATTTCATATATATGTATAAAAAGGATTTGGCATTAAATAACCTGCAATAGTTGAAATACCATAAAACCAAACCAAGCTTAAAACGAAAGTGAACGTGATAGTACAGTTGGATTTCAAACTTGTTAACTATGATGTCACAGTCCAGCACGTTAGGCACCATGTCACTGGATCTCCCCGGAGCCTTTGGGAAAGAGATCTCCCACGAAGTCTCATGTAATCAAAAAACGAAAAATCTTTTAATTAATCTTTAATATACTCAATTGATTGCACGCAAAGACCTTACTAGGTGGAAGTTTGATTTAAATATTTAAATAGGCTTTTTCCCCTCTACATATTCCCAAATTAAACAAAGAATAAACGGATTAGGTTTATACGGACTTTTATCGCAGTTAATCTGAATGATTATGTTCTTGATAAATTGAACTCTTGTTACATTTAAACAGGTTTTTATTTCCTTTAAAAAATATGATTTCTACTTAAAGAACACAATCCAATACACACCAACAGAGAAAACAGTTACTTTTTTTTATTTATTAAGTATCCATACGTATGTGTGTTTTATGGATATGTTTTTATCTTTATTTTTAATAGAAAACTGATCGCCATCTGTGGCAAAAGAAGTTCAACATAAACATGACAGGTCGTTTGTATGACACTTGATAGCAAAACCACAGACTCAAAACCCAGAACGAATTGATTTTCTGGCCGTTATTTTGTATCTTTAGTCACCAACTTGAACTGTGACAGTCTCAAAGGACGAATTGGAATTCACCATTAAAGAAAACTCAAAACCACGATTTATCATCACTCAACAATCATATGTCCGATGCGAATTGTTTCATGTTCTTGTTTTTTTGTTGTTGAAAGAAACACTATACACATTAACATATCCAACTAGACCATTAGTTTTCTTTTTAATTGTATAGTGTTTGATAGGCTCATTGCTTAAAGCTATAAAAACAAACAAACAAACAAACAAACAGTTTTGAACATAAAAAAGTAAACCTCTAACAAAGCTAACCAGGATTTTATCTTTTCTAATCCAAAACATTATTCCATCAAAACAGATATTATTTGTTATTATTTGTTACCAAACTTTACAACATCTATGAATGTATCTATCCAATTTAACGAACAGGATGTGACACAAAGTATAATTTTCAGCAGAGTTTTCCTTCTTCTAGACTGGTTGACATACCAAAGTCAGAACTCACAGCCTGCTCTACTATTTGCTCATAGCTAAAAGAAGAATTGTTGGATGTGTATCTTTTCCAAGAGTATAAGCGCTATGTGAAATGCAAAGAGTCTTGTTGAAGATTAGAACTCGGGTAGCCAAATCCACTTCCTAGGAAAATAACCGTTTTACCACAAGCGCCTTTGAGTAACCAAAAATAAAACTGCCTAAATATATATATTTTACCCAGTACCAAGATATCTTGGTAGCCCAATCTTACTCTATCCGTGGGTGCTGAGAGGATTTAAACCAATAAGGTCAGTATTTTCTGCCACGTTATAGGGTGTGTAATGCACACCCTAAGAACAGAGGTTGGTAGTATTAATAAATCTGTGGGTAGTAAGGTATTTATATAAAAATGGGGTTTCCCGGGTATGACAATAAAGTGGAATTGTTGGAGAGGCTCCAGTCCTGAAGGTCTGGGGAAAATGAAGTACCTCTTTGGGGCCATTTCTACCCGGAATGGTAGTACTTGTTTAGAGTACTATCCAGAGATCAAAAAAATCTATTTAAAAAAATATTTGTATTTGATAGGTATATACTTGAAACCATAAAAGTGTGTTATAACCTTTTAAGAAACAATTTCACAGAAAATATAAATATAAATGTACAATGGATGCGATTCCCTAACCTTTTGGCAGAAAATAACCCAAGACGTGATGAACTGCCGCTAAAGTTAATCAAGCAATCAGTCAATCTACAGCATTAAAACTCTCTAACCAAAAATATTAACATGTTCAAAAATAAGTTAACTCCTACGCAAAATGTTTTATTTTATTCTAAATAGTAAGTATATTTTCAGACCCGATTTGATTTTTTCTTACCAGGCGTTTAAGTAAATTTGAATCTAAATAGAGAACGTAATGTTCAAGTAGTTCTTATAAAGACAGTTTTCAGTGTATATGTGATTATTTGAAGAAAAAAAAACAAAACAAAACAGAACAAAAAACGACACCATGGGGAAAAGAATTCTATCTTGATTTAAGAGAACGTATTATTTATTTTCACAATCTGAACGACGACTACCAAAATATAGCTTCTAGATGAATGTAAAATGAAAACACAATTGCCATAAACGTTCAAAAAAAGAAAAAAAAATGAGGAAATTTCCGAAGTGTTCAGAAGCAACCAGGTCGACCATGCATAGCTGACTCATTATATGTGGAGATTATTAGATTAAGAAGTAAGAAAATTGTTTGCAAATGTTTCTAATAAAGTAAAAAAAAAAGCCCTCCAAAAAACACCCCTTAACACCCCCCCTGCAAAAGACTACCCCCCCAAATAACAAAACATAAAAATGCAAGCAAACAAAAAATAAAACAACAACAAACAACAACAACAACTACAACAACAACAACAAAAAAACCAAAAAAAAACAAAACTGAAAAAAACAACAATCCATCCATCAATTCCAAAACATAAAATAGGAATAACACAAACCCCCAAAAAAAAACAAAATGACAAAACAAACAAAAAACCCACCAAAAACAAACAAATAAGCAAAAATAAAACAAGAACAAAAAACAACCTCAATAAAAAGCAAAAAACAATAACAAAACAGAAAAACAACAAAAACACCCCCATAAATTCCAAAAAATAAAATAAAAACCAGACAAAAAACCAGACAAAAACAAAAAGACAAAACAACCTAAAAACAATCAAACAGCAAACAACTAAGCAAAAAAAACCCAAACACGAAAACAAAAAAATCCCCCAAGCCCTTACCCACCCCCCAAAAAAACTAAAAACAAAAATAAGACAAAACAAAGCCAACCCCCCAAAAAACCCCTCTAACCCCCGCCCCCCCAAAAAAAACAAAAAAAAAAAACGAGAAAAAACAAACAAACAAACAAACGAATAAACAAATAAATAAAAGTCCCTCTACCAAAAAACAACAAAAAACCCCAGCAAAAACAAAAATAACAAGCAAACACAAAGATAGATACTCTCATGAAATGTGAACAAATGAGGTTTATTTTTCAACATAATCTCTGTTACTCTCTATACACTTATTACATCGGTATTGCCGTGTTAGGATCCCATTGGTTAAAAGAATCATCATCAGCAGCAGACATGATCTCATCAAACGAACTTTTCTGCACACTCTCGTATATAACCGACGACTGTATAGAAAATTGCGACTGAAGTCTGTTGAGTGGCTGGAAGTGGTATGAGCAGGTTTGTTTTGGTGAGGTGAGACGACTGGCTGTGGGACCTTTATATTTCTATAGACACGCGCACGTGTCTATGCGAATGTGAATACACAGAGTGAACATGCAATTGAATATAAATGGCGATCAGTAGTTGACGCGCCGCACTCCTAGACTGGCTATCTTCGCGCAGAGGCTTTTTATCGTCGCGTCTGGCATTCATGCCGGATGAGGTATTAATGATAAATAGTAGACTCGAGGCCGAAAGGCTTGTGGTTTTGGCTGGGCCACCTTCTGGTGGGCGAGCTGCTCGGTCCAGTTTAAGCCATATTCGGGCATCCGTGCCTGACTTAAGTTATACATCGAGTGAGTCTATCTCCAGCTAGGCTCATCAAGCTCACATTGCATTAAGTGAGCCGATGACGAGCATGGTCCGACAGAACTCAAGCCTCGGGTCGGCTCCCCTTCTTTTAACCCCCACTATACGCAGACCTTCGTGTCATTGAACTTATGTCAAGTCCTGTCTGGTGAGAAGCAGCGACAAATATATCGCTCCTAGACAGGATTCTCCCCCGGACACGTCACTCACGTGTGTCGATAACATCCCATTTTGACCGTGATTTATCTGACATCACACCGTGTCAGAATTTGGCACCGGGCCGCTTTATCGTGGGGGCTACATACGAATCGAAACTCATGCGCAGCAGGTGCAAAAGTACTTGACCGTATCGGCATTCCTCTAATAGGGCGCGTCGGGTAAAAAGCAATAAATTTGCAAAGACCTGAGGGAATGCCCCCCCCCACCTGCCTGAGGTCAAAGTGTCATAATTAGCAAACAACCGACTGGCACGAATGCCAGGCGGCCGGCTCGAAGGTATGGCCGCTGATCCGGACCAAGACTGTTTGCCGCTGGTATAATGGTATTAAAAAATCTTGAAATAATATACAGGATGCAATGGGTAAATTATCGTTATTTTAAATTATTTATTTCACGTATACACTTTATTTGTTTCATTTTTTTTTCTACTGCTCCGTAAAATAGAATCATTTGGACACTATCGGGGAGAAAAGCTGCACCATGACACAATTTACTCCGCTAGAAATTTCGAAACGGTATGCTGTACTTTTGGCATTCATGTTGGAATCTCCAATACGAAGATTTCAGAGTATATCGGTGTCAATCTAAGGACAGATTGATATTCATATTGATGAAAAACAAACACTTAGTCCATATCATGGTATTGGGGTTGTCATTGGCGATGATGACGTAATGCCTCCATTCATCTTCCACATAGTCTCAGACTCAACACCATTAAATGCTAGGAGTAGTACAGATCTGGATTGATAAGGTGGCTGTAGGGTTAGGGTAAGGGTTAGGGTTGTGGTTGGGGTTAGGGTTAAGGTTAGGGTTGGGGTTGGGGTTAGGGTTAGAGTTAGATTAAGACCTCCTCTCAACGAGTGTCCTGAATTTGACACTAAGCCATCTGATGGCGAGACTCCAATCATATAATATCATAACTTTATTTTTATTTAATTTTACCCAATCGTATAATTGTTTAAACTTTACCTATATCTATGTTTTTAAATTTTTTTCTATCTCTTTTATTATATATATATATATATATATATATATATATATATATGTATAATTTGTAAACAAATAGTTTGTAGGTAACATTTTTTAAAACTAGTTAGAGCTCATGTGTTTGCATACAGGTAAATGGTTTCAAGTATTGCTATTAAACTCTAATAATTCAGGTTCACATTATTTATTGGTTTTCACTCAGCTAATAGTTTCAGGTATTATATATATTAATATATTCACTCAGTTAATAGTTTCATATATTCACCCAGTTAATAGTTTAATATATTCACTCAGTTAATAGTTTCAGGTACTATATATATTATCATACTAACAATTCAATTTAATATGTCATTTTTTGCACAAAGTTAAATAGTTTCAAATATGGAAAATGATTGAATATTTCTATTTGACCCATAGGTTGGACCCTACCAGGTATTTCCACCCCTGGTCAGAGTGGACATGGGAGTAATAGCAATGAAGGGGTACTCCACATTCCCTAAATTTCCAAGACTTTAGCCTCACCATCAGATGGTTCAATGTCATATCCTTGAGACTAGTTGGGGTGGGGGTCTTACCCCTCTGCAGTGACGTAGTCGGTATATTTTACAGCCCGAGCCGACAAGACTAAATTTATTTGTATTAGACAGGAATATTTGATTTTATATAACTGTGCAAATCTCTTAAGATACATCAGCAAACATGAAAACATAAATGTACAATGAACATGATTCCGAAACCTCCAGATATAAAATAACCCCAGACAGGTTGATATGCCATTAAAATCAATCCGCTGAAAATGATATTGGTGTTGCATTCTACTCGTCTCAAAAGGTTTGGGTAAATAGAATAATTGTGAAATTATATATCAGGATGCACTGACAATTGTCTTTTCAAACTGTTACTAATTTGATTAGTTTGATCTTTTATTGGTACCCAACTCTTATGACCTTGTACTTGCTCTGGGGGTAAGGCCGACTGTAATAATTTGCTGTTGGCTTTGCCCCCGCCGTCTGGCATTCACGCCGGATGGAGCATTGTCCACCTAAGGCAGACTCGCGGCCGAAAGGCCCCCAGATTCGGCTGAGCCATCTTCGGGCGGGCGAGTTGCATTATTGACACCTTTTCATATCTCTGGACCCCGTGGTCAAGTTTAAGCTATAATCTGGCATCCGTGCCTGGACTCATGTTTGGGTACATGTCCAGCTAGGCTCATCAGTTCATTTGGTGCAATGTGAGCCTTGGTTTACGCCCGACCTTCCCCTCTCCTAACCCCTACTATAATCCGACTTTTGGGTTATTTGATCTTGTGTCAAACCCTGTCTGGGAGGAGGCAGAGACAAATATACCTTGTAGCAGACGAAAGCAAGTGTTATATCTATTCTGGAAAACAGTCAAGAGTTTGCAAAAATCTGATGGGAGTGATCGAAAGAGAATCAGTTCCTTTTGACGTACTTTTCAAAGCCAGGCTTGTACGTAGACGCACGCATTGTTCTACTCTCCTCCTGGGACTGTGTAATTATTGTAAACAATAGGTTTCTTCCTATATTGGAACTAACACTTCAACTTGACCCTGGGGATTAGCAAAGCGGTAGGCCAGTGAACATTGCAATAAATCATTTAAGAATAATTCAAGAAAAAGATGTGACTCACTGTTTTATTTTTGCTTTCCAGATATCCAGGAGATGGATTTGAAGAGCTCTGTGTAAAAACTGGTTTACAGCTCGACACGTATATTTAAGTCCGTAGTCAATTGCGGATTTTACACAGATATAAATGCGCTAACCCCAGAATGGATGAAGAGGAAAATGTTTTCCTAAGACGTATTGTTCTCTAACGTGATATACGCCCTGACGGTGGGGCTTAAAATACGATACGTCATGGGAAGACACTACCCTCCCTTAAAAAACAAAAGAAAACACGGGCGTCGTAAGTATGACGCTAAACTGATTTTGATGGTGAGGTTCTAACTTTGGAGATCTGAGGAGTGTGGAGAACCCATTCATTAACATTATTCCCAAATCCACTCTGATTCAGAGTGGTAGTAGGATTCCATCTACGGGTTAAATAGATCAATAGGTCAAAATTAAGAATTATTCGTATTTGATAGAACTGTGTGCAAAAACCTCTTTGGAAAGAACTAGACAAGAAAATGTCAATATAAATGTACAATGAACGTGATTCCCTAACCTCTAGACATGAAATATCCCTAGACGGGTCGAAATGTCTTTAAAATCAATCAGTCAATACCCCTGGAAAAAGAGAGTCCTCGTGGCGTCGTAGCTAACGCACTGGACTGTGACGTTGTAGTAAGCGAGTTCGAACTCCAGTCGTTCTATTTCGTTCACTTTCGGACAAATACCATATTGAAAGGTCTGAACCTTCTAATCCACCCCAGTAATGGTACCACTACTGTTCTTTAAGAAAGATTGTTTTGGCATTACATAACCCACAAAGGTTGATATTCCATTTAACAAAGAAACCGGAAAGGTATGAAGACCTTTATTCCTCCCAAGTATGTGTTAAATGGTACCACAACTGCTTTTCTACAAGGATGGCTTTGGCATTAAATAACCCATGAGAGTCGATTTGCCATTAAAAACAAAGGAACCAAACGAGGAAAGATCTACAGAAATGGTTTGTACGTTAGTCTAGTAGACTATAAGTATTGTAATGTTTCGATTCTATTGTATGTTTTCGATTCTTTGTAATTGCTTCAACACTTGTGACCTGGTGCCTTGTTAAACTCAGAACTTTTATAGACACGCCTTCCTCGCGTGTCAGTTGGTGGTCAGTGTTCAAATCTCTGTACAAAATGTACTTTCAAATGCTTATTTTCTTACCAGTCTACGCCCACTCCAGGAGACGAGCGTAAGCACAGCTTTACAAATGCATTGATCAAGAAACTTCTGCCCATTACTGCCACATTTCTCGCTCTTTAATGTCATCGATTTCAATGATAGATTACCAGAGGGCTTGAACAGTATAACATCAATATGAATAGTTGTTCTGCTCGCAATAATATTTTGATTCTACCATTTAAATGTCTGTCTGCGTTTGCGGGATTCTTAGAATTTATGATAAAAATAAATACATAAATGATGAATGAATAAATGTTTAAAATTTCACTTCAGGATTTGGCTTTGCACAATAGAACATCTGAAGGTTTTAATCGACTTCTGTGTGTTGAAGGGCGTAATGTTAGTGACAGTATGTTGGTGTTTTTCAGCTCCTAGGGTAGAACGAGCGATAGGTTCAGATATGAGAGACCCCTGTAGAGGTACTTACCGATTGTTATCTAACGGAGTAACCCCTTAGCAGAGGGGAAACAAGCATATCAGTGGATGAATAAACAGATATATAGGCGGCCAGTCAGATAGATGAGATTTAAAAAGTGTATATTTACTCCAAGGATTATATGAATACGTAGCAGTGCGTTTTTAGTGGAACATTATAAAATAAATCAAAATGGATATTATTTGTTATTATTCATTGCCAAACTCTACAATATTGAAACTCTTCTACAAAATATTTGAATATGTAGCAGTGTGTTTTTAATGGAACAGTATAAAATAAATCAAAATGGATATTATTTGTTATTATTCATTGCCAAACTCTTCAATATTGAAACTCTTCCACCAAAAGTGTTGGAGTTTTTGTCCCAGTCGCATTTTATATTAACTTTCTGACTAATACCCTTAGGAAACGTATGAACCTTTTTATCCACCAAGTTATAGATTAAATAGTACCACTATTGTTCCACAATGATCGCTTTGGCATTAAATTACCCAACATTATAGCAAGATCATTTTTATAATTTTTTTCAGATTTGTAATGGCTCGTTTACGCCTCTTGACAGCAGTCTATACATTTAAGAAGAAGTCTAGACATCTACACATCATTAATTTATTATATAAGTTACGAAGTTATGAGTCATAAGCGATTATTTAGGCATAGCACGTGTAATCAAAATGTATCTAGATCGAGGCTCTGATTTTTCGAATTGAAAAAGTTAGAATTCAAATAATGTGTGCGAAATTTTTTTATCCGTATTCATATACGTAAATTTATGCTTTTTATCGATGATTGATTAAGACGTCACATGATCAGACGACACAGGGAAAGTAGTTGAACAAGTTAATCTGTTAGCCGAGCCTAGTCGAAGGGATAGGATGTCATTTTTCATTTGTGGTTAGCTGCTCTTGACCTGGTCAATAAACTAGAAAGAACGAATAATATAAGTGTGCTCACGGAAGCGACTGGTTATTTATTCTTCTCAAAAAGAGATGTTCATCCATCACGACGAAGCAGCATGAGACCCCCAGAGAAAGAAAGGATGTGGATTCTCATCATTAACGTAAGACAACGTGAAGATCAGAGACGATCAAGAGCCATCGGATGAAGAAGATGGCAGAGGGCCATCTGAAAGTTGTCAACATCCGCGAAATTTCTACGACTTTATGGAATATATATAATATATATATAATATAATTTTCTTATTTGGGAACAGTGAATTTTGAAGCATTTCAAAATGAAAGAAAAAAAATGATGTTTCTTCAGAACAATGGATTTTGTAAAGAGTCAGTCATTGTTAATATCGAACAGATGTTACCGAGAAAACAAAAATCGGCGAAGACGAGCGTAAATTGGGTTTTTAAAAAAGCGGTTCAAAATATCAGTGTAGAAGAGACGGCTTTGATGGTTGTACTGAAATTGTCAACTTCTGAATGTTGAGATTACAGTGATGAGAGTAAGTGATATTTAGTGACTGCTTCAGACAGCTGTTTTCTTCCTGTGAAAAAAAAAAAATTAAAGAATACGATGTCTGTGTTCTAGAGTTGGGTAAAGACAAAAAAAAAAAAAGAAAAAAAAAAGGCAAATAATTATGAGAACCACAAAGAAAATAAACTATATAAGCATGCATAAAAAGTCTATTAACACATACATACCCACTTACAGTGTTTCTCATAAAAAGGCACATACCGAACAATTATTATAAAAAGTTAATTTCCTTCTTAACCAAAGCATTCCGCATTTTATTATTACTATACAGTAAAAATGGACATTATTTCGTATTAATTATTACCAAACTCTACAGCACTGGCAATCCGTCATCAGAACCCCCCCCCAAAAAAAACAACCCCCAACCCCCCCAAAAAAACAAACAAAAAGCAACCCCCCACCAAAAAAAGCAAAAACCCTAAAAAAACAAGTCTGCTGTAACCAAAAATAAAAATATTTAAGTAGTGTATTTATTTTTTGTGTTGCTGTATATTCGTATTTTTGGATAAAGGGCATCAATGCTGTAGAGTTTGGTAATAAATTATACATAATGATATCCGTTTTGATTATATAATGTTCGAATAAAGATAATAAAAATCATGGTATCTTTGATTTAGAAGAATATTAACATTTTAAAAACTGTTTGGGGGAGTACTTATATGTAGTCAATAGTGTGTGTATTCTACGCGTGAATGATATCATTATCAATTTCAACACACACATATATATATATATAGGAAGTCCTTATGGTGTAATTGCTAATTGCGACATCATAGTAAGCAAATTGGAACTCTTGTTACGCTATTTCGTTTACTTTCGGACTAATACTCT
>OY757924.1:56005715-56020149 GCA_963585895.1 Sepioteuthis lessoniana | reverse complement strand
AAACACAGGTGGAACCTCCTCCATTAATACACACACGTCCTAGTACGAAGTAATTTTAATTGTGCAAAAAAACAAAACAAAACAAAACAACCTCCCCTGAAAATCCATAACGTACTGATATCTAGGGTTGTTGGATAAGGAGTCTCTCTCTCTCCCTCTCTCTCTCTCTCTCTCTCTCTCCCCTCTCTCTCTCTCTATATATATATATATATACCTAACTTCTGTGCACGAACAGGATATCACAAATTTTCAGCAGGTTTTAACAGGTTTGAGTTCAGAGTTTTCCTACTCTTTGACTGGTTGCCATACCAAGGCTAAAGAGATCAGCCTCATCTTCTATTCTACCTATAGCTAGAGGGAGAACAGTTGGATTCATACCTTTCCCCAAAGTATTAGCGCCCTGTGAAATGCAAGCAGCCTCGTCCAGGGTTTTGAACTCAGGTCACCGAGTCCGTTTCCAACGATAGAAACCATTACACATTGCAATGTTTTTAAATTTTTAGGTTTGAATTCCGCTATGGATTAACAAAAAGGTTAAAAGAACATTTAAAAATAAATTTCTTTATTTTTGGATAAAATGTGGAAAAACATCAAAATTATATATATAAATGTGTGCGTGTGTGTGCGTGTGCATGAGTGTGTGTACGCGCGTGCGATTCGTGTTGTCCTGTTCGTTACGTTGTTTCGGTACTCAGATACTTTGGTAATGATAATTTATATATATATATATATATATATATACTTTCATTAAGAAAAAACACAAACCGGTCACGTTCGGATTACAAATTTATTTCCATCCTGTTATGTGTTTTTGATAAAATCAAAAAACACGAAAAAAAAATTAACAATACTTCTATAGATCTTATGGATAAAATGAATCAGAATAGACACAGGAAAGAAGGGTGGGAGGGGATAGAAGAGGGGTAAAGAGTTATCTCCTCATTTAGCCCACTTCCGTTTTTTATTTTATTGTCGGTTAGAATTAGAGTAAATTAATTTAAAAAAATTATTTATTTTAAAAAAATTCTAATTACTTATATATATATATATATATATTGACATTAAGAAGAAGAACGAGTAAAATCACCCAACTTTCAACTTAATGTCTTGATTAACAAGAGTTAGTTTAAAGTTAAACACATACAGCCCTTCACACACCCGTGCAAACTCCCATACAAACGCTCACAGACACATATACGTGCTGACACATATTTTAGTTGTTCGTGAGTTGTGTTTTATGGCATGTCAACCTTTTTAGGCTATTTAATGCTAAATTCTGTTAATATATATATAGTTTGTAAGTAACATTTTTAAACGATACAGTGCTCATTTATTTGGACACATTTAAATGGTCTTAAGTTTAGAAAATGGTTACTTATTTCTGCTTGACCCATAGATGAGATCCTAACTGGTACTACCACTCTGGATCTGAGTGGACCAAGGAGTAATAGCAATGAAGAGGTACTCCACATTCTCCAAAGCTTCAGATAGCTAAGGGACACACAGAGAAAAATCGTTGCAGGGGGTGCCTATACAGTCAGCGTATTCTACGGCCCAAGCCGACTAGGCTGGTATTCACTTACACACACACATACACACACACGCTCGCATGGATAAACATGCATAAAAACATGCACTCATATGCACACATACACAGTTCCAAATATATTTGCTTCTTTTGAAGAATTAGACTACTGCAATCAATTTAAAGCTGAAGTGTTCCATGAAAAGAACTCCGATACTTATATATATACAAGGAGCACGCAATAAGTTTCCAGACTTTTTTTCGTATGGGCACTTTTATTGATAGTACACACATAAAACTCTAGTCCCCTTCCAAGTAATCTCTTCCTGCTGCAATGCACTTGTCGTACCGTTCCAACAACTTCTGGAAGGCCCCATGTATCTCCTCTTGTATGAGCGTGTCAATGACCTTCGTCACAGGCTCTTTCATCTCCTCAATTGTCTCATAACGACAGCCTCTGAGCTTAGGGAATAAGCAAAAGTCACAGGGAGCAAGGTCTGGACTATAGGGAGGCTGAGGAACTGTCTTGATGCCCATCTTGGTCAAATTGTCTGCGACAAGGATGGAGTTGTGGACTGGTGCATTATCCTGGTGGAAATGCCACTGAACCGATTTGAAGAGTGCTGGGCTCTTCCGATGGAATCTCTTCCTGAACTCCCTTAAAACCTCAACATAGTATTCCTTGTTGACTGTCTGTCCAGTGGGAACCCTGTGCATGTTGATCATGCCAGTGCTGTCAAAAAAAGGGATCATCAAAAGTTTGTCGGTAGATTTGTTCTATCTGGCCTTCTTTGGTCTGGGAGACCCAGCATGCTTCCACTGAGAACTCTGTCTCTTGGTCTCTGGCTCATAGCAGTAGATCCAGCTTTCATCGCAGGTCACTAGAGAATCAAGAACTGATTGATCAGCTCGACCATCTCCCTGCTGTCAGGACAACTTCTTTCTTTCTGATCTTAAAACAGAATTTTATTGCATATCGTTCTTCTAAAGTGTCCTCACGTCCAGATTGCATTTTTGAAATTCACCAGCTGTGACAATCAGGCTTTAGTAGGGTGTATTCCAATTCCTGCTGTAGCTGTTCATTTGAACCTGATATCATAAAAACTGGTCAGTCATCTCATAAGTTGTATAGCAATAACATACTGAATTTTTAAGAGTCTACGCCAATTTTAAATGCCTGTACAAAAAAAGTCTTGAAACTTATTGAAGGCACATATATATATATATATATATATATATATATATATATATATATATATATATTATCATACAACGTGTGAAAGCATATGCGATACCCTCATCAGCTGCCAACCAGGGTGATATATATATATATATATATATATATATTTAAAAGTACGATCTTCATTCGCAAATTACGTATTTAGCATACCAATAATCTTCGTCGGTCGACCTAATAGAACAGTCTGTTCTAGAATGTTTGGAAGAGGTGTAGGCTTCATTGACTTATGCTATATTGAGTTCTGTCGAACATATTCTTCTCTTATTGCTATTTACGAAGCGTTGTTTAGTTTGACGCGCAGGTTTCAGATTGTTTTCTGTACTTGCTTTTCCAAAGCACAGGCACACCAAAGTAGTGAGTAGGCTCATAGCTTTTTAACGTCTATAGGAAACAGGTGCTTTTTGTGTTGACTACAAATGGGGCACATATATATCATCATCATGTTCATTGAGTCATGCTGATATCATGGGGTTCTCTGAGTCTATCTCGCCATCCACCCCTATTATCAATCTCCCCCAGCAAGGGCCGTTGATTGCATCAATGTAACTAAAAGATACCCCCCATAAATACATTGAATCTATATAATCATTATTTTCCCTCACGCTAGGTCTTAGGAAAAGACCTGGTGAAGGATAGTAAGAAACTAAAAGGAAAGTTGTTTGGTTGTTTGGGTTTTATGGCATATCAACCTTTGTAGGTTATTTAACGCCAAATCCATTTTTATCCAAATAGTCAGTTCTATTTTAAACAATTCAGTTTAGCACCAGTACACAGTTTAATTGTCAAAACAGTTCTATATTAAACAATTCAGTTTAGTGTAAGTACAGTTTCAATATCAAAAACAGTTCCATTTTAAACAATTCAGGTTAGCATAAGCACGAGGTTTAAATGTAAGGAGAGTTTAATTGTCAAAAACATTTCTATTTCAAGCTATTCAGTTTAGTCAAACAGTTCTAATTCAAACAATTCACTGTAGCATCAGGATGCAGTTAGTTCTATTTAACCCATGGATAGAACCCTATTAAGTGCAACCATTCTGAGCGGGAGCAATGGCAATGAAGGGGTGCTCCCCATTCCTTAAAGCTCCAGCATCATTTGAACCTCACTGTTAGTTAAGTGTCATATCCAGGACACTCATTGGGGGTGGGCATTATCCCTCTGCAGAGGTGCAGTCGGTCTATTCTACAGCCCCAGCCGACTGGACGACCGAAAGGAAAGGTGAAAAGTATATAATAATAATAATAATAATAATAATAATAATAATAATAAAAAACAATTTCAAGCATTCAACTGGTGAAAAGACCTGAACATGGCTACGAAAGGAAAATTTCTAGAGAAAAAGTGAATCTTTTCTATTAGCACCTTAAAACATTAGAACGCCATTAGAACGAATTATATTAAAGCGAAAATAGATAAGACGCAACAGAATTTTCGAAAAATATTCATAAAAATAGTGATACATTAAATAAAGAGTAAATTTCTATCTCAAATAGAAATCAGATAAAACTCTTAAAATTTCTTTCAAACTGAAGATACGTTTGATATTAGTAATGATATTTATCGCTACTTTTTCCTAAATAAATAAATAAATAAATAAGTAGACAGATTTTGTCTTAAAATAAAATAGGTCAACTTGGTGAAATGATTCAAGGTGTCGAGTGTCCCGGGAATCTTGTTAAAAAAATTATTGTAGATAAATATAGATATATGACACCAGACATGAACATCATACTCGGGTTTGGCGCCGTTTCTTGTCCAGGTCTTTTTGTTCCTCCACCCTCTTGAATTGTTTAGATATCACCCTCTTTGGGTTTTTTTGTTAATGAGAAAGAATCCATTGTAAGAAAACTTTTATAATTTTTGTTCTGTACTCTGTGATAGCTATCTGAAGAGGTTAGTTATACTTATCGAGTGGCCAGCTGAAATAAATCTATAATAGCCAAATGACGATCTGTTGAGTTTTCTTCCAAATATAATTATATATATATATATATATATATATATATTTACTAATCTATTATCTACCAGCATTCACGGTGACAAAGAAAAAAAAAACCCTGCCAGAATTCAGCGATAGCAAATCTCAAATTGCTGCCTCAGGAAAAAAGAAAAAGATTATCGGGAGAAAAAAAAATAAAAGGCCAACTTCGTCACACCAGTTGAAAAAAATCAAGAGATATGCAATCAGTTGGTCAAAAGAACAAAAACCCACCGCAAAATGCTGCAATGCTACAATTACAAAAAGTACTCAATACTAAATAGAGCCAATTACAAAAATTAAATCGCGAGTCGGTACTATCCTACTACAGTTTCGCCTAAAACGGATCGTCAAGGTACCTAGCACCGACTCTCATATATATATATATATATATATGAGAGTCGGTGCTAGGTACCTTGACGATCCGTTTATATATATATATATATATATATATATATATATATAAACAGGATTCGGTATTAAATAATCCACAAAGGTTGATATGCCATAAAGACAACTAAGCCAAATCGAGTAATGCACGATTTCGTCTCATTTTTACGCGCAAATCTTTTTCATTGACAATTTTAGGCCTAGAAATAAGATAAGCCCTCGACGTTTAAAAATATATCTCGTGTAATAAATGATCTCTTGGTTTTTGGTTTGGTTTTCTTTGTATAATGACATATGAACCTTCATGGGTTATCAAATGCCAAAACCGTCCTTCTAGAAGAACAGCACTGGTGCAGTTTAACTTATAATTCCGGGGAGAAGGGTGTTCATACTTTTCCCAAGGATATTAATCCGAAAGTAAACGTAATAGCACAACTAGAGTTCGAACTCGTTTCACTCAGACTCCCTCACTTGTTTTTGAGGTGAAAAATTGTCGTAAAAATCTTTCATCATACGAATACATATGTTAAATTTTAAAAATTTAACATATTCTGTAGAACGCTTCTTGAAACTTTTAACGTGGCAATATCAACTTATCATATTTACCCAACCCCTCCGCTCGGGCAGGATATGACACAATTTTTTTTTAAGCGGAGTTTAACAGGTTTGAATTCAGAGTTTTTCTTCTCCTAGACTAGTTGCCTCACCAAGGCTGAAGAACCAAGTCTGTCCTACTATTTACCCATAGCTGGAAGGAGAATAATTGGATTCATCCCTTTCCCAAGGGTATTAGTGCTATGTGAAATGCAATCAGCTTCGTCCAGGATTTGAACTCGTGTCGCCGTCCATTTCCTACAACGATAACAATTACACCACAGGCAATATCAATTTATATATGTTTGCAATTACAAGATTATAATCAAATAAATATAATTTTGTACTAAAGAGTATTATTAGTTACTTGAAACAATATAACTGTGCGCAAACGAATGACTATTATCAAATAGAAATAATTACTTGAAACCTTTTAATTATTTGTATCAAATAAAAATACTTGAAAAATGACAAACGTGTGCGAATTACAAGATAAAAATACTTGAGATTAACCAACTGCGCAAAAAAGTAGCAACTATACAAAAATGTATATATAAATCTACAATGTGCATGATTCCCTAACCTCTTGGTATAATATAACGTCTGATGGGTTAACATACCATTAAAATAAATCAATCTATCAATCTATGTTTGATTGTAGACTGCAATTGATTCGTATAATATTCTCGGAGTTACTCATTCAAATGCAGATTAGTCTGATCAATTCAAATGGCACCGAACAGTTGGAGGAGGGGAAGAGGAATTTCATTTTGAAATGTAAGCATCATGATAGTACAATTTGTTAATAAAGAAAAAGGAAGTCATTGCATCTCTTTTTTGGTCAATCTGAGCTGTAAGAACGCTATGTCTGCCCGATGAGATGAGAAATAAATAAATTTATTGTTAAGACGCCAGACGTAGCAAATTGCACCCAATTATATCAGCATTAGAACAAGTCATTATGGATGAGTAGCCAGAAGAAAGACATTTTCTAAAGCCAATCAACATTCACCGGAGAAATGGTGGAGTTTTGATGATGATGATGATGATGATGACGATGATTTCTTCTTCTTCTTCTTCTTCTTCTTCTTCTTCTTCTTCTTCTTCTTCTTCTTCTTCTTCTTCTTCTTCTTCTTCTTCTTCTTCTATTTGAATCCATTCATTCATTTTCTTCTTCTTTTTTATTTGAATCTATTTATTCATCCCTTCATTCTTATTCATTCCCTCATTCCGTCATTCTTCTTCTTCTTCTTCTTCTTCTTCTTCTTCTTCTTCTTCTTCTTCTTCTTCTTCTTGTTTACCTCCCTCATATTTTCTTTTTTCTCAAACCGCTTCATCTTATTTCTCTATCTTCTTATTTTTTTCTTCTTTCTTTTATTCTTTTGCTTAGATTTTACTCTACATTTCCCCCTTACATTTTCTAAATATCGCAAAGGTCAAGGTTATCTTATTCTGTTGAACTGTAATTTCAATTAATTATTGGTATCGTAAACACACTACGAAGCGAGTCATTTTGAATTTATTAAACTGTCATTAATCTAATTGAATTTCTTATAAGGTTTACTTTGGTTTATTTGTTTGACAACATATCGAATCTTTATAAGTTATTTCATGCCAAAAATTGATTAATTATTAAACGTTTCTTTATAATTATAACTATATTTTCTACATTCTATTACAATAATGTAATAATCACACTTTTGAAAATTGTCTAAAAAAACCCACCAACCACAAAAATTTACCGCTGATAAGAATGCAATTATAGAAAGTAGGAATATCCACATATTTGTTCATTTTTTTCATGATATGTTATCAACGACTAGAAATAAGTACCCCAGGCTAAAAAGACTCCCCCAACGAGTGTTCTGGGGCCCAGTCGACTGGGGTTGAAAAATACATCGACTGCAGTTGAGCAAAGGGATTAGACTCCACCAACAAGTGTCCTGGATATGACATTTAATAATCTGATGGTGAGGTTCCAGTAATGCTGGAGCTCTAGGAAACGCAGAGTACTCCTTCGTTGCCATTGCTCCCAGATCCACTCTGGCCCGGAGGGATAACGCCTGATTGGGTCCTATCTATGGGTCAAATAGAACTCTTTGACATTTAAACTGATTGCAAACAAATGACATGCTAAACTGAATTGTTAGAAATAGAACTATTTGATCATTTACTCGTGTGTAAACAAATGACATGTTTAATTGAATTGTTGGTAATACAAAATAATACTTGAAACCATTTAACTTTGTTGAGTTATGTTTATAAATCATCATTATCATCATCATATCGTGCCTCTAGAGATCCAGTAGAGAACGTCGCTTATGAGTTCGTCCTAACTTACTTCTTAGTAGTATCCAGCATGTTTTGTTCATTGGACTTGGATGGTTTTAGAGATGGGAGGCAGGTGGCCGTATAACTGCTGCTTTTGTGGGATTTTGCTTCCATGGTTTGTTCAATACAGCTCGCAGCATTTTTGTGTAATTGCCGCCAAGCATTTTTTTTTCTCTATACGCTTAGTCAGCATCCATATAGTAGCATGGACACAAATGCTGCCAGGAAAAAAATTGTGTTTTGTTTATTTTTTTTGTAAAAACCGGATTTAGCATTAAATAACCTACTATGGTTGAATTGCCATAAAATCAAATCAAATCCACGCTCAGAAGGTAATTATACAGAGTAAGTAAAAATAAGTAAAAATAATTCTTCCACTCAAACTGAGATAAGGCGAACAGTAGAATAGTTAGCGACCATAGTCGAGGGTGACCCGAAGGCTCCCTTTTCGATAGCTACTACACCAAGGTGTAGGGGAGGGCGCTACTCCATTCCCTGGATTGCTCCACTTTACCCTTGAACCGTACCTTATAATGCTGAGTGATGAGCACGGTGGTATCAAGTTCCATTTTTTAAAGTCTTTGGTATGACTCGACCTGGGATTGAACCCAGGTCTCCCGGGCCATTGGCGAACACTCTAACCGCTGTGCCAATGAAACCGGTAACAGTAGAATACACTCGTTTATTTATTCTCCATGTAATAACTGAAAAAAAGATTAAAATATTGTTCATTCATCGACGTGTAAGATTTGCTTTTATTCCCTTTCCGCTGGTATGTTTGGATGAAAAAGAATAAAAAAGTCTCACCCACGCCAAATTTCAAACGCATTAGAAAACTTTGAATCCAATTCATCAGATGGTTTGGTTTCTTTGTTTAATGGTATATCAACCTTTGTAGGTTATTTAATGCCAAAACCATTCTCCTAGAAGAACAGTAGTGGTACTATTTAACCCACAGCTGGGTGGATAAGAGGGTTCATACCTTTTCCAAGGGTATTTGCCCGAGAGAGAACGTAATAGCGCGACTGGAGTACGAACTCACCTACTGCGATTCCGCAGTCCATCACTTTAACCATTACACCACGAGGACACCCCCAAATTCATCAGAATAATTTTGTCTAAGTGTAATGATAGAATGAGCTAATCCTACATGAACCTGATCAAGCTAAAACGGGATTGCTAGACTTTAACAAAGTCAAAACAAAACAAAAAAAATGCTGAAAACTTAAGAAAGAAAGGTACTTTTTTCCGAGAAGGAAAACTCACATTATCAAAATCTTATCTGCGAAGTACTTGAAAAGGACACCTCTGTAACAGTATAAGCCCTACCAAACCAGGAAGGTCAAACTCTGCAATATTCAACCTTGCTACCTCAATAATCACTCAAATATTATGCTTTAGTTTATACAGCAATGAAAACCATGGGACGCAACATGGTGGATATGAAGTAAGGCGGATAATAGAGAGTGAGAGAGAGAGATAGATAGAGAGAGAGAGGGTGTGTGAGAGAGCAAGAGCACGATTGTGGTGAGAGAGAGAGAGAGAGAGAGAGAGAGAGGGAGCGTGTGTGTGAGTGTGTGTGTGTGAGAGAGAGAGAGAGAGAGTGTGAGTGCGTGAGAGAAAAAGAGAGAGTTTGTGTGTGTGTGTGTGAGAGAGAGAGAGAGAGAGAGACAAAGAGTGTGTGTGTGTGTGTGCGTGAGAGAGAGAGAGAGAGAGAGAGAGAGAGAGAGAGAGAGAGAGAGAGAAAGATAGGGAAATTCGTGCTGTCAGTACAACTTGATGATGTGCTGAGTTATATGATGTCAAATATTCCTATACTATGGTATCTACAGCAGACTGTCGGTAACTTCATTTTTAAATGAGATTTCTTTACACTCAGTTAAATGGTTGCAATTTAAGATGAGTATTTCTATTTATCAAGTATTCTTATCTAATTTAATAATAATCATTTGTTTTCATACATTAAAATGATTTCCAGTTAAATATTTTCGTTTGGTTTTGTTTATGGCATATCAACCATTGTGGGTTATTCAATTCCAAATCCTGTTTTTATATATATATTACATATATTATTTGTAAACACATTTTGTAGATACACACAATTAAATGATCAAACAGTTCTATTTCGAACAATTCAATTTAGCATAAGCCATTTGTTTGCTCTTAAATTTAAACGATTTATCGTAAGTCATTCATTTTTACAGCTTAGATACCGAACAGTTTTATATGACGTATAGATAGGACCCAATCAGGTGCTACCACTCTGGGTCCGAGTGGACCAAGGAGCGATGACAATGATGGAGTACTCCGCATTTCCCAAAGCTCCAGCATCACTCGATCCTCACAATTAGTTCATTTAGTGTCATAAACAGTCGGTGTATCATTCAGTCCCACCCCTAGTCGACTGGGTTGCTAGTTAAATGGCTTCAAGTATTGCTATTTTATACTAATAATTCAACACCAATCATTTGCTTACACGCAAATAGTTTCTTGTCAAGTAAATGATGAAATAGTTCTATCTAACCCATACATCGAACCTTGAGAGGTATTACCACTCCGGGTCAGAGTAGATGTGGGAATAATGACAAAGAAGAGGTACTCCACATTCCCTAAAACTTCACATCTGGAGCATCACTATCAAATGATTTAGTGTCTTATCCAGGACACTTGTTGTGGAAACGTCTTATCCCTTTGTTAAGGTGCAGTCGGCGTGGATTCTACAGCCCCACTCAATAAGACGAGTCAGGGCTTTGGAATATTTGAACTTGTTTTTGCCTTCACTCATTTCCCAACAACGTATTTTTAGATTCTGTGAGCATCGCCAATAATGATATATAGCAAGCTTGTATTAAAATGCTAGGTGGTAAGGAAGGTATTTTGTTGTGTTGCTGCTCACCTAGCACCAATATTAACATTAATATATCCGTGATATACTAACACTGAACGAATTGAAATGAAAGACAAAATAAACTCAAACATACAAGAACATTTAATATCTTATATGATTGACATACATGCAGGTTGCATTACAAACAAAGAATACTCATTGATTCCGAGTTCAAATCCTGCATAGAGCAGTTCGCGTTTCATTTCGTGTTAATACCACTGAAGAAAGATATGAATCTATCTGACCCCTCCCCATACCAGTAATGGGGAAACAACAAAGCAGATTGGGTTGTTTATCCTTGGAGAAGGAAAACTCTGAATTCAAACCACCTGTACTACACTTAAAGACTGACCTTTTATCACATCCAGCCCATGGTGGAGAGTTTTGGTAAATACAAAAATCCGGTGCCTATGCTATAAATTAAAGATTTTGTGTAGGGGTCAAGAAAAAACAAACAAACAAGGGATTGTTTTTTCTTAACCCTTGCACTGAATCCTTACTCTTCCAGAAAGTCCGCTGAATTTTGTTGACTTGGCTACTTATTGGATCCAGCTTCTGGAACTTCAATTTGTTAATATCTTTGCAATCGGAGCAAGCTTCAGCATTCCAGAATACCACAAACACTTGAACAAGGCAGAATAGTATACAGTCAAAACATGATAAAACAACAAAAACACAGAGAAAGATCAATCTTTTCATGTAATTTTTTTCTTTCTGTAACGAGATTTAGTTGCGAAGGCGCTACCCATATAGCCGGTCGGATCCCTTCCCTTTCCTGGTCTACTACTGGTTTGAATTCAGAGTTTTTTTTCTCCTAGGCTGGTGGCCATACAATTTACTCATAACAGGAGGGATTATATTTGGATTTATTCCATTTCCGAGGGAATTAGCATGGGGTTATTGTCTTAGTTATAAGCCATAAAATAATTGCATTCTGGGTAAAATGAGTCTTCAAATAACTAAAAAAATCTAGCTTATCTAAGTCATTTAATTCGGCGTCTCCTGCAAGAAAAAGAATATCATGTCGATGTTCGATTTACTATTTGGATTTATCTATTCGGAACTTTACCTATCCTAGATTCAAAACTTAGCTGGATTATATAATCTTTATTTAGTCGGGAACTTTTTCACAAGTTCGTTTTCTGCGTTTACCATTACCGTTTCATATGTTTCATTTTCGAATAATGTGAAATGCAAAAAGCTTCGTTCAGGATTTGAACTCGTGAAGCCGAGTTCTCTACTATAACCATTATGCAACAATTACCAGTACTTTCAATCTTATGTAAACTGAAACACATATTCAATGTGTTGCAATTCCATTTCCCATCAGTCTGTACGGTAACTTACCTCCCATCTATAAAACCATCCAAGTAAGATGAACAAGTCATGAACAGCATTGCTGGAGAAGCAGGGAGAAACTCATAAGTGACGTTCTCCAATAGACCCCTACACATGGACAGGCCAGTGTTGGTCGACCAGTTAGAAATTACCTACAACAGCTCTGCGCAGACACAGGATGCTGTTTAGAAGACCTGTCGGGAGCGATGGATGATAGGGACGGATGGAGAGAGGGTAAGGTAAATCCGTTCAAGCAGCATGACTTGATGATATATATATATATATATATATATATATATATATATATATATATATGTATATATAGGCAGTATTTTCTCTTTTAAACGTGCTTGATTTTATACGACAGACATATATATTACAAGAGTGAAAACAGATACCAATAGGGCAAAATTGTAATACAAATGGAGCAATAAGAAGACAGTTGGGAAATGGTGGATAGAATATAATTTGGACGTCAATGATGTCCTTAGATGCATAGATAACCCGATCTGATTGTTTATATAATTTAGTCTTTAAATGCCGTGAACAGAGTTCAATTCTTGTCTCGTCTCTTTAATGGTATTGCAGCAGCAACGGAAGGTTCTGTTCTCATCTTTGGGATTTATTATCAAGTTGTCTTTGTCCTAAGCCAGACATAAACATACGTCATCATGAAAGGGTGGAGCAGACGACATCTTGGGAACTGGAACACCATCGGTCGAAGAGAAAAACAGAAAGATAGATATGCATAGATATATATAGAGAAACAGAGTACGATGACGGAAGAGAAATTAAAGATAGAAACATATGTGAATATGAGAGAGAGAGAGAGAGAGAGAGAGAGAGATAGGGGCTGTGGCATATAAGAAATCACTCAAAGAAAGAGATGGAAAGAGAGAAAGAAAGAAGATTGAGGGAGAAAGGTTAAAAAAAATGACAAGGACGATTATATATGCATATGATAGATAAAAAACAGGTAAGTGACCAAATGTGGTAAAGAGAGAGAAGGGGGAAGAAAAAAGGATAGAAAATGGAAGAAACACATACACACACACACACATATATATATATATATAGAGAGAGAGAGAGAGAGAGAGAGAAAGAGAGAGGGAGAAAGAGAGAGGTAAAACATTGTGAGACAGAGGAAAAGAGGGAGAGACAGAAGAGAGTAAAAAGAGAAGAGAGTGCGTTATCAGGTAAAAAGAGTGAGTGAGAGGGGATGAAAGCAGAAATTTGAAAATAAAGCTGTAAAAAAGAGAGTGGGGAAGAAGAAAGAAGTAAAGGGAAAGAGAGAGAAATTGAGAGAGAGAGAGAGAGAAAGAGAGAGGGGAAAAAGGTGGAATTGAGAAGGAAAGAGAGGGGAAAAAGACAAAAGAAAGAGGAACAAAGAGAGAGAGAGAAAGGGAGAGAGGGAGAGAGAGAGGGGGGATAGAGGGAGAGAGAGAAGTATGCATTTTGATTTAAATGTATATATACATAAAACAAGAAAAAATGCCTTGATACAAAGAGGTAGGCTCACAGTCGAATCACGCTGAAAACTCCACTTCTCACAAGATCATTGCTCAGTACTTAAATGATGACCAGCAGGTTCCGTAAGTCATATGAGACTTGTGTGCTTGAGTCATCAAAGCTTGATACATTTTAAGATACCCAAACAAAAATAGAAACTTGCCGTAGAGCAGTGGTTAGCAAACTAGTCTCAAAGAACCTTGCTTGTGTTGGAGGAACGATTCTCACTGTGGTGACCTTGAACTAGTGTAAGGTATCTTTTGAGAGCAATGGCTTGTAAACTATCCGAGTTGAGAATTGCAAGTGAGTGTGACTTTCACCAGGTATCCACTAATGACGGCCTTATGTCAATTTGAGCTAAACTTTTGAGCAACTGCAAGGAGATGGGTAAAGGGTTATCGTAGGAAGCAACTTTTGTTTTTTTTAATGTTTATTAGATGCCGGACTATTATAGATTTTGCCAGATTACTCAAGTTAATACATCTCTGTGTGTATATATATATATATATAAACGATATATTCAAAATTCTATTTAGGCTTGGTTAGGCTTTATGGCATATCAACAATTGTTGGTTATTTAATGCCAAATCCGGTGTATACATATACTCGTATATCAAATATATATGATTTGTACACATATTT
>OY757924.1:55953215-56000715 GCA_963585895.1 Sepioteuthis lessoniana | reverse complement strand
GACCTGTGAACTGCATGACAGTTATTTCCGCTCGATGATGATCAAACATGCCATTCCAAAGACGGCAGAAGTTGCATATTCCATTGGCCAGTTATGGGAGGAGATTGCGTGGGCGTGGAGGCGTGTCCATATCTCCGCGTGAGAGTTTGATGGTAATATAAGGCCGACGAATTTAACAGAAGACAGTGAAAATTCCACTGTTCACGCAAGCTTGTCCTGTTGTTACCCACTGTGCGTTTTCTCGGCCATCGTCTAACTTCCAGGCCTCATAGACGAACGATTCTAATACCTCTCCTGATGGCTCCTACTTCACACAAGCGTCCGTCGGGAAAATAAATATATATTGTTATATATATTACGTGTTGTCGTTTGTTTGGCCAGAGCGAAACGTAACATATGAACCTGGGTGAAATGCCAGTGTTAGGTTATTCCACATTCTTAAGAGCTTCAGAACTGGAACCCCACCATCTGCTGCAGTTAAGGACAACCATTTACTTTGGCTGGGGGGTGTACCCAGCAGAAATGCAGTCAGTGTATTCTAAACCCCACCGAGAAGACGATAAGGTAACTTTATGGACACAAAAATTTTCGCTTAGTATTATATTCACATTACAAGAAAAACTCCTTCAAAAAAACTATAAAAAAAAACTGATACATTAAATCCATGCTTTGTGGTCTAATTTGCACCCACTGAAAATTTGTGGTTCTGCCGATCTCAAGCTATGAGATGAGAAACGAGCAGACAAAAAAGACATTTGGTGAAATATAGTATATATTTATCCAACTATGAGCGGTATGCTACGCGAAGTCAGTTTTAAGCGAAATACAGCTGGTTAGAATTCAGTTCACCTTTTTCTAGATAGGTTGCCATACAAAGTCTGCCCTACTATGCAGCTATAGATAAGTAGGCGAAGGAATAGATTAATGCCTTTCACAAAGGCATTAGCACAAAGTGAAACACAAACGATCGCGTCCAAGATTTGAAATCAACTTGGTGTGTCCAAAACAGATATTCAATAATCAGCACAATGATTTTAAAAAAGTCGAAAATAGATTGCCTACCTTGAAAATCAGAATTTACAACCCTGCCTAAAAAACGAAATAAGTGAGTACTTTAGTTTCAATGGAAAGTAAACTCTTCTCACGATTATTGACTAAGTTTAATTTAGTTGTACCACAGGGCTAGAAGTAAGGGCACCCTGAGAGAATCGGACTCACTTATAATGGTCAGCTAGCCTAGATCATCAACCATTGCTTTTTGTTATGTACTTTTTTTAGTTACTTTTTGTTTCTTTAAACTTATATTCTTTTGGGTGAATTTTTTTAAAAAGAATCTTTTTATATTTTATAATGGTCAGCTAGCCTAGATCATCAACCATTGCTTTTTGTTATGTACTTTTTTTAGTTACTTTTTGTTTCTTTAAACTTATATTCTTTTGGGTGAATTTTTTTTAAAAAGAATCTTTTTATATTTTTTGTGCGTTTTTTAATTCTTAGATATTTTATATGATTTTTGCAAGTTCTTTTTAAAAATATTTTACATGAATTGTTTGAGACGTTTTTTGTTCTAATAATTACATGTTTTTAGTGAGTTTTAAAAAATATTTTATATGCTTTTTGAGAGTTTTTAAAAGCATTTTATATGCTTTTGTGATTTTTAAAAACATTCTATACGCTTATAATCGGACATTGGCATAATGGTTAGAGTGTTCGTCAATGGCCCGGGAGACCTCAGTTCAATTCCAGGTCGCAGTCATACCAAAGGCTCAAAAATGGTATTTGATGCCTCCTTGCTTAACACTCAGAATTATAAGGTACGGGTCAAGAGTAAAGTGGACCAATCCAGGGAAATGTGATTTGGGGAATGCGGAGTACCCCTTCATTGCCATAGCTCCCAGGTCCATTCTGACCTGGAGTGGTAGCACCTGATAGGGCCCTATTTATGGGTCAAATAGAACTAACTGTGAGCAAACAAATGACTGATGTTAAATTGTGACTTATATAGCAATACTTGTAACAATTTATTGTGTGGAAAAAAGAGTTCAGGCTCATTTAAGAATGTTTGTAATGAGGAAATACGACACCCTCATACATTCACCGGGTTGTGGGGAAAGGAGGTGCGACACGCTGGTCGTTAGCCGACTATAGTAGTAACCAAGAATAGTGGCAGTGGAAATGCCGTTTCTCTTCAACTCTCTTATATTAGCATTAAGTGACATGGTCATGAAAGAATCCCACTCATTATTAGCCACATATGCGTCAGCAGAGAGAGGCAGACTGCAACCATGATTGGTGCGTAGGAATAAACAGCCAAAAAGCCAACACGTTGTCATTTTTTAAACTACGGAAAATAACCAGTTGCTATTTGTTCGTTGGAGAACGAAGACACATAATTTGGGATACGGAATAAACCCAGATTCCAATGTCATGCCGCACAGAGAACACTGAGAGAAAAGAAAAAGCTTTTCTTTTGAATGAATTCGCACTCTGGGGTCTGGTGGGCCTCGTTAAATGAAATACCCAAATCCGGAGACTTGTCCACGAAGAAAGAGATAATAATTAATCTTAGTCTTATCTGAAATAAGGTGTGTATCTTTCTATCAACTTGTTATGGAAGCCCAATAACGAGAGGAAAAAGAGATAAGAATAGACTCTGCAAAATCCCAAGAAAGTGAACATACAATTGAACTATATTTAAATTTCTCTTGCTGTATTCATGCTAACGTGAATAAAAGACAAATTACGGAAGGAAAGAATACCTCTGATATGATAGAGGAGAAAAGAAGAGGGAATATTCCCCGAATAATAAACTTGAGATTTTGAATTCGGGCTCTGCCATTAAACCCCAAAGCCTGAGAAAAAAAAGGGCGTATCTACCACACTGAGGAACTGTATTTTTTTTTACCTTCCGTCCTTTAAAAGAAAAATTTCTCGTTCCTGGCTTTTACCTGAATTGTTTCTTCTTTCTTTCTTTTTTTTTTCAATAAAAGAATATTGTTATTTTAATCTTGTTGACCCAAACATTACAGTTCCGAGTCTTCTTTTGTTGCCGAAGTATTGTATTTGGCTTAGGCTTTGTATTTGAGGGAGAAAGCTAGCCAGTCAGCTGTGTTGAATTTTGATAACCCACCTCATCATCATCATCATCATCATATCGTGCTGGCAGCACGTATATCCCTGACCCTCTCTCGCCACTCCTCCCTATCGTTCATCGCCCTAGGTAGGTCTTCAGGACAACACCCTGTATCCTCACATAGCTGCTGAATGTACGTTCGAGCTGGTCGTCCTGCTTTTGCGCGGCCATGTGTGGGGATCCATAAGAGTACATCTCTTATGAGTTCATCTCTGCTTCTCCAGCAGTGTCCTGCATGTCTGGTTCGTCTAACTTGAATAGTTTTCGTGATAGGGGGCAGGTGGCCGTACAGTTGGTGTCTTGTGGGGTGTTGCTGCCAGGACTTGTTCAGGATTGCACGCAGCATTCTTGTGTAATTGCCATCTAGTTTCTTCTCCAGCCGTTTTGTTAGCGTCCATGTAGTGCATCCATATAGCAGTATCGATGTGACCGCTGCCTGGAAGAAACTGCGTTTCATTTTATCGGTTAGGTCTGATTTCCATATAGTCGATAGCCTATTGATAGCTGTCCATGCTTTCGTTAACCTCTTTTCGATGTCCTTTTCGGTTGATTCGACGCTGCTTCCTAGGTACGTGAATTTGTCAACTAGTTTAAGTGGGGTTCCTTCTAGAGTGGAGATGTCCCCCGTTTGGTTATAGCACATATATTCCGTTTTGTGTGCATTAACATAGAGGCCTATGCTTGCTGCTGCTCGTTCCAAACTATGCAGACGTGTTTCGGCTTGGTCAGGTGTATTTGCCAGTATCGCTATGTCATCGGCGTAGTCGGCGTCGGTAATTGTTGTTGCGGGGTATCTTCTGCTTCTTTTCTTCGTCAGTTCGAAGCTATTCTCTTTGATTTTGTCAATCGATGTTCTAAGTACGTAGTCTAGACAAATGATAAAGATGTACGGGGCCAGCGTGTCCCCTTGTAGTACTCCTGCTACAATGTCAAAGTATTCTGTGTCTCCATCCGGTGATCGTACTTTTACTTTAGTGTTTCTATAGAGAATCGTTATTGCCGCTACGGTTTCTTTAGGTATGCCGTACGCTAGTAGGATTTGTTCCATCTTTCCTCTGTGAATGGAGTCGAAAGCCTTGGTAAAGTCGACAAATATTAATGTCGCTTGTAGGTTCTTTGCCCGTACACCTTCAAGGATTCTGCGGATGGTTAATATTTGTGAGGTCGTGGATCTATTTCTTCGGAAGCCATTTTGGTTTTTTCTAAGTATGTTGTCGATTTTGGGTTCTATTCGGTTTCGTAGTAGGGCATTGTAGATTTTGGCAGCTATGGATGTAAGTGTTATGCCTCGGTAGTTTTTGGCTAATCCGAGGTCCCCCTTTTTAGGGAAGGGGAGTATGCATCCCTTCATCCATCTATCTATCGGATTTTGATTGTATACTGCGTTGCAGTGGCGGAGCAGTATGTCGTCGAATTGTCTGGTCTTCCATACTTCTGTGGGAATTTCGTCCAGCCCAGCAGCTTTCCTATTTTTAATTTTTCTGAGAACCGAGTCGAGTTCTTCTCGTGTGAACGGTCCTAGTTTAATGTCTAATTGTTTGCTAATTATTCTGGTGATTGGTTCATGCGTTATTTTTGGTGGGTTTCCAAGTAAGTTTTCGAAGTGCTGTTTCCACAGTTTTATTCTTTCTTGTTGGTTTGCTGCTTTAAGTTTTGCTTTGGCTAGGGGCTTTAAAATGGGGTTCAACTTGGGAGTTGGTGATATCTGTAATATTAAATAGCGTTGACAAACCCCAGCCCACGTGTGGGCCTTGCTTTAGATGGGGGACTTGGCGGGAACGAACGGCACCCTGCAAGCCCGCTGGGGACATGGCGGCGTAACAGTTATCAACAAAATGTTGGCAAATCATATATGTAATACATATGTATAAAGAGGACTTGGCATTAAATAAACTATAATCGTTGATATGCCGTAAAACTTAACCAAACCAAATCATATATATTTAATTCTAATGTATAAAGAGGATTTGGCATTAAATGAACTACAATCGTTGATATGCCATAAAACCCAACCAAACCAAATCTTATATATTTAATTCACATGTGTAAAGGGGATTTGACATTAAATAAACTACAATCGTTGATATGCCATAAAACTCAACCAAACCAAATCTTATATATTTAATTCACATGTGTAAAGGGGATTTGACATTAAATAAACTATAATCGTTGATATGCCATAAAACTCAACCAAACCAAATCTTATATATTTAATTCACATGTGTAAAGGGGATTTGACATTAAATAAACTATAATCGTTGATATGCCATAAAACTCAACCAAACCAAATCTTATATATTTAATTCACATGTGTAAAGGGGATTTGACATTAAATAACCTACTGTGGTTGATATGCCATAAAGCCAAACCAAACCAATTATAAGGCATAAGTTCCCGCACTAGACTACACTGTGCATTCATCTGTGAAGCTTTCAAATCATAAAAAGAGTGAAGCAATTGCACCATGTATCAGAGTATCAACTACAACGATACTACCAACCAGTTTCAGCTACTTTGGTTACGTTATATATGAACGGCAAACAAGCACGAACTCAAATATAACAAAACTTTTGACACACTCTTGTAACTATCACTGTATTTAGAAATTACTCAAATCTACACTAGAAAAAGAACTCATAGATACTTTTCATAAAGAGACGCAACAATTAATTTGCTTTGATTTACATTTCATCTTCTCTATATATGTTATAGAGAAGATAAATTAATAAACTTGAATAAACAAGAAACTGTCTGCATCAAGAGACATAACAATTAAGTTTTCTTTGATGTGCGTATATAATATTGAAGAGGACCTCAAAATGATTGAGATGTAGTTCTCGACGGATTTTCTGTGTGATTGGACATCGACGATAATACACAAGAGAAGATTTGAAAAATCTTAGCCAGGAAATAACTAAATAGACACGATGTATGAATTTACCCAACCACTCTAGAATAAGATGCAACATAAGGTCGCTGTTGGTTTGAATTCAGAGTTTTCCTTCCTCTAGAATGATTACCAAACCGAGAGTAAAGAAGTCAGTCTGTCCAACTATTTTACCGTAATTGGCGAGATAATAGAGGAATTTTAAAGTTTTCAGCATCTAGACGGTTTAATATACAATCGTGCTATTTCGGGAATATGTAATATATATTCACGAAATCCATTCAACAAATACGGTGAAATATTGCCAAAGGAATTGGCAATAAGAAACTCTGTTTACAGTTGTACATTTTTCAAGGAAATCAATATTGGTGGGTTCTTTCATGTTCTTTCATGACCTTCTTAATAGACCGCTGCCCGCAGAACTTTTTTTTTTACCGAAGAGTCAATGTGTTTCCATTACATGAACTATCTTTTTGACATATTTTGCCCATTTGTAAACATTAATTTTTATCAAAACATGCTTCTCCGTACACTTCACACATTCTTCGGTAAATTTCACATTGCTTGCAGTTCTCATCTAGCAAACATTACTGACAGACCTCTGTTCAACCCCGGAGCATTCTGTTTGTTTTGCCACCTCAAAAGAAAGATTTTTGGGAGTATAGTGTGGGGTGTAAAGGTTATTGTTTAACGCTATATTTTTTAAGGCACACAGATATGAATTACGAGACTTTTCTTTAACAACACACAACAGCGAAAGTTTTTATTTGCAGCTTTGTGGAGGTTTGTTCTTGGTGCTGCAAGACTCGTGGTGTTTAGGCTTGCTGGATGTTTGAGACGAAATGGCTTAGCGGGATGCTGGAAATGGCAGCGTGTCGTTGGACGTGTGAGGGAAGTATTCAAAGTCACAGTGTAGTTTTGTGTCGAGAGCGGAGTGGCGCTCGGATCGACATAGTAAATTTTTGTGGTGCTTGTGGAAGGCATGCTGAACGTATCTAATTCATATTCAACTGGGATTCCTTGGTCTAAAATATATTAGACGCAAAGAATCCATAAATTAGAAGGTTCCCTCGCTGTGCTGCTGCTAGGGTTAAAGCCACAGTGATATGTCTGCACTGGGTGGCTTGTTTAGCTAAAGGGCATCGCTAAGCAGGGGCGACCAGAGACACGTCCGTTCTGGTCGCCGTCTCAAGCCGAAGAGAGTGTGTTTGGCCGCTCACCCGTTTTGCTAGCCGGAAATGAAGGTCCGGGCTGAATAGGATATGTCATCCTGATTGGGTGAAATTCAGTGTTGAATTAAATAGCGCGCCAAAACAAAATATGAGATTTTCCTCTTCTCTACAGGAGATTAAAAAATTTTCGCTCGAAATCAACTGAAAACAATGTAACTTTTATATTTATGGGAAAAAATTCTGAAAAAAAATTAGACTGCTTTTTTCAAAAGAATTTTTCTCATTAATTGAATCTCCCTCGTATATATAATAGGTTCCTCCTCAGTTAAAAAAATGAACCTTCTTTATTGAATGATCCTAGTATATATGATATATCTCTTCTCAGTTAAAAAAGAATCCCCTTATTCGTTGAAGGACTAGTATTTAATATAGTTTTAAAATTACTTGTTGAACGTCCCGACACTCAGATACTTATGTATTATTACTTTTTAACTTACTTTTTTGCCGCGTTTAAAAAATAAATTGACTTCCTAATTTACGTCTGCTAACCTAAACACTACGTGGAGCAGTTTTTAGATATTCACCTACACCCACAAAAACACACATCTATATATCTATCTATCGTTATGTTATTTGATATATCTATAAAAAAGATTGCTCAATATCGGTGATAGAACATACGGGCAGGATGCGACACAAGGTCAATTTTTTATGCGGAGTTTAACAGGTTTGAGTTCAGGGTTTTTCCTTCTCCTAGATAGGTCTACCCTACTATTATACTCATAGCTGGATGGAGAATAAATGGATTCATATCTTTCCCAAGAGTATTAGTCCTATGTGAAATGAAATCTACCTCGTGCAGGATCTGAAGTCGGATCGCTGTGTCAATTTCCTACGACGATAACCATTACACCACGGGCATATGTAGATCTACGATTGAAAAGAGTCACCAGAGCTTGGTGACTGTTTGTTTCTCGCCTATGCCATAAGCTGACCAATATATATACATATATATAAATATTTTTGTTTGTTTGTTTGTTTGTTTGTTTGAGAGAGAGAGAGAGAGAGAGAGAGAGATGTGTGAGTGTGTGTGTGTATTTGCAAAGAGAGACCAAAAGTAAGTGCTACTAATTTACTTATGATGTTTACACGTCATATGTCTATAATTATAAATATTGCAAACTTCATGCTTTATATATATATATATATATATATTGTATAATTAATTTTGAGGACCCTAGACGACTACTTATTAAATGTTGCGAGCTAATATTTAAATGCAGACTTAAAAGTAAGTTTAAATTAGCTTGATAAGGGAGTGCAATCCAGGGTAGCACCACAGACTAGTAGACAATGATTTGGACTCCTGTGGACCCCCTTCACATGGACGAGCAAAGGCAGGACGACCGGCTAGAACCTATATACAGCAGCTCCGTGCCGATACAGGATGTAGCCTTGAAGACCTCCCGTGAGCGATGGACGATAGAGACGGGTGGTAAGAGAGGGTCAGGGAGATCAGTGCTGGCAACGTGACATGATGATGATGATTGGATGAAATTAGTTAACTTTGGATCATTAAGAGATACAGACAAAGACGCAAATGTTATTTATTAATAGAATAGTACAGCCGGGGGCTCAATGTAGTATTTTGACTAGGTAATACCGGACGTCTTTATAGCTTTGGAATTAGGTTCCATTTAGATTTGTTAACCTAATTTCAGTCATTTTTGGCTACTACTTGTTGTGGTGGCTGGAACCCTCATCACCACCCAGTGGAATATAAATAAAATAAACATAGTGGCAATTACATTAGTAAAACCACCTATGAGATGAAAAAAGGTCAAGTGGGGCTAGTAGCCCAAGAATCCTCGGGACCAAACACATAGGAAGACAAAGATAATCTAGTTAGCAGGCTTAAATTATACTAAGATTCCACTTGCTACCACCAACACACACCTGTTGAATTTGAAGTGCGCCGACGAACGGTATTCCCATTTTCTTGGTCTTAATTGTTTTACTCAATTTCTTTATTTGTTTGAGCGTTTCCCGCCTTATATATATATATATATATATATATATATATATATATTGTTGTGGTCTTCAGATAAGACCGATGGAAGAACAACTCAAACAACAGGTGATAGGTGAACGTTATTGTATTAACAGAAAAAAAGGAAGTCATACAAACGAAATGCTAGCCGTTCTCGGCTTGCAGTCTGTCTGTCAAATGTCTCGTAAGAAACGAGAAGTTGTCTTTTCCGAGCGAGCTAAGCTCGGCGAATATGTTTAGGTTGGACGAGTCCATCTTTGAGGAATGGTAGGATATGTCCCCATAACACACACACACATATATATATATATACTGTAAACTATATTTGCTGATTTCGCCCCTACAAAAAAAAACAAAAAAAAAAAACATATATGTCATCTGTTGAGGCGAAGTTAATATTCTTCGTCAATATATATATATATATATATATATATATATATATATGATGGCACTTTAACCATGGTAAAGTTTTCTTCCATTTATATAATATGCGCTCTGTGAGTTTTCTGATAAATATCCCGAAAGAAATACATAATAATTGTCATACATCGAGCACTCCCATAGATTTATATGAAATCCCTCATATATTCGATATACGAATATTCCATACCCATAGTTTTTGGACATCTAATGGATATATATATATATATATATATACGAGGCTATTGAAAATTTCATATCTTTTATGAGTGACATTTTGACCAATGGGATCCAAGCACTTCAACAGTGATGGAAGAAGTGTGTGGATCGCAAGAAGGACTATGTTGAAAAATAAACTTCATTTGGTCACATTCCATGAGAGTATCTAAGTAAGGGTATAAACTTTTCAGTTGACTCTCGTTTTTCTTTAAAAATTTCGTTAAAAATTGATAAAGTTTATTTTTCTTGCTGTTTAACAATATTTCTTAATTTTGGTTGAATTTTATATCAATTTGGAACGAATGTACAGTCCATTTTTTGAGTATATATTATTGAAGAAAAACTTATGTTTATAGAAATATTTAATCCTTAACATAACCTCCATTAATTCCTCAAAAATCATTCCGTCTATTAAAGAAGCTTATAGATGCCACGTTCGTTAAATTCTTTAGGTTTCGATGCAAAATATGTAACCAACTACCGTTCTATTTCTTCTCTTGATGTCAAACTAAAACCAGCTAAATGATTCGGTAATGGCTTGTTACGAATCATTGCTTACATGACACAGGACCTTTTTTTTTTAGAGAAGCTTGTTACTGGTGATAATTAGTTTTTTTTTTCATCATAACGTTAAACGCCGTCGTCAGTGGATCAGCCAAGGGAACAGACCTGTTCGGCAACGGAAATTTTGACTTCATCCAAAGAAGATCACGTTGAGTGTACGGTGAGATGGATATTCAAGAAATTGTCCATTACGATCCGTTTGAAAATAATCAATCACCTCTATTGCAATCAACTTCATCTTTTGAAAACAGATTGTGACAAAAACGTCTTTCTCCTTTAGTCAACAGTAAGGGAGTCATCCTCCACCACGTTAATGCCTCTCCTCAAACAGAGGAGCTCGGTTGGAAAAACTTACTTCATCCTCTATATTCTCCCGACCTTGCTCCTTCTGATAATCATTTGTTTAATACTATCCAAATCATTTGGATGGTATTTGGTTGACATCAAGAGAAGAGAGTGAACTCGAGCTAATCTCATATTTTTCATCAAAACCTAAAAAATTTTACAAACGTGGCGTCTTCTTGTTCTTCTTGTTGAAAGATTGAATGAGGTTTGAAGAAACAATAGAGGTTATTTTAAGGATTAAATATTTATATAGTCATAATTTTTTCAATTTATAATACATACACTAAAATCAGACATTGTATTTATTTCAATATATAAGATAAAAAAAATCTGTTCGATATTTTATCCTTGGACGATTGCCGCGATTTCTGGTTATTTTTCATGAGTGTATTTAACATGTTAGTTCTTTAAAATCCAGAGAATAATTTTTTTTTAAATATCTGGGTTGCTTTCTGTTCAGACTGTCGAAAGATTCTGAATATCTGTTGTTTTTCTTTAACATTTTTCTTTACTTTGGATTTTTCAATTGAGATTGTCACATGTTCACAACGTCGTAAGCATTTGAATCACTTTAAAGAGTGATATGAAAGTTTTAGTTTTTAAATACATCAATTACGCCGGTTCTTAGGCTGAATACCATTTCATTTATTATTAGTTGTTTTGGTTATTCAGCAGCGACTGGCTTTAAATTATAGCTTCTGGTATTTGTAATCTTTTTTAGGAGTTTATGTTATATGGTATGTTTCTGTTATCGACGAGTATCTTTCTAATGTTATATGGAATATAGTGGCCTTGTTTTTGACGTTGATTGATGTCAGTTTTTATCGGACTATTGTCTGTTATATGGTAATTTAATCTGCGTAAAAGTGTCATAGTTGTATGACCTATATATATTAGCACAAAAAATGTATTAAAAAACTCCACTTATACATTGAATGACCCTTATATATATATATCATCATCATCATGATGTGCCGCTTGCTCGGATTCAGCGGACTCTCTCCCATCACTCGTTCCTATCGTCCATCGTTCTCGGTAGGTCTTCCAGGCAACATCCTGTATCAGTACAGACTGGTTGTAGATAGGTTCTCGCTGGTCGCCCTATCTTTGCTCGTCTGTGTGAGGGAATCCATAGGAGTACATCGGTTATGAGTTCATCCTTACTTCTCCAGCAGTATCCAGCTTGTCTTGCTCGTCTAGTTTGGATGTTTTTCGAGATGGGTGATAGATGTCCGTACAGCTGCTGCGGGATGCTGCCTTCAGGACTTGTTCAATACATCTCGCAGCATTCTTGTGCAATTGTCGTCAAGCTTTCTCTCCATACACTTAGTCAGCGTCCATATAGTGCATCCATATAGCAGTATTGACATGAACGCTGCTTGAAAAAGAAACTGCACTTTATTTTTTCTGATAGGTCTGACTTCCATATGACCTATAGTCTATCGATAGCTGAACAAGCCTTCGCTAGTCGCGTGTTGATATCATTTTCGATGGATGAGATGCTGCTTCTGAGATAGCTGAACTTGTCCAAAAGTTTCAGAGATCTAACATTTAGTGTGAAGATGCTGCCTCTTTGATTAAAGCAAATGAACTCTATTTTGTTTGCTTATGCCACCTGCTGCTCGTTCCAGACTATGCAGCAGGGATTCGGGTATTTGCCAGAAGCGCTATGTCATCAGCGTAGTCCGCATCCGTAAACGTTCGTGCGGGGTATCTTCTGCTTCTTGCCTTTGCCAACGTACAGCCATTTTCTTTCATTAAATCTACCGACGTTTGAAGCTCGTAATCTTGGCAGATAATAAACAGGTATGCAGCTGATGTGTTCCCTTGCAGCATACCTGCGACAATGTCAAATAAGTCTGTGTCCTCATTCAATGAACCAACTTTTACTTTCGTGTTTTATATACTATTTTTGAATGAGCTTGAGATTATTTTTTCACATATATTTGATTGGTTTCATTTTTTCTATCTTATACTAATAATTCTATTCAACATTGCTGACATTGATATGGTTACAAGTATTACTATTTAAAACTTTTAAAAAATCTATACTATTCGAATGGTTCCAAGTATTGCTATGTAATACCAATAATTCATTTTAAGCATTCAGTTAAAAAGCTTCAAGAATTTATATCTAACACTAATAATTCTATTCAATATTACTCATTCGTTTTTACACAGTTAAATAGGGGGTGTCCTCGTGGTGTAATGGTTAAAGCGGTGGACAGCGGAATCGTAGTACGCGAGTTCGTACTCCCATCGTGCTATCACGTTCACTTTCGGACAAATACCCTTGGGAAAGGTATGAACCCCCTTATCCTCTACTGTTCTTCTAGGAGAATGGTTTTGGCATTAAATAACCTAAAAAGAGTTGATATGCCATTAAACAAACCAAACCAAACCAAACCAAACCAACAGTTAAATAGTTCCATGCATTTCTATGCATCACAAACAATTCAATTAGACAGTCATCTATTTGCACACAGGTTAAATGCCAAACAGTTCTATTTGAACCATAGATAGGACCTTATCGGGTGCTGCCATTTTGATACAGTGGACCTGGTAGCAATGGCAATGAAGGTGTACTCCATATTCCACAAAACTTCAAAACTGGAGCCACACCATCAGATAGTTTAGTGTCATATTTAGGACACACTATGTATTAAAGAAAACCAACATTATATATGTTTGTTCGCTTATTAGGAGATTATATCTAATAATTAATATTAGGAGATTATATCTAATAATAATTTTTAAAAGGGTTTTTACATGCTGCGATAATGCTTTCGTGCATATAAAATTCTCAACTGGTTGCCCTAACAAGAAAAGAGGTCCCGCTCAGCACTGGTGAGAGAACAGATGGTTTCATGCCTTTACCAAGAGCATTGATGCGATGTGAAATGCAGACAGGCTCGCCCGAAATTTGAACATAGCCCGCTGAGTCTAATTTTTCCGTGATGGTTGCCATTACACCAATAAACTCCTTTAAAAGTCAAGCTGTAATTTGTCTTTCTGTATTAGAATATGACTTTGTAGCATGATTACGTCACTAAAACACCAATATTATTTTTAGTGAGGAACATAATCTTTCGAAGTGTAATCTATTCCTGGTATTTCTCACATGATTCAAATTACGGACACCCTCCCAAATTTACATGTGCAATATCTCAAGAAAACCCCCGGTGGCAATGGAAGAAACAAAACTGTATGAAAAAGAACAACGTCAAGAATGACATATGATAGGTAAAAGAAGACAATGAAAACTAATGTTAGTCAGGTTTTCATTTTGGGTTTAAATTTTGTGAGGACGTGAAAATTAAGCCTCATAGATACAGATATTTGATAATGTGTAGATCCTTCATTTCACCTGAATAACAGCAACTACGTAACATGGCATGGAGATTGATTGATTAATTTTATCGGCATGTCAACACGCATTCGATTATTTTATGCCTAGAGGTTAGGGAATCACTTCCATTCCATGTTACTATTTACATTTTTTCGTGAAAAATTTCTTAATTCTTTTTTCACACGGTCCTATCGAATACGAATAATTTTTAAACAGATCTATTTGACCCATAAATGCGGCAAGCACCCCGGGTCAGAGTGGACCTGGGAGAAATATCAATGAAAGGCTACTTCATACTCGTTTGATATACAAAACTCTAGCCTCACAATCAGGTGCAGTTTAGTGTCAGAGTCAGAGTATCCCTTTTTGGAGTTGGTGGAGGTCTTACTCCTCTGCAGCTGATACAGTCAACATATTCTAAACATCACCGATAAGGCGTATGACATGGAGATTAGGAGGTACTTGAGTCAACAGTACCCAGGAGGTGTGACTCCAGGGAATTAGATCTGGCAATCATTTTTTTTATTATAAATGCCAGCATAATTTCAACTTTAGTCTAGTCGGCTGCTGCCGTAGAATATCCCGGCTGAACGTCTGCATAGGAGTAGGACCCCACCAACGAGTGTCTTGGATATGACACTAAACTGCATCTGACGGGGAAGATCCAGTCCTCGAGCTATGAGGAATGTGGAGTACTCCAACATTCCTATTAGTACCCAGTCCACTTTGAACCAGAGCGATAGTTTCTGTTAGGGTCTCATCTTTAGGCTAAATAGAAATATTCAATAATTTTATATACATGAATTCTGTGCAAAAAAATGAACTTTGGCAAGTTTAAAAATATTACCTACAATTTGTTTACAAATCATATACGTATAAAGAGGAATTGGCATTAAATAACACACAAATCTTGATATACCATAAAACCCAACCAACCAACTTTTGTGGTTTGAACATCGTAATATTTAAACTGCATGAGACTTTTTGAAAAGCATTTCATTTACACAGCAATGGGTCAAATAGTACCACTACTATGCAACAAGAATGACTTTAGAATTTAATAACCCATGAAGGTTAATATTTCCTTAAACAAAGAAACCAAACCATTTCCTTTGCAGCCTTTTTTAACATTAACATTTTAAGTTTTATATCAGTGTTGCAACTTGATCTCCCTTTAGAAAATAAAAAAAAAATTCTGCTGTTATGTGCGATGTAGGCAACCTGAAGATCGTATGACAGACAAAGCATAGCTTCGTAAATAGCAAGGAAATAAATTCGAAAACATCTTTATTTTCAAAACCTTTTACAAAATACCCTATTCATTGAATAACATTTTTCATAAATGACTACGTATTTCAAATGTTATTGAAATTAGATAAATAGCTGATGTTTTGACTATTTAAGAAATATGTTATAATTCACTTAGAGGTTTTTCTTAAAGAGTAAACAACTTTTCAAATATAAATTTTTTTCTTTCGTTACATTGGCTAAAATAAGTTTTGTATTAGATTTTCCTCCAATTGTTCATGATATTATTATTTACTCCTTTAGAGTTTTTCATATCAGCGTTAGCTGATGGTCTTTCACTGGAGTTTGAGTGACAGCAAGTCTCCTCAAGTCTCCAGGACTCTTCTCAGTATTCTGGCCGTTTTCAATAATGCTGTCGCTTGGATAGTATCCACTTGTCCGCCAACTTCCAAGTCATCCAGTCCCTTTAATAATCCTTTTGTAACTGTACCAAAAGCACCAATCACAATTGGTATAATTGTCACCTTCATTTCAATTCTCTAGCAAGGTCGAGGTACTTATCCTTCTTTTCAAATTCTTTCAGTTTTATTCTGTGGTCAGCCGGGACAGAAAAGTCGACAATATTGCAAATACTCTTTTTTTTGTTGATTATTATAAGGTCAGGTCTTCTGGCCGAGATTAGGTGATCCGTGTGTATGACGTAGTCCCAAGGTTTAAGTATTTGTCTATCTCAGAGCTTTCTTTTATTTTTTTCAATGATTGACTAGAACGTCAAAATCCACAAGACAGCAACTTCTTTATTCTGTTTGATTAACTCTAAATTTGGTCTTCTAGCCGGGATTAGGTGATCCGTCAGTGTCTCAAAATCCCAGAAAATTGTATGGGTCTCATTCTCTTGGACTGGTTCTGGTTGGTGCATATATAATTTTGTACTAAAGTAAAATTTCAATCTCTTGCACAATTCCCAGTAGATTACCTTTCTCACACAGTCATGCTGGTCTTGTACCCTGTTAGGGCTAATTTGCAGCATCTGCTTATTATTTGATCAACCGTTTCATCTTTTTGCCCACACTATCTACATTTGCTATTCTGTTGGGCTAACCAATTTTTTCTTTAATATAATTGGATCTTATGGTGTTGTTTTGTGCTGCTATTAAAAGAGATTCAGTTTCTCTTTTGATGTTTCCCTTTCTTAGCCATATTCATGTTTTCTCGTCTGCAATTTTGTCAGGTTGTCACTTAAAATATCAATACAGCTGTTTTTCTTCTTTTTATTTCTTATAATTAGTTTTTGTTGTTAGTCTGGTTTTATGTTGTCAATGCTATTACTAACTGCAGCAATTAGTTTTTGTTGTTAGTCTGGTTTTATGTTGTCAATGCTATTACTAACTGCAGCAATTAGTTTTTGTTGTTAGTCTGGTTTTATGTTGTCAATGCTATTACTAACTGCAGCAATTAGTTTTTGTTGTTAGTCTGGTTTTATGTTGTCAATGCTATTACTAACTGCAGCAATTAGTTTTTGTTGTTAGTCTGGTTTTATGTTGTCAATGCTATTACTAACTGCAGCAATTAGTTTTTGTTGTTAGTCTGGTTTTATGTTGTCAATGCTATTACTAACTGCAGCAATTAGTTTTTGTTGTTAGTCTGGTTTTATGTTGTCAATGCTATTACTAACTGCAGCAATTAGTTTTTGTTGTTAGTCTGGTTTTATGTTGTCAATGCTATTACTAACTGCAGCAATTAGTTTTTGTTGTTAGTCTGGTTTTATGTTGTCAATGCTATTACTAACTGCAGCAATTAGTTTTTGTTGTTAGTCTGGTTTTATGTTGTCAATGCTATTACTAACTGCAGCAATTAGTTTTTGTTGTTAGTCTGGTTATATGTTGTCAATGCTATTACTAACTGCAGCAATTAGTTTTTCTTTACTCTTTTTAATGAAGCCCTCGAGTTCTTTTATTGATGCGTTTACGCAGTCCTCAGTGCTGGTGAGTGCTCTTTCCTACATATAGTCTCTCCGATATTAGGCCTTGTGCATCGTCAACAATTTCCTTGTCCCTTTCGTCCATTTGTCTCAGTTCCTACCTTGTCCATTTTCAGAATCATCCAGAGTACCTACAAGAGGAACTACCCATGTTTTTATCGCTTTGACGAGATTTTTGCGGCTGAGGAAGGTTTCGAGAAGTTTTCTTGTTCTTCTGAAGTACTCTTTTATTTTTTCTTTCATTTCCGCTGGTCCGCATCCAATCTTCCCAAGTACTTGTTGCTTTACTTTTCTCCAAGCGTTTCTTGATCTAGCAGTTCTATTTCTTCCTTTGTTTGTCTTTCTCGACTTTTCATTATAAGGATGGCACATTTTTCTTTGACAAATTCCATTCCTATATACTGTCTTCTGTTCTTTTTCGTTATTTTTTGCAAATAGCTTGATGTCGTCTATGTACATAAGGTGATTAATGTTTTGTGATTTTAAAATTTGTAGCTCCCAGTGTACTTCCTAAATATGTAATTGAGTAGCATCATTGCTATTACAAATAGTAGTGGTTGACTCTCTGGATTTTCACCTCTGCCAAACTTTTTCCTCCCGCTGTTAATTCTTCTTTTCAGTTTTTCTTGGCTTCCGTGATGAAGTATTTGACTTTGTCGGATATTTTGAACATTTTCAGGCATTTTATTATCCAAATTCATGGGATCATATCATATGCCTTCTTCTAGTCAATCCATGCTATAGCTACATTTTTCTTCCTCTTTTTTGTCTACTTGAGGATCTATGTCAAGTAGGTCACATGTTCCTCCTTTTCCTCTGCAGCATCCTTTCTGCTCCTTCAGAAATACCTGAGCGTACTTGATATATTCTTTAAACTGTGAGATCAGTACTTTCTACAAAGGTTGACACTATATCGGTCTATAGTTGCTGGGGATGGTTCTTTTTTGGGTATTTTTTAGATCAGGGTCGTTTTTTCACCAATAATCCATTCGGGTATACTTTTATTTACATTTACTCATTTATGGAGTCTGTCTGTCAAGGATGGACGTGAATTTTTAAATCAGACTCAATGGGTGCCATAATGGCCAGGAGTTTTCAAATTCAGTGCTTTTTTGCTCGAAGCCAGTCCAAGTGTATATCCACTCCTGGTATTCCTTTGAGTCTTTGTAATTCTTTTTTCGTGTTATTTATCCATTCGGCCTTTCTGTTATATTCTTTCTGTTGTCATATTTTACTCAAAAATTGTTTTGCTTCCTTTACATCAAGTTGTTGGTTTGTCCTCACGCATTCTCCACTGACTTGCTGGTAGAATTTTCTTTCGTTAATTTGAAAGGTCTTGTTTCTTTTTTACTGTTTGACATTGTCCTGGTATCTTTTGTGTTTCCCTTTTTTCGCAAATATCTTTTAATTCATGTCTTTGAACTTGTCTGCTGATTTGCTTTGGTATTTTCATCCAAATATATCTTTGTGTTTTTTTCCTGAGTAATTTTGCTTGTTGTCGTAGTTCTTTGTCATTCTTTCTCGTCTGATTTTCGATTCAGATTTTGTATTTTTGTTCGGGTTTCTTTGAGGTATACCTATTTTGTCACTGACTAGTTTCGCTTTTGCACAAATTCGCTCTTTTAGTTCGGTGATGTTGCTTGTTGGGATATTTGGTAATAATTCGTTTCCTTTTTTTGTTTTTAGCTTCACTTTTTATTGGTTCCTATATTTTGGTAATGTACTCTTTGCTTTTAGTTACGATTTTCTTTATTAATTCTAAATTTATTCTCTCTTTCTGCGTTATCAATGGTTTTATGGTATTAGAGTCTGTATTATTTTGAATTTCAGTATCTTCTGTTTCAATTTGGGCAAAGAGCTCTTTTTACTATATTGCGTTTCAATTCGGGTTGAGGACTCTTGTTCATATTCTTCATTAATAACATGTCTGCTTATTTCTTGTATCTCCAGGTCTGAAAACCAACCTTTCTATAAAATCATTCGAGCTTGGTCAGCAAGTTTTTGGCCTGTTGCATTAAATTCAGTTGATTCTGTCCAAATATCAGTCCTTTTTTATATAATCTTTGTACAAGATTGATATTCAAATAACAACGAAGTACATTTCTGTTGTCTTCTTTGGGTTTTTTTCGGTTGGTGTCTCTCGTTTGGACTGTTACCTCGGTCGTTTGTGTACCTGAAATGAGAGCAGCCAACACAAGCAGGATGCCATCGATCTCCCTCATTGGCTATCAAGAGAGTACCTGCCTATCATGACACTCATATCTTTAATCTGTCCCCCGTGGATTTGGATTAGACATTTTTCATGGGTAGTAGAATGTGCCACTACTAAACCCAGGGTTGATTATTATCTGTACTCCTGTCACAGATGAAGCCTAACCCTGAGACTAATTCATATTGAGGGGGCAAGATGGAAAAATAATTGTTTTCTTTACTTCATATTACCTTTCGTCCCGTTTAACATCCAGAAACCATTGAACCTAAACAAGAAAGTAAAGTGTGACAAAGTCTTTAAGATTGTAACAGTATGATATAATAGTTATTTAGTAAATTAAGCTTAACTCTCAAAGGGTAATACCGAGGAAACCACGCATTTTTCGTAAAAAACATACCTGAGTCTGGATTCTTGTACGACCCTCCACACAATTATTCATTAAAAAAAACTGAGTGTAATTTGTTGACAGATTTGTCCATTCAAATGGTTATGGCAAGTTAAAATTTCTGCCATATTTTGCCAAGTACTTGATTGAAACGCGTATATCACGTGACTGAAGCAGTTTAAACCGTGGTAGGTATCTGCTATGGTTAGTAGTATCGTGGAAATCGGTGGGCTGATACATTGTGCATTGCTTCACTTCTTATGTGAGAGTTGCACCGATGAAGTTACAGCGTAGTCTAATTCGGGAACTTATACTTTAAGAGTTCGAATTAGGCCTTAACATTACAGAAGTAACGAAAAACATTTGTTGTGCGAGAGGTAAAGGAGAAGTTAATCTCCGTAGAGTAAACGAATAGTTATAGAAATTTTGTTCGGGTTCTTAGAGCTTCGACGATCCGGCAAAGTTAGGTAGGCGTAAAACCGTAGATTCCGAGGTCATGCGCTTCATGTCATGGAAGAAAATCCGGTGAGATGCATTCGGAGAGTATCAGGCGAGTGCGGCATTTCACAGTCTATTGTGGCTCGTTACTTTCATGACCACACCCAAACTATCTGGAGTTGTCGAATTGTGCTTCATGATACTAAAATATTACAAAACTTTTGCCTCACCATCTTAATTTCAACGGGTACAGCTTGTTATTACATAAAATTTCTTTTTTGTTTTTGTTTTAAGATTTAGTTGCCCGGAAATGACCCCAAATCGAAAGTCTTGGCTTAAGCAGTGCAGATTGTTTGATTCTACATTGGGTTTATATAAAGCTTTCACTTTTACATTTCAAGATTAAACTTTATAATTACGGTTAGTTTACAGGTTTGTGATTTAATTATTTACAAAGGGCTTAATGGCTGAATTGCTCGACTGCGGCCTCAAAGTAAACGAGTTCGAACTCCAGTCGCTCTATTACGTTTACTTTCGGACTAATATCCTTGGGAAGGGAACGAAAAGGTTAAATAGTATCACAACTGTTCTTCAACAAGAATGGTTTTATCATCAAATAACCCATGAAGGTTGATATGTCATTAAACGAAGCAACTAAACTAAAGATGAATGAGATTATCATGTTTGGCAGAAAACTAACATACACTTAATAAAATTTAAAGGAGTCATGAACGACTTTATTTTACTCGGAGGCGCGCATAGTGTAACGGTTACCTTCGTAGAAAACGAATTTGCGGACCCGAGTTCAAGTCCTAAATAAGGCCTTTTACATTTCACTTCGCAGTGATACTCTTAAGAAAGGTATGAATCTATCTGTCCTTTCCTCAGTTAAGGGTAAATAGAAGGCAGAGAGAGTTCTTTAGCATTGGTAAGGCAACCAATTTACGAGAAGGAAACTGAATTCAATCCAGAAGTTCGCTTAAAAAAGTTACCTTGTGTGGCATTATGCCCGTGAAGAGGTTGGGTAAATACGTAAATTTGATTGTATTGTCTTTGATTTCTTGAATGTACAGTTGGCGGGGGGTAATTGCTTGGTCAGTCGGCATTTCTCTGCTAGGTTATTTGCCTCTGCCTCCCACTAGACAAGACTTAACACAAGGTCAGCTTAAAGTGGGGATCAGGAGAAGGAAAGGTCATGCTCGAGCCGAAGTTCGAACCCTGCTGGTCATCGGCTCACTTAGTGCAATGTTAACCTGATGATCCTACCTAGACTTAGACCCAAACATGGGTCCTGGCGCGGATGCCTGTTTATAGCTTGAACTGGGCAACGAGGTCCAGTGTTATTCTTGCACGTCAAAAGACAAGTGACAGGTGCTGCTTGCGAGGATGACCCTTTAAAGAAAACCTTAAAAACGTAGTTTTTGCCAACCTCAGAAGAGATATGACTCCAACAAAATAACGGTCAACTAAAATAAAGGAAAGGATCGTAAAACTCATTCATGCTGGTTGGTTGGGTTTTATGGCACATCAAGCCTTGTAGGTTATTTAATGCCAAGTCCTGTTTATGTATGTATATTTACCAACCCCTCCGCTCGGGCAGGATATGACACAAGGTCAATTTTTAAGCGGAGTTTAACAGGTTTGAATTCAGAGTTTTTCTTTCTCCTAGACTAGTTGCCTTACCAAGGGTGAAGAACCCAATCTGTCCTACTATTTACCCATAGCTGGAGGGAGAATAATTGGATTCATACCTTTCCCAAGGGTATTAGTGCTATGTGAAATGCAATCAGTCCCGTCCAGGATTTGAACTCATGTCACCGTGTCCATTTCCTACGACGATAACCATTACACCATGGGCACCTCCTGTTTATGTATATGTAGATTTTTCGACGAGCCTTAGCTTATTTGATTGCACATAATTAAATGGTTTCAAGTATTTCTATCAAACGCTAACAATTTAACTTAATATCAATCATTTGTTCACACACAGTAAAGTCATTACAAGCATTGCTATTTAACACTAATAATTCTTTTAAACACAATTCATTCATTTGCACACAGTCAAATGGTTTCAAGTATTGCTATGTAATACCAATAATTCAATTTTTGAGCATACTTCATCATCATCATCATCATGTCGCGCCGCTAGCACGGATATCCCTGACCCTCTCTCGCCACTTCTCCCTATCATTCATCGCTCCCGGCAGGTCTTCAGGGTTACATCCTGTGTCCTCACATAGTTGCTGTATGTAGGTTCATGCTGGTCGTCCTGCTTTTGCACATCCATATGTGGGGGTCTACAGGAGTACATCGCTTATGAGCTCGTCCTTGCTTCTCCAGCAGTGTCCCGTGTGTCTGGTTCGTCGAACTTGTTTAGTTTTCGTGATGGGGGGCAAGTGTCCGTATAGTTGGTGACTCGTGGGGTGTTGTCGCCAGGACTTGTTCAATACTGCTCTTAACATTCTTGTGTAATTTCCGTCTAGTTTCCTCTCCAGCCGCTTAGTTAGCGTCCATGTGGTGCATCCATATAGCAGTATCGACACAACCGCTGCCTGGAAGAAACTGCGTTTCATTTTATCGGTTAGGTCCATCTTCCATATGATCGAGAGCCTATCGATAGCTGTCCATGCCTTCGTCAGTCGTGTGTCGATGTCTTTTTCGGTTGATGAGACGCTACTACCTAGGTAGGTGAATTTGTCTACTAGTTTCAGAGAGGCTCCGTCTAGTGTGGCAATGTTGCCCGTTCGGTTGTTTGGTTGCGCATACTTAGATAATTCCAAAGTCTAGCTATGTAGAACTAACAGTTCAATTTAACATCTGTTATGTGTTTGCACACAGTTAAATTGTCAAAGAGATCTATTTGAACCATTGATGGGACCCTATCAGGTACTACCACTCCGAGTCAGAGTGGACATGGGAATAATAGCATTAAACGACTACTCCAGATTCCCCATAGCTCCAGAACTTAAGCCTCGCCATCAGATGTTTTATAGTCGTATCCAGAATGCTCTTTGGGGAAGGGGGTCTTACCCCACTGTAGAGGTGTCGTCGACATATTCTGAGCACCGGCTGAAAACTCATCCAAGAAAGAAATCCACAGTGGAGACTAGCAAAAGACATAATTTGTTCCCAGTTAACTACGTCTGAAATTTTATACGAATATAAAAGAAATCGAGTACTTAAAAAAGGAAAACATGTGGGTAAACCACTTAAGCCATAGATATAAAAAACTAAAAGCAATATCACTTGAAAATAGAAAATGAACAACGAAACAAAAGAAAAACAAATAGTGCGGACAATTGAATGAAAGCGATATTCAGTGATGAATCTAGAATCTGCATTGAACATGGCGATTGAATCTTTGTCTAGTATAGTTCAAATGAAATATTTCAAGATGACTGAAGAAGTATATCTTCAAAGTCATTCAGGATATGGGATTTCATACCATTTAAAGGACCAGAGGAGATAGCAATCATTACTTCAACAATCAATGCTCAAGTGTACATTGGGATCCTGGATAATTTTCTCATTCCATCGATAGAAAGTTGGTTTGGTGATACTGAGGTCATTTTTCTGGGCGATAATGCATATTTACAAAGCGTAAAAGAAACTTAAAACTTTGTTCAGGAAAAGTATATAAAATCAATAACAAGGCCAGCGAACAATTCGGATCTAAGACCAATTGAAAATTTATGGCGTAAATTTAAAAAGATGATTCATTTAAAGGTTCCATCCATCAAAAAAGATTTATGAACTACCATTCGGGGAAGTTGGAACCACTTTGATAAAGAACATTGCTTTACATTATTCAAATCCATGCTTGGAAGAATCAAGGTTTTCGAAAAAGCTCGAGGAGATAATAAGTAAAATTTCTAAATTTTTGGTTAATGAATACCATAAATGTTTCCCCAATATGGGTTATTCCATAATATTATTCTATGGGTTATCACATTATATTATTCTATGGGTTATTCCATTATAGTTATATGGGTTATTCCATTATATTCTCATATGGGTTATTTCATTATATTTATATGGGTTTCCCCATGATATCATTGAGGTTATTCTTTTATAGTTATATGGGTTATTCCATGATATTATTATATGGGTTATTCCATTACATTTATATTGGTTATTCCATTATATTATTATATGGGTTATTCCATCATAGTAATATTGGTTATTCCATTTTTATTATATGGGTCATTCCATAATAGTAATATGTTTTTTTTTCAAATATATTATTATATGGGTTATTCCATTATAGTTATATTGGTTATACTCATTATATTATTCCATCTCATTTTCCTCTGCATGGCTATGTAAAAAAATCCTACCATTAACTCCAATAATTTAATCGAATTTAAGGTTTAATTTATGAAGCCAGAATGTTCAGTTATTAAATAAAGATATTTTGTATCTTATCTGTTATTAGCTTATTTACTGATTATTAAAAAATGAAAAGCTGTGCGGGGAGTTTGATTCTACATAAGTTTGATTCTACATAAGTTTGATTTACATAAAGCTTACATTTTAAGATTGAACTTTACAATTACGTATAGTTTAATATGCTTGTGATTCAGTAATTTAGAAGAAGCCTATTGTCAAACATGCAAGACTGTGACCTCCATTATTTTTGCCGTGGTAGTAAATACCCAAACTCCAAAGTTGCAAACTAGAACAGATCGATAACTTTGTTCATTTGTCGCGTTACCCACGAGTTCCGTGTCTCACAATTCATTTCATGCAAGTTATTGCTTGTATTCTCTGCAGAGAGACAACACTACTCCAAAAAGGAGTATCTTAGTTAAGACACTAAACTGCAAGGTGAGGTTCCAGTCCCTGCGATCTGATGTGAGTAGAATACTCGTTTATTGCTATTACTCCTGGGTCCATTCCGGATTCGGAGTACTAGTACCTATTAAGGTTCTCTCTACTGGGCCATTGGCCTTATGAGTAGAGTGTTCGCCAATGGTCCGGGAGACCGGGGTTAAATCCCAGGTCGAGTCATTCCAAAGACTCAAAAATGGTACTTGATTCCGCCTTGCTTAACACTCAACATTATAAGGTAAGGATAAAGGGTAAAGTGGATAAATCCAAGGAATAGAGTAACGCCCTCCCTTACACCGCGGATTTGTAGCTATTAAAAAGGAAGTCTTCGGGTCACCCTCGATTAAGGTCGCCAACTTATGGGTCAAATAGATTTGCTTATTAATTATTAGTATTCGATTGGAATACTTGAAACCATAAAATAGTAAATTATTGGTTTTAAGAACTGTTAATTGAAACTAATTTTTTACTCAGGATTATTATTAGTTGCTTAAAACCATGTGACTGTGTGCAAACAAATGACTGTTATTAGATAGAAATAATTACTTGAAGCCATATGATTATGTGTGTGAGATAAAAATACTTCATTTATTACTGTGAGCTAAAAAACCTCTAAATCTTAAGATACAGCTACACAACAATGTAAGAATAAACATACGATGAAGGCGATTTTATAACCTCAAAGCATAAAATAAACCAAGACAGGTTGACATGTCGTTAAATTCAATCAATCAATCAATCTAAATCATCAGGAAATAAAGGAGTTAACTTTTTAACAATAATTTTGATCTCATCGAATGTTTGGGAAGAATCGATTATCTAAGTGTGTTTATACATGTGTGGGGTATGTGTATGGATGTGTATCGAAAGAGATAGATAGATAGATAGATAGACAGTGACAGAGATACAGAGACTGAAAGATAGACAAAAAACGTAGAATATTTATTTGAATGATTTGACGAATATTTCTGACTTGTATTTTTCTGGTTTTAATATTATGAATAAATGAAAACAGTTATTGAATGCGGTGTGAGAGATAAATAAATCGTATATATCATCTGGTTGAGATGAAGTATGTGTCAAAGTTCAAAATGAAGTTTCTGACTCTTTATAAGAATGAGGGTCCCTTGGGGACTTTCAGTGATAAAGAGAAAGTAAACAATTGAAGAAATCAGTACTGTTTCTAATAAAGTTTGAGCTGAGAAATCAAATATGAATAATAGGACTGTGGTCTCTAGGGAACAATAATAAACAATAAACATTCTGATCACTAAATATACTGTATATCAAATAAGTGCCACCAAGATGCATAAGAAATAATCGCTCGTTTCTCGAAATCTGCGAAGGTTGAAAATTAACCTCAAGAAAACACCAAAGTTATGTATGAATCAACCTCGGGATCTTATTACATTGACAAAGCCATACAGAGGGCCAGGTACAAACCCAAATAAACACTTTCAAAGATCTAGGCTCCACAGTCATGAAAAACAACAGACTAGATACTGAACTAGATACACGAACGTTAAATGCTTCCAAGACAGGCTAAGGAAAAGAGTCTAGCTCAATAAATACATTTTCACAAAAAAAGCTAAATGAACAGTGTAGCAAGCCATAGTTCTGTCAACCCCCCTGCTCAGTGCAAAAACTTGAACGGTATACAAAGCGGATGCTCAAACGCTTCACGTCTATAGGATGCGACATTAACCCAAGATACGAAATGTCAAGTGGTAGCAGCATATCTCAAATAAATTATTCCTGGAGAAATCTTAACTCCTCGGCATCTATGATATACTCGCTCAACGCAACCTAAGATGGGCTGACTACTTGAACAGACTTGAAAACAGCAAACTGCCAGAACAGATCCTGTACACTCAACTTAGAAAAAGGGTCATGTAAAATAGGTTGACCAAAACTCAGGTATAAAGACATCATCTGAAGAAACATAAACATCCCTTCAGACAATTGTCAATACCTGTGGAAAAACGGATAAAAATTCGAAGAAAAAATGAGCATCGGATACGATGGACAGCTAGTAGCAGCATTAGTAGTAGTATTATTAGTAGTCGTATATTAAATAAGTAAGCTTGATTTCATTTGCACACACACACACACACACACACACACACACATATATAGATATATATATATATATAGATACATATGTATATACCTTTTAATACAACTGAATGTCAAATCTCGTTTATACATATGATAAATCCTGTTTATATATATATATATATATATACATGATTTGTAAACAAATAGTTTGTAGGTAATGATTATTACACGAGATAGGGCTCATTTGTTTGCACACAGTTAAACGGTTTCAAGAATTTCTAACACTAATAGCAGTCGGTGTATTCTACAGCCCCAGCAAACTGGGCTGTGTTCATCCTGTGATCACATATATAAAAAAGAACTCACTACAATATAAAAGCAAGAATATGAGGGAACGGTTTGGTTTATCTTTTTAACAGCATATCAACCCCCTATGGTTTATTTAATGACGCATTTGGATTAATTTATAAATTTTTAACCATACTGAGTATATATTTCATACTTTTTTCTAATCAAACTTTTTTGGCTCTAATCATTTGTTTGTACTCATTTCTATCTAATTCATTCACAATTGTTTAAAGTAACTATTCCTTTGTAATAATGCCATTTGTTTGCACAATTATAAAGCATCAAGTACTCCTATGTAACGTCAATAACGTGAAAACATATATATGGTTTCAAGTAATAATAATAATAATAATAATACTCAGAATCCGTCCTGGAGAATGAGAAGCATAAACTTCTCTGGGACTTTGAGATACAAACGGATCATCTAATCTCGGCCAGACGGCCAGACTTAGTAATAGTAAAATAAAATGCCGAAAAGTGGACATAGTCGTCTTGGTAGACCTCGGATTACAAACAAAGTAAACGAAAATAGAGATAAGTACCTCGACCTTGTTAGAGAATTAAAAAAACCATGTCACATGAAGGTGACGGTGACATCATTTGCGGTTCGTGCACTTGGAACAAATTCCAAAGAACTGTTAAAGGAACTGGAAGACTTGGAAATAAGGGGACAAGTAGAGACCATTCAGACTACTGCATTATTAAGTTCGGCCAGAATACTGAGAAAAGTCCTGAATACTTGAAAAGACTTGCAGTCACTAAGACTCCAGTGAAAGACCATCATCTAATGCTGGTGTGAAAAACTCGCAAGGAATAATAATAACAATCCTTAGTAGACAATTATAGCTTCAAGGAACAATTCTTAATACAAATGATTTGCATAAGGGTAAAATAGTTTCAAGTATTCTTATCTAACATCAATATGATTCTAGTTTATAAAAATCATTTGTATGCATGTACTTATATGGTTTCACATACTCCTATCCAATGCTAATAATTTTAAATCAATTATATTTGTCCCATTAATGGGACCTTAACAGGCACTACCACACCGGTTCACAGAAGACCTGGAAGTAATTGCAATGAAGGAGTACTCCACATTTTTCCGTGATCTAGAACTGGAGCCTCACAATCGGATGTAGTTTATTTTCATACACAGGAAACGCCTTTTATCAGAGTCTTACCTCTCTGGAGAGATGCAGTGGGCATATTCTGAGCCTTACCGTTGGGACAGAGAAAGGGAAACGCTTTGCTTAGTGGAATAGTTAAAGAGATAGGCTCACATACTATTACTTGTGAGTTCGATTCTTACTGGGTGTCTCAGACTTCTGTCCTTGTGTCCAATATAATTTAGGCTTAGTAAATTACTTTGACTTGAGAAGGACCTACTTTGTTTTTCATTAGTGAATCTTATCAAAGTTTAATTTTTTTTGGTAAAAATATATTAAGGATTAATCGTCTATGATAAATCTTCATTTAATAAATTCAGATAACAACAGAAAAAAGTAACTTATCATTCGGAAATCTCGTTATTTAACCAATAAAACGCCAAAGAATATTTCTTGCACAAAACCTCTGTGAAATTATTAAGCCAGAGACGAACTCAGTATAATAATAATAATAATAATAATAATAATAATAATAATAATAATAATAATCATGTCGTGCCGCCAGCATGGATATCCCCGACCATCTCTCGCCACCTCTCACTATCATTCATCGCCTCCGGCTGGTCTTCAGGGTTACATCCTGTGTCCACACATAGCTGCTGTATGTAAGTTCGGGCTGGTCGTCCTGCTTTTGCTTGGCCATATGTGGGGGTGCATAGGAGTACATCACTTACGAGCTCGTCCTTGCTTCTCCAGCAGTGGTCCTGCGTGTCTGGTTCGTCTAACTTGTATAGTTTTCGTGATGGGAGGCAAGTGGCCGTATAGTTGGTGTCTCGTGGGGTGTTGTCGCCAGGACTTGTTCAATATTGCTCTCAACATTCTTGTGTAGTTACCGTCAAGTTTCTTCTCCAGCCGTTTAGTTAGCGTCCATGGAGTGTATCCATATAGCAGTATCGATAATAATAATAATAATAATAATATATATATATATATATATATATATATGAGTGTATAATAATATATATATATATGTGTGTGTGTGTGTGTGTGTGTGAGCAGTATTTTAAGCATGTTGGATTAAATAGGACAGATACTTTGTGTTTGGTTATTCTATCTTTGATCCGTTCGTATTCGTATGAGTTTTTTTTAGATTAATTGAATTTGGGAAGGCTCCGTATGTTTTCTAATTACTTTCAGCCCCAACTGGAGGCATCTTTGAGGGAGCGAATAAGGAAATGACAAATACACATATAAATTTATAGAAAGTGTACGAGAAAGAACAAGTGGGATGGGAAGAAAAGAATTTTACTAGAGGTAAGAGAAAGAATTGGCGAGAAATGTGCAATAGGCATTTTAGAATGTGGCTGCTACCAAATTCTTAAAAAACGCAGTCTATCCTGCTATTAACCCATAGCTGGATGAGGGTCGAACAAATAAATTCATGCCTTTCTCAAGGGAATCAACGCAAAGTGAAACGCAAATAACCGTTCTGCCTTGCGCGCCTCCTAATATACTAATGTAAAGAGTAAGATTCTTACGATGGAGGCTTTGTTGAGTAAATATCAATTAGGTTGGTGTAAAAGTTTACAGTAGCATTCTTTTTACAATGTTCGGGAAATCTTAAAAGCGTCTTTCAAGTTTATTCAGTTCTTTATTACTTGTAGAATCAGTCAGATATAGTATGTCGTTTACTAACCTTACGATCAAATTTAATCAATATAAATTCGTGAAGAAATATTGTGTGGAGTTTAAACATTTGTTTTTCTCTTCTTTTCTAACACAGACAAAAGCAGTTTGGAGGCAAGCAAGTCATTAGGGATTTACATGAACTCATTGTAGGAACTCAAGACGAAGAAAACTAGATTATAGACAATCTTCAGTATCTCAAGTCAAATGAAATCTACCGCGGGTTAAATCTCCTCTTTGTGTTTGGTGAGATTCAAAGGGAATTCCTTATTACGAATTACTTCATTAACAATTGCTGGAACCTAGACATGGGTATTGATGAGGTAATGATTGTCATCTCTACCGTTCCTTTAAATGATATACAATGTATAACTTTCTTCAGACAGTCATTTTTATATGTTAATTTGAACGGGATCAGACAAAAGCTCCATCATCTTCGCCTTGACTAATGCAGATTCTTGACACATCACAGAATATCACTTTCATCCAATTGTCCACACGTTAATCTAAACTTCTTTTCTTCTGTTTGTGTATCAGTGGTATTTTTTTAGCTTTTCTGTATGTAAATTCCATTTCATTCAATTGATTTCTAATAGTTCGTTCACTAACACTGACCCATGTTTCGACCCATTTGCTTTACATTTGTTTTCTTATAGTTTCTATTCTCCAGGCATATTGCTTTGAGCTTTCTATCTCGACGCTTTGATACCTTTCGTTTGATTTGGCTTGGTTTAGTTTTATGGCATATTAACCATTGAAGGTTATTTAATGCCAAATCCATTTTATCAATAGTTCTATTTCAAACAATTCAATTTAGTTTAAGTACAGTTTTTTTTTGTTTATGAAGGTAAAAGCAGTTATATTTCAAACAACTCAATTTAGCATAAGTACGCAGTTTAAATTTCAAAACAATTCTATTTCAAACAATTCAGTTTAGCATAAGTACACAGTTTAGTTCTATTTAACCCATAGATAGTGCCACCAGTCCGAGTTGACTAAGGAGCGATGACAATTAAGCGGTACTCTACATTCCTCAAAGCTCCAGTATTAGTGAAGCCTGCTCATCAGATTGTTTAGTGTCATATCTAGGACACTCATTGGAGAAGTTTTACCCCTCTGCAGTGATGCAGTCGGCGTATTTTGCAGCCTCAGCCAATTAGACCAGATATCTTTCGTAGCCCTCGAGTATTTTCTTCTTTTTAACCACCTCATTTCTTTTACATTTCAGACTGAGTTGACTAGGAAACACCAACTTCTTTCGTGACACTTCACAGTGGATTGCCTTCTTGAATGAGTTTTATAATTCTTTCCATTGTTTCAATTGACATTTCTTTCGTTGGAGTCATGTTTTCTTATGTTATGCCTAACCACTTTCTGAGGTTTGCAACAAATGTCTTTTAATTGTAGACTGATTTGTATTTCTCGGATTCTGCCGGAATTTGTTTTAGGAATGGTGATTATAAGATCATTTTATAATTGTTCTCGCAACTGTAAGTTTTTTCATAACATTCTAATCCGAATGGTTTAGAAAATATCATACCATTAATTTAAGTAACTGAGTCTAGTCTGTTTAAGGCATATTTTAACAAACCAGAATTGAATAAAAATGTTTTGCGTCTTATTTGTTATTATTTTATTTACAACAAAATAAAAAAAAGATCTACGTGAATATCCTCTAAGCAAGCTAATTCCATAGATTTTACCAGAAAAATAAATAATGGACAACTATCAGTGTCTCAAGTTTGATGGAATCAACTGAGGGTAAAATCTTTTTGTCTGGTGGGATTGAACGGGAATTCATGATTACCAATTGCTGAAACCTTGACAACATTACAGAGAGCAACTGGTTTGTTTGAATGACGCATCAAAAAGTTATTTTCTACGAAAATAAAAACGTCTTTGAATATTTGTTGCATCGCGATTCTGATTTTCAAGTTACAAATGCAACGTAGTAAACATGAAGGTAAGATGGAAAAAATTTTTCATACAAGGTAGATTTTCCAAATTTGCTATTTTCATAATATACCAAATTTTGTTTCCAAGAATATTCCATGTATGGTAAGTCGTCCCAAAAACATGGAAATATTAATCAAAATCGTTTTATCATGGAATAGACAGTTTAGTTCAAACTGTCGTAAGGTGAGAGAAAACCAAGAAAAATATTTTAGTGACAGAATAATGACGCTATGAATTTATATGAATCAAATATTCTGTCAAAAAATGCTGGAATCATTTGCAAGAATCTCGTATATGAACAGTCTGATATTTATTTTTTTGTTAAGTATATGTTTTGTAATTAAAAAAAATGAAATAGAAATAAAAATCGATAACGATTTATGATTGAATGTTATTCATAGCTTCAATTCAGGCAATTATTCTCCTTGAGTTCTAAGAAATTTTGATAGCTCAAAATAGTTTTATTTTCTTCAAAGTGTTTTTAAAGCAAAGTTTTTAGGGTGGTGCAACAATGACCCAACAGTATTATTGTGTTAGAAACGAGAGGAATTATTTACAAAAAGCAACATTAAAAATCCTCAACTAAGCCATGAAACAAGATAAACAAAACTTTAACCCTTTCGTTCTTAGTTTTGCACAAAAATATTATTTTTTAAAAACTATTAACTTTACAGAACATTCAGTAATGGATTCAATAAAACTCAAAGATTTTTTTAGGAATGGGACAAAAAAAGAATTTGTTGTGGAGCAAGCTGTTCTTTGGCTCCTATAAAATAGAACCCCCCTCCAAAAAAAGTGCTGTCAAGAGTGCCTGAATAAATCCATCTTCTAATGTGTAGGTCCACCACCCCTAACGACCTCAACGCCCGGCTGTTTCGGATGTAACTGATAAAAAGAAGTCAAAAGGTCAATCGTCGCAATTTACAAACGGATCTTTAAACCAACACGGACAGGTACTGCCGTTCCGGTCCAGAGTGGAACTGGGTGTAATGGTAATGAATGGGTCCTCCAAACTCTTCAGCGCTCCAAAACTGGAGACTCACTCAAAGGAAATTTATCGTTTTACCCAAGACACCTCCCTTTTTGTGGAGGAGTGTTTTACTTCTCTTTATTTGATAGAATTTTATTGGAGCAATACCTTAAAAATCTTTTACTTGGAGAATAAAGCAAATTCGTGTGGAATGTAAGTTTTTAATCATCAAAATTCCCGGTTTTAACCAACCTCTTTCCTCGAGTTGGATGTGACACAAGATCATCTTTAAAGAAGACTTTAACAGGCTGGAATTCAGAGTTTTCCTTCTCCTAGATTGGTTGCCAAAGTAAGATTAAAGAGTAAATCTGCCCTACTATTTACCTTTAGCTGGAGAGAGTATAGTTGGATTTATACCTTTTCCAAGAGATGACTACAAAATGATAATTTAAAATCCTTCACATCTTAAAATCATTTTTCTATATAATTGAACATCAGGGTAATTTTGAAGCGGAAAAGAAAACCTTTCATCAATAGAAATGAAATAATAATAATAATAATAATAATAATAATAATAATAAATACGAACAAATGGTATATGCACAACACAGCAGCTGTCCTAGAAAATAAACTCCTATGGGACTTAGACATACACACGGATCACCTAATCTCGGCTAGAAGACCAGACCTAATAATAATCAACAAAAAAAAAAAAAAAAAAAAAAAAAAGAAAAAGAAAAAAAGGAAGAGAAATTGCAAAATTGTCGACTTTGCTGTCTCGGCTAACCACAGAATAAAACTAAAAGAATGTGAAAAGAAGGATTAGTACCTCGAACTTGCTAGGAAATTGAAAAAAAAAACTATGGAACATGTAGGTGACAATTATACAAATTGTAATTGGTGCGTCTGGAACTGTAACTAAAGGATTACTGAAGGGATTGGAGGACTTGGAAGTTGGCGGATGAGTGAAGATCATTCAAACTACTACATTATTGAGAACGGCCAGAATACTGAGAAGAGTCCTGGAGACTTGAGGAGACTTGCTGTCACTCAAACTCCATTGAAAGACTATCAGCTAACGCTTATGTGAAAAACTCTAATGAGTTGATAAAAATAATAATATGTCTTACCTTATAAACCTATTATATGTTTTGGTGAACCAACTTTTCGTGTCTGGGTTTATTTACTGCGACACTGCTAAATACTACATTTTGTAGTTTTTTTAAAAAAGTTATGAACTTTTGTTGAAGGATGTTTTTTTAGAAAGTTTCTTCGTAAGCAATTATAACAGTAAGTGAAATACGTGATTTCAACCGTAAAAAATTCATGTGTTCAAATATGTTTCGTTTGTTGTATAACATTGAATTCATTGTTTTTGTCTATAAATTTATTTTTGTAATCAAAAGATCTAAAATACACAGAATTAGAGAACAGTGATATTTCAATTACTGCGGTTGTTAATGAATTGTATTTACTAAGACAGGAGTGAACAATGAATGAGATATTATTTTTTTAAATACTCCCTGTAATGAAAACAGGACAAGAGATTCTGTCTAGTAATCTTTTGTTCAATTAAGAATCTTACTACTCGTCTACTTGACAAGCGGAAATGTACAGTTTTTATAGCTTGGATTATCAAAGAGAAAATAATCCATATTCACCACACTCCCCTTGTCATCCAACACACTTATTCTCGTGAGTTTTCTATCGTCTGAAGCACCTCTGAGATTAATTTTCAATTTAGGAAAGAAGAAAAAAAAAACACGGACGAAACTGGGTCTGGTAAATATGGAAGTTGCTGCACTTGCATCATCCTGTGTTTTGTTAAACAAACTTCTGATTAAAAAGTATGGAGACTGCTGATGAGAAAGTATCGAGAATTGACATTGATTTATGTCTACAAAGTTTAGACGTTTCAAAAGCAATCTAGACGTCTAGACATCATCCTTTTATTATATAAGTTGCTCAGCTCTGCACATGTCTTAATTGAAATTTAACATTTTAAAAATTAGAAATATCCAATACTTCATTCTTGATACATTTCGTATGAACACTTTTTACGACAATTTGTGCAGAAATTGAAAACTGTTGAATTTTACTAAATTTTACATAGTATATGGTAAAATTTTCATAAAGTGATTGATATTCAAAATATTAGATTCTTGTGCAAATGTTTGAATCTTAAAACTTTTCATTCGTTTCGTGGTTTAGCTACATACATGTTTGTGTTGAAAGTTCGAGCCAAGATACGAGACCAGGATTTGGAGTACTAATTTTTCATGTGAGAAGACTCTCTATTCTTGAAAGCTTGCAAGATAACCTTCCTAAACTCAATTCGTCCGTATTCAATAATCTGAAAAGTTTAGTAATTATAAATATGCAGTAATAATATATATTTTTTCCTTGTTATTTGAAAAAAAAAAGGATAAGTGTACGCATATGTATTTATTTACGCAAGCCCTCCGTTACTGGCAGGATACAACATGAAATAGATTTTTAAATGGAGTATCCGATACAGGATGTAGCCTTGAAGACCTGCCGGGAGTAATGGACAATAGAGACGGGTGGCAGAAAGGGTCATGGCGCGACATGATGATGATAGCTGGTTTGAATTCAGAGATTCTCTTCTCTTAGACTCGTTGCTTTAGCAATGGTCATCGTAGTAGGAAATGGAATCAGCGGTCCGAATTCAGACCAAGATAAGGCCGTTTGCGTTAATGCTCTTCGAAAAAACATTAACCAATTTGTTTTCCTTCCAGCCCAGTGTAATTAATAGGGTAGACTGTAATCGTTAGCCTTGGATAAGCAAATAGTCTTGAAGAAGGACTACTTTGATTACAAACCAGCTGTATTGACCTTGTGTCACATCTTGTCCGTCGAAGTGATGAATCGGTAAAGAACTCAGTCTGTCATATCATTTACCCAGAGTTTAGTTGTGGGATTCATGCCTTACTCAAGGGAAATAACGCGAAGGGAAACGCAATCAGCTGCCTCCATAATTTGAACCTGGGACATCGATTCCATTTCCCATGATTATAACTGTTACCTGTATATATGTATATATGTTTCATTCTTATATATTTAATATATATATATATATATGTATATATATATGTGTGTGTGTGTGTGTGTGTGCGTGTGTGTGTGTGTGTGTGTTTTATTTCTATCCTATATCTTCCTTTATGAATTGCAGTGGCAAAAATAGGTCAGTGAAACTTAATTAGTCAAGATGGTTTGTGATGGTCTCGCACCTGATGAATTGACTTTGGCTGGTTGTAGGCGGTGCTGAACTTTGATAAATAATGAAAAATATGAAGACTTTTGCAGTAAGATTATTTATGACGTTGTTATTCTGGTGGGGGGTGATTAATGTGTCTGAAGGGATTTCAAGATAGATCCCTTAAGGAAGAAAAAAAAAACAACAAAGACTGAAAAAAATGATTAAGAAGCTGTTAGAGGTAAAGTTTGAGAGAGAGAGAGAGAGAGAGAGTATGAGAAAGATGGACATCTAAGAAAAGAATGAAAGAGAAAAAGAAATGAAAGAAAGTGTCAAGGAAAATATATGAAAGAAAGAAATGATAGAAAGTGTAAAGAAAGAAAGAAAGAAAGAAAGAAAGAAAGAAAGAAAAGTGTAGGAAATAAAAGAAAGAAAATAGAAAATAAAAAAGAGTGATGGAGTGGAGGGAAAGAAATAATAAAAATATCCAAAGGAAAAGAAAAAAACAAACAAACAAAAAGCAAAGAACAAGAAAGCATAAAACTTTTCTTCAATATGAATACAATTACAAATTTATAATTTTTATCATTTTCATTCTTCATCATTCCAGAACAAGATAAAAGATAAGATGTAAATGACTTCAGATAAAGCTAACGTTGGGAAAATGAAAAATCGAAAAAGAAAGAGAAAATAATGAAATAAGAAACTAGAAAAAAAAGATGACAAGGAAAAAAGGAGAAAGAAAATGTAAAAAAAGAAGAAAAGAAAAAGAAAAATGAAATAAAAAAACAGAAAGAAATCAGAAGAGAGAAAAAAAAAAAAGAACAAAGCTAATAAAGAAAAAAGATAAAAAAAAGTTAAGGATAAAAGAAAAGAAGAATAAAAAAGAGAAATGAAAATAGAAAAAGCAAGGGAAAAGGTAGAGAGGAAGAAAAAAGAAAAGAGAAAAAGAGGAAAAAGAAAAGGAAAAAGTAGAAAGATAAGTCCCACTACCAAAAGAAAAAAAAGGCAAAAAGTAAAGAAAAACAATAACAAACAAACAAACAACGAAAGAAACAAAGAGAAAAAGGAAAATACAGACAAGAAAAGGAGATAAAAATGGCGATAAAAAAGGAGATCTAAAAAAAGATCATTTTGATTGCTTTTTTTACAGTTATTAGATACTTAAAACCATATAATTATTAGTGTTTCATAGGAATACTTGAAAACATATGACAGTGTTCAAATCACTATTTTGCCCTGTCGGCTTGGGCTGTAAAATACACCGATTGCACCTCTGCAGAAGGGTAAGACACCCCAATGATGTCCTGAATATGACACTAAACAATCTGATGGTGAGGTTCCAGTGATGCTGGAGTTTTGGGGAATGCGGAGCAACCCTTCATTGCCATTGCTCCCAGGTCCACTCTGGCCCGTCGTGGTAGCACCTGATAGGGCCCTATTTATGGGTTGAATAGAACTAAAGGCATACTTATGCTAAAATGAATTGTTTGACTAAATTGAATAGCTTGAGATTGAATTGTTTTTTACTATTAAACCGTACTCACATTTAAACTGTGTGGTTATTCTAAACTGAATTGTTTGAAATGGAACTGTTTTTGACATTGAAAATTTTCTTACACTAAACTGATTTGTTAAATATAGAACTGTTTTAACATTTAACTGTGTGAAAACAAAATCTGTACTAATACTAAACTGAATTAGTTGAATTAGAACTGCTTAACTAAACTGATTAGCTTGAAATAGACATGTTTTTCTCAATGAAACTGTACTTAAGTTTAAATAGTGTACTTATGCTAAACTGAATTGTTTGAAATAGAACTATTTTCACAAAAATGAATTTAGCGTTAAATAACCTACAAAGGTTGATATGCCATAAAACTCAACCAACCAACCAACCAACCAACAAACTCAAATCACTATTATTGAATCAAAATACTTATTTGAAACCATGTAATTATTAATATTAGAAAGCAATACTTAAAGCCATATAACTGTGTGTCAATTATTTGTATTATAAAGGAATACGACTGTACGGATGCACCACATTTACGCTGAAAAAGCGTAAAGAAAAAGCTTGACGTGAACTGCACAAGAATATTGAGCAAATCCTTGAAGCAACACCCCACGAAAAAACAGCTGTGTGACTACTTACCTCCCATCTCTAAAACCATCCAAATAAGACAAACAAGACATGCTACACACTGCTGGAGAAGCAAGGATGAACTCATAAGTGACGTTCTCTTATGAACCTCTTCATATGGACATGCCAATGTTGGACGACTAACAAGAACTTACCAATAACAGTTTTGTGCAGACACAGGATATTGTATGGAGGACCTGCCGAGAGCGATGGAAGATAGGGACGAATAGAGGGAGAGTCAGAGAAATTCGTGCTAGCAGCGTGATTTGATGATGATGATGATATAGGATTATCACATAACTGTGTCAAAAAGAAAGAAAAACTACACACCAAATTTAAATACAAATGAATGTGATTCTCTAATCTCCTGGCATTACATAATCTTAGACGGTTTGGCATGCAGTTTAAATCAATAATTATATGGCATTTAGTATTTCTATCAAATACAAATAATTTGCACACAGTTATATGGTTTTAAGTATTCCTAATACTAATAAAAAAAACGAAACGTACGTATTTATGGATCAAGGAAGGCCATGGATTTTCCAGTCTGTGGGTTTTAGATTCAAGCAGTTTTCCCCATTCTTAGGGCATTATCAAAGTAAGAATGAGAGATATTTCTTTTCAGATAAAGCTAAAATGAACTGTTTTCGGTATATTTATTTTGAAACACTAAGATCTGAAATGGTAACTTGCGTGGTATAATGATTAGCAAGCAAGATTAGCAGACCATGGTTCGGGAGTTCAATTCTTACTGGGTGCCCCATACTTCTGACCGTGTACAACAACTAAGCTAAGCTTAGTAAATAACTAGCATCAACCTATACATGGGTAATCATTTGGGGGGAATCCCCATGACGTAGTGGCTAACGTGCTGGATTGTGGCCTCGAAGTAAACGAGTTCGAACTCCAGTTACGTTTTTATGATCACTTTCGGACTAAAACTCTTTGTTCTTCCAGCTATGGGCTAAATAGTATTACTGCTTTTCTTCTACAAGGATGGCTGTGACTTTAGATAACACACGAAGGTTGATATACCATGAAATAAAGAAACTAACGAAAGCACGATTGAACGCTATCTATGGAAAACAAAACAACGAAACCTATTGGTGCAATTATAATTACCAGGTTTTCCAGGGGCTCACCATGTGTGAATGCCAGATGTGTGTTTTAAAGTTATTCGCATGGGTCTAGGTGGCCTTCCCATTCCCAGGCAGGACCTAACATCTTTTCTAAAAAAGGTAGTTCTTTGTTTATCGTTCAGCATTGGAGGCGACCCTTAAGGGAAATGGTTTAGTTTGGTTTCTTTGTTTAATGGCATATCAAACCATCGTAGGTTATTCAATGCTAAAGCTATCCTTTTAGAAGAACGGTTGTGGTACTATTTAACCCATAGCTGAGAAGATAAGGGGGTTCATAACTTTCCCTATGGTTTTTGTCCGAAAGTGAACATAATAGTGCTAGTGGAGTGAGAACTCGCTTACTATGATTCCGCAGTCCATCGCTTTAACCATTTCACCACAGAGGACACCCTCCTCTGAAGAGGAATGCCAAAAGAAAGTAAGTATTTTTGTAGAGGCAATGAAAGATTTGATTTGCGTTTAATAGCATATCAAACTCCTAAGGTTATTCAATGCTAAATCCATCCTTCTAGAAGGACAGTAGTGGTACTATTTAACCCATAGCTGCGAGGATAAAGGGGTTCATACCTTTCCCAAGGGTATTTGCCCGAAAGTGAACGTAACAGCGCGACTGGAGTTTGAACTCGATTTCTACGATTCCGCAGTCCAGTGTTTAACCATTACACCACAAGGATACCCTTTGCCATGAAAGAGTCTCAATTTGTGTGTTCACATTATAAAATGACTTCATGTTAATTCGTACTGTCTGGGAAGTCGGAAAAATACCACTCATTGATGCTGTTAGCTTAATTCTAGTTTTGAATAATATCTACTTAGGGTCGAATATTATTATGTAATAGGTTAGTGAAATCTACTATTGACAGGTAGTGTAGCATTCGAATTAAGTTATAACCGTTAGAATGGCCGGAAAGATATCATTAGAATACCGCTCGGTTTGAGAGATGTACAATGAACCCAGGGTCAGTTTGAATACACGTCGATGATTGGTTAAGACGTCACGTGATCAGACGATATTGGCAAAATAGTTGAATGAGTGGGGCGAAACCAGTCGAAGTGATAAGATGTAATTTTCCATCTGTGGTTTGCTACTTCTGACCCGCATAGAAGAAGAAAAAAAAAACGAAAAAAAAAAGAAAAAAAGAAAAAAGAAAAGAAATAATTAAATGAATAAAGATTAGTGTACCCATGGAAGCGGCTGGTTTATTTGTTCATTCCAACAAGAGGTGTCTCAGTATTTAAACAGCAAAACGGCATGCAGCCCCCAAGAGAGAGAGAGAGAGAGAGAGAGAGAGAGAGAGAGAGAGAGAGAGAGAGAGAGAGGATCTAGAACTAAAGAAAACAAGATGGCTGACACCATTATCAAACACGATAAGTTATTAAAATATTTCAAGCACCATTTCCAATGATAAAAGATTGAACCTAGTCATAATGTGCCATTACCTAGTCGGCTGTAGAATACATCGACCGCACCACTGCAGAGGGGTAAGAGCTCTCCAAATATAATACTAAACAATCTGATAGTGAGGTTTCAGTAATGCTGGAGCTTTGGGGGATGTGGAGTACCTTTCATTGCTATCACTCCCAGTTCCACTCTGGTTCGGAGTGGTTGCACCTAATAGGGTCCTGTCTATAGGTCAAATAGAACTAAACTGTGAACTTATGCAAAACTGAATTGCTTGAAATAGGATTGCTTTGACATTTAAACTGTGTACTTATGCTAAACTGAATCTTTTGAAATGGAACTGTTTTTCGAAAGCTAAACTGAATTGTTTGAAATTTGAACTGTTTGGACATTTAATTGAGTGGTAATTTACTAAGCATTTTGCTTAGATGTGGCACAAGGCCATATGAAAGGGGCACCCATGAGACTCGAATTCACTCGTGTAGGTTTGCTAGTCCAGCTTGCTAACCATTACACCACCAGAGGCGCTTAGGACATTAATTGAGTGTAAACAAAAACTATACTTATACTAAACTGAATTGTGTGAAATTATCATCATCATCATGTTGCGCCGCCAGCACGGATCTTCCTGATCCTCTCCCGACACCCCTCTATCGTCCACTGCTCCCGGTAGGTCTTCAAGGCTACATCCTGCATTAGCACAGAGCAGTTTTATATAGGTTCCAGCTGGTCATCCTGCCTTTACTCATCCATGTGAAGGGGTTCACCGGCGTATATCGCTTATGAGTTCGTCCCTACTTCTCCTGTAGTGTTTCGCATGTCTGGTTCCTTTAACTTGGATAGTTTTCGTGATGGGTGGTTAGAGTCCGTAAAGTTTGGCATTAAATAAACTACAATGGTTGATGTGCCATAAAACCAAACCAAACAAACCAAACATAATGTGCTAATCAACACGTAAACACCTCTATCCATTTTATGGGTACGATGCTAGTGTATATATATATATATATATATACAGGAGAAATAGGTTTTTTGTCTGGTTGTAAATGTGTAAAATTAATTTTATTTTCGTTACGTATTTTAACAGGATTGAAAAAAATTATTATCCTAATGTGACCAATTGTTTATATATATATATATATATATATATATATATATATATTGATGGTTTGGGGCAAAATGTATATGTAAAACATTTCTGAAAAATGCTTTTAACAGTCTTGAAAAAAAAGATCCATAGGTGAATATTAATATTCTCCAAGTTTTCAACCTTATATATTCATTTTTATTTTTGCAGGGCATGAGTGGGTATTTGAGGAGGGATTGAAATCCTTAATTGATTATAGTTTTGTCTAATATAATTTTGGCTATACGATCATATATATATATATATGTAGAGAGAGAGAGAGAGAGAGAGAGAGAGAGAGAGAGAGAGAGAGAGAGAGAGACACACACACACTCACGTATATACGTATATGCCCACAGACCCCAAGGCAAACACACACAAACATATATATGTATATATACGTGTACATATACACCAAAATAAGCACACATACACACGCACATATATATATATATATATATGAATACACTGACACCAAAATAAATACACACATGCAGCTTCGTGTGTGTGTGTTTAATGAAATGAAATTAATCTTGGATACTATTTTGTCATTCATTGTCTACAGACCGTTCAGAAAGTCAGAATTCTACAGCCATGCGCGAAAACTTTGTTTAGGTTTGGTTTCTTTGTTTAATGGTATATCAACCTTTGTAGGTTATTTAATGCCAAAGCCATTCTCCTAGAAGAACTGTAGTGGTTCTATTTAACCCATAGCTGGGAAAAACTTTGTTTAGTCTAATGTTTCTCCCAAAATAGACTTATGGATCATTGTCAGTGAGTTAAATTCTCACTGGGTGTCTTATACTTCTGCTCTTGTGCAAAACTAAACAAAGCTTAATAAATGACTACGGCCGAAAATATTTTTCATTCATATTTGAAAAGAAATTTTTTGTAGCATACATTTTTATATAAATAAATAATTAGAATTTAACGGAAAAGCTATTAGTTACAGAGGAATACCAAACATGTTTTTATTTTTATTTTGATGCATAAATTCATCGAACTTCATATTTTAAAGATTTTTATGAACATAATTGATTGTGGTTGGACTTTAAGGAAACGAATGAAGAAAAAGCTTGATGGTGGACGCATCGAGAGACTTTCAGACTATTACCCTTAAGAAAGGTATGCACTGCTTTATTCCCTCACTTAGGGGTAAAATTGTACCCCTAATGTCCTTCTACAATGATGGCTTGGGCATCAAATACCCCATGAAGGTTGATATACCATAAAAAAGGGAACCGATAGCAATCAAGCGACAAACTAAACTAATTATTCGTGAAATGTATGGATGTGTGTGTGTGTAAACAAGATGACATTCATCCAGTGTTGGTTAGGTCAGCTCTCTAAGCTGAATCTATATTTATGCTTGAAGTTACCCAGGAATTAATATCCGAAGCGAAGTGCCAAACTGATCCCGTAAACGATGATTTTTTTTTAACAAGTGACATGGCTAAGAAGAGGAAATCTCAAATGAGAAACTGAATCTTCATCAAGAGCAGCACAAAATAAAGACTAATCATATATATACCAAATAGGCAAAAGAATAATAAGTTTACGCTATGTTGTGACAGAGAAGAAACGGTTAATCACATAACAAGCAAATACAGTAAGCTGGTACTAAAGGAATAAAAGAGTAGACATGATTGGGTGTGAAAGGCAATCCACTAGAAATTGTGCAAGGTTAAAATTTGATTAAGCTTACAAATACACAAACAGGAAACTATTTTAGAAAATTAGACGCATAGAATTATTTGGGATTTTGAGATACAAACAGATCACCAAATCCCCGCCAGAGGACGAGACATAAAGTTATTTTCCAAGAATAAAAACAACTTGTCAACTAGTGGATTTTGCCGTTCAAGAGGATCAAATCAAACCGGATCAAATTTAGCAGATCAATCAAAGAAACCGTAAAGATAGTCCAAAACTTGAAACTTGTCTAAGTGCTGAAATATCTAGGAACATGAAGGTGACAAAGATATTGATTGTAGTAAAAACCCTTGGCCAGGAAAAGAGAATGGGAAAACTAAAGATCACAGGAAGTATCGAGACCGTCGAGACCACAGTACTTTTAAGACCAGCTAAAATACTTAGAAGAGTCCTGGAGACTTGAAGAGACTAGCTATACCTCAGACTCCACTAAAAGACCACTATCTAAAACTGATGTAAAAAGTTTGCAAAGTGTGAAGCATTAATAACTATAATAATAATAAAGACAAAAATAAAAGTAAACGAAAAGAGAAAAATGTATGAAAATCAAAGAAAACGAAAAGAAGCCCTAGTGTAAAAATAAAAGAAAACAAAAAGAGAGAAATGTGTGAAAATCAAAGAAAACAAAAGGAAAGACAAGTGTGGAAATAAAAGAAAACAAAAAGAGAGAAATGTGTGAAAATCAAAGAAACGAAAAAAAGAGACGACAAGTATGAAAATCAAAGAAAACGAAAACAAAGACAAGTATGAAAACCAAAGAAAATGAAAGGAGAGACAAGTGGGAAAATAAAAGAAAACAAAAAGAGAGAAATGTGGGAAAATAAAAGAAAATAAAAATAGAGAAATGTGGGAAAATCAAAGACAACGAAAAGAGAGACAAGTGTGAAAATCAAAGAAAATGAAAGGAGAGACAAGTGTGAAAATAAAAGAAAACAAAAAAGAGAGAAATGTGTGAAAATAAAAGAAAACAAAAGGAGAGACAAGTGTGAAAATAACAGAAAAGGAAAAGAGAGAAATGTGTGAAAATCTAAGAAAACGAAAAGAGAGACAAGTGTGAAAATCAAAGAAAGTTCCCAGGGAACTAAAAAAAGCTATTGAACATGAATGTGGTTGGGATTTTGAAATACAAATAGTCCACTTAATCCCGGCCCGAGGACCAGATCTGTTGATAATTTACAAAAAAAAAAAAAAAAAGAAAAAAAGAAAAAAAAAAAGAGAACTTGCCGAATAGTAGATTTTGCCTTCACAGCAGACCACCAAGTAAAAACCAAAGAAAGCGAAAAGAGTATCAAGTACTCAGACCTTGCCAGAGAACTAAGATCATTAATGTGACCGTAATAACAATTATAATTGGCCCACTTGGAATGGTCCCCAGAGGAGAATGGAAGAGTTGGATTTCGGAGTGGGTCGCAATCGAGACTATCCAGACTGTAACACTGAGATTGGCTAGAATATTGAGAAGATTCATAGAGACCTAAGAAGACTTGGTGTCGCTAAGACTCCAATTAAGAACACTATCTAACACAGGCGTAAAGAAATCGTAATTAGTCAAATAATAATAATGGAGAATATAAAAGAAGTCAAAAAGCTGAGAAAATTCCTGGACCTGGTCTGAGAGCTGAAAAACTGTAGAACATGAAAGGGACAGTGATACCAATCATCGTCGGGGCACCTGGAACAATCCAGAAGAACCTGGAAAAGAAACTCGATGTATGAAAATTTGAGTAAGAATGGAAACCATCCAGACCGCAGCACAACTCAAATCGCCCTGGATACTTAGGAGAATCCTGGACACTTGGCGAGAATTGCTGACATTCTCATAGAGAATGATAATAATAATTATAATGAGACTCAAACGGATCATCTAATTTCGGACAGGCGACTAGATCTAGTTATAGTGAACAAGGAAAAAAAAGTACCTACCGAATAGTGGACTTTACCGTTCCGGCTGACCAGAGGGTAAAACTGAAGGGAGTCGAAAAAGAGATTATTAATACTTTGCTAGAGAAATGAAAAATATAGAACATGAAGGGACAGTGATACCAATTGTTCTTGGTGCACTCAGTACAGTCACCAAAGGTTTGATAAAGGGTCTGGAGGATTTGGAAATAAGAGGACGAGTGGAAACCATCGAAATTACAGCATTGTTGAGATCGGACAGAATACTGAGAAGAGACCAGAAGACTTGAAGAGACTTGTTGTCACTCAGAATCCAGTGTAAAACCATCAGCTAACGCTGGTGTGAAAAACTTTCGAATGTGTAAAATGATAATAATAGTACGTGGTCTTCGATCGCAATTACTTGGATCATTATCATATTTACCAAACCCTCCGCTCGGGCAGGATATGACACAAGGTCAATTTTTAAGCGGAGTTTAACAGGTTTGAATTTAGAGTATTCCTTCTAGACTAGTTGCCTCACCAAGGCTGAAGAACCCAGTCTGTCCTACTATTTAACCATAGCTGGAGGGAGAATAATTGGATTCATACCTTTCCCAAGGGTATTAGTGCTATGTGAAATGCAATCAATCTCGTCCAGGATTTGAACTCGTGTCGCCGTGTCCATTTCCTACGACGATAACCATTACACCACGGGCACCTTCGTTATTTGGATCATTATTATTTCTAAAAGGAAGTAACTATGAAATGTTAATCATTGAGTTTTTCTCCGTATTTATTTATTTGCAATTAATTATCATATAAATTCAATAAAAAGGATATGAATCGACATAGAGTTTACAGCATCGGAAGGATGTCATTAAGCGATTTAATTCTAAAAGCCGCAGAGATGTTAACTGGTCTGTGCTTAAAAAAGACATGTATATGTACGTTCTAATATATATATATATATATATATATATATATATATATATATATATCATCATCTTATCGTGCCGCTAGCACAGCTATCCCTGACCCTCTATCACTACTTTTCCCTATCGTTCATCGCCTCTGGCAGATCTTCTGGGCTACATCCCGTATCCTCACTGAGCTGCTGTATGTATGTTCTAGCTGGTCGTCCTGCTTTTGCTCGGCCATATGTGGGGGTCCATAGGAGCATATCACTTATGAGCTCGTCTCGACTATTCCAGCAATGTCCTGTGCGTCTGGTTCGTCTAACTTGGATAGTTTTCGTGATGGGAGGCAGGTGGCCGTATAGTTGGTGCTTTGTGGGGTGTTGCCGCCAGGACTTATTCAATATTGCGCGTAGCATTCTTGTGTAATTGCCATATAGCTTCTTCTCCAGCCGTTTTGTTAGCGTCCAAGTGGTGCATCCATACAGCAGTATCGACACGACCGCTGGCTGGAAGAAACTGCGTTTCATTTTATCGGTCAGGTCTGATATAAAGTTATTTACATGGTTTCTGTTGTGAGATGTGAGTTTATAAGATTATTC
>OY757924.1:55840715-55948215 GCA_963585895.1 Sepioteuthis lessoniana | reverse complement strand
AAGAGCATTGTTGAAGTCAGCCAAAATACTAAAAAGAGTGCTTTAGACCTGAGTAGACTTGCTGTCACCCAGACTCCAGTGAAAAACCTTCAATTAACGCTGTTGTGAAAAACTTGTAAGGAATGATATAAGGATAATAATGACAAAAAGGAACCGGGAAGATATACCAAAATGTTCACTTATACATTTACGAAAATGCAGAGATTAATTTCAATGATTTGAAATTTCCATCTATTCATATATGTAGCTTCCAACGATGAAGATATACTTGGTTAAATAGTCTTACAAAATCAAAACTGCGCAGAGTTCGATCCTAAGTCAATGAATCTCACGTATGACATCATGTAATATAAATTTCAGCTGTGTAAACACAATTTCTGATGCCTACCGCAGCGTCATGATTAGCATGCTAATTTTGCAGAACATTGCATTTAAAGTATCATCAGTTCTTGTACCAGATTAAGTCATGATGAGTAAATGATATATATATATATATATATATATATATATATATATATATATATATATATATATATATATTGTGAACCACAGACAGACTGTTTCGTTGTATCACAACTCTTCAGTGAGACTAGACAAGCAGGACGCTTCAAACTGGGACTGAAACCCGCCCAACTTTTCGTTAGACTTAGTATCATACCGCTCAGCCAACAGGCGAATCATGTCAGCTCAGAATTATAAGGCATTATGTAGTAGCTTTCGTTTGTTTACATTTTGCCTTACCGGATACCAGAGAGCTCAATTCACACACACACACACACACACACACACACACACACACACACACACACACACACACACATATATATATATTGGAAAATGTAAGTCATTACAACGGTATATAAATGCACAAATATGAAAAAAATAAAATATTCAGAAGATGATTTGAGTTAAAGTTTTTTTCATCTACTTTTATTATAATATGAATAAAATGACCCAAGGAATACATTGTTTTTTTTTCATATTTATATACATATACATACATATATATATATATCACAGTGTCGTGAACATCAGAATTGGTTTTCATTCTTTTTTTGGTTTATATTTTTTTATATCATTATAACTCCCCGAGAAATTTTGTGCATTCAACGCTTTTTGGGGATTCAACACTTATTGTCTATTCGACACTCACTGTGTATTTGACGCTTTGGTGGATTCGGCACGTTTTGTGCATTCGACTTTTATCGTGTATTCAACACTTATTGTACATTAACAGTGTGCATTCAATACTTATTGTGTATTCGACACTTATAGTTTTTTCAACACTTATTGTGTATTCGACACTTTTTGTCTATGCGACACTTATAATTCACCCAACACTTATTGTGTATTCGACATTTATAGTTCAGCCAAGACTTATTGCTTTTTCTAGACTTATGTTTAATTCAACACTTATTGTATATTCGACAATTATTGTTCATTCAACACTTTTTGTCTGTGCAACATTTATTGTGTATTCTACACGTTTTTGCATTCACCACTTATTGTGCATTGAACACTGTGTATTCAGTACTTTTTGTGCATTTTACACTCGTATTTTTGTGCTTTCGACAATTTTTGTACATCTGATACTTATCGTGCATTCGTTACTTTTTGCGAATTCGACACTTTCTATGCTTTCGCCTTTTTTTGCATTCGACACTTATTGTGCATTGAACACTGAAGGTTTAATATTGCTCTTGAGAGAAATGGTAACTATGTTGAGAAGTAGGGATGTGAGCCACAAACATATTCCCGAGTCAGTAATCATTTATGTTTTAAAGAAAAAGGCATTACTTTTGACGCACCCACGTATATATATATATATATATATATATATATATATATATATATATATATATATATATATATACTTATATTTATATATATATATATATATATATGAAGATTAATTATATATGTAATTTAGGACGTTAATATTTCCGGCTCACTGGCATAATGATTAGAGTGTCCGCCAATGGCCCATGAGACCTGGATTCAATCCCAGGTTGAGTTATACCACTCAGTATTATAAGGTACGGATCAAGGGTGAGGTGAGACAATACAGGAGAAGGAGTAGCGCTTTCCCTACATTTTGATGTTGTAGCTATCGAAAAGGGAGCCTTTGAGTCACCCTCGACGACGGTCGTCAACTTTATATATATAGTGCATGTGGGTCTATGTTTGCTTATTAATCTCTCTCTCTCTCTCTCCCTCCCTCTCTCTCTATATATATATATATATATATATGCAGAATTATAAAACCTATTGATATGCATTCACACATACACACACATACACACATATACAAGCGAAAACATTTACATACACAGTCGTACATTATATACGTATGACTGTGTATGTATGACTGTGTATGTATGCTGATATATATCCGTATACACACAGAGACACGCACTGAGGCACACACATACATTTACATACATACATTTTTATAAAAATGAATTATATATTATTATGAACATATATATATATACTTTTATAGATATATATTTGTGTGTGTATGTGTATGTACGTTTATTACATTGTGTATGCATGCGGTATAAAACAAACGTAAGCTTATGTACTCACACACATAGACACAGAAAACACCCATCTGCATATGCATGTGTGTATTAAATACGTATTGATATGAATTTAAAACATAGATACACATATCCACACACACACACAAGGCCAAACACACACGCCTACTCGTATGGACATTGGCCTAGCGGTTAGAGTGTTCGCCAATGGCCCGGGAGACCTGGGTTCAATCCCTGGTCGAGTCATACCAAAGACTCAAAAAATGGTACTTGATGCCTCCTTGCTTAACACTCAGCATTATAAGGTACGGATCAAGGGTAAAGTGGAGCAATCCAGGGAAAGGAGTAGCGCCCTCCTCTACACCTTGGTGTAGTAAGCTATCGAAAAGGGAGCCTTCGGGTCACCCTCGACTATGGTCGCCAACTTTACTACTTATATATAATAAATAAATATATATTAAATATATATATTTAATTCATGGAATTTAGACTGCGACCCTGGGTTTCATGAAGTTTTTTGCAAAACAACAATCATCCGGCAGTTAAGAAAATGAAAATTCCATGAATTAAATATATATATCTAATATATATTTATTTATTATTATTATATAATAGCTCTATCCTAGATATTGAGCACTCTCCATATTATATTGCACTTGGTTCGACACATACCCAGAAAGTGATTTAGTCACAACCAACACTGTTTTGATATATATATATATATATATATATATATATATATATATGTGTGTGTGTGTGTGCGCGCGTGTGTGTGTGTGCAAGTGCTTATTAATGTATATATGTATGCAGCATTAGACAAACATATTTATATGTACTCACATACGTGCATACACACCCTCACTCACACACCCACACATACACATACTCATACACACACCCATCCATATACATCTCTGTGTTTGTGTGTGCTTAAACTGTGCATGTATGTAGTCTTAAACGTTTTTATGTGGATTCACTTATACACACACATACGCATACACACACACACATACACACACACTGACACACACAAACTCACTTAGGCATATTTATGTATACTGATATATATATGTACGCATTTATAAAAATATATATATATATATATATATATATATATAAAGGAACGGAAAAATAGAAAGCGGTAAAGGAGGAAAAATTGAATGAAACAACGAGAGAAGAAGGAATGAGTTTAAAAAGAAATAAATTAAGATAGTTAATGCGCTATGAGCCAAATAGATAACAGAGTGAGGAGACTGCAAATCTTGGCGCCATTTCAGTACGAGTCCTTTTTTTTTTCTTTTTTCTTTCTTTCTGATTCCACCACAACAACGAAATCAGCTTTAAGCTTGTTTGACTCAACTTATCGTCTGATTTCCACCTTAATAAATCCGGGCGCATCTCGCGTCGACGTCATTAGCCGGGCCATCTCAAGTCATTCACCGTGAAAGTAATTATATCTTTTCGGATGTAAGAATAACCGATTATCTCCCTTTTACAGATCTTTTTCAACTCTTTACCTCGATCACATTCGATTTACACCGTGTAGCCTGGTGAGTCTGGTTGAAATGATATTCATAAAGACAGAGGCTCTTGGTGTTATATCTAATCAGTGTGGAATTAGGTTCTTTTGAAGGATCTAATGCAGAGGAACAATAAAACTTAGCTGTCATGTTATCACTAGTAACATTAACGATGCCTACAAGCTTATCTCATTGGCTAAACTAGTCTGCATATGGAACAAAAGAGTCATTCGGAGTTCGATCTCATACTGCAGCATTAGGATTGCGCGTTTTAGCATATTTATATAGGTATTTGTGACCAGTTATAAGGTAAACGTTCGTACGTTGATTTTCAAGGCAGATAAGGTCTACTCTAATGGTTGATTGGTACTATACAATCATCTATAATATCCTCCTATCAAGGTTCTCGTATTTGACATCAATTAAGTAATTGAGCCAATTCATTCATTTTACTATCAAATAAAGGAAACTAGAATAGGAACATTTTTGTGAGTTTTAACACTTAATATATATATATATATATATATAAACAAAGTCAGTCGACACTATAGCGTTTCGGTTCTGCTGAACCATCATCAGGACTGTGAGGGGTTTTATTAGTGATGTTAAGTGTAGATGGATGTATAAAAAGTGTAAAAATATATAAAAATTTGGAAAAGTTGTACAAGAAAAGTTGGCTGTTTATGACAAGAAAAACGGCCAACATAGTAACCCTAAGTCTAACCCTAACCCTTTGGCCAATAAATTCTGATGTATTAACTTCCTTAATCCTCCCAGACCTCTCATCATCCCTTACAGACTCATTGTCTTCCTTGAATCTCTTATGTCACTCAAAAACTGATGCTGGATTCATGCAAGATGGTCGAAAAGCAGTCTGAAGCATTCCATACGTTTCTGTGTCATTTTTTCCAAGTTTAAAACAGAATTTTATTGCATATCGTTCTTCTAAAGTGTCAGATTGCATTTTTGACATTCACCATCTGTGACAATCAGGCTTTAGTAGGGTGTATTCCAATTGCTGCCGTAGCTGTTCATTTGAACGTGAAATGATAAAAACTTGTCAGTCATCTGATAAGATGTATAGGAATTACATACTGAATTTTCAAGAGTCTACAACAATTTTAAATGCCCATACGAAAAAAGTCTGGAAACTTATCGTATGCACCTCGTATATTAAACATATACGATTTAAAAACTCATTAGGTAGATACATTTTTAAACGAGCCTGAGCTCATTCTTTTGGACACGGTTTAAATGGTTTTGTTTCGTTTCATTATTTAATAGCATATCAACCTTCGTAGGTTATCCAATGCCAAAGCCATCCTTCTAAATGAACAGTAAGTAAAGAAAAGTAATGTTAGCGACTATAGGGCCACCCGAAGGCTCCCTTTTCAATAGCTACTATACCGAAGTGTAGGGGGGTGTTACACCTTTCCCTGGATTGCTTCACTTTACCCTTGATGCGTACCTTATAGTGCTGAGTGTTAAGCATGAAGGTATCAAGTACTAATTTTGGGTTTTTGGTATGACTCGACCTGGGAACGAACCACAGTGGAACTATTTAACCAATAGCTGGGAGGATAAGGGGATTTATACCTTTCCCCAAGGTATTTGTCCGAAACTGAACGTATAGAACGACGGGAGTTCGAACGCACTTATTATTATTTCGCTGTCCAGCGTTTTCATCATTACACCACGAGGACATCCTCGTTAAATGGTTTCAAGTATTTCTATTTAACACGAATATTTCTATTAATCATTTGTTTGCACGCAGTTAAATGGTTTCAAGTATTGATATCTAACTGTAACAATGTAATATAAGTAATTTTTTTTGCAAACATTTAAAAGGATATACATATATAATTGTAAGTGAATACTTTTAAATGAGTTAGAACTAATTTGTTTGCTGTCTATTTTTGCTGTGGTTTCTGAATTCTATTCAATATTTATAATTTGAAGTAATTACAAGTTTTGCTATTCGATACTAATTATTCTAGTCAACACTATTTATTGATTTGCATGCAGTAGAATGGTTTCAAGTATTGCTATGTATTACTAATAATTCAATTAAACATCAGTCATTTGTTTACATATAGTTAAATAACCAAACAGTTTTATATCTAACAATTAAATTTAGCATAAGTCATTGGTTTGCACACAGTTTAAATAGTTAAACAGTTTTATTTGACCTATAGATAGGACCCTATCAGATGCTACCACCCCGAGCTAAAATGGACTTAGCAGCAATGGCAATGAAGGGGTACCCCTCATTCCTCAAAGTTCCAAGGGTGGAACCTTACATTAGATGATATAATATCATATCCAGAACACTCGTTGCGGATGTCTTACTCCCCTGCAGTGATGCAGTTGGTGTATTTTACTGCCCTAATCATGACCAACAAACCTAGTCTACTCATAGAATAGTGCGGGAAACAGAAGATATAGATTTATGGATTTCCCCCAAAACAAACAGTTTTTTTTTTTAGTATTTGAACACGGCTCACCGATTTCATCATTATACGACGATAACTATTACGCTAAGAGCGCATCTAGTGATTATTGTAATCGCAGCGACATTGGTTGCCGAAGAAAAGGGAAATTCACAAAGCAAACAAAACTAGAAAAGATTATGAATGTAAAAGAATGTAATCATGAATTGGAAATAGCAAATGCACTGAAATTAATCGGTTTTCATTTCAAGGATCACATAATCCTCCGAAGAATTAATCATCTTAGAAGGCAAGATCACTAGATTTAAGATTATTGTAATTTTGAAGAAAATTTGCCGAGTTCATCGATTCTTTAAAAGATTCCGATGAATTCTCTTTTGAGATTTCGTGGAAACCAAATTAGTGCTGGATTTATGAACAAGATTTAAAAAAAAGGGTTGTGATTCGAGGCACAGAATACGCCGATTGTACCCCTCATTGAAGGGTACCCCCTATCAACAAATAGTGTCTTGGGTGTAACACTTGTCTGCATCTAATGGTGAAGTTCCACTTCAAAAAATCTGAGGAGTGTCGAATATCAATTCATTGCCAATGAGACACTTATTCCCTTATTGATGTGGCTTAAATAGTACAACCAATGTCTTTCTACAAAGGTGGCTTTGGCATTAAAAAACCCCATAAAGGTTGATAAGCTATTAAACAAAGAAAACAAACCAATCCTTTATTACTACTGCTACCAGGGCCAATCTGACCTGGAGCGGTAGAACTTGATAGGGTTTAATTTATGAGTCAAATAAATCTGTTCAATTCTTTACAAAGGTTGATTGGTTTGGTTTAGTTTCTTTGGCATATCAACCTTTGTAGGTTATTTAATGCCAAAGGCAGCTTTTAAGAAGAACGGTAGTGATACTATATAACCCATAGCTGGGAGGATAAGGTGGTTCATAACTTTCCCTTGGGTATTTGTCCGAAAGTAAACGTAATAGCGCGACTGGAGTTCGAACTCGCATACTACGATTCAGAAGTCCACCGCTTTAACTATTACACCACGAGGACAACCCCCACAAAGGTTGATTATCATTATTTGTTACTTGAAACCATACAATTGTGTGCAAATAGAAAACACCAAAAAAAGACCACCCGCGAAAAACAAACAAAAAAATGCTACGTCTCTGGTCCCCTTTCAGTCCAGGAACACGTGTTTCTTGTGAAAATGAAAACCGTTAACTCTCAAAGTATTATAGTCATAAAAAAGGTAGCCAGGGCACCTCCGATGGTGTAATGGTTAGAAAGCTAGACTAGCAAGCCTTCACGAGTGAGTTTGAGTCTCACTGAGTGCAGCCTTGTACTTCATTAAAGCAAAAGACTTAGTGAATTCATAAAAGTAAAAGTTTAAATTCGTCTTCTTCGAAGTTAGTGAAAAACTTCACTATTCTTGTATAAATATTTTGCATGAATTTTAATGTTGGAAAACATAGTTCTATTTAGAAGTAAAAAACCGTACTTTGTATATTATGCAAATGTTTTAATGTTTCAAAACACTATTCAAGATGTAGCACCATGAAGGAAAATATCCAAGAGGGAATTTAAAGAAAAAAGCCAAAAGGAAAGAGCAATAACTAAATGGATGGTTAATTGTTTAAGTAAAGAATAAAATCAATCCTCGCCGCCGGAATAAAATCAAAACGGGTTTGTTACACTCATTGTAAGTTAAAACTTTAAAAGTTCAAGGGAGAAAGTTTACATGTCATAGAAATTCTAATTTGATTTTCGAAAAATTCTGAATCTTCCTTCTCCCACCTAATAAAAAAACACGTATATATAAGATCATAAAAGTTCTAAAAGTAGTAATTTACTAAGCTTTTGACTTAGATGTGGCGCAAGGCAATATGAATGAGGGACCCAATGAGACTTGAACTCGAGTTGGTTTGCTAGTATTAGATTGCTAACCATTACACCACTAGAGGCATACACAAACTCTAAAAGTATCTAGTCTTACAAAGTAAACCCAAACGCCGACAGATAATCTTCAGCAGAAAATGTTTACGAAGGTAAGGAATCACGAATAAAATTTCCATACACCCAATTCCACTTCCTCAAAGCAAATAAAAATGCATTTTAACTTTAAGTGAAGTTGTTAAAAATTTTAAATTGGCTAAAAAATTATTTCGAAACTTCCTTTATTAAAAAAAAATACGTGTAAATAAGATCATAAAAGTACAAACCTTAAAAGAATCTAGTCTTGAAAGTAAATGCAAGCGCGAGCAGAAAGTCTTTAACAGAAAATATCTTCGAAGGTTGGCCAAAATCCTTTGATTCTACAATCACATTTGATTTTTTATTTCTGTGAATATTCAAGAAAAGTGGAATCCCCCTCCAATAAAAAAATAGTCGCTCGAAAATGACAAAGTCAATTATACTGTATTTTCAGCCCTTAACATGTGACCGCTGACAAGAATGGAAAATGGAGTAATTTACTTAGCCTTTTGCTTACATGCGTCATAAAGCCGTATAAATAGGGCACTCAGTGAGACTCAAACTCATTCGAGTAGGTTTGCTAGTCTATCTTGCTAACCATTTCATAACCCGAGGTGCTCAAGAATGGAAAATGTAAGGTAGTATATCTATAATTCTTTCTTTCGTTATTTGTTTGAATATGTATTTGGAGCGTTAAATATCAGCCACTACTTATTCCCTTGCAAAAAAGCCCCCCAAAACAAAAACAAAACAACCAAAAAAACAAAAAAAATCAACAACAAAAAAAATCAACAACAAAAAAACGTAGGACCCATGCATTAAGCAGAGTTCCATTTACTTAGACAGTTCCATTTACTTACTAACAGTGAAATACACTTGTTTATTCTGTGTGAATATCATATATGTTTCTTGCTAGTGAAAATGCCAGCTAGACAATTATTCTCTTTCATGAAGACCATTTTGAAGAAAGAGAATAAATGCACAAAAGTTTGAAAGAATGTGTAACAAAAACCAAAAATAAGAATATTTCCATTGCATCAAAAAAGTTTGTATCGATTTCTTCAGGTTATTTTTGTCTGAGCATAATGATTGAACCAGATAGTCCCACATATACCTGATCAAACTAAGAAAGATAGGTTAGTTTAACTTATCAAAGTTAAAACTGAAGAATATTCAGTGGGAAATTTTTTCTCTCACTTCAATAACTGCTCAGATATCCTACCACGGTTTGTCATTGGATAACAGTTTCTGAAGGAGGAGAGTATTTTACGGGCTACGTAAGCATATAGCACTGGAAACCATAGGATGTCGTATGGTGGAAGTGAATTAAGGTGGATAATTCTAAAGTTGGGGCTACGGCGTTCTTTCCCAGACATGTCAACAGCTAGGATTGATTTGTTCAGTCAGGAAACTATTGCTACTCATCTTTAAAGGTAGCATTTATTGATGAGAAAAAAAAGAAAGAAGAAGAAAAAAAAAAAGAAAAGAAAAACAGCCAATGAAAGAACCATAACTCCAATCCAGACTGTACATCCAAATCACCTCGCCCTTCATACGGGTAAACAAGGGGCGTGTTCTGCTGAGGTTTGAGCTATGGACCCAGTATTCGAAAAATCAGATTCAGAGCCCAAACCCAACTTAGATGCAAAATATTGTTAACATAGCTATTTTAACGTTAGGACTTTAAACACAATATAGACATTATATGCATGCAAGGAAATAATGACCTAGAGTTAGACTATCATGGTAATAGTAATTATTGGTTATTTGTCATGGAATTTGCGTGGAAACATTCTGTCAATAACGCCATAGGAATAACGGTGTAGGAATGCTTTCTAGTCCACGTGCCTTAAGACCACTAAATAGCATCTAGAGAACCCAACCGAGAATGATGTTGGCGACATTTGATGGCAACCCCTGTATAGCAATCATCACTTGCTTGTAGCAATGCCGTTGATGAATCTCATATCACAACCTTCGACAACAGCTTATCTTCCCTTGTTCGGTACATCCTCAAACATAACGTTCTAATCATCGGTGGAGATATGAACGCTCAAAGAAGCAAAGATGAAAAGAATAAATTTGGCTCACACGTCTAGCCAAACAGAAATGGTGAATATCCAGCAGATTTTTAGCTCGAGAACAGTGTTTCATGTCTAAATACAAAATTAGTAAAAAAAAAAAAACAAAAACAAAAAAAAAAAACGAGCTAGATTATATACTCATAAACAAGGAGGAGTATCATCTGATAACAGAATCGTCTCGGCAAAGGAGTCAACGTACAAATAAGAAACAATGAGTTAAAACCACACATTAAGACTACTTCTAACTTACCAAGCAATAAACATATTATAATCGTTAGAAACAAATTTGATACTTTTCTGGAGAAATCTGAAACTCATACTCCGAATGACAAATATTAAAACTTGGAAGAAGCAGTAGAGTGCATACCAACCAAACCAAACCAAACCAAAAAAACCATGGAAGTGCCCGTGGTGTAATGGTTATCGTCGTAGGAAATGAATACGGCGACACGAGTTCAAAACCTGGGCAAGACTGATTGCATTTTACATAGCACTAATACCCTTGGGAAAGGTATGAATCCAATTATTCTCCCTCCAGCTATGGGTAAATAGTAGGACAGACTGGGTTCTTCAGCCTCGGTGAGGCAACTTGTCTAGGAGGACAACTCTGAATTCAAACCTGTTAAACTCCGCTTAAACAATTGACCTTTTGTCATATCCTGCCCGAGCGGAGAAGTTGGTAAATAGCATACGAACCAAACCAAGAGCCAAATGAAGAGTTCCATGAGAGTCACTAGTAGTTTGGAAGAAACGAGATAACTTAAAAAAAAAGCATCAAACTAGAGCAGTTCAAGGATGAAGAACTTGACGTAGTATTAAAAAAGGGATCCGATATGATACCCGGTGAAGTTTGGAAGAAAAGAAAATTTGATGATTTATGTAATGCAATCTATAAACAAAACACAATAGAGAAATGAACGAAAGGTTGCATCTTCTCTACCCACCCAACAAAAAATGTCGACATCGGAATCACTAAACACTACAAAGTCGTAACTTAAATCTAACTAGTATTGCTCCTAAGGTTTATAATGCCCTATTTTTCAACCTGAAATCGAAAAAATTCTTAAGAAAAACTAGAACGCCATTCGAAGAAATCAATTCACAACTGCACAGATTTTGACAATCTATCGAATCAACGAAGGAGTACAGGCAAAAAATCTCGAGGCAACACTGTTGTTCATAGATTTCTCCAAGCCATTCCATTCCATACACAGGTAAAAGATGGAACAATTCCTACTTGAAAATGATCTCCACCCACCCCAAAAATTATGTAACCACTACTATGATACTTTACAAAAACTCAAAGCAATAGTCAGCTCAGCTGATGAAGATACTGTCTTCTTCAACATTGTCGCCGGAGTCTTGCAAAAAGATACTTTAGCACCATTTTTTGTTTATACTTTGTCTTGGCTATGTACTTCCAACGTCCATAGATCTAAAAAAAGAAAATGGTTTCACATTAAAAAAAAGTAAGACGCTGACGATATACCAAAGAAACTATATGACGAGTGATAACTACGCAGATGATCTAGCGCTTCTCACAAATACACCAGACTAAACAGAATCCCTATTGAATAGCCTAGAGAAATCAGCTGGATGCATTGGCTTTTACATAAATGCAAATAACAGAGGACATGTGTTTTAAACAAAAAGTAACCATCTCCACTTTAATTGACAAGCTTTTATGAAGACATGCCTTGGTAGCAACAGCCTGTCGGCTGAAAGTGATGTCAAAATTCGCTAAGCGAAGATGTGAAATGCTGTTGACAGGTTACCGATAAAAAAGCGATATCTTTCAAGCTGTAGCGGTGTCCTTACTACAAAATAGGTGCACCCTCCTGCACGCTAATAAAACTCTTAGAAACAAAGCTAGATGGGAATTACACAAGAATTCAATGTGCTGTCTTGAGAAAATCCTGGAAACAACATCCCACAAAACAGCAGTTGTACAACCACCGACTTCTCATCTCACAAACCGTTCAAGTAAGACGAACTAGACATGCGAATCACTGCTGGAGAAGCAAGGACGATGATTTATATTAGATAGGAATACTTGATATCACTTTAACATTTTAGATAAATAGATAAATATGAAAATAACCAAATAACAAAAAGCCTCTTATATAGCAATTACACAAGAAAATAAAAATATGAACAGTACAATAAACGCGATTATCTAACCTTTAAGAATAAATAATTTTCAACTTTTATCAATTTTTTTCTTTTAATTAATCACTACATACACGACGGTGGTGACGACAGCAGTTACTGCTTCTATAACAAATACAGTTGCAAAGAAAAGCAAATTTCCAAATAGAAAAAAAATTTCTGTCAATAATTTTGAGAAGAGTCATTAACATTCAAAGTATTGTACATTTTCTTCTTTTTTAAGTAGAGGAATTATATTGTCAATTGAATTACAATGACCAGAAAATCCATCAAACACTTGCGCGCGATATACTGAACCACTTGACAGCGGTTTCGACCTTATTAGGTCTCATCAGTAGTGTATACCGTGATCTAGTTAATTTGGGATCGTTTGTGTGCGATGTGGATCTGTGACTTAGTGGTAGAGTTTCTGCTCTGCATTCTGTGATCGCTGGTTCAATCTTCCGTGGAGGATATCACATTATACACTGCTAATGAGACCTAATAAGGTCAGAACAGCTGTCCAGTGGTTCCGTATGTCCCGAGCAAGTGTTTGCAGGATTTTCTGGTCACGTAATTCAATTTACTATTTAAATAATTATTCAAACAACTTCTTGTAACTCTAGCAATGTTTCGTTCGTTTTATTCTCCGACCTTCTTCAGGAGTAATATACGCCAGTATAAAAATCACTTGTTCTAGGCTAATTTGTTTTTTTTTGGTAGAGCAAGGTAAAAACTATACCAAATAGAATTATACTTTTGACAGCGTGAGAGTATCTGTCTCCAGCTCATGTATCTTCGTCTGCACAATGATATCAACCCCACGCTGTTCAGTATTTCTCTGCAGGTTTGGATCGAATTGCACGAGCTCGAGACAGGTCCACAAGCGAAGAAAAAGGCGAAAACAAAAGCTTGAGGATATGTCGCTTGACGGAGGAGGGGTGAGTGACACTTCACAAAATGGTTGTTTGTGTGTTGAGTTCTCACTATCACAACGTGGACGGCAGGCAAAATTCCCTTAACTAAACAAAACCGACTGCTAAGTTTTCAGACTTGACGAGATGCGGGTCCTTGTGTCACTTTCACTGCCCTGGGGCTTATCTACCCAGGCTTCAAAATCAGACTCATATAAATAGAGCCCGCAATCCTCTCCCGTTTTCGGATATGGACCACCCATATCTGGGATACTTTAAAATGACTCGGCCCTTATTGGCCAGGCCACAGCATCAATATGGCAGTTATAGTAGACATAAAAAACTTTTCATCAAAAAATATTTTCAATAGAATTGGATTTTATCACTTCTTCAAACTTTTTACCAGATTTCCAATTTATCACCATACACATACACTAGCTCGTCTACACCCACAACACTCTGCGTGCTTACACATACACCCACACAGATACGTCTGAGAACTTATATCAATATATATATATGGTCAACTAAACACATACATTTATGTTTATGTACCAACACATGTAAGGTCCACAGTATCATAACACGGAATTGTCAAGTTGTTTAGTTGGTTGTTTTGTTTTACGGCGTATCAACCCGTTTCGGGTCATTTAACGCCGAATTAAATTTCAAACAATTCAGTTTAGATTAAGTATATTTGTTTGTTTGTTTGGGTTTATGGCATATCAACCTTTGTTGGTTATTTAATGCTAAATCAATTTTTATATAAATGAACAGTTCTATTACAAACAATTTAGTTTAGCATATGTACGCAGTTTACATGTCAAAACAGTTCTATTTCAAGTAATTCAGTTTAGCATAAGTACGTATTTTAGTTCTGTTTGACACATAGATAGAACCATATCAGGTGCAACCACTCCGAGCCAGAGTGGACCTGGGAGTGATAGCAATGAAGGAGTACTCCGCATTCCCAAAACTCCAGCATTACTGGAACCTCACTATCAGATTGTTTTGTGTCTTATGCTGGGCAGTCGGTGTATTCTATAGCCCCAGCCGACTGGGCAAAGGAATTTTCGTTAAATCTTTTTAGAAAATAATTCAATGTATAGAAAACGATCCATATTGGCACAATGCCATAAACTAATTATTGTACAAAGTGTTTCTGCTAATTCCTTATACTATAAACATTAGCTCCAGTTTGGTAGAATCTGCAAAGTGTGAAAATTAACGTCACATCTGATTATTCAAAAGAATGTACTCACATTATTACCACTATTGTCCCTTATCAACTTAGCTGCATAGATTGCTGTCTGTCTGTCTCCCTACTATAGACCAATGTTAATTATTTGTATGTTTCTGATTTGTTTTGTTTTGTTTTTTTATTGGCCACAACTTAAATCAGGATAAAAATATAAATCTACAGTCAAAATGTTAATCACGCTGTTGGGAGGGTTTAGAATATGCTGCCTGTGTCCCCTTTGAAGAGTAAGACACCCCTCAAAGAGTGTCCTGAGGATGACACTGCTATGGATCCGGATCTAGGGAATGTAGAGGAACCCTTCATTGCCATTAATCCCAAGCCCATTCTTGGTTAAATAGGTCTGCTTTAAAATTACCCGTATTCGATTGAAATACTTGATGCCATATAAGTGTAAATTATTTGTATTAAGAAAAGTTACCTGAAGTTATAATTGTTTACTAAGGATTATCATTAGTTACTTGAAACCATATAACTGTATGCAAACAAATGACTGTTATTAACTAGAGATAATTGCTGGAAAGCATATAATTATTAGTGTTAGGTAGGAATACTTGAAACTACATAACTGTAAGCAAACAATTGACTGCTATCAAAGAGAGATAACTATTTGAAACCCTTTAATTCTTAATATATACTTGAGACCATACGACTGTGTGCACATAATTTGTATCCAGTGCGCTGGGAACAGTTCCAAAGATTTGGGAAATAAAGATGAGAAAGTGGAGATCCTGAAAGGATTTAGATCGAATCTGCCCTAAAAAAATGGGACACAGAATTCTACAAGAAATTTTCGATTAAGACTGATCACCTAACCAAAGCCAGAAGATCAGACATTGTACTCAGATTTTGTACTCAGATTTTGTACTTGCTATCAAGAAGAAAAGAATTTGTCCATTAATGGACTTTGACGTTTCAGTAGATCACTAAATAAAAATTGTTGAAATAAAAACAGATCTTCCACGTCGAATTTATTCTCTTTCTCTTTTCATATCATTGCTGGGAAATAGTTAACCTCTTAATATATTGAACCTAATATAACAAAATCTTATCTTGATTGAAGGAGCAAAAGATCCTTTATATGAAGACATATTACGAAATTTAGATCTCAAACCCGTCTGAAGTTATCATCCAATTTGAATAACCTCAACAACTCAATTGCCCAGTCGGCTGGGGCAGTAGAATACACTGACTGGACCTCTGCAAAGGGGTAAGATCCCCTCCCCAATGAGTGTCCTGGATATGACATTAAACAATCTGATGGTAGGGTTCCAGTGATGCTGGGTCTTTTGGGAATGCGGAGTACCCCTTCATTGCCATTGCTCCCAGGTCCACTCTGGCCCGGAGTGGTAGCACCTGATAGGGCCCTATCTATGGCTTAAATAGAACTAACGGTATACTTATGCTAAACTGAATTGTTTGACTAAACTGAATAGCTTGAAATAGAAATGTTTTTGACGATTAAACCGTACTTACACATAAACTACTTTCTTATGCTAAAGTGAATTATTTGAAATGGAACTGTTTTTTGACATTGAAAATTTACTTACACTAAACTGATTTGTTTAATAAAGAACTGTTCTGACATTTAACTGTGTACAAACAAAACCTGTACCTATAATAAACTGAATTAGCTGAATTAGAACTGCTTGACTAGACTAAATAGGTTGAAATAGGAATGTTTTTCACAATTAAACTGTACTTACATTTAAACTGTGTGCTTATGCTAAACAAAATTGTTTGAAATAGAACTATTTTCATAAAAATGGATTTGGGGTTAAATAAACTACAAAGGTTGATATGCTATAAAACTCAACCAACCAACCAACCTCAACAACTCAAAATGTTAACCACCAATATTAGTCAAATTTAGACTCGTCAATCTCCACCCATATTAAAATATTTGATTAAATTTTCTGCTAATTTCATGCGTTAGTTTTTGAGGTATTTGGAATTTACAAAAATTAACTGACTGAAGTTAGTGTTCAGATTAAACTAACATTAGTTTAAGACCACTGAACTCTATTAAAAAAACTATTTTTTCTTTTTGTTTATAATATATTTTGAAAAGAGAAGTATCTAATAATTAGCTGAAAACAGAAAAAAACAAAATTACTGAATGAGAGAATGTCCATTTAGGATATATTAAAGGAGCTTTGTAGAGATCATCGAACGATAAAGAAGGCTGTTGAGAACTCGAAGCAAAAGAGAAGGTTTTAAGAACTTACTTTCTTGAGATAAACGTAGACCAAAACGAATGACTGCGAAACAACAACTTTCGATCAGCGCTCAAATCTTTGAAAAGGCTGTAATTGAGGGAGTCAAGAAAGACAAAAGGTGTAGAATATTTTGTTAATTGGGATCTGTAAAAAGATCTCATCAGCAATCTTCTCTTGCTAAAACAAACATTTTAAAGCGTCAAAATGGGGCCTAGAAATACATGAAAAATGACTTTTATAAAGTAATTTTCACGGAAGAATCTCGAGTGACTTTTTATGGGCTTAATGGATAGGCCAAAGAATGGATTTTTTACAATTCATATATACCTGTGGCTGAAAGAAGGCAACAAGAAGGAGATTGTGACATGGGCTGGAATTGTTGACCAAACCATTATTAGCCTATTCAAAGTCAATGAAGGAAAATAGTGATAACTATTGCGATTTTATGGACAAGAATTTTTTTGCATGGTACAAATTCAGTTTTGCAGTTTCAAAGTGAAGTGTGTACTCATGCACGACAATGTTCCCTCTCAGATATCTAAGCTTATCGATGGATTCTTTGACCATAAAAGATTTACAGGAATGCTTATAATAGAATGTCCACAATAAAGTCTTGATCTGAATCAGATAAAAAACTCTTTGTGCAATTGTGAAGATGAAATGATATGAAGGTGGCAAACAGTATAACCATAAAGCAGACCTTCTGGAAGCAATTAAAACTACCATGTCGGAAATAGAACCTGAGGTAAAAAATATATTAAAATCAATGGATTATTGGCTGTTTTTGAAAGAAAAACAATTATATTAAAATGTAAAGAATTCAAAGACGTGTCTTGCCCAGTCAGCTGGGACTGTAGAATACACTGACTGCACCTCTGCAGAGGGGTAAGACCCCCCTAACGAGTGTCCAGGATATGACACTATATAATCTGATGGTGAGGTTCTAGTGATGCTGGAGCTTTGGGGAATGCGGCGTACCCCTTCATTGCCATCGCTCCCAGGTCCAGTCTGGCCTGGAGTGGTAGCACCTGCTAGGGCCCTATCTATGGGTTAACTAGAACTAACAGCATACTTATGCTAAAAGGAATTGTTTGAGTAAACTGAATAGCTTGAAATAGAAACGTTTTTTGACAATTAAACCGTACTTACATTTAAACTGCGTGCTTATGCTTAGCTGAATTATTTCAAATAGAACTGTTTTTCGACATTAAAACAGTATTTACACTTAACTGAATTGTTACATATAACTGCTTGAATAGTTTGAAATGGAAATGTTTTTGACAATTAAACTGTGTACTTATGCTAAACTGAATTGTTATCAATAGAATAGATTATTTACATAAAAATGGATTTGGCGTTAAATAACCTACAAAGGTTGGTATGCCATAAAAACCCAACCAACCAACCAACCAACCAAAGACGTGTCATATGTGTTTTTTATTTGTTTTATTACATGTATTGATTGGTTTTTGATGATTTTATTTTGCCCAGTCGGTTGGGGCTGTAGAATACACCGATTTCATCTCTGCAGAGGGGTGAGACTCCCCTAACAAGTGTCCTGGATATGACACTAAACAATATGATGGTGAGTCTCCAATAATGCTGGAACTTTGCGAAATTCAGAGTACCCTTACATTGCCATCACTCCCAACCCCACTCTGGCTCGGAGTGGTAACACCTGATAGGGTCCTTTCTATGGGTCAAATAGAACTAGACTGTGTAATTACACTAAACTGAATTGTTTGAAATTAACTGTTTTTACATTTAACTATGTACACACACAAAAAACTGTACTTATGCTAAATGGAATTGTTTAAAAGAGAAGTGTTTACATTTAACTGAAATATTTGAAAATATGAAGACACTGAAAAGTACAAACTTTAATCAAAATGACTTAATTCGGTTTTAAATGATCCGAAAAGTGTTGTAAAACCACCAACTAAGACAAAGCTAAGATTTTATTACCTTTTTATTGAAGTAAAATGTAATTATTTGGTTTTGTCTAATAACTTTAGACGGTAGTTTTTTTTTTTTAGAATAAACCAAATAAGTTTAATAGATTCAATAAAACATATTGTATTACCAAAAAATTAAACCCAGGATTTGTTTTGACATCTAAATTGATTGTTTAAAATTTGACAATATTTTAAAAACAAATTTGAAATATTGAAGTTTATGTGATTTGCTTAATAACTTCAGAAAAGGTGTAGATGGATTCCTGCCAATTGACTATTGAATACTAATGACATTCTTGGGTGTTCAGATGGTTATCGGAGGCCTAGATGATGAGGAACCTGTTGGCTTACGATCTTCGTAAGTGCCGTGAGCTTCAAAGTTTGTGACCAAATTGATAATCAGATTCTGGTTTAGAATTGCGTTGAAATTGAATTCCCTTCTGTATTTTGTTTGAACAATCTTGAAATACTTAAATTCGTGATATGTCTTCACACAAAAAGTCTTCTGCTCCATCATTTAAGGCATGATTTTGCGATATTAGGTGAAATATATAAAAAATGGTAACTATTTTCCAGAAATACACAGAAGAAGGAAAGAGAATAAAGTTAACTGAGAAGATTTGAAAATCCGCTGTTTTGTTTCAAAAATTGTGAAACAGTCTGTAAAGTAAAACGAAAAAATCGATAAATACCTAGACCTTGCCGGAGAGCTGAAAAAATTATTGGAAATGAAGACAATAGTGATAACAGTTATAATTGGAGGTCCTACAGGAATTCCGAAAAGAAAAGAAACTGAAGATGGAGACCAGTGGACGAATTAAGACATTCTGGAATGCAGCACTGCTGAGATCTGCAAGGATATCTAGAAGAGTCCCGGTGACCCGTCACTTGGATTTTAGCAAAGACAGCCCGTTACTACTGGTGTGAGGAGCTCGTAAACAGATAACTGATTGATTTCAACGGCATGTTAATCTGTCTTTGTTTATTTAATGGCATGAGATTAGGGAAATGCGTTCATAGTACATCGATATTTACATTTTTGCGTGGTAGTCTCGGCAGAGTTTTCTTTGGACACACTTATATGATATCAAGTATTCCTATGTAATACAAATAACTTGCACACACACTTATATGATATCAAGTATTCCTATCTAATACAAATAACTTGCACACACACACTTATATGATATCAAGTATTCCTATCTAATACAAATAACTTTCACACACACATACACATACACACACACACTTATATGGTATCAAGTATTCCTATCTCACACAAATAACTTGCACACACACACTTATGTGATATTACGTATTCCTATCTAATACAAATAACTTTCTTTCTCTCTCTCTCTCTCTCTCACACACACACACACACTAATATGATATCAAGTATTCCTATCTAATACAAATAAATTGCACACAATTTTATGATATCAAGTATTCTTATCAAATACAAATAATTTGCCCACACTTATATGATATAAGTATACCTATCTAACACAAATAACTTGCACACACACGTATATGATATCAAGTATTCCTATCTAATAAAAATAACCTGCACACATTTATATGATATCAAGTATTCCTATCTAATACAAATAATTAACACACTCTTATACAGTTTCAAGTAACTAATGATAATCTTTAGTAAACAAATTATTACTCTAAGTAAGTAATCTTAACAGAAATAATTTAAATTTATATAGCACCAATTATTCCTATCGAGTATGAATAACTTTTGAGCTTGCGCAGTCAGCTGGGGCTGTAGAATACATCGACTGAACCTCTGCAGAGGGGTAATACTACCTCAACGAGCATCCTGCATATGACACTAAACAATCTGATGGTGAGGCTCTAGTAATACTGGAGTTTTGGGGAATGTGGCATATCCCTTCATTGCCATCGCTTCCAGGTCCACTTTGGCCTGGATTGGTAGCACCTGATAGGGTCCTATCTATGTGTCAAATAGAACTAAACCGGGTAATTACGAGTAATTATTTGGGAATAATTATAGGGATAAGAATAGGAATACTTGATATCATATAAGTGTGTGCAAATTATTTGTATTAGATAAGAATACTTGATATCATATAACCATGTGCAAATTAATTGTATTTGATAGGAATACTTGATATCATGTAAATGTGCGTGCAAGTTATTTGTATTAGATTGGAATACTTGATATCATAAATCTAGATGCGAAAACTCTGAAGAAACAACTAACGAAAAAGTGTATTTATAAACATTCAATCAAAGCAATTCCCTAGCCTCTTAATAAGCCAAATGTGTTGACATGCCGTTTAGAGCAATTAATCAATCATATTCTTGATACCAGCTAGGTAGCCATTTTATCAGACCGAGGCAGCCATGGAATTTGAAATGGAGAAAGTGGGTTATTTAACTGCGCAGTAGTTAGAAATTATTATTATTATTAAGAAGTTAAAATAGTCTCGGGGAATGTTGTTAGAGAATAAGAAGCAAGGTCAACATGAAGACAACCTTGGCTCTTGTGATTTCCATCTCGACTTTTGAGGTCAAAGTTTTATAGGGGAATTCAACTGGTTTTATACTTGATCAAGCAAAGACAATAAGACATTACGGCTAACATTTATTTTTTTTGCATAAAAGAAAACGTGCTTTCTCTGAATGTAACCGGAGAATGGACAGTGTTAAAATGGGAGTATGCGTGTGTACGTGTGCGTGTATTAAAGATATATACATAGAGAGAGAGAGAGAGAGAGAGAGAGAGAGAGAGAGAGAGAGAGAGAGAGAGAGAGTGAAGGATACAAGAAAAGAAGAAATCTTTAAAAATGTCGAAGAATAAGTATATATATATATATATATATATAAAGAAAATCGCTAATATATCGAAAGGGAGAAATAAAAAAAAAGATAGAGTGTGCTCTCTAAAAACACGATGCATGAATAATCATGAATTGAATTAAACTAGACGACCGGTGAATCCGTTGGGTTTTCGTTGTTACAGCGGTCTATGGGGATGCTGATGTTTCTTATTTAGAGTGAAGGACTCTACTTAGCATTTCATAGTTATTATCTCCGTTGCAGAGTTTGAAGAGTTCGAAATAGTGTTAAGCGCAAATGCTGACATCCCAAAATAATCATTTGGTTGCATATTGGACTGGAAATTGCGTTTTCCTTTCACTGAAAGTATTTTAAGTGCATTGCTAAGTCCCTCTATGATTTGGTGTTTTTGACGATTAGCAGCTATATATATATATATATATATAGATGTCATATAAGTGTGTGGAAGTTATTTGTATTTGATAGACAATCTTCGACAGCAAATTGCTTCAACAGCAGATGCAACCTACATATTAGAAGACCATGATGCTTGAGTTCTATGAAATTAGGGAACATAGTACTTAGGAATTTGGACATATAACAAATTGATTTTAGAAATTAATAGAACAACATAGCCGGTTGCTTTTTATTGGAAGGATTTACATGACGAATACTATAGGCCTTTTATTGGGCAATTTAATTTCTATTTTTTAGTTGCTATTAGGTTTTCTCGAAAATATCAATTACGACTGAGTGGGATATTTAAAGTAGACAGAACGAATTCAAACACCACCCATAGAGACTTAGATAAAACAAACATAGTAACAACCGAAAGAAACACTTTAAGAGATAAAAAGATAAAAAAAGATTAGTAGATAATGAACATCTTCGGAATAGGCACACGGGAATTTAAAGAGACGATAAAATAACTAATTAGGAGACAAAGGTAAATTGTATTAAGACATTAAAAGCTACCGTGAAACCGCACATGGTGACATTGAGGGGTTTGGGCCGAGGAACGGTATAGCCACCTTTTATGTGTATATTTTGTTATTACCTTTCTTTATATCCCTAATTCTTCTTCCTTCTCCTTTTCCTCTCATTTCCTTTCCTTTTTGCCTTTCCTTCCTTTCATTTGCTCTTTCCTCTTCTTTCTTTCTTTCTTTCTTTCTTTCTTTCTTTCTTTTATGTAAAAGGAAAATTATATTTGCCGAATTCACCCCAGAAAAAAGAACGTTAGCTATCTGATGAGGCGGGAATTAAAAACCTGTTGAAATAAATTTATGACACTATAACTGTGGTTTAGTTTTCTTCTATTTACGTTTCAGATATATAGTCATGTTGATTGCACGGATTCACTTGAATCTCAATCACATCCATCCCTATTGTCCGCCGTTCCTTTCAGATCCTCCAGACTACATCCAGTCTCCACAGAGAGCTAATGAATATTAGTCTTTGCAAGTCGGTCAACACTGGTACATCCATAAGTAGTAACCCACATCAGATCTTCATTAATGACGTCGTCCTTGCTTTTCCAGCATCTCCAAGCATATCTTGTCTGTCCAACTTGAACAGTTGGTGAGATGGGAGGCAAGTTTGTTGTTTTGGGGAATCCTGCTTCGAGGTTTAGTTAAAAAATGAACGTAACATTCTTCTGTAAATACCATCTAGCTTTTTCTCAAAGCATTTTGTTAATGTCTAGTTGGGGCATCCATATAGTTGTACTGACAGGGCAACAGCTTGGAAGAATTCTCGTTTTATGTTTGTTCGTTTGGATTAACACATTTTGTAGATACTATTTACCCAACCCCTCCGCTCGGGCAGGATATGACACAAGGTCAATTTTTAAGCGGAGTTTAAGAGGTCTGAATCCAGAGTTTTCCTTCTCCTAGACTAGTTGCCTAACCAAGGCTGAAGAACCTAGTCTGTCCTACTATTTACCCATAGCTGGAGGGAGAATAATTGGATTCATACCTTTCCCAAGGGTATTAGTGCTATGTGAAATGCAATCAGTGTCGTCCAGGATTTGAACTCGTGTCGCCGTTTCCATTTCCTACGACGATAACGACTACACCACGGGCACCTACACAACACATTTTGTAGATAATATTTTTTCTTATAATGCTTTCAAGTACTTCTATCTAACGAATAATTCTATTTACATTCAATCATTTTTTTGCACACATTTAAATGGTTTCAACTATTGTTAAGTAACAGTAACAATTTAACATCAGTCATTTGCATATACACATTTAAATGGATATATATATTGTTGGGTATCACCACACAATAAACTAGTCCATCTGCCATATATAGCAGTAGCTACTAATACCAGGGCAGACTAGAAGGAGAAGAGCAGCTTCTTATAGGAGCAACTTTTTGCTGATTCAGTTGTCGGGTCGCATTTCGGTCGGCCGGGCTGGCTGCGGGCGGATCTGGCCGGGTGCGTCTCGGTAGCTGGATTTTTCCTATGGCTTCAGGGGGCCTTCCCCCAGGCTATTACCCCCTTCAGGGTGGTTTTTATCGCCCGGCGCCTGAGGCGCCCCTAATAAGGGTAATGCCGACGGGGCCGTAGGCATTTTTGGGAAATGCCGGGCGCGTGTGGACTACGGCCCTGCGCCCGGACCCACCAAAGAAAAGGCCTTGTGCCACACTTTCACGTTCGGTGGGGCATGGAACAAATACCGCAGCTTCTTATAGGAATAGTATTAGAGCGTTGGAGGCTGGAGATCGCACTAGATCACCTTACTTGCTACCGTAATAACGGAAGCCAATACTATCGTTGGATTATATCTTTATTCTGTATTCACTAATCCTATGTTCTTGTCTACTCATAGTCTCTCTATTGTATATACTTTTTCCTGAGAATATATCTCTATTTCCTCTCATATCGTGGTTTGTCCTTTTATTTAATATTACAAGCGTTCACTAACCAGAACGCAACACATATATAGTAAGTGAATAGTTTTTTGGTAATTTCATATTTAGATAAGTTAGAACCAATTTGTTTTCACACTTGTATTGTTGCATACATATATATACTGGATACATACCGACGCAATGATAACAGACGCATGATAAACGACAGACGCACGAATAAAGGACGCAGGAAGGAAGACGCAAGAAGACTTCTTTAACAAAATATATACCTCTCTATTTATTGCAAGGGTTCGAAAGGGTTGTTCAAGGTTTGCATGTGAGAGGGTGCTAGAGACCGAACATAAACTTCATACTTTGACCCCACTGTAATGACCGTGACGTTGTGTCTTTCTTGTTCTCTTAGATGCTCAACCAGAGGTCTTGGGGTTCACTCCATCGGGGCTTTTCCGAGGGCCCCCTCGGTCGGGTGTGGCCTTCCTTACCACATCTGGTCTCTACTGTCTGGAACTCTCCTGGCAACTGCTTTGGCACCCAACTCAATTCAATTATATAATAATTCAACGCCCACACGATCGCCCACTGGATCTTTGAAATCGAATGTTTAATCGTCATCAAGCGAAAATAACTGTCATGCAGTTCAGAGGTTACTCTCTTCCGGTGCATCACTGTAGTGGCACAATGGGACCTTCACCTTGTCCCATATCATAAGCCTTAATCCGTCCACGCGATCTCTTTCGATTACTGGCCATTGAAATGTGTCACTTCCTTCTGGTGTATCACCTTGGAATCGCATTTTTGGGCCGGGTCGAAGGTCAAAATATAACGGTATTGCTATTTTTACACAGATAGTTTCAATTATAGCAATCTAACACTTATAATTCTATTCAATATTAATCATTTGTTTGCACACTGTGAAGTGGTTACAAGTATTGCTATTTAACTCTAATTATTCTATTGAACGTTATTCATTGTTTTGCAAACAGTCAAATTGTTCAAAGTATTGTTATGTAATACCAATAATTCAATATAAAGAGTTGCAAGTATTATGATTTAACACTAATAATTATATTCAATATTATTTATTTGTTTGCACACAGTTAAATTGCTTCAAGTATTGCTATGTATCACTAACATTTCAATTAAGCATCAGTCACTTTTTTAAACACAGTTAAATAGTCAAACTGTTCTATTTCTAACCATTCAAATTAACATGCTTTTTGCACACTGTTTGAATATCAAACAGTTCTATTTGATGTATAGATAGATACTATCACTCCGGGTGATAGTGGACCCGGGAGAAATGGCAATAAAGGGGTAATCCTTATTCCCCAAATCTGGAGTAGTATTGGAGCCTTAACATCAAATGGTTTAATGCCATATCAAAGACACTTGTTAATGGTGGGGGATCTTTCACTTTTTCAAATATGTAATTTACACCCCCAGTCGACTGGCAGCCCGTTTTATTTTATCGGATAGATAGAATTTCGATATAGTCGAGAGCCTTTCCTATGCATATGTTGACAACATCGCTTTCAGTAGAGGAAGAATCGTTGGCAAGAGGCAAAGAACGATAGAGCGTTATATATACGAGGATCATTAAATAAGTTTCCAGACTTTTTTCGTATGGGCACTTTTATTCATAGTACACACAGGAAACTCTAGTCCCCTTCGAAGTAATCTCCTTCGGATGCAATGCACTTGTTGTACCGTTCCAACAACTTCTGGAACGCTCCATGGAAGTCCTCTTGTGTGAGCGTGTCAATGACCTTCGTCACAGCCTCTTTCATCTCCTCAATTGTCTCATAACGACAGCCTCTGGGCTTATGGAATAAGAAAAAGTCACAGGGAGCAATGTCTGGACTATTGGGAGGATGTGGACCTGTCTTGAGGCCCATCTTGGTCGAATAGTCTGTGACAAGGATGGAGTCGTAGACTGGTGCATTGTCCTGGTGGAAATGCCACTGACCCGATTTGAAGAGTGCTGGCCTCTTCCTACGGAATCTCTTCCTGAACTCTCTTAAAACCTCAACATAGTAACCCTAAGTCTAACCCTAACCCTTTGGCCAATCAACTCTGATCTATTGAATTCCTTACTCCTCCCAGACCTCTCATCATCCCTTACAGACTCATTGCCTTTCTTGAATCTCTCATGCCACTCAAAAACTGATGCTGGATTCATGCAAGATGGTCAAAAAGCAGTTTGAAGCATTCCATACATTTCTGTGGCATTTTTTCCAAGTTTAAAACAGAATTTTATTGCATATCATTCTTCTAAAGTGTCAGATTGCATTTTTGAAATTCACCAGCAATGAAAATCAGGCTTTAGTAGGGTGTATTCCAATTGCTGCTGTAGCTGTTCATTTGAACGTGAAATCATAAAAATTGGTCATCATCTCATAAGATGCTTGTACCAAAAAAAAGTCTGGAAACTTATATATATATACATATATTTGCCCTGTCGGGTTGAGCAGAAGAATACACCGACTGCTTCTCTGCAGAAGAGTAAGACACTCCCCCGCCTACGAGTGTCCTGGATATGACACTAAACAATCTGATAGTGAGGTTCCAGTATTGCTGGAGCTTTGGGGAATGCAGAGTACCACTTCATTGTCATCGCTCCCAGGTTCACTCTGGCCCGGCATGGTAGCACCTGATGATGGTCCTATCGATGGGTTAAATAGAACTAAACTGCATACTTATGCTAAACTGAATTGTTTGAATTAGAAGTGTTTGAATAGACTGAATAGCTTGAAATAGAAATATTTTTGACAATTAAACTGAGTACTTAAATTTAAACTGCGTACTTATGCTAAACTGAATTGTTTGAAATGGAAATGTTGTAGACATTGAAACTGTACTTATATTAAACTGAATTGTTTAATATAGAACTGTTTAATATAGAACTGTTTTGACATTTAACTGTGTGTCAACAAAATCTGTACTTATAGTAAACTGAATTAGCTGAATTAGAACTGTTTGACTTAACTGAATATCTTTAAATAGAAATATTGTTGACAATTAAACTGTGTACTTATGCTAAACTGAATTGTTTGAAATAGAACTGATTATTTGTATAAAAACTGATTTGGCGTTAAATAACCTACAAAGGTTGATATGTCATAAACCCAACCAACCAACTAACCAACTATATATATATATATATATATATATATATATATATATATATATATATATAAAACACCTTGTTTCTCTCTTTATATATATATATATATATATATATATAAAGATAGAGACACAGAATATTGTTTTTCATCCATTTGCTGTTTTCAAATAACTCTTCAATTAAGTCTTATTTGAAATTATAAACCAGACTGGTGAATATAATATAATATCACTTTATATCAAACAAAATAATACAATAACACATCTATACCATACTAAGCAATCCAGTCGACTGAGGCTTTAGAATACACTGACTGCATTTCTGCTGAGGGTTAAGACAGTGTTTTATATATATATATATATATATATATATATATATTTGCACATTCAGCTGGGGTTGTAGAATACACCGACTGCTTCTCTGCAGAGGAGTAAGACTCCTCCAGCGAATGTCCCGGATATGACACAATACAATCTGATGGTGAGGTTCCAGTATTGTTGGAGCTTTGGGGAATGCGAAGTACCCTTTCATTGCCATCACTTCCAACATGTGTCCTAGATATAACATTAAACAATCTGTTGGTGAGGATCATCCCCGAAGATTTGGGTAATGTGGAGTACCCTTTCATTGCTATTGCTCCAAGGTCCACTCTGACCTGGAGTGGTAGTAGCTGATAGAGTCCCGTTTATTGGTCAAATAGAACAAATTTGGGCAAACAAATGACAGTTAATTGTGACTGTTATATAGCAACACATGAAATCATTCAACTGTGTGCAAAAAAAAAAAAAAGAGCTCAGGCTCGTTTAAGAATGTTATCTACAAAATGTGTTTACAAATCATATATTGTACATATAATATATATTTATAAACAGGATTTAGCATTAAATGACTTACAATGGTTGATATGCCGTAAAACTAAACTAAACCCACACGATATAACACATAAGAGGATAAAAAATGAAAGTCCTTGTGGCGTAATGGTTGGACTGCGGCCTTAAAGTAAGGAGTTCGAACTCCAGTCACGCTATTACGTTCACTTTCTCACTAATAGTATTGGGAAAGTTATGGATCCCCTTATCCATCAATATGGGTTAAATATCATCACTGCAATTTTACAAAGATAACTGACTGCAACGGCCGTAGAACATAAGATAGACATAATATGCATACAAGAACACCGATACACGCACAACGAAGATATCAAATATCACGATACTGGCAATGGATGGGTGCTAGCTACTGTATCAGCATGGAAAAACTGTCAATGCCACGGTAGGAGGTGTTGGCGTACTTATAGGACCAAGAGCGTTAAAATCACTTTATAGCATTGAAAGAATACAACCTAGGATGATGGTAGTTACTTTTAATGGCAATCCCAGAGCAACAATCATCTCCTGCTACAGCACTACCAATGTTAGTGAAGAAACTTAACTCGTCGCCTTCAACGATGAGCTATCCTCTCTAGTGCGTAGCATTCCGAAACATAACGTGATAGTCATTGGCGGAGATATGAATGCCCAAATCGGGAAAAACGGAAACAACAAATACAGCTTACACAACACGTCAAATAGGAATGGACAACATCAAACAGGTTTCATGATAGAAAATAGATTAACATGTCTCAATGCAAACTTTCAAAAGAGGGAGGGAAAATTATGGACCTACAAATACGCGAACAATAATAAAGCACAGATAGACTATGTCTTTATAAACAAGAAATAGAAAAATAGCGCAATGAATTGCGAAGCATACACCTCTTTCGAGAGTGTGTCCTCCGATCACCGAACAGTCACGGCAAAAATACGACTAAGCCTACGAAAAAACGCCACCAGCACAGTGACCACCAAACACTATGACTGGGCCCTTTCTCAACAACAGAGATATTAGAGATAAATATGTATTAGAATTGAGACACAGATTCGAGACACTACAGGAGAAAACAGAAAAAGGTACCCCAAATGACGAATATGAGAATTTCGTCAACGCACACCTCGAGGCAGCAGCGAAGTGTATTCCAACAAAACCTAGAACTAAATATAGAGTCCCATGGGAAACGTTAGTGGCTAGAGAAAAACGTGCAGACGTGAAAACTGCCTCCAAATGCTATAGGAAGGACCCAACAAACACAAATGCCCGAAAACTAAAAAAGACACAAAATGAATTAGCAATCATATATCTAAAAGAACAGACAGAATGCATACAAAATCAGATTGATAAGATTAGAGACTCAGTGGAAGATAGGCAATCTAGGATAGCCTGGAAAATGATAAACGAAGTGAGTAGAAGGAAGAGCACAACCGAAGCTAAATTGAAAACTACAAACCGACAAGAAAGAATAAAACTGTGGAAACAGCATTTCGAAAATCTACTAGGAAACTCACCGAAAGTTACACATGAACCAATCACCAGAATTGTTAGTAAGTAATTGGGCATTAAACTAGGACCGTTCACTCAAGAAGAACTCGACTCAGTTCTTAGAAAAATTAAAAATAGGACGTATGGAAGACCAGACAGTTCGACGACATACTGCTCCGACACTGCAACGCAGTATATAATTATAATCCGATAGGCAGATGAATGAAGGGATGCATCCTCCTCTTCCCTAAAAAGGATGACCTCGGATTAGCCAAGAACTACCGGGGTATAATACTTACATCCATAGCAAAATTTACAATGCCCTACTACGAAACCGCATAGAACCTAAAATTGACAACATTCTAAGGATATACAAAATGGCTTCCGAAGAAATAGATCCACGACCTCACAAATATTGATCACCCGTAGAATCCTTGAAGGCGTTCGGGCAAACGTACAGGCGACAATACCTTTTGTCAACTTTACCAAGGCCTTTGATTCCATTCACAGAGGGAAGATGGAACAAATCCTACTAGCATACGGTGTACCAAAAGAGACCGTCGCAGCAATAACGATACTCAATAGAAACACCAAAGTGAAAGTACGTTCACCGGATAGAGACACAGAATACTTCGACATTGTAGCAGGAGTACTGCAAGGCGACACTCTAGCCCCACACCTCTATCAGCTGTCTAGACTACGTGCTTAGAACATCGATTGATAAAATCAAAGAAAACGTCTTTGAGCTGACAAAGAAAATAAACAAATTAAAAAACAATTACCTACGTCGACTACGCCGATGACAGCTATTCTGGCAAATACATCCAACTAAGCCGAAACACTACTGCATAGTTTAGAACATGCCGCCGCAGGCATTGGTCTCCGTGTCAATGGACACAAAACTGAATACATGTGCTTTAATCAAACAGGTGACATTTCCACACTAGACGGAAGCTCTCTGAAACTAGTAGACAAGTTCACCTACTTTGGAAGCAGTGTCTCATCAACCGAAAAAGACATCGACACGCGGCTAACGAAGGCATGGACAGCTATCGATAAGCTATCGATCATATGGAAGTCACACCTGACCGATTAAATGAAATGCACTACTTGAACGTTAACAAAACGGCTGGAGAAAAAGCTAGATGGCAATTACACAAGAATGCTGCGAGCAATTTTGAACAAGTCCTGGAGGCAACACCCCACAAAGCACCAACTATACGGCCACCTACCCGCCCATTACGAAAACTATCCATGTTAGACGAACCAGACATGCAGGACACTGCTGGAGAAGCAGGGACGAGCGCATAAGGGATTTACTCCTATGGACCCCTACATATGGCCGAGCAAAAGTAGGACGGCCAGCTCGAACATACATGCAGCAGTTATGTGAGGATACGGGATGTAGCCCTGAAGACCTGCCAGAGGGGATGAACAATATGGAGAAGTGGCGAGAGAGGGTCAGAGGTATCCGTGTTGGCGACACATGACGATGATGATGATGACAACAGATAGTGATAATGTTACAGTATAAGCATGCTGATGAAAATACCGGCAGTAAACGCATATACGTTTTGGCATAAATACAAGTTCTTTCTCACATAGTGACATACTTACACAATAAGTTTTACACAAACTAAATATGTTCCTTCATTTTAAGCTAACAATTACTGCTATACTTCATTCACGAATCTTAACTATCTCCATTAAGAATATTTACGTTTTCACTTCTGTTTTTGAGCAAACGTTTCACTCAATTAAAGAAAATAAGAATTTATAAATTTGTAGATCGGAGTTTTATTCAATCATTTTCTCCTTTTCTCTCTCTCTCTCTCTCATTGTCTCACTCTGTCCCTCTCTTTCTTCTGTCTGTCTCTGTCTCTACCTCTCACTCTCTCTCACTCTCTCTCTCTATATATATATATATGGGGTCATTCCAAGTACTTGCATTTGTTCGCGGGCAACCAAACATTAAGCTGTTTCAGCAGTTTCTCTTAATTCCCAGGCTTGCCTCAGCAGCGATTGGATATTTGACATATCTCCGTCAATCAACCTTACGCAAATGTATGAATGCATTGTTTTAGTACTATGCTAGTTACGTTCAATTTCTCGTGTCTTGTACTAAATTAACCTTTTGAATCTTTCTCAGCCTCTCAAAGTCTCACGGGGTTGCCCTACACCAGCTTCGAAGACCTATTCGATTTTCAACAGTTTCTCATAGTTCCCAGGTTTGTTTCAGCGGTGACTGAAGCTTTGGCCAGCCCAAGTGAATCACTCTTACGCAAATATCCTAGCACATTGATGGAGGCCATTTGACAACATCCGATTAGAATTCCTAACCGACTTCCAAAAGCAATAAGAACTATTCAGATGTTGAGAAGACTTGACATCTTTTTATTTCCTAATACAGGACGATCACTGGTCACCAGAAGACGATCACTCTCAGTAGGTATGTTTGGTAGCTGACACAACAGACAAACATAATGGAGTAAGCGGTCTCTAGTCCACACAGATAACATTTTATTACAACATTATCTACATATATAATAACTGCCGACGAAAAGAACTGAGGGTGAACACAGAACATTTTGAGAAATTGGTGTGTAATTTGATGATCTGGGAGTATGTTACCCAACACAAATGTCATCGGGGCCAGGTGGTTAAATGTGACGACTTGGAAATGACCTCTTTGTCGTCGGTTCAGGCTAAGGAAGTGCAGATGTCATTGAAAACGTCGGAAAGAAGATGTAATATAAACAGTATGTCCAGTCCGGGAAATCGAGCTAGCATAAAGACAGACACCACGTGTTGAGGAGAAACATTCACAGACAGGCGGAGATGGCAGCGAGACATGTGCCTCTTAAAATGATAAAGACTGTTCTACAATTGTTTTGAAAACTTTTGTATCACTGTTTTTTTTACAACCAGAGAACGTTCACCCCCATCACTAATGCTCCATGGTGGACAATGTAGAATATTATAAAACGTATTGGTGAGACAACTAGTCTAGGAGAAGGAAAAACTCTGAATTCAAACTTGTTAAGCTTAAAAATTGACCTTGTATTATATCTTGCCCGAGCGGAGGGGTTGGGAAAATAGGAGGTGCACGTGGTGTAATGGTTATCGTCATAGGAAATGGACACGGCGACACCAGTTCAAAACCTAGACGAGATTGATTGCATTTCACATAGCACTAATGCTCTTGGGAAAGGTATGAATCCAATTATTCTCCCTCCAGCTATGGGTGTATAGTTGGGTAGACTAGGTTCTTCAGCCTTGATGAGGCAACTAGTCTAGGAGAAGGAAAAACTCTGAATTCAAACCTGTTAAACCCCGCTTAAAAATTGACCTTCTGTCACATCCTGTCCGTGCGGAGTGGTTGGTAAATATATATATAAAACGAAGAAGAGATACCGTGCCCTAATGGTTACAGTGCTGGACTGCAGTCTGAAAGTGACCGAGTTCAAACTCTAGTATCGCTATTCGGTTCACTTTTAGACTTGGAAAAGCAATAAACTCTCTTATCCTGCCAGCTATGGGTTCAATAATATCACTGTTGTCCTTTTACAATGACCCACAGAGGCTGATATGCCATTAAACAATGAAATCTAAACTGAGTTGTTGTGATAATTGTGTGGTCTTAAGAAAAGTTATTTGAATAGGACTAAGGTAATATTTTCATTAATATCAAAGATGAGGAACCCAAACAAGTCTCGCGCAATTTCGTCGGCAACTGTATTTTCCTCGCTGAGCATTTTCCAGTAATGGCCGAAAAGGCTGAACCTTCGGGCTAGGTCCAACGAAGGGAATGAATGAAAATAAATCAATTAGTAAATAAAAATAAAATAAGATAAAAAAAAAGTTGCACAAGTTGTTTTTGAGAGAGAGAGAGAGTAAAGGAGAAAGTTAGGGAAAGTTCCCTCGGTGAAATTAAAAGAAAGAGAGGAAGACTCGTACGCAGCGAAAAAAAATTATGAGAAAAGAAAACATACACACATGTATATACGTATACATGAATTTATGTATGGATGTATGCACATATGTATGTATAAATGTATGCATGCATGTATATATGTATGCATGTGTGCATACATGTATGTATGTACGCATGCATTTATGTATGTATGTACATATGAATGTATATATGTATACAAGCATGTATATATATATATATATATATATATATATATGTAGGCATGTATGTATGCATGCATGTATGTAGGGTCCTATCTATGCGTCTCATAGAATAAATGATGTGTGCAAACAAATGACTGATGTTAAATTGTGACGGTTATATAGACGTACTTGAAACCATTTAACGATGTACAAAAAAGAGCTCAGGCTCGTTTAAGAATGTTATCAACAAAATGTGTTTACAAATCATGTATATTTTTAGTATACATGTATAAACAAAATTTGGCATTGAATAACCTACAATGGTTGATATGCCATAAAACCCAATCCAACTAAACGACACACAGACTCAAAGAAGAGATAACACTTTAATATTCAGAAGTTGTATATTGCTCAAATTCTAGAGTATGTAGCACTTGATTTTTTGCTTTTACATTGTCATTTTTATATATATATATATATATATATATTTTCATTTTGTGGTATATATGTATATATATATATATATATATATATATATATGCTTTTAACTGACATTAGAATAAAATGTTTTTAATTGAACGAATATAGTCATGCAGTTGTGATTGGTTTCAGAACAAAATTGTCCCGGTTTGAATTGTGAAATGACCAATCATTTTTCTTTCATAACCGTCAATATTTAATTTATATTATTGATGAAGTCGGATTTTGTGCTTACTCAAATGAAGTAAGCAAAAGTATGAATATATAGCAGTCCAAAAATAATTACATATATGTCTTTACTCACCCGTCTGCACGAGTTGGCTATGACACAAAGTCAGTTTTTTCAAGATTAAAGAACCCAGTCTTTCCTATTATCTACCCATAGCTGGAAAGAGAATAGTTGGTTTCATTCTTTTCTCTGGGGTATTAGCCTTATGTAAAATGCAAACAACTACGTCCAAGATTTGAACTCGGGTCGCCGTGTCCATTTCTTAATACGATAACCATACATTCATATGATTTTGGTTTCAAAAGTGTTGTAGTTTTATTTTTGTCTTCATAGTTTTTCAAGTTGTAGAAGTTGGCAATCAACTGAAGGAGGTAAGCACTTCATGCTTAGTTGCAATATAAATGAATTAATTTTGTTCTAAATTATTTAAAATGTTATCTCAATTTCATCTAATTGATGTATAGTTGGGACCATAACATGTTCTAGCAAACATAAATATATAGCAGTTTGAGGCTTTAGTAGAAAAAGGGTTACCATCTTAGGAAATGGACACAGCGGCCTGAGTTCAAACTCTGGACAAGGCTGTTTAGATTTCAGATAGTTATAATACTCTTGGGAAAGGTATGAATACAGCTATTTTCTCTTCTTTTCAGTAAATAGTAGGTCAGACTAAGATCTTTAACCTTGGTATCGCAACCGGACTCGGGAAAAGAAAAGTCTGTTAAATTTCGCTGAAAAAAAAACAAACCTGACAGTCATGTACTACCATTACGGGTGAAAGTGGACCTGGGAGCAATGGCAACGAAGCGGAACTCCAAGTTCCTCATTGCTCCAAGACTGGAACCTCACCCTCAGATGGTTTTGTGTCAAAGCTCCGGCCTATTAGGCGGGAGCATTGTTCTAAACCAATAATTAAATAAGAATTATTTATATGTGTGTCGGATTTACTATAATTCAACACTTCCAAATTCTTTCTCGGTCAACTATCCAATGATGTGTGTGTGTGCATGCATGCCTCTGTGTATGTGGGTGTGTATGTGTGTGTGTGTACGTGCGTGTGTGTGTGTGTGTGTAAGTACGCGTGTGTGTGTGAGTAGTCTAAATCATTTGTTTTATTAGTTTAACGACATATCAACTCCTTATGAGTTATTAAATGCCGACATTTGATTCATTTGTAAATGTTTGATTGTAATCATAACTGTTCCAATGTTTAGTTTGCTTTATTAGTTTAACGACATATGAACTCATTATCTCGTGCGGAAATTTGATACAATTTATATCATTTAAAGTATTTTAATCTAATATAAAACATTTACTTACTGTTATATCCTTACAAGTATTCCTGTCTCATACAAATAGTTTGCACAGATATGATTTTAAGTAAATATTCCTATCTAATAATAATTGCTGTCAATTGTTTTCACACAGTTATCACATGGTATCAAGTATTCCTATCTAAAATAGATAATTTGCTCTTGTTATATTGTTTGAATTATCTATTCACATAATTTGTAGTCACACAATTATATTGTATAAAATATTCTTATCTAATATAAATAATTAGCACACAAATTATTTCTAGTTTCTATTCCTATTTAATTATGATAATAATAATAATGATGATAATAATAATAATGCTGAATTATGGACTTAGCTGTCCCGACTGACCACAGAGTAAAATTGAAAGAAAGCCAAAAGAAGGATAAGTACCTGGAGCTTGCAAGGGAATAGTAAAAAATTGTGGAACATAAAAGTGACGGTGATACCAATTGTACATTCACCAAAGGATTGGTACAAGGACTTGGAAATAAGAGGAAGAGTGAAGACCATCCAGACTACAGCATTATTGAGATCGGCTAGAATATTGGAGACTTGGGGAGACTTGCTGTCACTCAAACTCCAGTGAGAAACTATCAGCTAACGCTGGTTTGAAGAACTCGAAAAGGAGTAAAATAATAATTATCACACAGTTATATGGTGTAAAGTATTCTAATACAATACAAATAATTTGCACACAGTTATATAGATTAAAGTAGCTATTCTTAATGATATTGATAATTTATTTACATTCAGTAAGGTGTTTTTAGCGTTCCCATTTATTATTGATATTTTTCGAATTGATCTATTTGACCCATAAATGTCACCCTAACACTCAATAACAACTCTACGATTTTAAAACTTTAGAAATGGAGCCTGATCATCTGATGCATTTTAGTGCCATATCCAGGATAAAATTTTCTTTGAGTGAATGTGTGGGGTGGTACTTATACTTAAGGAGAGAAGGCAGCGTATTCAAGAGCCAGCTGAAAGGTTACTATGTGTGAGTATGAGTGTGTGTGTGTGTGTTAGTGTGTGTGTGTGTGTGTGTGTGTGTGAGTGTGCGCGTGCTTGCACGCATGTGCGTAAAGAGTTTTTTTTTTAAATTCTGTGCTGTTATTCAAGGTGAGGGCCAACAAGTTCTTTTTTTTTTCTTCTTTTTCTTTTGCTTAGCCGTGACGCAGCGTTGCATGAAGCCTTGCAATTTTCCTGTAATATTGGTCGGCTGACGAAGTGTCTGAGAGGGAGCCGGTAATTGCAAACAAATGACATTCTCGAAGACTCTCCATTGTCTGCTGTTGGAATTGCTGGTTGGATTAAAGATTAGATTTCCTTCCACCTGTTTAGGTTGCATCCTTTCCGACCTCGGGGTGCGATTTGGGAAATTGGAGCCGAGAAGTTCATCTTAAACAGACAAAACAGAGATCCTCTCTCACCTTGACGCGCATGCACGCACGCACCTGCATGCACAGATAGGAACACACACACACACACACACACACACACACACACACACACACACACACACATAAATGCAGACATACACGCAAACAGAGATGATCTCACGAAGAAGTGTATCGTTCATACATAGAGGAATGTTTCTCCGCGTATATATATATATATATATATATATAAAACATACGAAATTACTCAGAAAAATGCATGAACAAGATATAACATGCGCACACGCCGGCATATTTACACACGCACACATAGTTTTTCAAAGCGACGACACATACTCTAACACGCAAGCAAACATTGATAAACATAAAATCATATAGAAGTAATAAAAAGTAATATAATGTAATAGCTTCAAACATAGACATTTATTTGCCTATATATGTTAAAATATTTTCAACTATGAAAATAATATATAAAATATTACGTATAAAAGAATAAGAGTAAATATATATGCACAGGTTTAATTTATATACGACAAAGATAACACACACACACACACACACACACACACACACACACACACACACATATATATATATGTATATATCAATATTTTCAACTACAAAAATAATGTTTAAAGTATTACATACAAAACGAATAGAGTAAATATATATGCACAAGTTTAATAGATGGACAACGTAGAACATACAAACATATGTACATACATATAAATATATGTATATATATTTGTGTGTATGTGTGTGCGTGCATTGAAGTCATTGTGTATGCATGCGTGTGTTTGTATATATGTATGTGTATTAAATTCATTGCTCAAATATGAATTTCGCCATCATAGCATTTTGATGGAGACTTTAAACATTCATTAAAAAGGCACACACACACACACACACGCACACACACACACACACACACACACACACACACACACACACATATATATATATATATATATATCTTATAAAAGCACAATATATATACATATATATATATCTTATAAAAGCACAATATATATATATATATATATATATATATATATATATATATATATATATATATTCAACAAAATCACTCATGATAGTGGGGCTTTATAAAAGGAATAATCTATAAGTACTCTAACTTATAAAATATACTAATAGTTATATATATATATATATATATATATATATATATATATATATATATATATGTGAGTGTGTGTGTGTGTGTGTGTGTGTATGTGTAATGAATATAAACGTTCTGGGAAAGTTTTTAAAAGTTCTCAACGCCGCTGAGAGTAGAACTTATTTAAAATATTAAATTTAAAAAGGGTTCACCGTCTGAATATCGTGTTGGTATACCACACGTAAAACATATGGTAGTACGTGACATTTTGTATTCTGGTTAAGATCTTTCAATCTATCTGTCTATCTTATAACTTTATCGACTTAATTTTTTTTCTATTTCTCTTGCTATTCTATCTATCTATTGATCTATCTATCTATCGAAATATATCGCTATTATCTATCTCTTGTATAAGTACATCCCTTTTCTGCCAATCTCTCTCTCTCTCTATATATATACATATATATATATGCATGTATATATATATATATATATATATATATATATATATATATATTTATATGAACAAGCCGTGCATATATATATATATATATATATATATATATATATATATATATATATATATATAAACAAACCGCCCATCATTCGATAGCAGTAATTTTAAACAAAGGTGAATTCAGTAGTTTTCTGTTGATCATAACACTATGGTAAATAAATGTTAATTTGCATTACGTTCACGTCATCTACACAAAATGCAATTCATAGACAGCATTCTTTCATTAAACCCGAAAAAGAGCAAAGTAGGTTTCAACTTGCAGCTACCTGGTTCTCATCGGACCGCCCTTTTCTGTCGATGGCTCAGTACATTCAAGTCGGTGTTGAGAAAGAGGAGAGTAAAAGCCAGGAGAGCGAGATCAACAGACATGATGTCTCTTGTCGACAGATCAAATTTCGTGTCATTTTGTGAGGGCAGTTGGAGGCGCCGTTTGTCTGCCAAATCTTGATCATCTCCGTCCAGCCGAACTGATCCAATAACTCCTCTGTGGCGACCCTCTCATTACGCCACCTGTATATAACGACTCTTTGAATCTGCGACGTTCCATCCTTCTTCTTTCGAGATCAAAGAAAACACCAGGCGACTCAACTGTTGACTCTGTATTGTTGAACCTTGCGTCAACAAAGAAGAACTCCAACATATTTGTTTGTAAGCCTTTGCAGATTTTCAGGTAAGAATTGTTCTTATCTCTTTGCATTTTTCTCAATTTGTGATTTCTTTTGATATTATAAGTTTCTCTTTTCATACTTATTGCTTATGTGGATCGGTGAAGTTTGGTTCAATTTATGAATATAACAGCATGAAATAGAAGTGCTTTGAATATGAAATTTTGAATTTCCGAAATGATGAGCCATTATTATTCACTGATATGCTTGGATAATTTAATTAACTTATATATTATGCCTCCTTGGGCATCTCCCATTTTTACTATCTTTTCAGATCAACCTTTAAAAGAAAAAAATCTTTGCGTAGAACCTATACAATATTAAATACAATACAGATCAAATTCAATTAAATATTTCATCTGATACTTCCAAAAAATTCCCTTTTTTCATAGCATTATTTCTGAACTCATTCAATTCAAACTGAATTTTTTTTTCTCTATTGCCATTTTTTATCTGATAAGGGAATTTGTTTAAAAAATATAAAATATATTGCTCCATTCGCAACAAAAGCAAAACAAAAGAAACAAAAAAGAAAAAAAAAACCAAAACGATTTGTTAAAAGACTTAGTTTTTGAAATCAGTCTTGTCCATAAATTTCCAGTTCAAGGAGAAATATATATATATATATATATATATATATATATATATATATATACGTCTCTCATAATTAAGAGTTCTTTTAATTATTTTGAAAGTTATAATTAGATCACCTTTCATTCTTCTTTCTTGTAAAGTAGTTAATCCTAATTCTTCCAATCTCTCCCAACAAATGCAATCTTTTATTATTTTTATTAGTTTTTTCACTCTTCTAATATCAATATTACACTCCTATTTTAGTGTGTTGACACTAGATCTCAGGTCTGAGTACAATAGTCTATATAAGTTAGTAAAGTTGGCAACCTTAGTCGAGAGTGACCTGAAGGCTCCCTTTTCAATAGTTACTACACCGTAGTGTAGAGGAGGGCACAGCTTGATTGAACCCTAGTCTCACGGAACATTGGTGAACACTCTACTCATTAGACCAATGGCCCGTTAGTATATATGCGGTCTTACCTTAATTGTTTTTATCGCGATATATATTGCTGTATCCTCCACACTTATTCTGTTAACTTTCAGGGAATTTTAGAAATTTGTTGCCGATTGCTAGAGTCATTTTTACGCTATTTTCAGGACACACACACACACACACACACACACACACACACACATATATATATATATATATATATATATATATATATATATATATATATATATTGAATTGTGTATATTTAGGTAGTAAGTAATTATTCAAGCAAGTTTGTTTAAGACGGTGGAACACTGTTTATTATTTAAAATTTTATTTTTTCAAATCTCCTTGTTATTTTTCTTGTGTCGGGATATAGGTGGTAAAGGAATTGTCCTATATATATATATATATATATATATATATATATACGTATGTGTGTGTGAGGAATTTTCGCTTTCTAGTAAAAATAAAAATGATATACCTGTCTGTTACCGATAAATTGTATTTTATAAAAAAGATCAGTTTTTCTTGTTTAATAACATATCAACCTTCGTGGGTTATTTTATTTAATCTTGTAACCAGGACGTTTCTGTCATACATCACCTGGTGTAAGAGTATACAGGCTTTCATTATTTTCTACCGTAATCAGAAGTGGACACAGCGGTGGGGCAATCGAGTAATGCCCTAGATTCCAAATTACCAAGAGGCCCAAGTAATAAAAGTCTCATTTCGAAAACAGTGTCAGTAGATCATTATGTTATAGGTAAAGTGTTTGAACTCTCCGAATCCTTGCTGTTCTTTAGAAATTCTCGATGTGTTCATATTGATACTCCGTAGTAAATAAAATAAACAACCCAGAGATTTTCTATATTTTTAAGACATGGAGCTCTTGTAATAAATGCCTGATTCTAGTTGTAGAATATCTGAAAGGAATAGAAGGTATGCTGTGATGGGTTAATGGGCCAATAATCCTTTTTCCCCAGAAGCAAATCAGTCAGCCTCTTCATCAGTTTTATAGAACTTTTCACTGAACCGAAAACAATTTTTTTCACTTAAAAATTACTAGTTTCAATGGTTAAAAAAATCTTTCCACCATTTTCTTTTGTTCGTGTCAAGTCTTCTTTGAGATTTGCTTCTCCTTCGCTACATACACTTTGTCGGGTACTGAAGTAGATTGAGATGTCGTACAGTCAGGTATTGCCCAATAAATTCAAAACAACGGGGACCCCAAGTTATAAAACTCAATTCTTAAGTGGCTTAACTCAATATATATTATTAAGATTCTCATTATGTATATATATATATATATATATGTGTGTGTGTGTGTGTGTGTAAAGGGTGCGGAAGTAAAATTAGGAATATTAAAGTATAATAATAAACGACTATATTATTAAACAAGATTATTTTTTTGATTTAAAAATAAACAACAAAATAAGAAGATAGACACAAAACAGAAAATTTACTCAATATGGCCACCACTTTTTTCCATTATTGTATCAACATTCCTTCGAAACCAATTGCATGCAAAATAAGCTCTTAAGCGAACCAATATTTGGATGGGAAATTACCTTTGTTTTGTTGTCTAAAACGCCCCATATAACTTAATCAAGGGGGTTAAGGTCGAGGCTTAAATTTTGTTAAATTGCTGTCCTCACAGTTTTCTGGTAGATTTTCAATTCATTAGCGGGCTTTCTTATTGACGTTGTGGGGTCATTCTTAATCCCCGTAATGAGAACAGTTAAAAAGTTTTCTTTTCGTTTTTTCTTCAATCCTCCACTCTCTGTTTTCCTCAAAATGATCTTTTTCTGAAATTTCTTTTTGCTTTGTATACAGTTGACAAAGAAACTTTGGCTTGGAATTCGGTGTTAAGCAAATCACAAATTCTTTATCATTTCTTTTTCTTGCTCACTCATATTGGGTTGAATTTTAATGGAAAAAAGGTGCTTGAATAATAGAGCTAATCATGAAAATTTAGATTTATCCCTTTTTTATTTTTAAACTGACTAATCTGACAAAAAAAAAAAAAAAACATTTTAAAGATAATTCCTTATTTTGCTTCTGCATCTTATATATATATATATATATCGTTTGATATATTTATAAATAAAGACTAAGCTCTTAAAGCGTTGACACAGAGTATCTTTGCTTGTTGAATATTAGTTTCTTGTCTATGTAACCATCTAACCAAGTCGACTTTGTGTGTTCAACTCTCAGTTAAGTTTCAACAAATCTATACATGCATGCGTGTTACTTAGTATGTTGAATGTTTTCGAAAGAAGTAGTGTCATAATATATATATATATATATATATATATATATATATATATTAGTGCGTAATGGGTACTTTGCTCTACCTTGTATCGAGCACTTTTTCGTTTACCTTGTCCTCTGTCAGAGACATTACGATATTCTTTGATTTTTTTTCAGACAATACGTATTAAGTCTTTTCTTTTTTATGGAATTCTTCTTCTTAAATATCAATTTGTGTAATTTTTTATTCACAAGTTGGATCATTTAGGCGTTTTTCACTCTGCCAGAGTTAAAGTTAGGGGTTAACCTAAAATAGAAATGCATTATATATATATATATATATATATATATATATATATATATATATATTCAAGTCAGTTTAATGCCAAAGCTATTCTTGTTGGAGAAGGATAATCGTACTATCTAATCCATAGCTGGAGAACCTAAGAGGAATCAAACCTTTTCCAAGGCTATTAGTCCAAAAGTGAACAATTGGAGCTCGATCTCGCTTACTATAAAGTCGCAACCTAGAACGTTTGCTATCACGTCATGGGGACTACCCCTATATATATATATATATAGAGAGAGAGAGAGAGAGAGTCATCCACAGACAGACTGTTTCTCTTCAGTGTTGCTTGACACGCGATATGCTTCAAGCTGGAATCGAAACCCGGCTGTTTTGACATCATTCTTATATTTTATCTCTGAGTTATCGTCATCTTAGCGTAAGTGAAGGAATTTTTTAGGTAAATATTCACATATACGCTCATCAGCTACCGGAGTGCTCAATTCATGAGAAGAATTTTGCATTTACGCGTATGCAGCAGCCAGCAATTCTTCACTCGAGTGCTCAACCCACAGGATAGCGCATATATATATATATATATATATATATGTATGACGTTTAGCTTGAACGCAGGCTCTCAAAAAATTAAAATTCAGTTGCAGATTCGTCATAGAATTGCTTTTATTCATTTTAAGTATATTACTCGAGCCATACAAAACAAAAATATTATATTCTTATATGTTGTTCTTCCGAGGTACGCCTACGTAAATATATACATGCAAACTTAATGAGAAATCTGGTAATACATAGATTTAATCAATAGATATGTGAATCTTATGCAATAGCTTATGGTAGATTCTGCTGAAGGCTGAATGTACTTCTCTGAATAACTTACAATGTACGACTATGCAATAGAGTAAATTTTCGATCTGTCTGACGAAGATGAAAGAAGATTATGCCTTATGTGGATATCTAAGATTACATAAAAACACGTGACCTAAAAATATTCAATATAATTCCTTGCAATTTTAACTATAGGGACGGACCTTTTAGGTGGGATTTTTTCACATCAGTTCTATCTGATGTTTTATTTAATGTCTTCTCAGGTGGCCAGGACACTCCTAAGTATCCTGGATAGTTTTGATTTTTTTCTCTCATCTCCAGTTCATCGAGTTTCATTTCCGGGTTCTTGGTTAGTTGGTTGGTTGGTTGATTAGGTTTTGTGGCATATCAACTTTTGTTGGTTATTTAACGCCAAATCCATTTTTATGCAAATATTCACTTCTATTTCAAACAATTCAGTTTAGCATGATAAACAGTTTTAATTCAGCTAATTCAGTTTAGTATAAGCACAGAAGTTCTATATTAAATAATTCAGTTTAGTGTAAGTACAGTTTCAATGTCAAAAACAGTTCCATTTCAAACAATTCAGTTTAGCATAAGGACACAGTTTAAATGTAAGTACACAGTTTAATTGTTAAAAAAATTTCTATTTCAAGCTATTCAGTTAAGTCAAACAGTTCTAATTCAAATAATTCAGTTTAGTATAAGAATGCAGTTTAGTTCTATTCAATCCATAGATAGGGCCCTATCCGGGCCAGAGTGGACCTTTGAGCAATGTCAATGAAGGAGTGCTCCGCTTTCCCCAAAGCTCCAGTATCACCGGAACCTCACCATCACATTGTTTAGTGTCATATCCAGGACTCTCCCTGTTGTTGTTGGTGGTGGGGTCTTACCCCTCTGCAGAGGTGCAGTCGGTGTATTCTACAGCCCCAGCCGACTGGGCAACCGGGTTCTTGGGAATGTTTCCATAGGTCTCGACTATGATTTGTATCACGGTCTCTTTCATGTTCCACAGCTTCTTCAGTTTTCTGGCAAGGTCAAAGCAATTGCCCAGCTTTTCGCCTCCTTTCTCCTTCACTCTGCGGTCTGCGAGTATAGAAAAATCTATTGTGTGACAAGTTCTTTTTTCTTGTTAATTAAAACCGGATATTGTCTCGTTAACAGGATTGGGTGATTCTTTTGTATTTCAATGTCCTATTATTATTATTATTATTATTTTACTCCTTTGAGTGTTATTCACAATAACGTTAGCTGATGGTTTTTCGCAGGAGTTTGAATCACAGCAAGTCTTCTCAAGTCTCCTGGACTCTTCTCAGTATTATGGCCGATTTCAGTAATGCTGTCGTTTGGATGGTCTCTACTAGTCCTCTGATTTCTAAGTTTTCCAGCCCTTTTACCAATGATTTGGTGATCGTTCCAAGTGCACCAACTACAATTGGTATTACCGTCACCTTCATGCTCCTAGTTTCTTCAGCTTTATCGCTAGGTCCAGATATTTATTTCTCTGTTCACGTTCTTTTAATTTTGCTCTGTGGTCTGTTGGGACGGCAAAGTCAACTATTCTGCAGATTATTATTATTATTATTATTATTATTATTATTATTATTATTATTAATAAAACGAGATTATCATATCAGCATTAGATGATGGTCTTTCATTGCAGTCTGAGTGACTGCAAGTCTTCTCAAGGCTCCAGAACTCTTCTCAATATTCTGGTCGATCTCAATAATGCAGTAGTTTGGATGGTCTCCACTCGTCCTCTTATTTTCAAGTCCTCCAGTCCTTGTACCAATCCTTTGGTGATTGTACCAAGAGCAACAATTACGATTGTTAAAATTATCACTTACATGTTTTAATTCCCTAACAAGGTCCAGGTACTTATCCTTCTTTCCACTTTCTTTCAATTTTACTCTGTAGTCAGCTAGGATAGCAAAGTCCACAATTCTGCAAGTTCTCTTTTTTTGTTGATTATTATAAGGTCTGGTCGTCAGTCCGAGATTAGGTGGTCCGTTTGTACCTCAAAATCTCAGAGGAGTTTGTGTGTCTCATTCTACAGGACAAATTCTGGGTTGTGCCTGTACCATTTGTTCGTATGGTCAAATTTAAATTTCTTGGACAATTTCCAGTGGCTCATCTTGCCCACCCTGTCGCGTCTATCTTTTTACTCTTTCTGTGATAATTTGCTGCATTCGTCTATTATGTGATTGATCATTGTGTCTCTATCACCACATAATCAATATTTGCTGTTTTGTTGCGTCTTAGTCTGAGTAACAGCAAGACTCCTCTGGTTTCCTGGACTCTTCCCAGTATTCTACCCGATCTTAACAATGCTGTGATCTGTATAGCCTCAATTCTTCCTCTGATTTCCAGTTCATCCAGACTCTTTTCAAGCTTTTAGATACTGTTTAAAGTACACCACCAGTCAGGGGGCTGGGGTTGTAGTATAAGCTGATTCAACCTTTGTTGAGGTGTAAAACCCCCACTTCAAACGAGACCATCTTGAAATTTTAAAATTAATGCTTCCAACAAATTCTCTCTCTCTCTCTCTCTCTCTCTATATATATATATATATATATATATATATATAGGATTTAGCTTTAAAAACCCAACAAAGGTTGATATACCATTAAAAAAGCTGACCTAACCAAGTGTATGAACAACAATTGGTATCACCGTCATCTTTATTTTCCAGAGCTTTTTAAGTTCTCTGGCAAGATCAAAATATTTGTCTGTCTTTTCGCGTTATTTATGTGGTCCACATAAACAGTACGTTGGTTGTTTGGCTTTTATCGCATATCAACCTTTGTAGGTTATTTAACGCCAACTCCATTTTTATGCAAATAGTCAGTTCTGTGAATTGAATTACCATCACCAGTTCTATTCTAAATAATTCAGTTTAGCATGAGTACACGGTGTAATTGTCAGAAAAATTTCTATTTCAAGCTATTCAGTTTATTCAAACAGTTCTCATTCAGCTAATTCAGTTTAGTAAAAGTACAGATCTTTTTACCCGCAGTTAAATGTCAATACAGTTCTAAATATAACAATTCAGTTTAGTGTAAGTAGAGTTTCAGTGTCAAAAACAGTTCCATTTCAAACAATTGAGTTTGACATATCCACAGGAACTGTAAATTGCACAAAATGGGGAATTTTTTTAAAAACTAACACTACGTCTGACCTCCTGAACGGGATTGGGTAATTCACATGTATCTCAAATGCCCAGATAATTTTATGGATTTCATTTTATAGAATACACAAATCTTTATGGTTTCATTTTCTTGAATACACAAATAGTGTATGCACTTAATAAAATATGTGCATACGTTATTTGTTATATACGATGGTCAAATCTTTATGAGAAGCATGCACAAATACATGTGTGTTGAAGCCCTTATCTTAACTGAGAGATGAACACACAAATTAATTTGGTAAATAGACACTTTACTTTTTAAAATAACGGCGATTATGCTACATAATTTCGAGATGTGGTATTATAACATTTCTCTCTTATAATATAATAAACAGAAAAACAATTATTTACAGTCAAAATTTAGCTATTTGTTGAAACAAAAATATATTCTTTGAAAAACGGGAAGTAAAACACATTTAAGATTTTAAAAGATTATTTTTATTATTTCAGCTAGAATTCTATCCCTCTGAGTCATGTTATTCGAAGGATTCTGTTCGTTTGTTTTAAATTTTTTTTGGGGGTGGTGATTTTCATGGGCCCAGAATCACTCGCCATGTTTTTTTTCTTCGTGTAACATTATAAATAAGACTGTCACTAAAAATCTATCTAAATCGACATTTTATAGGAATGAAAATAAAATGAAGCCTTGATTCGCATTTATAAAATTGTTTGGCTGTGAATACGCCTTCATTTAAATTTTAACTTTTAAAATGAAAAAAAACCCCCAAATTTCCATCTTGATGCTTAAAATATATAACAGCTTTGATATATAAGTTTATATATACAAGTCGATAATTATCCCTACTTTTGGAATAATATAAAAAAAATACAGCATAAGACTTTTAGAATATCGGTAGAGTACAAAAATATTAGAATAGAAGAACTTAGAAAAACCTTACCATGAAATATGAGAAAAAAAAATTGTGAATTTTTTACCCAACATCTATCTATCTATCTATCTATCTATCTATCTGTACGAAGAAAAGTAAAAAAAAGAAAAAAAGAAAAAAAGCCCCCCCCAAAAAAAACAAACAAACAAAACCAAACGAACAAATAATCCAAAATTTGATGATTTATTTCAAAAAATCATATTAAAAAATATGTTTTCTAGTGGGCCCAAAATCCAAAATTTAATGAATTTATTATGACAGTCGACGTTGAACGTTTCGGTTATAATAACCTTCTTCAGGACTTTAAATTCATGAAAAGCATTGTTAAAATAGAGATGGATGTTTGAAGAAATAGCAGAATTTAAAGTCCCGAAGAAGGTTATTATAACCGAAACAATCAACGTCGACTTTCATTATAAATTCATCAAATTTTAAATTACTTGATTTTTCTACTTTTCTTCATACAGTCAGATCTAATTTACTTATGTACTTACAAACACACACACACACACACACACACACACACACACACACATATATATATATATATATATATACGTATGTATGTATGCGTAGATAACCATTATACAAGTACCTTGGACTTTATGCTATTGTTTCAGATTTCTTTCACTGATCACGAAGATAGATTGCCTATTCAGAGTGTATTTCTCAAAAAGTGTAATAAAATACCATTTCACTTGTTGTGCAACCCGAAGTCGCCCTTTTCATTAGCTACTACACCGAAGTGTTAGGGAGGTCGCGACACCTTTCTCTGGATTGCTCCACTTACGCTTGATCCGTTCCTTCTAATGCTGAGTGTTGAGCAAAAAGGCATCAAGTAACATTTTTTGACTCTTTGGTATGACTTGACCTGGGAATGAACACGTCTATCGGATAACACTCTACCCACTATGTCAATTATATATATATATATATATATATATATATATATATATATATAGTCATCCACAGATAGATCTGTTTCGTTCTATCAGAACTCATCAGTGTGGCTAGACAGTATCTTCCCGTAGCTGGGATCGAAACCCGGTTGACTCAAACGTCAAACCAAAGCTTCTAACCATTCTGCCACGAAGAGATATTTGCTGCGAAGTAAATTTTTTAAACGGTTATGAATCACAATTACTATTGTTTACATACATCCGTTCAACGGTAGCCGGGACCTCAATTCATCTACGAAGAGGCTTGCAATAGACGCTAATGGCAACACGATTACTTCTTCGCCAGAGAACTCAACCCCACGTGGGTAGGGGAGTATATATATCTCTATAGTCATCCATATATATATATATATATATATATATATATATGTTTATAATTTTTAAGCGAATAGTTTGTAGGTAACATCATTTTTGACTGGGCCAGAACACATTCGTTTACACACAGTTAAATGATTTCAAGTATTGGTTTCGGTTTCTTTGTTTAATGGCATATCAATTCTTTTTAGATTATTTAATGTCAAAGCTATTCTTCTAGAAGAACAGTAGTGGTACTATTTTATCCATAGCTGGGAGGATAAGGGGGTTCATACCTTTCCCAAGGGTATTTGCCCGAAAGTGAACGTAATAGCGCGACTGGAGTACGAACTCGCGTACTACGATTCCGCAGTCCTTCGCTTTAACCATTACACCACGAGGACAAGTATTGTTTATCAACACTTATAATTCTATTTGATATTAATCATTTCTTTGTATTTAGTTAAATGGTTTCAACTATTTCTATTTGATACTAATAATTCTATTCAATATTTCTCATTTGTTATTACACAGTTTAAATGGTTTCAACTATTTCTATTTGATACTAACAATTCTGTTCAATATTTCTCATTTGTTATTACACAGTTTAAATGGTTTCAACTATTGATATCTCAGCGCCACTGACCCTCAGCACCAATAAGATAAAATAGGATTGGGTACTTTCTTGGCTCAACGACTGAATCTATTCAGAGCAGTAAAATCCATCCCCAATGAGTGTCCTAGTTATGACATTAAACAATCAAATGTTTAGGCACCAGCCTTGGAACTCTGGAGAATGTGGAGTACTCATTTGTTGTCATTGTTCTGTGTTCTAACGAGTGAGTTATGTTGAATAGAATTATTAGTTTTGATTAGCAATACTTGAAACTTTTAGAATTTATGCCTACATTAAATTGTTAGTGTTACGTAGCAATATTTGAAACCATTTAGCGGGTGTCCTCGTGGTAGGGCTGGACTGCGGAATCGTAGTAAGCGAGTTCGAACTCCTGTCGCGCTATTACGTTCACTTTCGGACAAATACCCTTGGAAAAGATATGAACCCCTTTATCCTCCCAGTTATGGGTTAAATAGTACCGTTCTTCTAGAAGGGTGACTTTGGCATGAAATAACCTACATAGGTTGATATACCATTAAACAAAGAAACCAAACCTATGAAACCATTTAAGTGAGTGCAAACAAATGATTAATACTATTCGTGTTAGAATATTTGAAACTATTTAACTGTGTTCAAATAATAGTAATATTTGTAAGAAAACAAATTAACTTTGACTCATTTAAAAATAAGGTTGTCAACAAACTATTAACTTACAAATCATATATAACCATTTAACTGTACGAAAATAAATGGGCTCTGGCTTGTTTAAAAATCTTATCTAAAAAACTATGTATTTACAAATCATATATAATATATCTAAAGAGGATTTGACATTAAATAACTTTGATATGCCATAAATACCAACCAAACTATACAAAGAAAATCCTTTAAGAGGCTCCTAAACAAGGAAGATGTTACATCTGTATGAATTCTGGTGGACCAATAAAACCTGGTGATGCTGTAAGGTACTGCTGAGAAACTCTGGGTTATTCGTGATAATATTTAAGTCATGTGACCTTGCCTGACATCAGAATCATTTAAAAAAAGAAGCTTGTATCTAAATCTTATATATTTGCATGCGTGCATGTGTATCTGCGTGTGTGCAGTTATATACACAACCTGATTAACACGACAGCTGTGTCAACAAAATCTGTTAGGAAACCAAAACGAGTCAAAGTTTTCTTACAAGTAGTCGAACCATTTCTTTGATGTCGAGTGAAGAAAGAATCGCTTAGCTTGAAATTTCAGAAATATATTCAAAATTCCAAGATTATTTTCAAGCAGAGAGACTTTGACATTCTTTCCTTAAAGAACGAACCATTTTCAATTTGGTCTAGAGGAATAAATCTTCTGAATGGAATAACAGCAAGTTGACAGAAACACTTCATACTGCATATATATATATATATATATATATATATATATATATATATATATATATATATATATATTACAACAGTATATGGTTGTAATATATATGTATATATATATATATATATATATTTTTTTTTTTTTTTTTTTTTTTACCAAACGACGAATACGAAAATTTCGTCAATGCACACCTCGAGGCAGCAGCAAAATACATTCCAACAAAAATTAAAACTAAATATAGAGTCCCATGGGAAACTTTAGCGGTGAGAGAAAAACGTGCACTAGTGAAAACAGCCTCCAAAAACTATCGAAAAAACCCAACAAACACAAATGCCTTAAAACTAAAAACGGCACAATATCAATTAGCAGGCATATATATAAAGGAACAGACAGAATACATTCAAAATCAGATAGATAAGATTAGAGACTCGGTGGAAGATAGACAATCTAGAATATCCTGGCAAACAATAAACGAAGTGAGCAGAAGAAAGAACACAGCCAAAGCAAAACTGAAAGCAGCAAACCAACAAGAAAGAATAAAACTGTGGAAACAGCACTTCGAAAACTTACTTAGAAACCCACCAAAAATAACGCATGAACCAATCACCAGAATAATTAGCAAACAATTAGACATTAAACTAGGACCGTTCACACAAGAAGAACTCGACTCGGTTCTCAGAAAAATTAAAAATAGGAAAGCTGCAGGGCTGGACGAAATTCCCCCGGAAGTATGGAAGACCAGACAATTCGACGACATACTGCTCCGACACTGCAACGCAGTATACAATCAAAATCCGATAGATAGATGGATGAAGGGATGCATACTCCCCTTCCCTAAAAAGGGAGACCTCGGATTAGCCAAAAACTACCGAGGCATAACACTTACATCCATAGCTGCCAAAATCTACAATGCCCTACTACGAAACCGAATAGAACCCAAAATCGACAACATACTTAGAAAAAACCAAAATGGCTTCCGAAGAAATAGATCCACGACCTCAAAAATATTAACCATCCGCAGAATCCTTGAAGGTGTACGGGCAAAGAACCTACAAGCGACATTAATATTTGTCGACTTTACCAAGGCTTTCGACTCCATTCACAGAGGAAAGATGGAACAAATCCTACTAGCGTACGGCATACCTAAAGAAACCGTAGCGGCAATAACGATTCTCTATAGAAACACGAAAGTAAAAGTACGATCACCGGATGGAGACACAGAATACTTTGACATTGTAGCAGGAGTACTACAAGGGGACACGCTGGCCCCGTACCTCTTTATCATTTGTCTAGACTACGTACTTAGAACATCGATTGACAAAATCAAAGAGAATGGCTTCGAACTGACGAAGAAAAGAAGCAGAAGATACCCCGCAACAACAATTACCGATGCCGACTACGCCGATGACATAGCGATACTGGCAAATACACCTGACCAAGCCGAAACACTTCTGCATAGTTTGGAACGAGCAGCAGCAAGCATAGGCCTCTATGTTAATGCACACAAAACGGAATATATGTGCTATAACCAAACGGGGGACATCTCCACTCTAGAAGGAACCCCACTTAAACTAGTAGACAAATTCACGTACCTAGGAAGCAGCGTCGAATCAACCGAAAAGGACATCGAAACGAGGTTAACGAAAGCATGGATAGCTATCAATAGGCTATCGATTATATGGAAATCAGACCTAACCGATAAAATGAAACGCAGTTTCTTCCAGGCAGCGGTCACATCGATACTGCTATATGGATGCACTACATGGACGCTAACAAAACGACTGGAGAAGAAGCTAGATGGCAATTACACAAGAATGCTGCGTGCAAACCTGAACAAGTCCTGGCAGCAACACCCCACAAGACACCAACTGTACGGCCACCTGCCCCCTATCACGAAAACTATTCAAGTTAGACGAACCAGACATGCAGGACACTGCTGGAGAAGCAGGGATGAACTCATAAGAGATGTACTCTTATGGATCCCCACACATGGCCGCGCAAAAGCAGGACGACCAGCTCGAACGTACATTCAGCAGCTATGTGAGGATACAGGATGTTGTCCTGAAGACCTACCTAGGGCGATGAACGATAGGGAGGAGTGGCGAGAGAGGGTCAGGGATATCCGTGCTACCAGCGCGATATGATGATGATGATATATATATATATATATATATATTACAACAGTATATGGTTGTCACTATCTCACTTGGTGGGTTTGTGGCACACCAAATGCGGTATAATTTGGCGAGTGCTTGATATCTGTGATAGAGCTATTATATAATACACAAAATAATATGCAAATCTAATTTACACAAATATAGAGTGTATGCAAAAAGAAATAGATAATTTCAATTTTTAAAAATATTTACGTTAAAAATACTTACGGTAAATTGTTTTTAGAGAAACAGTTGGAATTTATTACACGAACTTTCACCAGCACCTGTTTTTCCATAGTCAGTTATGGTACCAAAACTATTACTATTTCGAAGGCATTTGTGCGTTTCCTGCGTATGACTCTAATCATACGCTGTGTATGACAGGGAGAAGATTCGAGTTCTAAAGCACTGGGAGAGTGTAGAGTACCATTTCATTGCCATTACTTCCAGGTCCACTCTGACCTGGAGTGCTTGTATTTGTTAGGATCCCATCTATGAGTAAAATAGATCTTTTTAAAAGTTATTCCAAACTGATAGGAATGTGTGCAAAAAAAAAAAAAGAATCACTGAAGAAACAATTACACAAAAAATGTAAATATGAACGATACGGAAACCCGATTCCATAAACTGTAGGTGTATTTTATGTGCTTGAATAAAGCAAAATTGATTCTATTACAATTATGCAATGCCATTTTAGAACACGTTTTATGAAACTATTGCTGAATTATTAAAATTTTAATCTATTCATGATTAATTCATGAAATGTGAAAAAACAGAATTTTTTAGTAAAATAAACTGCAAAGCATTTTTGATTTAAAAGAACGCTAATAATTCTATTCAATATTGATCATTTGTTTGCAGACAATGAAGTGGTTACAAGTATTGCTATTTAACACTAATTATTCTATTGAACACTATTCATTTATTTGCACGTAGTCAAAGGGTTCCACCTATTGCTCTGTAATACCAATAAATCAATTTTCGTACACAGTTAAATGGTTTCAAATATTACAATGTAACTCTAACAATTTAACATCAGTCACTTGTTTGTACACATTTATATGGTTATACACATGATATGTAAATGAATAGTTTGTTGGAAATTTCAATTCTAAATGAGTTAGGACCAATTTATTTGTACACTAATATTGTTATTGTTTCTACACAGTTAAATAGTTTAAATTATTGCTATCTAACAATTATGTTTCTATTCAAAATTAATCATGTTTGCACACAGTGAAGTGGTTATAAGTATTGCTATTTAACACCAATAATTCTATTCAATATTAATCAAGTTTGCACACTGTAAAGTGGTTACAAGTATTGCTATCTAATACTAATAATTCTATTCAATATTAATCATGTTTGCACGCAGTAAAGGGGTTACAAGTATTGCTATTCAACACTAATAATTCTATTCAATATTACTCATTTTTTTTTGCGCAGAGTTAAATAGTTCCACGTATTGTCCTGCATCATGAACAGTTCAATTAGACATCAGTTTATACAGATTTGAATGGCCAAACAGTTCTTTTTCTAATTATTCGGTTTAACATAAGTTATTTGTTTGCCCACAGTTTTAAATTGTCAAACAATTCTATTTGACCAAAAGATAGGACCGTATTAGGTACTACCACTCAGGGTCAGAGTGAACCTGGGATCAATGGCAATGAAGAGGTACTTCATATTTCCCTAAAGCTCCGAAACTGGGGCCTCACCATAAGATGGTTTAATGTCATATTCAAGACACTCGTTGGAGGGATGGAGTCTTAACTCTCTGCAGAGATTCAGTCGGTGAATTCTACAACCCAGCCGACTGGGCTGTTCTCGGTATGTTTTAATTGAAAAGAAGAGACACCATCTCTATAAAAAGAGAATGGCCTCAATGCTGCTTGTCGAACTAATGTTTAAAAACACAAACTCACGCAAACATACACACGCATATATATATATATATATATATATATAAGTAAACGCTACACACTGCAACGGTACAGACGCTCTTCTCACAAAGTAGTAATGTACATACAAGGGTTACATCACTTTTCTAATAGATCCTCCCCTGATGATGGCCCAAAGTCGGACAGAAAGTACTTGGGAAATAAATAATTATGGAAGATTGATCAAACAATTCCCGCCGAATATTATAAAATCAATACGGCAATACGAAAGGATCAACAAAAAATATGTAGACAAAAAATGTCTATTATATTCAATTATATATATATATATATGTGTGTGTGTGTGTGTGTGTAATAAATCTATAAAAGGCACGTGTAGTGTAATGTTACCGTTTAGAAAATAGACACGACGAACTCAGTATAAATCTGGGTCAAAGCTGTTTGCATTTCACATAGCCTGGCTTGTAGTAATTTACGAAGGTCTTTACTTCGATTTAGCACAAGGCCAAATGAATGGGGCACCCAAATGAGACTCGAACTCACTCGTGTAGGTTTGCTAGTCTAACTTGCTAACCATTACACCACCAGAGGTGCCCTACATAGCCTGGCTTGTCTTGAGAAAGGTATACAAGATCCAGCTATTTTCCCTTCATATAAAAACAAAGGGAAGAGATAGTTTGCAGATATGAAAAATAGGTTTAATGCATATTTAAATGAAACTGAATTATAATGAACAAGAAAGTAACACAACTGAGAATTTCTAAAATAAAGCAAAAGTAAACGTTTGTTCGTTTTTTTTTGGATGGGAATTATGGCATACCAAACTATGTAGGTTATTTAATGCAAAATCCATTTTATACAAAGAGTTCTATTTCAAACAATTCAGTGTAGCGTAAGTACACAGTTTAATTGGCAAAAACATTTCTATTTCAAGCTATTCAGTTTAGTCAAAGAGATCTTGTTCAAACAATTCAACTTAGTATAAGTATAGTTTTTGTTTAAACACAGTTAAATGTCAAAACAGTTCTATTTCAAACAATTCAGTTTAGCGTAAGTACAGTTTCAATGTCAAAAACTGTTCAGTTTCAAACAATTAAGTTTATCATATAAAATAGTTCCATTTCAAACAATTCAATTTGGCATAATACGCAGTTTAGATGTTAAAACAGCCCTATTCCATGTAATTCAGTTTAGCATGAGTGCATATTTTAGTTCTATTTGACCTGTGGATAGGACCCTATCAAGCACTACCACTCCGGGACAGAGGGGACCGGGTAGCGATGGCAATAAAGGCGAAGTCTGCATTCCCCAAATCTCCAGAATTACTGGGACCTTACTATCAGGTTGTTTAGTGTCATATCCAGGATACTTGTTGGAGGAGAGGGACTTACCTCTCTGCAGAGAAGCAGTCGGTGTATTCTACAGCCCAAGCTGACAATGTGTGTGCGTGTATGTGCGTCTAAAGAAATATAGATTAATTAATTGAACCAGGTTTGCTCTAAGGACGCAGCAGAGTCACTCTCAGTGAGGGTCATACTCTTTTTATGACTAAATGTTAAGATAGAATTGTTAGCAATCACACACACACACACACACACACACACATATATATATATATATTGTCATCCACAGACAGAATGTTTCGTTGTATCACAACTCTTCAGTGTGGCAAGACACGTAGGACGCTTGAAGCTGAAATTGAAACCCATCCAACTTTACGTTAAACTTAGTATCATACCAGCCAGCTGACAAACCAGGTCAGCTCAGGAATGATAAGCATAATGTAGTAGCTTTTATTTGTTTTTACGGGATATATATATATATATATATATATATATATATTTGTGTGTGTGTGTGTGTGTGTGTGTGTGTTAGGAAAGCGTAGATACAAAGTCAGTTACCTTTGGTGGTTATCTATTTTCGCATATGTGATCATCAGCCAAAGTTGTAAATTGGACTGATGATCACATCGATGAGAAACTAACTATCAGCAAGCACCATTGATTCCGTGTCTTTGCTATCCTTACTTAAATGCATATTCTGCATGTATTGGGCACTCTTTATTTATGAATATAGCAAACCACACACACACACACACACACACACACACACACACACACACACACACACACACACACACACACACACAAACGCATGTATATATATAGATATATATGTATATATGAAGGCATAGAGACATAGCGAACTTAGATTTGTTTGAAATAATGCCACATAATATGGATATAATGAATTTATCGGCCTGACTGGGCGGCGTGGGGAGCTATGGGGATTGGCTAGATACCCCCAAGAAGAACAAATGATGACTCATATGTTGAAATTTTGTTTAAAAAATCCTAAGTTTTTTTACGTTGTAGCTCAACCCAAACTCAGTCTGTGCCGTTCAAACCAATTCTAATCCGAACGAACGTCTAAGTTTCAACTGGGAAGAAGCCGCACCCATTTGCATGTTCAACACATGATCCGTAAAAAAAAAAAAGAGAAACAAAACATCCCCCCCAAAAAAAACAAAAAACAAAAAATAAAAAAGGCCCCCAAAACAAAAAAATCAACAAAAAAGTGTTTTCATCCAATGCACTCTTCTGAGATACAAAATGGAGAGAGAGAGAGAGAGAGAGAGAGAGAAGATGCAGATGTATATATGTTACTAAATTACTTTAATGCTAGTAACTAAAATTTGCCACCTTAGTCGAGGGTGACCCAAGGGCTCCCTTTTCAATTGCCACAACACCGTGGAGTAGGGGAGCGCCCTACTCATTTTCCCTGGATTGCTCCACTTTAACCTTGATCGTTACCTTATAATGCTGAGTGTTAAGCAAGGCAGCATCAAGTACCATTTTTTGAGTCTTTAGTATGACTCGACTTGGAATTGAACTCTGGTCTTCCGGACCATTGGCGAACCGTAATCAAGCAAAACGGAACGTCTTAGTGTTATTCACACAAGAACAAGGCACTTAGAATGAGCTAACTCAGAAAATAAATCACTTCAAATTTCGACAGAATGATAATTTAGTTGGGTTTTCAGGTGCACTGAAAGTCATTTTTCTCTATCTATTTATAACAAAAATCACCTTTCAAGGTATTTATAGTCAGCCCAGTTTTCAAGTGAATGATATCTTTGTAAAAATCTATCTATTTATCCATCTATCTATCAATTAATTTCTCATTATGTTTGTAACGCCTCAATCAAATAAATGCTTTAACTTTGACGGGTTGTTCAAATTCTTGATATAAAGGAGATAACCGTGAAGTTGGAATCCTTACCTCCTAAAATAGAAGTATCAATGCAATTGCGCGCTGTTGTTACAACGAGCACCGGACACATTTATGAGTAGTCTCGTCTTGAACACACACACACACACACACACACACACACACACACACACACACACACACACACACACACACACTTATATATTGAAAGCCCAATCGGCTGGGGTGGTAGAATACACCGACTGGATCTCTGTATAGAGATTTCTCCAATGTGTGTCCGCAATATGACACTAAACAATCTGATGGTTAGGCTTCAGTAAAGTTGGGGCTTTGGGGAAAGCGGAGTACCTCTTTATTGCTATCGCTTCCTGGTCCATTCTGGACCGGAGTGATAGCACCTGATAGGGTTCTATCTTTGGGTCAAATGGAACTAAACCACGTATGTAATTATGCTGAACTGAATTTTTAGAAATAGAACTGTTTTTACATTTAACAGTGTGTCTGTGAAAAACTGAATTGTTTGAAATAGACCTGCTTTTGACATTTAAACTGTGTACTTATGCTAAGCGGAATTTGTTTTAAATAGAACTGTTTATATGTATAAAAATGGATTTGGCATTAAATAACCTACAATTGTTGATACGCCATAAAACCCAGCCAAACAAACAATATATATTGAAAATATCGAGAGAAAAATTGTGCTGGAAAAATATAAAATTGCTCAATCTACAAACCATAATAAGAATTAATTATAAAAGTATCAACTCACAGTTTATTGCATTCTAATATTCAATATCTTATATATATATATATATATATATATATATATATATATATATATATATATATGTCTGTGTGTGTGTGTGTTTGAACCTGTCCTTGTGTCTGTCTGGGTTTGGGTGTGCGCACACCTGGTTGTGAAGATGCAAAGAAATATAAAGGATTAAGTTCAGCAAAGTTGGTCAGAGTTTATATCAGGCTGCCACTCAGTGAGAATCGGACTCTCTTTACGACTGAAAGATAAGATTGCTAGCTTACATTAATCAGCTCTGCGCAGACATAGGATGCAAATCTAGAAAACCTCTGCCAGTGGCAAGGGACAAAAAAGACGGATAGTGACAGTCTTGGAACTTCCTGCTATCAGCACTTCTAGATGATGAAGAGGATTATATATATATATATGTATATATATATATATATATATACCATCATCATTATAGAGTCATGCCCGTAGCACGGAGATCTCTGATTCTCTCTCTATCCATCCCTACCATATATTAGCACCGGTAGGTTTTCTCGGCATTATCTTGTGTCCGCATAGAGCTAAGTAAGTCTTTGCTGCTACTCCAATACTAGCACGTCCACGTACAGGAGTCTATAAGAGTATTTGTTTCACATTATGCGCAGCATTCTTATCTAGTTTCCATTGAACCTTTCCTCTACGTGTTTTGTTATCGTCAAAGAGGTGCATTTGTATTGTAGTATGAAAGCAGCTATAGTTTGGGAGAAATCCCGTTTTATTTTATTGGATAGATCAGAATTATGTATATAAAACGTATCATCATCATCATCATCATCATGTTGTGCCCCCGGCACGGATACCCCTGACCCTCTCTCGTCACTCCTCCCTATCGTTCATCGACTCTGGCAGGTCTTCGGGGCTACATCCCGTATCCTCACTTAGCTGCTGTATGTATGTTCTAGCTGGTTGTCCTGCTTTTGCTCGGCCATATGAGGGGGTCCATAGGAGTACATCACTTATGAGCTCGTCCCTGCTTCTCCAGCAGAGTCCTGCATGTCTGGTTCGTCTAACTTGGATAGCTTTCGTGATGGGAGGCAGGTGGCCGTATAGTTGGTGCTTTGTGGGGTGTTGCCATCAGGACTTGTTCAATATTGCTCGCAAAATTCTTGCGCAATTGCCGTCTAGCTTCATCTCCAGCCGTTTTGTTATCTTCCAAGTAGTGCATCCATATAGCAGTATCGACACGACCGCTGCTTGGAAGAAACTGCGTTTCATTTTATCGGTCAGGTCTGATTTCCATATGACCGATAGGAAACGTATACTGGTTGTAATATTCCTTTTACATGAGTTTTTTTTAAAAATATCATGCACAAGGCGTTTTGATTTTTTAAAAATCTTTTCTCACATGCGGGTGTCCTCGTGGTGTTATGGTTAAATCGATGGACTGCGGAATCGTAGTAAACGAATTCGAACCCCAGTCGAGTTATTACGTTCATTTTCGGACAAATACTCTTGGGAAATGTATGAGCGCCCCCTATCATCCCAGCTATGGGCCGAAGAGTGCCACTACTGTTCTTCTAGTAGGATGGCTCTAGCATTAAATTGTCCACATAAGTTGATATGCCATTAAAGAAAGAAAGGATCCTGTCAAATTCTCAGAAATATCAATTCTTTTTCATTATAATATTTACTTAATAAATTCAAATCAATATTTTTCACGCGTTTTTGATACATCAACTGTTACAACATATGTAAACCGTTTGCGATATTAAGTAAGTATATTTTACTTTTCTGACAATTTATATGTATATTGTCATCCACAGACAGACTGTTTCGTTGTATCATAACTCATCATAAGGCTAGACACGCTAGATTCTTCAAGCTGGGATTGAAACCCGGCAGTTTTTACGCCAATTGGATATCTTTCCCTGAGCCATCGTCAATATCAGCGTAAGCGAAGGAATTTAACGGATACGTAATATTTTCCTTTGTTTACATTTACGCTTAACGGCTAAGGGAAAGCTCAATTCAATAGAATAGTTTTGCATTAGGCGCTATGGCAACCGACAATTTTTCGCAAGTGTGCTCAACCACCGGGTGGGGGGCATATATATTGTCATCCACTTGTTAGCACCCTCGTCACGAGCAGGATGTCAATTCTTAAGTGAAGTTTAACAGGCTTGAATTTCAGAGCTTTCCTTCTCCTAGATCTGTGACCATACCAAGGCTAAAGAGCTCAGTCTGTCCTGTTATTTACTCTCTATTGGAGTGAGAATAGTTGGTTGCATACCTTTCCCAAGGGTATTGGCGTTATGTGAAATGAAAAGAGTCTCTTCCAGGATTTGAACTCGGTTGCTGTATCTATTTCCTACGACGATAACCATTGCACTCTGAGCGCTTATATATATATATATATATATGTATATATATATATATATATATATAGAGAGAGAGAGAGAGAGAGAGAGAAAGAGAGAGAGAGTGAGAGAGAGGAATAGGTGGGAGGAAGATTGACAGTGAGTGATAAGGATATAAAGAGAAATAAATGTGAATCATAGTTATAGATTAATCTCCTGATCAATAAACTAAATATGACTTCGAATAATGCGGATATAATAATCCAGTTTGATCGACACATCTACTAATCGATAACAAAATCAAGTAAGTAAAATTCTGCGTACAAAAAAAAAAAAAAAAAAAAAAAAATGGCGTTGCCCCGCTTTAACATTGACTGCCTCAACATTTACTGCAGAACCAACAGACATTGAATAAAACATGGTAAAAAGAAGTCAGTGTGTTTGTATTCGAAAAGTTCGCCAAAATAGTCGAAACCATGTTATTTGAGAAGGGTGGATAAATCTGTCAATTCTCTCACCAGAAAAAAACAAAAAAAAAAAAAACAAAAAAAAAAACATTAAAAAACAAAAAACTAAAACAAAACAAAGCAAAAAGTAATCAAAAGAAATCAAAGCACACACACACAGAAATCAAAAACCACACACACACACACACACGCGCATACAAACATAGACACTCTTACACACATGAAGATGTACGCACTTACACACACACACACACACACACACACACACACGTACACACACACGAACATAGACACACTTACACACACGAACATAGACGAACTTACACACACGCACACACACAAACATAGACATTCTTACACACACTAACATAGATGCACTTACGCACACGTGCATAGATATACATATGCACATACGCCCCCCCCAGCAAAACTCGAAAATGATTTGGTTTATCTATTTATTTAATGGGATAAATCTTAAAGCCTTTTGAATTGCTTGACGCCGACATTTGATTCATTTGGAAATGTTTGTTTACAATCATAAGTATTGATTTGGTTTCGTTTGTTTGTTTAATGGTATGTCAACTCTTCATGGGTTATTTAAATCCGACATTTGATTCACTTGTAAATGTTTGATTGTAATCATAACTATTTCTAGGTTGAATTTTTTAACGGCATATCAACTCCTTACGGGATACTTAATGCTGACATTTGATTCATTTGGAAATGCTAGATTACAATCAGAAGTATTTATAGGTTTGATTTGATTTATTTATTTAATGGCATATCAACTCCTTATGAATTATTTAAGGCCGAAATTTGATTCATTTCTAAGTGCTTGTAATCATAATTGTTCAATTGCATTTTTTTTGTATTTGTCAATTGCGCACGCTTATATGATATCAAATATTTCTCACCCAGTGGGCTGGGGCTGGAGAATACGCAGACTGAATCTCAGCAGAAGAGTTAGACCCACTAATGAGAAGCCTGGCTATGGTACTGAACTATCTGATGGTGAGGTTCAATTCCAGGAGCTTTAAGAGAATGAGAAGTATCTTTTCACTATCATTATTCCCAGGTCCACTCTCACCCAGAGTGGTTGTACCTATTAGGGGCCCATCTATGGGTTAAATAGAACTAGTGTCCTGATTATGATACTAAAATGCAACTGACAGTGAGGCTCCCGTCTTGGATCTTTGAGGAATGTGGGGTACCCCTTCATTGCAATTACTCCCTGATCTATTCTGACCTGAAGTAACAGTACCTGTTTGGGTATTATCATATTTACCAACCCCTCCGCTCGGGGAGGATATGACACAAGGTCAGTTTTTTAAGCGGAGTTTAACAGGTTTGAATTCAGAGTTTTCCTTCTCTTAGACTAGTTGCCTCACCAAGGCTGATGAACCCAGTCTGTCCTACTATTTATCCTTAGCTGGAGGGAGAATAATTGGATTCATACCTTTGCCAAGAGTATTAGTGCTATGGGAAATGCAATTAGTCTGGTCCAGTATTTGAACTCGTGTTTGGGTATTATCTATGGGTCAAATAGAACTGTTTAAGCATTTAACTGTGTGCAAGCAAATGACTGATATTAAATTGAATTCTTAGTGCTACATAGCAATACTTAAAACATTTTTGTCCATACGGAGGAGTAATGTTGAACAGAATATTAGTGTTAAATGCTTGAAATCATTTAACTGTGTGCCACCAAAAAAGCTCTGGTTTGTTTAAAATGCTATCGACAAACAATTCGTTTGCAAATCATTTATATTAATCGTTGGTCGGTTGGGTTTTATGGCATATCAACCTTTGTTGGTTATTAAACGCCAAATCCATTTTTATGTAAATAATCAGTTCTATTTAAAACAATTCAGTTTAGCATGAGTACAGTTTAATTGTCAGAAACATTTCTATTTCAAACTGTTCAAGCAGTTATGTATAACAATTTCGTTTAGTGTAAGTACAGTTTCAATGTCAAAAACAGTTCAATTTCAAATAACTCAGTTTAGCATAAGTACACAGTTTAAATGTAAGTACAGTTTAATTGTGAAAAACATTTCTATTTTGAGCTATTCAGTTTAGTCAAGCAGTTCTGATTCAGCTAATTCAGTTTAGTATAAATTCAGATTGTGTTTACACACAGTTACGTGTCAAAACAGTTCTAAGTTAAACAATTCGGTTTAGTGTAAATACAGTTTCAATGTCAAAAAAAAGTTCTATTTCAAATAATTCCGTTTAGCATAAACACGTAGTTTAAATGTAAGTACGGTTTGATTGTTAAAAACATTATATATATAAACATTAAAAACATTATATATATACAGTTTAATCAAACAAATCAGTTTTGCATAGGTATGCCATTAGTTCTATTCAACCCATAGGTAGGGCCCTATCAGGTGCTACCCCGCCGGGCCAGAGTGGATCTTGGAGCAATAGCAATGAAGGGGTGCTCCATATTCCCCAAGGCCCCAGCATTACTGGGATCTCACCATCAGACTGTTTAGTGTCATATCCAGGACACTCGTTGGGGGAGGGGGTTACCCCTCTGCAGAGGTGCAGTCGGGGTATTTTACAGCCCCAGCCGACTGGGCATTATATATATAAAATATACATATATATATAAACAGGATTTGACATTACATAGGCTGGTTAGTTTGGTTTTATGGCATATCAACCATTATGAGTTATTTAATGTCAAATCCTCTTCATACATAGTTATCAAATATATATGATTTGGAATCGAATTTTGTTGATAACATTAAAAATGTTATTTGCACTCAGTTAAATGGTTTCAAGTATTTCTGTCAAACATAATTCTATTTACTATTAATTATTTGATTGCAGACATTTCAATGGTTCCGACTATTGTTATGTAACAGTAACAATATAACATCAGCCATTTGTTTCTATGCATAAAATAAATATACGTATATGATTTGAAAGTCAATTATTTGGAAATAATTTCATTTTTAAATGAGTTAGAACAAATTTGTTTGCACTCTAGTATTGCTATTGTTTCTACACAGTTAAATGGTTTCAGCTATTGCTATCTTACATGAATAATTTCATTCATATCTACAGAAAGAGAAGTGGTTCCAAGCATTGCTATTTAACACTAATTATTCTATTGAACACTATTCATTCCTTTGCACACAGTCAAATTGTTCCAAGTATTGCTATTTAATACCAATATTTCGATCTAGGCACACAGATAAAGAGTTTCAATCATTGCTGACTACTAACACTATAAATTCTATTCAACAATACTCGTTCGTTTGCAGAGTTAAATTATGTTGCTATGTATCACTTACAATTCAATTAGACAACAGTCATTTGCCTACACACAGTTAAATGATCCAACAGTTCTCTATCTAACAATTCAATTTAACATCAGTCATTTGTTTGCCCTCTGTGTAAATGTCTAATTGTTCTATTTGACCCAAAGAACGGACCCTATCAGGTACTACCACTCTGAGTCAGAGTGGACCTAGGTGCAATGGCAATGAAGGGGTACGCCACAGTGTAAATGTCTAATAGTTCTATTTAACCCATAGATAGGATCCTATCAGGTACTACAAGTCTGAGTCGGCGTGGACCTAGGTGCAATGGCAATGAAGGGGTACTCCACAGTGTAAATGTCTAATAGTTCTATTTAACCCATAGAGAGGACCCTATCAGGTACTACAACTCTGAGTCGGAGTGGAACTAGGTGCAATGGCAATGAAGGGGTACTCCCCAGTGTAATTGTCTAATAGTTCTATTTAACCCATAGATAGGACCCTATTAGGTACTACAACTCTGAGTCGGAGCGGACCTAGGTGCAATGGCAATGAAGGGGTACTCCAAATTTCCCAAATCTCCAAGACTGAAGTCTCATCATTAGATGTCATATCCAGAACACTCGTTGGGAGGAGAGATGCAGTTGGAGTATTCTACAGTCCCAGTCAGCAGGGCTTTGTCATTAAATAACCTACAAGGTTTGATAAGCTGTAAAATTCAACAAATCCACCTAACAACCAAACAACCCATTATTCTTATTGGATATGAATAGTTTGCACGCAGTTGTATAATATCACGTATAAAGAATTTACTATCTGTTGTATGGTTTCAAGTATTCTCCTATAATACCAACAATTTCACATTCAATTATTCGGTTTAAAGTAACGATTCCAATTTAATATTAATCATTTGTTTGTACACAGTTGTATGGTTCTTAGTATTCCCATCTAAGACCAATAATTTGCAGTCAGCTATCTGGTTTCAAGTAACTGATGATGTAAATAATAATAATTGTAATAATAATGATAAGATGTAACTGAATAGCAAGAGTGGGTTATATGGTGAGAGAGACGAAAAGATTAATCACATGGTAAGCGAATGCAGCAAACAAGTGTAAAAAGAGTAAGAGACTTGACATAACTGGGTGGGGAAGGTGATCTACTGAGAATTTTGCTTGAAATTGAAATTTGACCATACAACCAAACGGTATATGTAAAAATCAGAATCCATTCTGAAGAATGAGACGCACAAAATTCGCAGGGATTTTGAGATACAAACAGATCACCTAATCCCGACTAGAAGACCAGAACAATTGATAATCAACAACAACAAAAAAAAAATAACCCGGAGAATGGTGGACTTTGCCGTTCTGGTGGACTACAAAGTGAAAATCCAAGAAGACCAAAAGAGAGATAAGTACTTAGACCTTTCCAGAGAACCAAGAAAAGCTATGGAACATGGAAGTGACATTGATACTAATTGTAATTGGTACTCTCTGAACAATCCCCAAAGTGGGCTGGAATAGTTGAAAATCGGAAGACAAGTGGAGACCCTCCAGACTGCACCATTTTAATGATCGAAAAGAATACTGAGAAGAGTCCTGGAGACCCGAGGAGACTTGCTGTCACTCAGACTCCTGTAAAAGACCATCAGCTAACGCTGGGGGGAACTCACAAAGAGACGTATAATAACCCTTTGTAAACATCTATATTTTCAAGTAAATATTCTGAATAAAAATTATACGCAGTTATAGTTCTACAGTATCAAGTATTCCAATCTAATACTAATAATCTATACACAATTATATATAGTTTCAATTATTCCTCTCTATTACTAATGATCTATACACAATTGTATATGGCTTCAAGTGTTCCAATTTATTACTATTTATTTATACACAACTACGCCGACTACGCCGATGACATAGCGATACTGGCAAATACACCCAACCAAGCCGAAACACTACTGCATAGTTTGGAACGAGCAGCCGCAGGTATAGGCCTCTATGTCAATGCACACAAAACGGAATATATGTGCTATGATCAAACGGGGGACATCTCCACTCTAGACGGAACGCCTCTTAAACTAGTAGACAAATTCACTTACCTCGGAAGCAGCGTCGCATCAAGCGAAAAGGACATCGACACGAGGTTAACGAAAGCATGGACAGCTATCAATAGGCTATCGATTATATGGAAATCAGACCTAACCGATAAAATGAAACGCAGCTTCTTCCAGGCAGCGGTCGCATCGATACTGCTATATGGATGCACTACATGGACTCTAACAAAACGGCTGGAGAAGAAGCTAGACGGCAATTACACAAGAATGCTGTGAGCAATATTGAACAAGTCCTGGCGGCAACACCCCACAAGACACCAACTGTACGGCCACCTGCCTCCTATCACGAAAACTATTCAAGTTAAACGAACCAGACATACAGGACACTGCTGGAGAAGCAGGGACGAACTCATATTTAATGTACTCTTATGGACCCCCACACATGGCCGTGCAAAAGCAGGACGACCAGCTAGAACATACATTCAGCAACTATGTGAGGATACAGGATGTTGTCCAGAAGACCTGCCAGAGTCGATGAACGATAGGGAAAAGTGGCGAGAGAGGGTCAGGGATATCCGTGCTACCAGCACGACATGATGATGATGATGATATTGTCTGAAGTATTCTTATATAATACTGATAATTTGTAAGCAATTATGTCGTTTCAAGAAACAAATAATAAAAGTTAATTCTGTGTAAACAATTATAGCTTCAAGTAAGCATTTTTTTTCTCAAATAATTCGGACAATGATATATGGTATCAAGTACTTTTATCTAAGACTTACAATGTTTAAATATATCTTATTGATCCATAGATGGGACAAATACGCTGGATATTAGTATTCATTAGTGCTTGTTTCTTTTTCAAGCTCCAAAATGATATTTTCTCTTTACTTTTTTGAAATGCACACAGTTTGATAGATGCAGACAAGTTTTATTGAATGTGATGGGTAATGAACATCTAATCATTTTTTTCATTTAACTTTCCTAGTTTCTTTACAAGAGATTGTATATAAGGCATAAGGGAGGGTAATCACTCTGCATAATCTTTTACGAAGGATTCAAACGTTTGCGACAATTCTTTGGACATTGTCAATGACAAGAATGTAACATGGGTAATCTATGGTCGAGTTGTGCTGAAATCACCAGTTTCCATCACCAGTTAAGCAGCGATAAGTCTGTTCAGTATTTGGATGGGTGACCACTCAATACCATAGGTATCCTATGAATTTAGCCAACTACTTCGCCACGAACAGGATACGACATAAAATCGTTTTTTATAGCGGAGCACATCTAGTTTGAATTTAGAGTTTTTCTTTGCCTAGACTGGCTACTTAACCGAAGCTAAAGAACCCAGTCTGCCCTCCGATTTACATATAGCTGGTACAGAACAGATGGACATGACTTCTCCCAAGGAAAAATGCATAGTAAAATGCAAGCAATATTGTCCAGGATTCGAACTCGGGTCACCGATTTCATTTCATATGACGATAACCGTTCCGTTTAGCATGCTTCAGCAGGTATTGTAAGTAACCTGAAGTCTGTGCTCAGTTGGTTGGGTTTTATGGCATATCAACCCTTGTAGGTTATTTAATACCAAATTCTTTTTATACATGTATATTAAATAGATTTGATTCCATTTGGTTGGGTTTTATGGCATATCAACTCATGTAGGTTATTTAATGCCAAATTCTATTCATACATATTTATTTATCTCTTAGTTGTGGGTTTATTATCACTGCTATTTTTCTACAGAGGTGACTTTGGCATACAATAACCCATGAAGATTGATATGCCATAAATAATAATACAATGCAAGAAGTTAGTTACTTGGTTGAGTTCATGGCATATCAACCTTTATGGATTATCTAATGTCAAATTCTGTTTATACATGTTTAGATATTTTTGTAAATGCCGTTTATACATAACACTTTTAAACGAGCCAGAGCTCATTTGTTTGCACACAGTTAAACAGTTTCAAGTATTCCCGTCTAACACTAATAATTCTATTCAATATTAATAATTTGTTTTCGCACAATTAAGTGGTTTCAAGTATTGCTATTTAACACTAATACTTCTATTCCACATAATTCATTTATTAGCACACAGGTAAATGGTTCCAAGTATTGCTGTGTAATATCAATATTTCAAGTTAGCCACTTAGTTAACAGATTTTAAGTATTGCGATTCAACAGTAATAATTTTATTCAACATTACTCATTCGTTTGCACACAGTTAAATGGTCCCAAGTCTTGATATGTAACACTAACACTTCAATTTAATATCAGTAATTTGTTTGCACACAGTTCAATGGTCAAGTAGTTCTATTTGACTCATTGATAGGACCCTAGAATGTACTACCAGAGTTGACCTGAGAGTAATGGTAACGAAGGGGTGCTCTACAATCCCTAAAGCTCCAGGACTGGAAACTCACCATTAGACTGTTTAGTGTCATATCCAGGACACTAGTTTTGAGAGTGGGTCTTACTTCAGCCCAAGTCGACTCGGCCGCGATATGCCCGACAAAGAAAAGCAGAGTTAACAAAAAAATAGTGAGACATGGAGGTTATTGTCTTCAAACAAACAAAGATGAATAACTATCTTCGGCGCCTTTCTCCTCAGACGCAAATATTTAAATTAAATCGTGAATTCAAAATAGAAGTGCAATGATCAAGTTTTTTTTTTTAATATTAGAATAAAAAAAGAAGAAACAAGCAAAACAAAACAAAACAAAACAAAAATCAAAGCAAATAAAACAAAAGCACGTGTCGCCTGAATGTGGGTGATGACGTGACTAGCAGAAATGAGGATAAAAATATTTGAAAAGTAAAGACAATGCTATCTTTTCTCATTAAGCAACATTGGAAATATTAATATTAAAAAAATGAAAGAACGACCCCCCCAAACAAAAAACAAAAAACAAAAATAAAAAACAAAAAACAAAAACAAAAAACAAAACCTGCACACTGAAGCAAAATCAGTACCCAAAGGCAAATAAAATAGTCTCCATATTAGAAGTCCGTATCACCTGGCGGAAATGTATTCATACGCACTGACAAACACAAGGCGGCTTACCCCCTTTAGTCAGCAGATACTGAGACCACAATATGGCGCCGTATCTCCTCCCACTTCCTGTTTACGTTTACACTGACGCACAAACGACTGACACCACACACGGACTTTAATACGCTGGATTTAAATCTTTTCTGTGTAGCCATTGTGTTCACGAATTATTTTCTGTTATAGCTACGCCTTTTTGTTTTTCAGCATCCAAATTGCTTGGCGAACATCCGGCTCTGCTCACTTATCAATGGGATTTGGGACCAGCTATGGCTGTATGATGATACACCATTCCTTAAATTTTCATTTACTTCAAGAATGCGCATTTAAGGGGTGTGCAGGTCACATGAGACACTATTTAGTGCAATGTTTCTAGAACCAAATTTCCACTTTTACCGATAAACAGACTAATCCCACACAAAAACAGTGTGACCTTGGTATAACACTAAAATGAATCTGATAGCAAGGTTCCATATTTGGAGATCTGGGAAGGGTTGAGTAGCCAGTCGTTGTCGTTACTCCCAGGTCCTCTCTGACCCGGATTGGTAATACCAGTTAGAATTTCAACTATGTGTCAAATAAATCAGTTTAAAAAGTATTCGTATTTGATTGGACAATGTGCCACCCACCTTGAAAAATAATAGAAACAGCAACACAAAAATACAAATGTAAACGTACAATAAAGGCGATTCTCTCACCTCTTAGCATAAAATAGCCCTAGACTGGTTGACATGCCATTAAAATCAATCAATCACTCTATCATATGAGCAGACTAAGATAGAATAGTTTTTCGGTGGTAAGTTTCGTCTTAGACAGGGCTGAGGCGGTGGACTTCGAATATTGAATTTTGGCATACATACCTTCAACATACAAGAACGTGGATGCTTCGAGAATCAATATTCAAAATTTAAATTTTTAAGGAGTTTGAACCCTGATATATGGAAGGTTCCCAACTACTTTAGCCACCAAACATAAATACGAGAGAAATGAAAAGAAAATTTAGTGACATATAAAGCTTAGCTTAGTCTAGCACAGAGACAGTAAATAAAAGATGTCTCGCCTGAGATGACAGAAAGATAGGCTCTTGTTCAAGATAGCACGCTGATTAAATGTCTGCTTTAATGTCCAAAAACCTTTATAGAAATGGACTAGTGACATTCACAATCCAGATAAGAGTAAGTTTCAGTCATTTACTGTTAAGCCCAGTCGGTTTGAGCTGTAGAATACACTGATTGCATCTCTGTAGAAGGGTATGGCGCTCCTCACTAATGAATGTTTTGGATATGATAAAAAATAAGACGTTGAGGCTACAGTCCTGGAGTTTTGGGAAATATGGAGTATCCCTTAATTGCCATTGCTCTTAGGTCCACTTAGACTCGGAGTAGTAGCACCTGAAAGGATCCTAAATCTGGGTCAAATATACTGTTTGGTATTTAAACTGTGTGCAAACAAATGACTAATGTTAAATAGAATTTTTACAAATGACTGATGTAAATTGAATTGTCATTAGAAATGTTGGATCATTTAACTGTCTGTAAAGAAATGACTGATGTTAAATTGATTGACATTCGGATTGTTGGACCATTTAACTAACTGTAAAGAAATGACTGAGGTTTAATTGAATTGTTAGTAATACATAACAATGCATGGAACCATGTGTGTAAATGAATGAATAGAGTTTAACGGAATAATTAGTGTTAGATAGCTATAATTGAAACCATTTAACTGTGTTGAAACAATAGTAACACTTGTATGTAAAAAAATAAATCCTTACTCAATTAAAAACAAAATTACTTACAAATTATAATTAAATGTGAGCAAACAAGTGACTGATGTTAAATTAAGTTGTTACTGTTACATAGCAATACTTGAAACCATTTGACTGTGTGCAAAAAATAAATGAATAAAAAATGAAAAATGAAAACGAGCTCAGACTTCTTTTAAAAACGTTATCAACAAAATGTGTTTACAAAGCATAGTATAATCAGGGTTTGACATTAGATAACCAAAAAGGGTTGATATGCCATCGAAACCAACTACCCAACTAACAAATCATTAGCTTTTTTACTGAACAGTTACATCTTAAAATCACACCATGATCTAGCTATAGTTTAAAAATCCGAGTTAATTCTATTGTCTTTCTCCTCCTTCGACTTCTAAGAAAATGATGACTTATTGCCGACAGTCGGTATATGATTATTGGAACTTAAATGTAACTCCCGTGAAAAATTAAAGAAATGATTGAAACTTATTCGGGCGGTGAATGTAAATAATACATTTGTATATATTTTTTATCTATTGCCACAGTCGTAACGGAAATTTTTTGTTATGCTATTCTGGACAAGCATCGAAAAGGGATACACAAATGAATGAGTACGGGGGGATCTTGAAATTTCTCGACTCGATCTATAATAGAATAACTTGGAACCATGAAATGTATAAGCTTTTCATTTCGGACTTTGACACCCCTGGTAAATTGTTTTGAAAGTTTCTTAAAGCGTCAAAAAAAAAAAAAAAAGAAGAAAAAGCTTTAACACAGGCCCCAGGTTGGTGGCAATACCTGCTTTTACAAAGTAGTCACCCATATCAGAACAGAAAAGGCCAATGATGCTTAACTTCGGTGTTCTGGTGAGAATCACTTATTTTCTAAGGTTTACTTAGTCCGGTATACAGACTTCAAATAGTTTGCAGAGGTTGTTGTTACGAACTGGTCACCTCAGAACTGAACAGTGACGTTGATGTTTAACTTCAGTGATAAGGTGAGAATAAGCTTGTTATTTATTAAGGTTTACTTAGTCTGGCAAAAGGCCTTAGAAATCTTTTGTTACGATGTGGTCACTCATCTCAGAACTGAACAAGGATATCACTGCTTAACTTCGATGATCTGGTAAGAATCACTTATTATTCCCTACGGTTTGCTTTGACTGGCATACAAAACCTGTTGTTACGAAGTGGTCACTAATCTTTCAGCTGAATAGAATCATCACGGTTTAACTTGAGACATCTGATAAAAACCAGTGCTTTAAGCGTGACCTGACCGCAAGTGAGCCACTTGTTTCTTGGTTAAACCGTGAACTTTTCAGCGCCAATTGTACAAAAGAAAAAAAAATCACTTCCCTTCATCATGTAATAATAATAATAATAATAATAATAATTTTGAGATAGAAACGGGTCACCTAATTTCGGCCAGACAACCAATCAACAACAACAACAACAACAGAAAACCCACGGAATAGGGGACTTTATTGGTTAAAACTGAAGGAAGTCGAAAAGAGAGATAAATACCTGGACTTTGCCAGAGAACTGAAAAAACTATGCAACATGAAAATGACGGTGATACCAGTTGTAATTGGTGCATTCAGTACAGTCACCAAATGATTGGTACATGGACTGGAGGACATAGAAATAAGAGGATCATTAGAAACCATCCAAACAACATCATGGTTGAATTCGGCCAGAATACTAAGGAGAGTCGTAGAGAGTTGAGGAGATTTGCAGTCACTTTGACTCCTGTGGAAAAACATCAGTGTTAGCTGATGTGAAAAATTCTCGAATAATAATAATAATAATAATGATAATTATCCGGCTGACCACAGAATAAAACTGAAAGAATGTGAAAAGAAGGATAAGTACCTCGACCTTGCAAGGGAATTGAAAAAACTGTGGAACATGCCGGTGACAATTATACCAATTGTAATTGGTGCGTTTGGAACAGTAACTAAAGGATTGTGAAAGGGACTAGAGGACTTGGAAGTTGGCGGACGAGCGGAGACCATTCAAACGACAGCATTGTTGAGAACGGCCAGAATACTAAGAAGAGTCCTGGAGACTTGAGGAGACTTGCTGTCACTCAGACTCCAGTGAAAAACCATCGGCTAACGCTGATGTGAAAAGCTCTTATGAGTGAATAATAATAATAATAATAATATTAATTGTAGTTAACGAGGAGATAGAGTTGAAACAGTTAATCACATGATAAGCGAAACTAGCACAAAAAGAGTATAAATCCAGGAATGACTGGAAGGGAAAGGTGATCTATTAAGAACTTTGCAAAAGAAAAAATTACCATACTAACAAATGGTATATGCACAAACCAGAATCTGTCCTAGAGAATGAGACGCTTAAGATTCTTTGGGATTTTGAAAAACAAACAGATCATCTAATCCAAACCAGGAGACCAAATCGAGTATTGAATGACTAGAAAAAAAAAAAAAAGAAAAAAGAACTTGTCTTTTCGCAGATTTTGCCGTTCTGGCCAACCACACAGTGAAAATAAAAGAAAGCGAAAAGAGAGATAAAAACTTGGACCTTGCCAGAGAATTAACAAAAGAACAATGGAACGTAAGAGTAACAGCGATACCAATAGTAATTGGTGCGCCTGGGACGTTCCCAAAATTGTTGGAAAAAAACTGGAGGAATTTAAAATAAGCGGGAGAATTGTGACCACCCAGACCACGGCATTACTAAGATCAGTTAGAATACTGAGAAGAGTCCTGGAGAACTGTGGAATTTGCAATTACTCAGACTCGAATAAAAAACCAACAAGCATTAAAATAATAATAATACCATATAGATACACAAAAATCATTAGACGATGTCATTATATAGTAGTAAAATACAAATAAAGTGTGATAAGCATGGATGAGGAAATAGACAAGGGTAGTGAACGACGAAAACCAGGTGCAGGGAGAAGAAAACTAGGACGAAAAAAATTACCGTAAACCAGAAATATTGGTGCGGTTATATAACCATAAAATACTTTGTATCTTGGAGACCTCAGATTATGAGTTACACTCATCCGAGTACGAGACTCTCTTCATCGCAAAATTCCGACCTGTGCAGTACATATAAAAGCAATTTTATAAATTACTTTTATTCAACACACCTAACCTTGACTTAACTTGACTTAGCTGGAGAAGAAAATAAACTTAACAGCAACATTTCTTCTGGTTTATGGTGAATATTTTTTCTTTATTCGGCTCATTTTTCTCTTACCCTCAGGCTATTCGACAGACACTATCTATTTCCTCATCACTGCTTGTCTGTCACGGTATTTATCTCGGATGAGACGTTACCGAAAAGAAGGGTTCTCTTTTACAGAATTTTAAAATGCATACGCTTTTAAAAACCGTTTTAAAGTTTTTGTACGTATCACAGAATCTTTAAATAAAGATAGATACAAATCACCATCACCAAAGCGTGCCGACAGCACGGATTCCTTTGACTCTTTGTCGCCCTCCGTCCCTATCGGCGATAACACTTAGTTCAGTGTATGCGCAGAATGTAACTTTTTCCTAGTCAACCAACGTTGAGGTGCAGAAGTCCATTAGAGAACGTCACTTATGAGTTTGTCTTGACTTCGTCTTTTTTCGCGTGGTTTGCGAGATGGGAAGTAAGTTGCTGTACAACTGTAATTTTGTGGGGTGATGCTTCCTGGTTGTTTTCAAAACATCATGCGTATGTTGACATAGCTCTCAGTAGATGAGATATTGCTATCCATGTATGTAAACTGATCCACTAATTTTTTAGAGGTTTGTCGTTTAATGAAGAGATGGAACCATCTTGATAAAAACATACAAACGGTTTTTTACTTAGTTTGCGTAGAGACAAGTGCTTCTTGCCGTCTGCTTCAGGCTATGCAGGAGTGATTCGACTTTGGCAGGTGTATTTGCATGAAGCTCTAGATGATCTGTTTAGTCTGAATCAGTAATAATTTCTGTCTCTTCCTGTTATATATTGACCCTTGACCGACACGTTAATCAGAAATGCACCTGTGTAAATAAGCGAAAAAAGAAGCGGAAGCAAGTGGGCATTAAGAAAGAATATTGGTAGATGCCGGCAGCTGTTGAGTCAGTTGGATAGGAAGGCCAGCCAGCTTGCAGACTGAGAACGCCCCGCTGAAGGCAATAGCCCTCAGCGAACCCCGGTTGAGCAACCCCAGCCAAGATGCAGAAGAAGTGCTGAGTGGGTTCTTGAAGATAACACAGCGTGCTATGGTCAAGAGAAGAAGTTGTTTCCACCCATCTCTAACACGCCATAGTAAAATCAACCTTTTCGAGAATAAAGTGTGAGAGATAGATATTTTTTATAAAGAACTGTGTTCGTTCGTTAATTGAAGTTCGCAAATTATGTTTTATTATGTTTCCGCTTATATTTGTACTACAGCTATACAACAGACCCTTTGTTTTAGTGTGAACTATTTTCTTTTATTAGACGTTCGTAGAACATAATTAAGGCACATTATGAATAGGAAGGAAGGCAATGACGACGACAACGCACCGACCGATCGCGGCTTGCCACAGTCATCCATCGCCTCCAACGAGGAGGATTACGGTCCCGAGGATTAGGTCCAGTTCCTGAGCCATTCGCGGTTTCTCCCGTTCTAATGCATGGCGTGAACTTACACTTGCATGGCTTAAGCTTTGAGACAAGCATATGACTACTGGTAAGAATGAGTTGAGCGTTCGTCAGTGGTCCGAGAGACCGAGGTTCAATCCCTGGTCGAGTCATACCAAAGACTCAGAAAATGGTAGTTGGGGCCGCCTTGCTTAAAACTCAGCATTGTAAGGTAAGGATCAAGGGTAAAGTGAAGAAATCCAGGGAATGGAGTAGAGACCTCCCAAACACCTCGGTGCAGTAGCTATGAAAAGAGAGCCTTCGGGTTCCCCTCGACAATGGTTGCCACCTTTACTTTTTATGAATAGGAATAGTACTGATGTATCTACTTCTAATCCCCTTGTAAAAATATCATAGAAATGTGCCACTATGAAGGTAGATAATAATAATACTCTTCAAAAAGCAGCACAAAACAATGCCATAAGGACCAACCATATCAAAGCGAGAATAGATGAGACACAATAAAACAGCAGATGTAGGGTGTGTGGTGATAGAGATGAAACGATCAATCACAAAATAAGCGAATGCAGCAAATTAGCACAGAAAGAGTAGAAGATTAAACACGACTTGGTGGGCAAGGTGATCTACTGGGAATTGTGCAAGAAATTGAAGTTTGACCATACGAACAAATGGTATATGCATAACTGGGAATCTGTCCTAGAGAGCGGGACATACAAACTCCTTCGGGATTTTGAGATACAAACAAGTCACCTAATCTCGACCAGACGACCAGACCTTATAATAATCAACAACAACAAAAAAAGAGAACTTGCTGTCCAAACTGACCACAGAGTAAAATTGAAAGAAAGTGAAAAGAAGGATAAGTACCTGGACCTTGTTAGGGAATTGAAAAAACTGTGGAACATGAAAGTGTAATTGGTGTTTTTGGTACAAGGACTGGTGGACTTAGAAATAACGGGATGGGTGGGGACTGTCCAAACAACAGCGTTAATGAGATCGGCCTGAATACTTAGGAGAGTCCTGGAGACTTGAGGAGACTTGCTATCACTAAAACTCCAGTGAGAAACCATCAGCTAATGCTGGTGTGAAAAACTCTGAAGAGAAAATAATAATACTATTAAGATGGATACAAATATCATTATCCGAGAGTCATTCAATAAATCAAGGTAATTTTTTTGAAAAAAGCAAAATGAATTCTTTTTTCAAAATTCTTTCCCAGAAATGTAATCTCTGTATTGTTTGAAATTGGTTTATAGTAAAAAATTATTTTAATCTCGCAAAAATATTTCTTTTGATGCTATTCAAAATGGTGCAAATTAGAATGTTCCACTCTTGAACAATGGCCCATCATCAAATCTTTGGTGGCTGTGAAGTATAAACCATTTAAAATTTACTTAAGAATATCTGATATGTACAGAGAAGCATAATCTAATCAAAATAATCTCTACAATTAGGCTAAATATGAGTTTGCCACTACGAGCCTGAGTCGAAAAAAAAAACAGTTCATGGGGTGGGGGAACTCACTGACTCTCCGGTAAAGAAACAATTCCAAGCTCAGCAGTTTGTAAAGAAGGTTAAGCTAACTGTCTTCTGGGTCATGAAATGACCCATCACTATTGATTTCCTTGAAAAACTGTGTTTATATAGCCAACTCCTTAATCAAAAGTCACCTAAATAACTGAATGACCCAAGTAATATTGTACTTGGGTCATTCAGTTATTTATTATTTATTATTATTATACAATATTATGCAATATCATGATGTAATCAAAGATAGATGCAAAATAAATAGGAAAATACCTGTGGTGTAGTGGCTTACGTAAGTAAGCAAGTTCGAACTCCAGTCGTGGTATTACGTTCACTTTCGGACGAATGCCCTTAGGAAAAGTATGACTTCCTTTATCTCGTCAGCTATAGGTTAAAAAGAACCCCTACTGCCCTAAAAGAATGGTTTTGATATTAAATAACTCACGAAGGTTGATATGCCATTAAAACAAAGAAACCAAACCAAACCAAACCAAACTAAATCGATACAAAAAAAAAAAGCGTATATATACTGGTTGATTGAAATCTAACGCCATTTTGAAATACTTAAAATTTAATTTCTTGTAAAAATTATAGTTAAGAAATAAATCATAAAAATTGTAAAATCGGAAATTAATTTTCTAAAAAGCCTGTGTTTTAAGAACGATGAAGTAATTCAATAAGATTTTTGCTTAGATGTTGCATAAGGCCGAATGAATAGGGCATCCGATGAGACTCGAACTCACTCGTGATTGTTTGCTTGTCAACCCTTACATTACCCGAGGGGGCAAATTTTAAGGACTATGTATATGCTGAGAAAGAACAAATATCCTATTTATGATTTTCCGGTGTGTCCAACAGAGAGAGAGAGAGAGAGAGAGAGGAGGAGGAGTTAGTTTGCGCGCCATTTGATGCACTCGCCTTCTGAATATTTGAAAATGTCTATCGCTAATTCCGTTGGCCGCTGAATATTGCTATACCCCGTGACATGTTTCTCATAAACTTTCATTAGACCGGCTGCGAAATTTACATTTGTTATCAGTAGAACGTCAACACTCTTTTTCCATTTCAAAGTTTTCTCTGTAAACGATGACAATACATTTAATAACGTGCTTTCACCATTCCTCTGATAAAATCCACCCGGTACGGTTAAATCGGTACGAGTCAGTTTAAAAAAAAGAAGACAAATGACTGTTCAGGTTTTGGTCAACTACTAAAACCACCTTTTGGAGTTGGTATAGAATTCAGGTGACTTTTCAAGATATTGTTACAATTTAGTTTTGACACAAGGCCACTAACATGGGTCAGTAACAGTAGCACATCATTACTAGCAATATTAAAGGCCTCTAGAAATATTGATAAGAAATACTAAAGGTGTCCAGAAACTCTAACTCAAAACAGCCCTGTCAGTGCTTAGAATATATTGACTGTATATCTTGCGGAAGGGTAATACCCACCCAAAAAAGGGGTATGATGGGTATTACACTGATCTACATCTGATGAAGGGGTTCCCGTTCTGTAGTACTGAGTAGTATTGAGTACGTCTTCATCTCAATTACTTCTAGGTATCCTCTAACCCGGTGTGGTAGTATCTGTTAGGGTCTCCTACTGTCAATATATATATATATATATATATATATATATATATACTGGGTTTAAAGGTTGCAATATCTACTGAGAGAGTGGTATATCTAGCATAGATGGTTGGTTGGTTTCTTTGTTTAATGGCATATCAACCTTTTAACGTTATTTAATGCCAGAGCCATTCTCCTAGAAGAACAGTAGTGGTACTATTTAACCCGTAGCTGACAATGCTCACCTGGAACCGTAGAGACTCAACGCCCTCTATCCGCTGCGCCACGGGGCGGTTTCAATTCCTATCCAAGCCGGCCAGAGGGTTTTAGGGTCAAAAACGTGGTGCGATAGACAACTATGGAAGGCAGTAATTACTGGGGATACGGTTACAAGACTCAGCATTCCTATCCGAGGTCGCGGTTAATCACCTGAAGAAGGCCAGAGGTGAAATTTGACCGAAATGTAGTGAGAAAAACAACAACAACAACAAAAAAAAAAACTACCAAGATGAGGACAAAAGTCCGCCATAAAAAGAAATTCTCACAACAAGATATGGTTTTATGCCTTTCCTCAACAACCTCGTTCAGGATTTGAACCGGGTGCCTCAAGTTCATTTCCTACGATGATAATTGTAACATCTCTTTTAAACACTGTAATGATATATATTCTTTTTCAGTGACTTTTATGACGACTGATAATCAGCCTTTAGATCTTCTCAATTTACTCATTGATTCCGAGACATCATCTACATCTTTTACGATTATCACCAGCTTACCCAACCAACAAGGCTAATTCAGAGGTAATTTAATTAATTTAATTATTCATAATTAGATATTATGAATATAAATGGTAAACTTCCTCGCGCAGAAAATGAAGAAATTAAAAACACCCAGAAGGACACATGGACATCCTCATTGCTTATAAAACAACAATTATCTCTTTAATGTACAGCAAACTGAACTAGCAGTATGTCTATATATAAAATTCGAAGGTTGTCTTTTTGTCTCTCCGCTTTTAACGATTTCACCGTTGGCTGCGGACTCCAATCATACACCAATAAATAAGTCAATATATCCTAAGCTGGTTTCTGGCGTAAAAAGATTGGGGATGAGTAGAACTACCTTATTCATTTTTATGTTTAAGCTTTGAAGCTTGGGTTACTCTGTGAGAATCGAATTCATTGACAAGGATCTATGAGCTTATTTCTCTTATAATTAAATCACGTTAAGCGCCCTGAGGTACATTGCGTTATCAGGATGCCAAATGTGTCATAACAGTTTTTTTTAATGTTATATTTCAATGACATATACCAAATGTTTATATATCTAGTTTTTTAGTAATTACTTGCTGAAGTGCTTGTCTACGTCGTTTGAATGATGTATTTATTTCAACGGAAACAACCCGTCAAGGGCTATTTTATGCGTTCATTTTACTTTCATTTGTAAACAGTCGGCTGGGGCTATACAATACACCGACTACATCTCTGCTGAGGAGTAAAACTCACCCTATCAAGCGTCCCTGATATGTCATTAAATAATCTGGTGGTGAGGCCCCAGTAATGCTGGAGCTTTGGGGAATACGGAGTACCCCTTCATTGCCATCGTTTACAGGTCTACCCAGGCCCGGAGGGTCCTATCTATGGGTCAAATAGAACTGTTAGACATTCAAACTGTGTACTTCGAAGTTTAAACTGAGTGCAAACAAATGACTTATGTTAAACTGAATTGCTTGAAGTAGAACTGTTTATCATTTACCTGTGTGTAAACAGTTGACTGATGTTTAATTGAATTCTTACTGATAGATAGCAATACTTAGAACCGTTTAATTTTGTTGACTTATTCTAAACTGAATTGTCTGAAAGGAACTTTTTGTAAACAGATGACTGATATTTAATTGAATTGTTCGTGTTAAATAGCAATACTTTTAATTGTGTGCGAATAAATGATTAATAGTAAATAGGGGTATTCTAAATATGACACAAACCTGCATCTGGTGGTGAGGCTCAGTTCTAAAGATCTGTGGAGTATAGAGTCCTCTCTTCATTGTCATTACTCCCAGGTCCTCTCTGATCCGGAGAAGTTGTAACATTTAGAGTCCCATCTACGGAACCCTAACATGTACTGCTAGTGCACTACGGTTCATAAGTTGGTGCGGCGATCAAAGTGATTGTATTTCTTGTTCAGTATCTTAAGTAAAATGACATTGCAATATGCAAATTAGAAGAAAAAAAGAGGCTCATTTTTCTGCAACATATTTATAAACAAAAGATAGCCTCATGATCGAGTCTATTCCAGTAGATCGGGCACTTTCAGCGCTTGGATTTAGCAGGTTCTATGTCTGGACATTATAATTATTATTTTTTTTTCTTCTTCAGAGTTTTTCACATCAGCGTTAGCTGATGGTCTTTTACAGAGATGCCCGTGGTGTAATAGTTATCGTCGTAGGAAATAAACACGGCGACACGAGTTCAAATCCTGGACGAGACTGATTGCATTTCACCTAGCACTAATACCCTTGGGAAAGGTATGAATCCAGCTATGGGTAAATAGTTGGGTAGACTAGGTTCTTCAGCCTTGGTGAGGCAACTAGTCAAGGAGAAGGAAAACTCTGAATTCAAATCTGTTAAACTTCGCTTAAAAATTGACCTTGTGTCATATCCTGCCCGAGCGGAGGGGTTGGTAAATATGGTTAGCTGATGGTCTTTCACTGAAGTTTGAGTTACAGCAAATCTCCCCAAGTCTCCAGCACTCTTCTCAGTATTCTAACCGTTCTGAACAATGTAGTAGTTTGGATGGTCTCCACTTGTCCTCTTATTTCCTCGTCCACATGTCCAGTTAAGTTTCTTTCGGTGACTGTACCAAGAGCACCGATTATAATTGGTATAAATGTCACTTTCACGTTCCAAAATTTTTTCAATTCCCTAGCAAGGTTGAGTTACTTATCCTTATTTTCACTTTTTTCAATTTTACTCAATGGTCAGCCGGTATTATTATTATTATTATTATTGCCCTTCAGAGTTTTTCACTGGAGTTTGAGTGACAGCAAGCCTCCACGAGTCTCGCGGACTCTTCTCAGTATTCTGGCCGTTCTCAATAATGCTGTCGATTGGATGGTCTCCACTCGTCTGCCAACTTCCAAGTCTTCCAGGCCCTTTAATAAACCTTTAGTTACTGTACCAAAAGCACCAATCACTATTGGTATAATCGTCACCTTCATGTTCCTTAGTTTCTTCAATTCTCTAATAAGGTCGAGGTACTTATCATTCTTTTCACATTCTTTCAGTCTTATTTTGTGGTCAGCCGGGACGGCAAAGTCGACAATTTTGCAAATTTATAATAATAATAATAATAATTATTATTATTTGCGAGTTTTTTCACACCGGCGTTAGCTGATGGTCTTTCACTGAAGTTTGAGTGATTGCAAGTCTCCTCAAGTCTCCAGTATTCTGACCGTTCTCAATAATATAGTAGTTTTTGATGGTCTCCACTTGTCCTCTTATTTCCATGTCCTCCAGTTCCATTAAGGTTCCTTTGGTGACTGTACAATTATAATTGGTATAAAATCACTTTCATGTTCCACAGTTTTTTCAATTCCCTGGTAAGGTTGAAGTATTTGTCCTTCTTTTCACTTTTACAATTATTATTATTATTTACGAGTTTTTTTACAACGGCGTTAGCTGATGGTATTTTACTGGAGTCTGAGTGAGAGCAAACAAGTCACGTCAGGTCTTCAGGATTTTTCTCAGTATTCTGGCTCATCTCAACAATGCTATGATTTGGTCTTGATTCGTCCTCTAATTTCTAGCTATTCCAGTCCCCACTTTCAAAGCCTTTGGGAGACTGTTCCAAGCGCATCAACTACAGTTGGGTATCACCGTCACCTACAGGTTCCGTCGTTTTCCTAGTTATTGTCTTTCGTTGATATTTATGTTGTCTGTGCGGCTTCTTTGTTTTTTTTTTTAATGTAGTCTTTTAGTTCTCGTATTGTTGCATCCACGCTCGGTTCAATGCTGGCAAGGCCTCTTTTACCTTCTTTTCTTGATATCTCTCGGATTTAAGGCCTTATGCATCGTCATTAGCTTTCTTGTTCTCTAGTTCATTTGTTGAAGTTCTTCCCTCAAACGCAGTTTCTTCCAAGCAGCGGTCGTGTCGATACTGCTGTATGGATGCACTACTTGGACGCTAACAAAACGGCTGGAGAAGAAACTAGACGGCAATTACACAAGAATGTTGCGAGCAATATTGAACAAGTCCTGGCGGCAACACCCAACAAGGCACCAACTATACGGCCACCTGCCTCCCGTCACGAAAACTATCCAAATTAGACGAACTAGACATGCAGGACACTGCTGGAGAAGCAGAGACGAGCTCATAAGTGATGTACTCCTATAGACCCCCACATATGGCCGGGCAAAAGCAGGACGACCAGCTCGAACCTACATACAGCAGTTATATGAGGATACGGGATGTAGCCCTGAAGACCTGCCAGAGGTGATGAACGATAGGGAGAAGAGGCGAGAGAGGGTCAAGGATATCCGTGCTAGCAGCACGACATGATGATGATGATGATTCTGATAATTTTTCCTGCCAGTATTAGCCTTTGGATTCTCACCGGAGTTTGAGTGACACTAAGCCTCCGCAGATCTGCGGGACTTTTCTTAGTATTCTGGCCGATCGAGTCTGCATAGTCTCTACCCGTCCTCTTATTTCCAGGTTTTCCAGTCATTTAACCAATCCTTCGGGGATTTTCCCAAGTGTACCAGTCACAATTAGTATCACTGTTACCTTTACGTTCCAGAGCTTTTTTCAGTTCTCTAGCAAGGTCTTAGTACTTACGTCTTGTTTTGCTTACTTTTATTTTTACTGAGTGATCTGCCGGGACGGCAAAGTCCACTTTTCGACAGATTCTCTTTTTTTCTTGATTATTATTATTATTTTCATTATTATTCACTCATTAGAGCTTTTCACATCAGCGTTAGCCGATGGTTTTTCACTGGAGTCTGAGTGACAGCAAGTCTCCTCAAGTCTTCAGGACTCTTCTCAGTATTCTGGCCGTTCTCTATAATGCTGTCGTTTGGATGGTCTCCACCCATCCGCCAACTTCCAAGTTTTCCAGTCCCTTTAGTAATCCTTTAGTAATTACAACTGGTATAATTGTCACCTGCATGTTCCACAGTTTTTTCAGTTCCCTAGCAAGGTCGAGGTACTTATCCTTCTTTTCACATTCTTTCAGATTTATTCTGTGGTCAGCCGGGACAGCAAAGTCGACTATTTTGCAAGTCCCATAGGAGTTTATGAGTGTCATTTTCTAGGACAGGTGCTGGGTTGTGCATATACCATTTATTTGTTTGGTCAAATTTAAATTTCTTGCACATCTCCCAGTGGATCACCTTGCCGACCCATTATTATTATTATTATTATTATTATTATTATTATTTTACTCATTTGAGAGTTTTTCACACCAACATTAGCTCATATTTTTTCACTGGCGTTTGAGTGACAGCAAATCTCCTCAAGTCTCCTGTACTCTTCTAAGTCTCCTGACCGATCTTAATGTTGGATAGTCTCTATTCGTCATCTTATTTTCAAGTCCTCCATCCCTGAATCAATCCTTTGTTGACAGTACCGAGCGCTCCAATTACAACTGGTATCACTGTCATTTTTATGTTCCATAGTTTTTTTAGTTCTTTAGCAAGGTCCAGGTACTCATCTCTCTTTTCGCTTTCCTTCAGCTTTACCCTGTGGTCAGCCAGAACAGTAAAGTTCACTATTTGGCAGGTTCTCTTTTTTTGTTAACTATTACTAGGTCTGGTCGTCTGGCCGAGATTAGGTGATCCGTTTGTATCTCAAAATACTAAAGAATTTTTGCATCTCATTTTCTAGGACGGATTCTAGGTTGTGCATGTACCATTTATTCGTATGGTCAAATTTAAACTTGTTGCACAATTCGAGTCGTGTCTAGTCTTATACTCTTTTTGTTATAATTTACTGAATTCACTTATTATATGATTAATAATTTCGTCTCTGTCAACACATTATTATTATTTCATTTTTGGCAAGTTTTTCGCACCAATTTTGACAGGTAGTCTTTCACTGAAGTTTGAGTGACATCAGTACTCCAAGCGGGAGTCCTTATGGCGTAAATTGTAAAAGTGTTAACCTGCAGTCTCGAAGTTAGCGAGTTCGAACTCAAGTAACGCTCTTACGTTCACTTTCGAACGAATACCCTTCGGAAAATCATTAACGCGCTTATCTCCTCAGACTATGGATTAATTAATACCATTACTGTTCATCTAAAAGCATACCTTTGGCTTTAAATTACCTATGAATGTTGATATGCCATTAAACAAAATAAACTAAACCAATCAAGTCTCCAGAACTCTTCTCAGTATTCTTGACGATCTTTACAGGGCTGTAATCTGTATAATCTCGATTCTTCCTCTGATTTCCTATTCCTTCAGACTCCTTTCCTAGCCCTTGGGGATCTTTTCGAAGCACGCAAACTAGAATTGGTCTCACCGTCACCTTCATGTCTCACAGTTTTTTTTTCCGTTCTCTCGCAACATCCAAGCATTTGCTATCTTTTCGTATTTTTTTCATTTTTACTCTATTGTCCACTGGAACAGCAATGTTCACGAGAAGACAATATTTTTTTCCTGATTAATTTATGCTAGATCTGGTCTTCTGGCCTGGATTAAGTGATTTATTTGTATCTCAAAGTTTTAGAGAATTCTATGTGTCTTATTTTCTTGAACAGATTCTGGTTTGTGTATTTACCTTTTGGTGGTAAGGTTATTATGTTTGATATTTGTAAGGCTTTAACACCAGCATTTTTCGGCTTGTCACTGGATAATAATCACGAATAATTAGAGAGTTGCATTCGTGTTGTATAAGCGTTGGCCACTACAATACTATGATGAACAAATGCACTCACTCAGTCTTTTCATCTATCAACTTTTCTCTTGAAAATGTCCCATGGTGATAGAGCTGTGCCGATATATGCAAACTTGACTAAACTAGATGGATGTAGTGTCTACCGTTTGGTAGTAAAGTTATCATATTTAATATTTACGAGGTTTTAATACCAGTATTAGCTGATGATCTTTTACTGTATCCTGAGTGACAGCAAGTCTTCTCAGGTCACCAGGACTCTTCTCAGTATTCTTGCCGATCTTAACAACCCAGTGGTGTGAATTGTCTATATTCTCCCTATGAGTTCTAATCCCCCAGTCTTTTTTCTAGGCTTTTGAGGACCAGTCGAATTGCACTAACTACAATTCGTGTCACTGCTACCTTCATATTCCATTGTTTTTTTTTTGTTTTTTTTTTAGTTTTATGGCTTGGTCGAAATATTTGTCTTTTTTTTTCACTTTCTTTTTTTTTCTCTCTGATCAGCCGGAACAGCAAAATCCACGAGGTGACGTTCCTTTTTTTTTGTTAATCAATACAAGGTTTGGTTTTCTGGCCGCGATAAGGTTATCCGTTTGCATCTCAAAATCTCAGATAATTTTATGTCTCATCCTCTAGGATAGGTTTTGGTTGGTGCATATACCATTTGTCAGAATAGTAAAATTTTAATCACTTGCATATCTCAGTGGATCAGCTTTCCCACACATTCCTATATTTGTACCTTTTTGTGTTAGTTCGCTGCATTCGCTTATTATGAGATTACCCAAAATTACATCTTATTCCATTTAGCCAACACTTGCAATTCTATTGTGTTGTATTAGTTTTGAATTAAATATAATTGGCCCTTATAGCGTTGTTTTGTGTTGCTATTACAAGAGATTCACTTTCTCCTTTGAGGTTTCTCTTTCTTAGCCATCTCCACGTCTTCTCGTGTGTAATCTCGCCAGTTGGTCGCTTGAAATATCCATATAGTTGTTTTTACAGTTGATTTTTTACTTTAGAATAGATAGAAATAAAAAAAAGCCAAGGTAAATGTCCTCTAAGTGTGCTAATTCCATAATTATTGCCAGAAGTTGTAGAAATATACATTTGAAATGATTTTTACCATAAAAAATGGAATTGGGAGTTATTTTACTATAAAAGTGCATAAGCAATGATTTTTTTATTTATAAGAATGTATTAGAAATGATTTTACGATAATACTGCATTAGACATAATTTCTCCTCAGAAATGCATTAGAAATGATTTCTACGATAAAAATTCTTTGGAAATGATTTTTACAATAAAAATGTATTAAAAATGATTTTTCTATAACCCAATCCATTTTATAGTAAAAATCATTTCTAATGGATTGTTATAGAAAAATCATTTCTAATGCATTTTTATTGTAAAAATCATTTCTAATACATTTTTATAGTAAAAATCCTTTCCAAAGAATTTTACAATCCATTAGAAATAATTTTTACTATAAAATGGATTGGAATAACAAAATCAAGGTGAACAACCTTTAAATAAGCAAATTCCATAATTTTTGCCAGCGGTAGTATACAGTAATTTATGTAGAGTATTCTATGGCTACGCGATATGGATACTCCCTCCAAAGAGTCTTGATGGCTGATACTGAACAATGCTACGTGTAGCCTTCGATATGAAATGGAAAGAGCTCATGAAAGACGATCGAGAAGACTAGAGAATGTCAACCCAATATATCAGGACAGTGAGCACGACATCCTGACGAGGAAGCGTCAGATCAATTCCTGTGAGATCAAAGAAACGGAGAAGGAACGTTTTCTGACGTCATATCACATACATTGATAACCTGAATCAAGATACTGACCCGAAATCTATCCAGGAACTAAGAATGGCAACGATAAATAAAAAAGGGTGGATTAAAGTCATTGTTGCCTTTTCTCGTGCAGGAGATTGGCCAAACTAAGAACTAAGTTATGTTCATAGGTTTAGAATGGAAAGAATTTCAGTGGAACTATAATGTTTAATCTAAGACTCGTGATAAGAATTAGTCAAAGAGGCAGGAAAATATACGCCCACACATGAACATATACAAGGAAGAAAGTCGGTGCGATTTGCAGAATGTTATTTGAAACAACAATTTTTGGTCTCAGTAGATTGGTGTCACACTGAAAGTTTATGAATTTGTATAGGAGTAAAAAGTGTTATCTATACGAATATGGAAAATTAGACTTAGATCTTTTCTTTTCAAATCTATCTATCTATCTATCTATCTATCTATCTATGTCTACTTGTCTATTTATCTATGAATAAACATCTAAAGTATATGACCGTTGAGTGATGGTTGGTCAGCTGATGGTTTTGTTTTACGGCGTATCAACCCTTTTCGGGTCATTTAACGCCGAACTATATCATTTTGATAAAAGTTTCACACAATTCAATTTAGTATTAGTACTGTGTTTTGTTTACACACAATTAAATGTCATAATCAGTTTTATTTCAAACAATTCAGTTTAGCGTAATTACACAGTTCAGTTCTATTTGACCCATAGATAGAACCCTATCCAGTGCTACCACTCCTGGTCTGAGTGATCTTGGGAGCGATGGTAATGAAGGGAGTACTCCGCATTACCCAAAGCTCCGGCATTACTGAAGCCTCACCATCATATTGTTTAGTGTCATAACCAGGACACTCGTTGGGAAGTGGAATCTTGCCCCTCTGCAGAGATGGATTCGGCGTAATTTGCAACCCCAGCCGACTGAGTTAGTTGTGTGATAGTTAGCAATCAAGGTTCCCAGATTCTTTTCAACTGAGTAATGATTTTGATCCACACCAAGTGTCCAATACTTGCAGCCTTGTCCTAAATCTAAGCTACACTAAGTATTTTGTTTGTACCACGAGTCGCATAATAGTTAGTGATCAAGTCTTGCAGGACTTTGCTAGTGAGTTTGATATATATATATATATATATATATATATATATATATATATATATATATATATATATATACGACAGTTGTTCAAAAGATTCTAAGCTTCACCCAGAAAGAAGACCATAGTTGATCATTTATGTTGAGGCAAAACACTAACACTTGTGGTTTATTTAAAAATTCGAATTAGTTTTTCTCGTTTTATTAGAAGTCGTTATATGTTGCCACAACTAAAATGTACAACTATACTCTTCATTTTGAGTGAAGCTTAGAACATTAACCTAAAAAATACACACACATGTTACACACACACACACACACACACACACACACACACACACACACACACACACACACACACACACATATATATATAGATAGATATACCGGCCCATTGGCATACTGGTGAGAGTGTTCGCCAATATCCCGGGATTCAATCCTAGGTCATATCAAAGACTCAAAAAATGGTACTTGATGCCTCCTCACGTAACAATCCGTATTATAAGGTACGGGTTAAGAGTAAGTCGAGCAATCAAGAGAAAGGAGTAGCACTCTCCTCTATACCTTAGTGTAGTAGCTATTGGAAAGGGAGCTTTCGAGTCACCCTTGACTATGGTCGGCCAACTTACTTAATAATATAATGGTGTGCCGATGTATGCAGATTTGACACAGCTGGATTAATGCAGTTTATATCAACACATGGGCAGTAAGAATTTTATCCTAATATTGTTGCATCGTTCCGTGAGACGGACTGACCCCGGTGAAGAGTCTTGTGTCTGAGTAGACCTATTTAACCTTTTTAAGTGAGTACAACTCACTCAGATGGAGGAATACTGATAGTGTGGATATGAGACCATGAGAGACGATAGTAATCCGTGAAAGATTGTACAGTTGCCCTCTATCTATCTATCTATCTATCTATCTATCTATCTATCTATCTATCTATCGCTCTCTATGTAGGAACAATGAATTGTCTGTCTATCAGTCTCTTTCTCTCTCATCCTCTCTCTCTTTCTCTATCTATCTTAATCTGTTCATATTTATCTGTCTCTTTGTTCATATCTTTTTATCACTGTGTGTTCATATCTATCTATCTATCTATCTATCTATCTATCTATCTATCTATCTATCTATCTATCTATCTCTATATTACAACAATGAATTGTCTGTCTATGTCTCTTTCTCTCTCATCCTCACTCTCTCTTTCTCTATCTATCTTAATCTGTTCATATTTATCTGTCTATCTATCTGTTCATACCTTTTTATCACAGAATGTTCATATCTATCTATCTATCTATCTATTAACATATGCCGAACCCAATTCGGAAAAATGTATCTTTAAACGCACTTTTAATATTCCTTTTTATATAAAGAATTCTACATCAATCTTCATTTATACGCCTTTTCTTCGTGGAGCACTCAAATTCAATTCCATCCCAGGAAAGTAGATACTTTTTCTAATGTGTGAAGCCAGTATTTAAAAAAATGATGTATGGTGAACAGTTCCAATAGTCCAACAAGTTGATTTGTATAACAGAACTCTTCACTATCTGTCCCCACCTCTAAGACATGGGCTGATCCCACATTTACATTCTACTGTTTCATGATGTCTCTAGGAGGCGAGCAATTTATTTGGGCCAAAATTGAAATGAACACTTGGGCGTGTTTAAAGTGCGATAAATCCATCTTTCTGCGACCAAGATTCTTTGAAACAACCCTTTCAAAAATTTGTCGAAAATTATGGGATCGACTTGCGAAAAAGTTAAAAGTACGAGGGTGAGTCAAAGGTTTTATAATATTTTAGTTTTTGGTGCGTATATCACGCGACCGAAGTTGTTCAAATTATGGTAGGTATCCAGCGTGGCTAGTAGTATCTCGGCAGTCGGTACGCTGACTCAGTGTAGATTGATTTACTCTGAATGAAGAAAGAGGCCTCATAACTGACTAAATATATTTCATGCCAAAATTCACTTTAGTCTTTGGAAAATGGGCATTTGATTCAATGTCGAAGCAAATATTCTTTATATCACGACTAAAATCTATCTATCTATCTATGTGTCCTAAAACATGTTCAAAACAATTTGCTGAACTAAAGAAACGAATTGATATAGAAATAAAATGTAGATTGGTGCCCTTCCCTCAGTGGCCTCAACGTTCGCTTATGGCGGATGTAACCAACAAGTAGTGGTGAAAAGGTCAATTGCTGCGGGGTTGCAGTGGGGAAACGCATGACTTCTCACTGAGTGGCTTGAGGCAGTCACGTGCGACTTGAGAGACTAAAAAAGTGACTGTTGGTACCTAGACAGCGATGATAGTCGTGTATTTTGGTGCTTCAGCAAAATCTCTACCAACATTGTAGGAAGGTGACGATTTATAAATAATAACAAATTCTTCTTCCATCGACTAAGAAAACCACTCCACTTCTTCCTTGTTACTGCTTCGAAGATGCAAGATCCAAAATAAAAAGGATTTTCTATTACTCTATATCTGGTTTAAGCTTATTCGAGGTTTTATTTTAAATTGGGAAGGCTCAGTCCTTGTTCTAATTTTGTCGTGGAAAATATATATTTTCCGTATATATTTTTGCCGTTTTCAAATCCTTATATACCTATTTATCAATGATCTCCAACACGAGCAGGATGTAACACAAGGTCAATTTTTGGGGAGTTTAACAGCATTCAACTCAGAATTTTCCTTTTCTTTGAACGATTGCCATACCAAGGTTAAAGAGCTCAGTCTGTCCTACTATTTATGTAGAGATAGAAGGAGAATTATTAGATTAATACCTTTCCCGTGGGTATTAGCGCTATGTAAAATGCAAACAGACTCGTCCAGGTTTGATCCCAAATAACAGTTGGCTCAGTCGGCTAGGACTGCAGAATATACCGAAAGCACCTCTGCAGAGGGGTAACACTATCCTCAAAAGGTGTACTGGATATGACACTAAATAACCTGATGGTGAGGCTCCAGTATTGCTGGAGCTTTGGGGGATGCAGAGTGCCGCTTCATTTCCATCGCTCCCAGATCTACTATGGCCCGAAGTGTTGGCACCTGATAGGTCAAATAGTGTTGGCACCTATCTATGGGTCAAATAGAACTAAACTGTGTTCTTATGCTAAACTGAATTGTTTGAAATAAAACTGTTTTGACATTCAACAATGTGTAAACAAAAAACTGTACTTATGCTAAACTGAATTGTTTGAAATAGAACTGTTCATTTGTATAAAATGGATTTGGCATTAAATAAATAACGATAAATGATATGCCATAAAACCAAACCAAACCATCGGATAACTGAATCACAAGCGCAGGAAGAGTTTAAACTATTATGTATTATAAATAAATTGACAATTATATAAATAAATTGTAATTGTGTGCAGAAATAACCAAATGAATATATCATAATGATTAAATTCATATTGTAAAGTTTTTTTTAAAGTCAACAAATAAATATTGTGTTGAGGGCTTCCATAAACAGGACTGAAATTATTTCCGAGGACAAGTTATTCCGGAAGTCACGTCATTCCAGTGGTCATTCTAATTTTGCAAAAATGTGTTCAAATGAAAGGAGTCAATTTGGACAGGCAAAAATTCAACTCTAACTGTAAATAACGTGTCACCTTCTGCGAAGGCATTTGCTAATACAATCGATCACTACTCACAGTGTTCTGGAATTAGAATTTTATTGGATTCTTTCGTAAATTAACCATTTCAATTCTATGCAATCAAAAGCAAGAATTATCAAAAGGCGTAAAACGTTCTTTTAGGAACCATGGCAAGCAAACGCTATTGAGTTCTTCTCTCATTCGATGAACCATCTTTTCTGCCCATGGACCACAGCTAAGATAAACTAAGTAACCGACGCAAAGATATTGTTTTCGGCTGTCTAAAATGGATGTTTTCTTTCGATCGCATTTTTTATCACACCGATACATCATCATCATCATGTCGTGCCGCCAGCACGGATATCCCTGACTTTCTCTTGCCACTTCTCCCTATCTGCTTGTCTCTGTCGAAACTTCTTTTCCCCATTCTACTTCATATCGATTTTAAAAGCTTGATCCTCTTAATCCAACCCACTCCATTTCTCTATATATATCATCATCATCATCATCATCATGTCGTGCCGCTAGCACGGATATCCCTGACTCTCTCTCGCCACTTCTCCCTATCGTTCATCGCTGCTGACAGGTCTTCAGGGCTACACCCCGTATCCTCACATAGCTGCTGTTCGAGCTGGTCGTCCTCCTTCTGCCCAGTCATATGTGGGGTTCCATTGGAGTACATCACTTATGAGCTCGTCTCTGCTTCTCCAACAGTGTCCTGCATGTCTGGTTCGTCTAGCTTGGATAGTTTTCGTGATGGGAGGCAGGTGGTCGTATAGTTGGTGCCTTGTTGGGTGTTGCCGCCAGGACTTGTTCAATATTGCTCGCAGCATTCTTGTGTAATTGCCGTCTTGCTTCTTCTCCAGCCGTCAACAACAAAAAAAAATGTCCTTGTTTAATCATATCCGGTTTTAATTAAAATTATATAAGCTCATTCGCATGATTTTCACAGTAAAATTCCAAATCAGCAAAAACATTCTGTGTTCATTTTTTTAATGAAGGAATTTTAAAATTTTCTTTAAATTATTGAAAATAACTTTTATCAGAGTAAATAAACGGTTAAATCAAAATCATGTACATAGTCAGTTGGCCGATCGTAGTCGAGGGCGATCCGAAAGCTCCTTTTTCAATAGCTCCTACACCGAGGTGTTGGGAAGTGCGCTAATCTATTCCCAGTATAGCTCTACATACCCTTGCTCCATACTTTATAAATTCTGAGTGTTAAACAAGGAGTACCATTTTTTAAGTCTTTGGTATGACTCGACTTGGGATTGAACCCCGGTCTCCCGGACTACTGGCGATCACTCTACCCACTACGTCAATGGGAATTGAATTCATACGTTTATGGTTCCCTTTGAGGTCATTAAAAACATTGCTTGTGTGTACTTCCATAATTTGACTAAAGTTCTTCTAAAAGGAAAGGTTATTCTAGTAACTATTCAGGTTTGATAAAATTTGGTTTGGTTTGGTTTTATGGCATATCTACCATTGTTGGTTATGTAATACCAAATCCTGTTTTTACATATATATTAAATATATGATTTGTAAACACATTTTGTAGATACACTCAGTTAAATGATCAAACAGTTCTATTTCTGACAATTCAAGTTAGCATAAATCAACAAAGTTAAGTAGTTCTAAGTATTGCTATATATCTCAAATTACTTAATTAAATATCGGTCATTTGTTTGCACACAGGTAAATGATCAAATAGTTCTATTTCTAACAATTTAAGGTAATTGTTTGCACTCAGTTTAAATGTCAAATAGTTTTATTTGACCCATAGATAGGACCCTCTCAGGTCCTACCACTCCGGGTCAGAGTGGACCTGGGAGCGATGGCAGTGAAGAGGTAGTCCACATTCTCTCAATCGGTGTATGCTACATCCCCAGCCGACTGGGCTGTTAATAAAATTTGAATCCAAATGAAATGAACTCATTTAGGTATGTCCGAAACTCTAACACTTCCCTCCATAATCAAATGATTGAACTGCTAGTAACTGTAAGAAAATTAAGTCTTTTTGTTTGCTTGTTTTTTAATGGCATATCAACGTTCTCGGCTACTTTAATGCCAAATCTATCCTTTTAGAAGAACAGTAATAATAGTATCAAAACCATAGCTGGGAGGATAAGGGGGTTCATACCTTTCACAAGAGTATTTATCCGAAAGTGAACGTAATAGCGCGACTTGAGTTCGAACTCGCTTACTATGATTCCGCAGTCCAGTGCTTTAATCATTACACCACCCCAAAACTGAGTCCGGAGTGGGGGGAGTTCCCGTGATGTAGTAGTCAATGTGCTGGACTGCAATCTCAGTGTAAAAATGTCGCGCTATTGCGTTCCCTTTCAGACTTTTACCCTTGGGAAAAGTATGAATCTCCAATGGGTTAGATTGTACAATACTTTTTCAAAGATGTTAAATCCCGCTCCAAAATTGATCTTAAGTTACATCCTGCTCGTGTGGATATCTATCTATCTATCTATCTCCGTTGATATCGTTTTACGGTGTTTCAAGCCTTGTATTATTTAATGCTGAAGAAATTATTCTGATTTCACAAAATTATAAAGTTTCAACTGTTCCTCTTTAATAGTAATAACTCTATCAAAGTGCTCATAACAATTTGCTTCTATCTATCTATCTATCTATCTATCTATCTATCTATCTATCTATCTATCTATCAAGAAAGAAAGAAAGAAAGAAAGGTTTTCAGAACGAGCGGGTTTTTAAAATCTTTCCCTAACTGCACTGAATTGCATGCTTGTATTATTTTCAGTTTTCTTCTTGTTAAGAAATTTTATACTACATTGAGGCTAATTATTCAAATTAAGCCAACCAGACTTTTCTTAATTAAAAACATTCAAGGCTTTGTAAAAACTACGGTTTAACTTAGCAATAGTATGAAAGAAGGGGTGAGGTTTCGGTATCTGGCCAAAGCTGAAGTTTAGGTCATGGTCATGTCCGTTGCCAATGTTTTTAGTATTTGTTATCAAGACGTTCAATTATCTTCTCACACTCGCAAACACACACACACACACACACACACACACACACACACACACATAGAGGATAATTATTTCATTTCTTTTTCATTATTATGCTGATATCAAGTTTCACACAGTTAATATTTTTTCTCAATTAGTAAATTGATATGAAAATAATCAAATTAAAAAATGAAGCACTTAAATTGTGAGAAAAAATTTAAATGAAAATAAGAAAGAGAATAAATTTAATTATAGAAATGAGGAGAGAGAGAGAGAGAGAGAGAGAGAGAGAGAGAGAGAGAGAATTGAATAGACTCAACAAAAAGGTTTTTGAAAACACATTGGTGCTACAAATCATAAACACCTTTTTGGTGACGATTGGATGGTTAATAACTAAATCTTTTTGTCTTCTTTTTTAAATTCAGAAGATATCATTTCAATAGTTACAAGAGCGTCAACTACAGTTGGTATCACCGTTACCTTCGTGTTCGATAACTGCCATTTTCTTTGAGTACCACGTGACCAAACATTTCAGTCTTTTCCTCTGGATAAAGTCAGCGATTATAATTGATATTCTAAGCTTATTCCTAAAGCCATTCATTTTAAGGGGTCCCCGTGGTGTAATGGCTAACGTCGAAGGAAATGGACATGACATCATGAGTTCAAATCCTAGCTGAAGTTGATTGCATTTCACATAGCGCTCATACCATTGGGGAAAAGCATGAATCCAATTATTTTCCCTCCAGCTATCGGAAATTGTCAGGCAGACTGGGTTCTTTAGCCTTGGTTTGGCAACTAGTCTACGTGAGGGAAAATTCTGAATTAAAACCTGTTAAACTCCTCTTAAAAACTGACCATGTGTCACATCCTGCTTTCGCGGATGTGTTGGTAAATGTATAAATCTTTCATTTTGATGTGATTCATGCAAGAAATAATCACTTTAATACTTAGTCAATCGATCTAGAATGTACTCGTTTTTTTTTTTACTTTTTTCTTTTTTCCCTCCTTCAAACTCCTTGTTTATCTAGCATATATGGTTGCAGCAACTAAAATGAATCGTCTAGACAAATCTTAATTTCCATATATTTTCCTTAAAGCTATCGGAAACTAAAGAAGCTGAAGTTACCTTTTTTACGCCATATTATATATATATATATATATATATATATATATATATATATATATATATATATTTTCTTTCTTAATACTTATATATATATATATATATATATATATATATATATATGAGGAGTAAAATAGAAACCAAGCTTAAAAAGAAGGAAATAGAGGGGAAATATTAAGGAAGAAAGAAAAAAAGAATGGGCAGAAAGAATAAGGAGAGAAAGAAAAAATGAGGTGATATTAAGAAAGAAAGAAAGGAAAAAAAAAAGATGAGAAGAATTTAGAAAGAAAAAAAAAATGAGTAGGGAGATATTAAGAAAGAAAGAAAGAAAGAAAGAAGAGTGGAAGATACTGAGAGAGAGAGAGAGAGAGAGAGAGAGAGAGAGAGAGAGAGAGAGAAGAAAAAGCAAAGAAATATTAAGAAACTATATTAAAATAAATTTAAAGATTCCCTTTTAATTATTACAGATTTTCTATCATGAAACAAACACAAAAATGTAAATATAAACGTATTAATCTTCAGTTTGATTGATATTTATTGTATATGGTTGAGTTTACAATTAAGCGAAACGGCCGAGGTTCCCAAGTTTGATAGAATACCAATCACACTATGAATTCTGGACTTCTTCTCAAGTCGGGAAAGAATTGAAAGCCACCCAAGAGATAAAAGGGAACGCGAAACAGCAGTGTGCAAATTATTTGCATGACATCCTTTTATGATATTAAATATTTCTTTGTGCAAAAAAAAAAAAAAAAAAAATAAAACAAAAAAAAAAAAAAAAGAAAAATCTCTTGGAAAAAATACACAAAAAACTATAAATATGAACGTACAATGAACATGATTCCCTAACCTCTATTACAAAATAATCCTAGACGGTTTAGCATTCTGTTAAAATGAATCAAATAATAAATCAAGACTTAAATTACCTGATTTATGGTCGAATCCCGCTGAAAGCACCGGTATCCGTTATATTAGCTTAGTTAAACAGCAATGAACCTCTTCAGAACGTAGATGGACGTTCACTTCAAAACAGCAGGTACTTAGAGCAATCTTAGGCCTGTATGTCAGAATAAGTAAGCTTAGCAAATTCAAATTAACCCATTATAACTTAATGTCCTCGTTAAAACGGACATAAAAATGTCATTAAATACTTACATTTAAGTAAATTTAACGTATACTTTGTATTGATAAAATTTACATTTCTACTTTCCGTAATAAGGTTTAAATGGATATTTCGGTGTGTTTATAATCGATTTTTATGTGCTTCCTTATAAATCAAAAAATAAGTAATTTGGGTTTTAATGTAGAGTAGAGATGGCGACCGTAGTCGAGGGTGATTAGAAGGCTCCCTTTTCAATAGCTACTACACCGAGATGTTGGTGAGGGCGGTACTCCTTTCACAGGATTGCCCCACTTTACCCTTGATACGTACCTTATATTGATGAGTGTTAAACAAGGAGGTATCAAGTACCATTTTTAAAGTCTATGGTATGACGTGACCTGGGATTGAACCCCGGTATCCCGGACCATTGGCGAACGACTTAAAATGTTCTATCTAGAATATTCTGTTCGTTAGATTCGAACATGTATCAGTTTTTATTTACCTTATTTCTAATTCAATATCTCAATTACTTTGGAATTGCATAACGCCCTCTATGGGAGACTTAGAAGATGCTGGCTGTTTCCCTACAGGAAGGTAGAACCCCCGCCACCAAAAAAGGGATGGTGGTTGGGTTTTATGGCATACTGATCCTTGTAGGTTATCTAATACCATATTCTGTTTATATACATATAGTAAATATATATGATTTTGTTTGGTTGGGCTTCATGGCACATCGACCCTTGTAGCTTATTGAATGTCATATCGTGTTTAAACATATATAATAAATATATATATGATTTGGTATGGTTGGGTTTTATGGCATATCGACACTTATAGGTTATTTAATGTCATGTCTCGTTTATACATATATATTAAACATGTATGGTTTACTTTGGTTGGGTTTTATGGCACATCGACCCTTGTAGGTTATTTAAGATCAAGTCTTGTTTACATATATATATCAAATATATATATGATTTGGTTTGGTTTGGTTTTATGGCATATTGACCCTTGTCGGGTTTTAATGTTATATCCTGTTTATATGCTATGTAACATTAACAATTCAATTTAACGTTTTTGCACATAGTTAGATAGATATACATATATTATTTGTAAGTGAATTGTTTGTATGTCATTTTATTCTTAAAAGAGAGTTAATTTGTTTCCACACAATTAAAACTACAATTATTTGTACACATTTAAATGGTTGCAAATATTGCAATTCAGTTGAGTACAAATCATTTGATTACACATTGTTGAATGGTTTTAAATAATACAAATGATGAAATAATTCTATCTGACCCATAGTTGAGACCCTAACAGGTACTACCACTCCGTATTAAAGTGGACTTAGGTGTAATGACAATGAAGGGGTATTCAGCATTTCTCAAAACACTGGTACAGGAGCCTCATCACTAGATGCAGGTTAGTATTATTGTTGTATATTGACCTCCGACCCGGCCAAGCTGTTAAAATATGAAATGCACATGTGTAAATAACAGGTGCATCCGGTCGAGGAATATCAGGATATAACCTTGACTGTTGAGGGGTTGATTTGATTGCGAAATTGTGATGCTCGCAGGAAGAAGAGTGGGCGTCAAATTATTACATAACCCCGGCGACAGGAAGATCGAGTCAGTTGGAGAAAAGATGCTGGGATGAGGAACATGTCCCAGAGAGGCTGGGCCCCCAGGCCCCCGGTTGAGCAGCCCAGGAGAACGAGAAAGAGACGCTGTTATTGTCATAAGAGTGGGTGTCAATATGTTGCAGTTCTGTTCAGCCTCAAACTCACCTCTTACACAGTAAAACCTTTAGTAACCCTTTCGAACCCTTTCAAATATAGTGAGAAGTATATTTTTCTAAAGAACTGTGTTGCTCGTCTTCATTGCGTCGTTATGTTTCTGAATGGATATGTATATGTGTATGTATAGTTGTTCATGGCTATACAACATTATATCAAAGACATTCATTGATGGGTGGTTAGCCTTTACTGAGATCCGATCGGCGTATTCAACAGTCCCAGCTGACTAGGCTGAAAAATGGATGTCCTGGAAATGAAACTAAAGTGTATCGGGTGATGAGGCTCCAGGAGTGCGGAGTATCCCTTCATTGCTATTATAGCCAGGTTTACGCAGATCCAAAAAAGTAAGACATTTCAGGGTCCTATCTATAAGTCAAATAGATCTGTTTAAAAACTTTTATGAAACAAAATAAAACAAATCAAAATAAAACAAAACATAACACCCCCACCTCCAAAAAAATAAAAGGAAGAAAAACTCTGAAGAAACCACTAAATAAATGTAAATTTAGCCAAAATTGTTAAGACAATAATTCTAAATGATTAAAAGAGGGACATTTTTTTGGCAGGGAAGTGTATTTGGTTTGATTTTATGGCATATCAACCGTTTTAGGTTATCTAATGCTTAATCCTATATGTACATATATACTAAATATATATGATTTATTTTGGTTTGCTTTTATTGCATATCAACCATTGTGGGCTATCTAATGCCAAATCCTGTATATACATATATATTGAATATGTATGATTTAGTTTGGTTTGGTTTTATTGCATATCAAAATATCAAATCCACTGTATACGTGCTTATCTAATATATATGATTTGGTTAGGTTTTATGGCATTTCAAGCATTGTTGGTTATTCAATACCAAATACTGTATATGCATATATATTGAATATATATGATTTAGTTTGGTTGGGTTTTATTGCATATCAACCACTTTAGGTTGTTTAATGCTAAGTCCCGTTTATAGATATTAATTAAACATACACAATTTGGTTTGGTTTCATGGCATATCAACTATTATAGGTTATTAAATGCCAAATCCTTTTTATACGTGAACATACAATTTATATCATTTGTTTTAGTTTTATGGCATATCAGCCATTGTAGATTATTTAATACCAAATCCTGTTTATACATATATATTGAACATATATGATTTGGTTTGGTTTAGTTTTATGGCATATCAACCATTGTAGGTAATTTAATGCCAAATCCTGTTTATACATATATATTGAACATATATGATTTGGTTTGGTTTAGTTTTATGGCATACCAACCATTGTAGGTTATTGTTATTGTAATTTACACACGTAAGCAGGAACTCCCCAAGCTACAAACAGCAGCAAGTACTGCTCTTAGGCAGAAGGCAATATTCCAGCAGACAGCCCTGGCAGTTAGACCAAAACAGTCTCGCTGGTAACCCACTCATTTGTATATGTTGTATTTCTGTTCTTTGTTAATATATTTATTTAACTCTATTCCTTTCTTATGTCTTCATTTCTGGCCCATAACAAGACCACAGCAGTTATTTCATGCCAAATCCTCTTTATACATATATATCAAATGTATATGATTAAAAAATTTTATTAACATTTTTAAACGAGCCAAAGGTAATTCTTTTGCACACAGTTAAATGGTTCCCAGTAATACTATATATCACAAATAATTCGATTAAACATCAGTCATTTGTTTACATACACTTAAATGATCAAACAGTTCTATTTCTAACAATTTGATTTAACGTAAGCCATTTGTTTGCACTCAGTTTAAATGTCAAACAGTTCTGATTGACCCATAGATAGACCTCTATCAGGTGCTATCACTCCAGGCCAGAGTGGATTTCGGAGCGATGACAATAAAGGGATACTCTCCATTCCCCAAAGCTCCAGCATTACTGGAACTTCCCCATCAGATTGTTTAGTGTCACATGCAAGAAGTTCGCTGGAAGAGCGTCTAACGCTTCTGAAGAGATTCAATCGGTGTATTCTACAGCACCAGCCGACTGGGCTATCACCGTCAGATTCTTCAGTGTCATATTCGGGACGCGTGTTGAGGGGTCCTTACCCCTCAGCAGACATGCCGTCGGTGTATTCTACAATTCGTGAAGTGTATTGTATTTTTTTGGAAGCTATTTAACAGTAGTAAGAGATACGCTAAACCTGTTGAACAGCAATAAGAGATACACTAAACATGTTTAGTTTTGTTGCCATTAGATAACCGAAAACAAGTATTGAGGAAACCATTCATTACTTAAATCTGTGATCACTTGGTTGGTTCGTTGGTTTCTTTGTTTAACGGCATATAAAAATTCTTGGATTATTTTATGCCAAAAGTATCCTTGTTGAACAGTAGTGGTATAATTTAATCCATAGCCAGTGAGATAAGGTGTATTCATACCTTCACCAAGGGTGTTAGTCCTAAAGTGAACGTAATAGCACGACCAGAGTTCGAACTCACCAACTTCGAGGCTGAAGTCCAAGCATTACACCACAGAGTCTTTCCCTGACCTCGAATCAATCGCAATTTCTGTAAGCAGCTGAAAGCCAGAGTGCCAGACTAACCAAAACTTAGGAAATAACAGATTTAATAGTTATGGTTTTGGTGTTGGGGTGTCTAAAGACTCTAATCCTTTCGCATTAAAAAAAATCTTGCGCCCCTAACCTTCGTGAATGAAGAGGGCTAACAGCTCTTGAAATACGCTTCCAATTCCGAAATGTTTTGAGCATGAAGTTTCATCAAAACATTGCACCCTCTCAAAAAACAAAAAACAAAAAAAAAAAACAAACAAAACCCGCCGTTGTTGTTTCATCAGAGAAAAGCTACAAATTATAATTTTGACGCTGTTGTTATTTATATAAAGAAAATTCTTTTCATTGACAAAATTAAAAAAAACAAAACTAAAAGAAAAAACAAAAAGAAAAAACAGACAAAAGAAAAATAAAAACAAAAAATAAAGCAAAAACAATAAGAAAAACAAAAGCAAAAAACGAAAGAAAAAATTACACAAAAACACAAATAAATTAACTCAAATTTCTTTCTCTTTTTCAGATTATCACCATGTCTATCTACACTCTTGTAATTCTCGTTTGCTTGTTCGTTGTTGTTCCTAACTGGTCTGATGCGACACAGGCGACACCTATTGTCACTAGCCAAATCAAGGGGCATATTAATCAAACTGAGGTGAGTGTTTAATTTCAAAATCTAAAGTCGTTTAATTTGTTTTATTTATTGTTTGGATTCTCTTATTGCTTGTCTTTGTTCGGAAGATGTGCGCCTATGTGATGATATGAGTGTGCGTGTTTTACACACGATAATTTCTATATTGGCATGGCTCAAATCTCCGAGTTTCACGGCTTCGATCGTAGGTGGGAGTGTTAATTCAAATTCTGACTTATTTACTCTACATTTTATACTCTTTTTGAGTTACATGACTATAACGTGGTTTTTGAAATAAATCAGGTGTCTCAATCCAGGGCCGAATTTCAAAGTAAATATTTGCTGTCATGACGACATTTCACGGACAACTTTAATCTTTTATTTAGTAATTTTTTAGAGACTAGAAAATTAATAATATTCTTCTTCCAGGTACAACACGAAGAGTTCATTTTGTGTAATTGATAATATATTGTGATAAGGCTCAGCATTTTGGCTTCAAAAATTTAGCAATTTAGAGGCACTTTCAGGCTTAAATTTGGTTTGGTTTCTTTATTTGATAGCATATCAACTTTCATGGTTTATCTAATACCAAAGCCATCCTTTTAGAAGAACAGAAGTGGTACCATTTAACCCATAGCTGGGAGGATAAGGGGGTTCATACCCTTCCCAAGGGTATTAATCCGATACTGAACCAAATGACGCATCTGAAATTCGAAATCACTTACTAAAATGTTGCAGTCCAGAACGTTAGTCATAACGCCCTGGGTATTCTTCCACATTAATTTTTAGCAACACACACACACACACACACAGACACACACACACACACACACACACACACACACACACACACACACAGACACACACACACACACAGACACACACAAATATATATATATATATATGTGTGTGTGTGTGTATATCAAAGTTTTGTTGAAAAGTCATTGGCTCAACCTAAAAGGAAATAACCTTTTTAAAGTTTTTATTAAATTTCAGGGCGAGGTAAAGAAACTTGTGAATTAACTCATGAAATATTATTTACGTTTCATGGCTTTTGGTAATTACCTTCTTAGTCCGGACGAGAACTTTTTAGGTAACCCCTCATAGATATACTTACATAAATGCCAAGTAAGGTAGACAGGGCTCTTTCGTCTTGGTATGGTAAGCGGTCCAGGAGAGGGTAAACTCTGAATTCAAACCTGTTAAACCCCGCTTTAAAAATTGACCTTGTGTCGCATCCTGCCCGAGTGGAGCGATTTGATAACACATACATAGTAGTAGTAGTAGTAGCCCTTTCAGCGACTTGATACATACATACGCACACACATGCACAAACACACATATACCATTACTACGTTTAAAATTACAGTACTAAAAAGAGAGTGTAAGATTTTTTGGATGATCACGAGAGCGTGAAACTATTCGTCGTAACATCAATATATATGTATGTATACACGAGGATTGTTTAAAACGTTCAAAAACTCTCACAGAAGTGTTGTATACTACAGCTGTGTCTTGATGAACAACGAGGAGCACGTATATATAAAATATATAAGATTATATTTTTATTCTTGAGAATGATACATGTGTGGAGCAGAAGAGACTCGTAGAGAGTTCAAACACACGGAGGGGTCGTTGGGAGTCGGAAGAGGCAGTGAACAATTGACTTTAGCGAAAATTCGAGAACTTATATAGTCTACAACTCTCACGTGACCTGCAGCAATTCTTCTTTTTCATTGGTTATGATTACGCCCACGTCTCACTTCTTTGTTTTCCATTAGTTACTGTTCACGTCCATGTGTTGCTTGTTCCCCATTGGCTACTTGCCCAAGGTCACTTACTGTGTGTTTCCCGGTAGCCACTTCTATGGGCGAACGTATCTGTCACCATTCGCCGAGTTCACCCACGTTCATAGGTCAAGGTGATGTTCCGATAATCCCCTTGTCGATATTATCTTCGGTCGGATGAAGCTGTCAACAACATCCACCGATATAACAACACCTACAGGATATGGTGACATTCCGGTAATCACCCCGATCTTATCAATGTATCTGTCAACAACATCCACTGTGTTCAACACCTGCAGGTCACGTTAATGTATTACAGAAGGAGTCGGAGAAAGAAGAAAGTTTTTCGCTATTTTTCGATACAGTCAACCTTTACGTCTATGCACTTTGTCTAACGATGCTCAAGCATTGCAATCTCACCACAGAAGAAAGTGGAATCAGAGTCCTCCAAAAAATTATCGACAGTATATATGACCTCATCATTGTTTCCGAAAGCAAGTGTGATTCAAGTTTTAGAAACAGGAAGAAATCGGATTGATGGTGAGTAAATACGATGGAGTAGTAATTCAAAGCCACAGTTGGCCGCTTCAGCTACAGTGTGAACAGGTGCATTATCCTGGAGCAAGAGCGCACTTGCCTTCTTCTTTCCTCGTTTTGACTTGATTGTTTTCTTCTGTTGTCTTCGTTCTGATGCACTGTACTGTTTATAAACAGGTTTTTCTTTTTCCAGGTAGTTTAGCATGTTACGCCTTAAAAATAACAAACAAAAAAAAACAAACAGTTTATCATATTTCCAACAGACGCGGCCTGCTTGAACTTCTTGGGTAGAGAACCAGAGTGTTTTCAATGTTTGCGTAGAATCTTTGATTCAGGTTCGAAGTGGTGAAACTAGGTTTCATTATGAGAAACTAATCTGCTGTAGAAATTCTAAAAGTTAGCCCGGATGCGAATCAGAAGTGTCCTAGAAATATCAACCCTTTACAGCCAGTGCTCTGGCGTCACTAATCTTGGGACCCATCTTGGAGACAGCCTAATCATCCCCAAGATCTCAGCTAAAAAGCGTTGATCGAACCAGAACTAATGAGTAAGTAAAGTTGACGACCTTAGTCGAGGGTGACTCGAAGTCTCCCTTTTCAATAGCTACTACACTGAGGGGTAAGGGAGGGGGCTACTACACTGAGGGGTAAGGGAGGGCGCTACTACAATGAGGTGTAAGGGAGGGCGCTACTCCATTCTCTGGATTGCTTCACTTTACCCTTTATCCTTACCATATAGTGCTGAGTGTTAAGCAAGACGGAATCAAGTACCATTTTTGAGTCTTTGATATGACTCGACCTGGGATTTCTGCACAGTTGCATATGAAAAGGAGTCCTCAGCAAGTACCGGTATCCTGTTGTCATATCTTTCTTTTGCAGATATCTTATGAATGCTCGGGCCTCAGTTTTTTTTTAGATTTGTCATACACCTCTCACCTTTGTATGGGTTTTACCTACAGTAAAAGTAAAACAGAAATCTGAATTCTAGTTTTATAAGAAGTCATAGTGTGTTGCCACAACAAAAATGTTCAGTTATGATCGTTGATTCTTGGTGAGTTTTTGAACTACCCTCATGTATATATATATATATATAT
>OY757924.1:55753215-55838215 GCA_963585895.1 Sepioteuthis lessoniana | reverse complement strand
TATGTAAGTCCTTGTTATTCGTCCAATCTAGGCGCGTTCCTCTGTAGGAATGCATAAGACAACGTCGCTTATGAGTTTGTAATTACTTTTCCAGCCGTGCCCAGCGTACCAAGTTTGTCTTACTAGGTGAGAGTGGGGTTATGAGATAGGAGGTAAATTGCTGTACAGCTGCTGTTTTGAAGGGTGTTGTGGAATGGCCCAGTCAGCCGGTGCGGCAGAATTCACCGACTGCATCTCTGCAGAGGGGTAAGTCTCCTCCAACGAGTGTCCAGGATATGACACTAAACAATCTGATGGTGAGGCTCCAATAATGTTCGAGCTTTAGGGAATGCAGAGTACTCCTTTATTGCCATTGTTCCGAGTGTAACATACCCATAATATACGGATAAGTGAAATAGACATAGGGAATCTAAAAACACGAAACTTTACGAAATTGGTTCAGGTACGAAACCTTACTACCTTTGATTTAAAAGGTTTTACGACATGAGGAGAGAGAGAGAGAGAGAGAGAGAGAGAGAGAGAGAGAGAGAGAGAGAGAGAGAGAGAGAATCCTTCTATGCTGACTGCTTTTGCATCGTCAGCTCTCAACCCAACCAACGCGCGGCGCCCGTACCGCACAAAGTCATCTGGCCTCGCCCAGCTCTGAAAGTCAACCTTCTTCTTCCGAAGCGGGAACTCAACTAACTGCTTTTTCTCAAATCTCAGCCCACGCTCCCGGTGCGTGAAGTCACCCAAATACCCTGGTCTCAATTCCTATCTGGGATTTTTATTTTGACATCTCTGAATGACACATTCTCTCCGCGTGCGCGTGAACACCTGCGTTAATGTTGCACCTAACTAACACATGCGCTAAGCGAAAGGTTCTCAGCCTAACTAAACCGAAAGGCAAGATATATAAAACGAAATCCCTCGGCAATTATATTACACGAGGTCCGCTCTGGCCTAGAGTGGTAGCACTTGATAGGGTCCTTTCTATGGGTCAAATAGAAATTTTTGGCATTTAAACTATGTACTTATGCTAAACTGAATTGTTTGAAATAGAACTGTTTTATCATTTAACTGTGTGTAAGCAAATGACTGATGTTTAATTGAATTGTCAATGATACATAGTGATTCTTGAAAACATTAAACTGTATGAAACAAATGATAAATTGTAAATTGAATTATTCTTATTAGATAGAAATAAGTGAAATTATTTAATCGTGTGAAAAAAAAAGAGCTGGGGCTCGTTTAACAATGTTATTTACAAAATGTGTTTAAAAAACATATATTTAATATATATGTATAAAAAGGATTTGGCATTAAATAACCTGCAAGGGTTTATATGCTGTGAAATAAAACCAAACCAAAACAACCAATCTGAAGTTATTATGCAAATCCAATATATCTTAATAACTTGGAAAAGATCTGAACGACGATTTGTCAAATTTAAACTCGTAAAACTGAAAATAGTAAAAGATGTAACTAAATTTTCTACCGTTTCTAATGGTTAGTTTTTTTTAGTTATCTCGAATTTAAGAAATATACTGACTGAAATTAATATGCAGATATAAATAATATTAGCTTAAGACATTTTAAAATTACATAAAAACTATTTTTTTCCCCTAATATATGTTGAAACATGGGTAAAGAGAATGATCTAACAACGGTTGAAAAACAGAAAAGAGCAAAGCTACTGAGTGAGGAACTGTCCGCTTTGGAGATGTTAAAGGATCTTTGCAGAGATCATAGAACGATAAAGAGGGCTGTTGAAAATGTTACCAAGAACTCAAAGCCAATGAAAAGGCTTTAAGAACTTGCTTTTTCGGAAGAGTTATCGTAAAACAACCACTTTTGACTAGCACTCAAATCATTGAAAAGGCTGCAATTGAAGGAGTCAAAAAAGGACTAAAGGTATGTGAATTGGGATCTGAAAAAGATCTCCTAGGCAACCTCCTCTTCCTAAAGCCGATATTTTAAAGCGTCAAAGTCGGTTCAAGAAATCCATGAAAACTGATTTTTCTGATTTAATTTTCTAGGAAGAATCTCGATTAACATTTGATGGACCTGATGGATGGGCCGAAAGATAGAATTTATCTAATTCTGTGTCTAAAAGAAGGCAATAAGAAGATAGAGTGATGATATGGGATAGAATTGTCAACCAAACTTTTATTGGCTCCTTCAAAGTCAATGAAGGAGTTTAACTGAACAGTGCTAACTCTTTATTTTCTTTGCATGGTACAAGTTCCAGTCTCGTAGTTTTTAAAGTGAAGTGTGTATTTATGCACGACAATGCACTTTCGTATGTATATGAACTTACCCGAGCATAAAAGATTTATGGAAAGAAGATTATAGAATGGCCAACATTAAGTCTCGATCTGAACGCGATAAAAAATCTTTGTTCAATTTTGAAACTGTATATTAGCAAAGAAGACCTATGGGGAGCAATTAAAACTACTATGTCGGAAATGGAACCTGTTTCAGAAAAGAAAACATCAAAATCAATGGATAATAGATTACTGGTTGTTATTGAGAAGACTTGTCCTTATATTAAAATGTAAAGGGTTCAAAGTCTTATTATATGTGTTTATTGTTTGTTCTATGATAAGTGTTGATCAATTTTTGATGATTTTATTACCTTTTTATTGACGTAAAATTTCTTTGGTTTTGCCTAATAACTTCAGATGGTAGATATTTTTGAATACACCCAATAACTTCAATAAATTCAATAAAACCTATTGATATTACCTAACATTTTAAATCAGGTTGTGTTTTGACATGAAAATTGATTGTTTTAAATTTGACAATTGTTTTTCGGACCAAATTTGAATTATTGAAATTTATGATTTACTTAATAACAACAGATTGGGAGTAACTTTTTCCACATGAGTTTCGTATGCGTCTAGAGGGAGTCTCTGTGACTTAATGACTAACGTGCTGGACTGTGGCCTTGTTGTAAATGAGTTCGAACTCATGTCGAGCTACTACGTTTATTTTCGAACAATTACTCTTCGTAAAGGTATGAACCCTCTTATCCCTTCAGTTATTGGTTAAATAGTATCACTGATCTTTTTCTACAAGGATTGCTTTAAGCTAAAGAATCTAGTCAGCCCTACTATTTACCCATATCTGGAGGGAAAATAATTGGATTCAGGCCTTTCGCAAGGGTATTAGTGCAATGTGAAATGCAAATAGCCTCATCCAAGGTTTGAACTCATGTAACTGTGTCCATTCCTACAACGATAACCATTATACCACAGGCATTTCCTAAAGGATTTAGCATCAAGTAACCCACGATGGTTGATATGCTATTAAACCCGTTAGCGTTCAAGGTGGTGTATCCATATAGACACAGCTTGGAAGAAATCCCGTTTTATTTTATTAGAGGGATAAGATTTTCATATGATCTGTAACCTGCTAATAGCAATCCACGCATTCAATATGCGTATGTTGACATCGATTTCAGTCGATGAGATATTGCTGCCGAGGTATGTGAACTGATCAACTGATTTCAGAGTCTTGCTATTCAAGGTGGAAACGGCTCCTTCTTTTAAATATATGAACTCTACTTTATTCTCGTAAAGACAAATACTTCCTGCAGCATGCTTTTGTATATGCAGCAGAGATTTGACAAGGGCAGGTATATTTGCGAAAAGCGCTAGATCATCCGTGTAGTCTGCTGTACATCATCTGTTTCATATCCTTTAAAACGTGAAACCACTGCTACGCAATCATACTAAATGTGTTATATATATATATATATATATATATATATATATATATGCCTTTACTATTGAGAAAAATATTGAAAAAATAGAAAGGAAGAGATTTTTCATATTTTATAAAATGATGATTGTTAAAAAAGAAAAATAGCTGTAAGAAAAACACAAAAGATATCGTGAAAGAACTATATATATATATATATATATATATATAGAGAGAGAGAGAGAGAGAGAGAGACAGACAGACAGACAGACACACAAATATATATGTATATATATAGAGAGAGGGGGAGAGAGACAGATAGACAGACAGACATATATAAAAAATATACATATAAATATACATATAAATAAATATACATATAGGAGAGAGAGAGAGTGAGAGAGAACGACAGACAGGCAGATATACATATATATATATATATATATATATATTGAGAGAGAGAGAGAGAGAGAGAAAGAGACAGACAGACCGACAAAAATTTATATATATATAGAGAATATATATATCCCTCGAGAGTCATTGGCATAAGTGTTAGAGTGTTCGCCTATGGGCCGGGAGACCTGGGTTCAATCCCATGTCGTCATACCAAAAACTCAAAAAATGGTACTTGATGCCTCCTTGCTTAACACTCAGCATTATAAGGTACGGATCAAGGGTAAAGTAGAGTAATCCAGGAAATGGTGTAGTACCCTCTCCTACACCTCGCTGTAGTAGCTATCGAAAAGGGAACCTGCGGGTCACCCTCGACTACGGTCGCCAATTTTAAATATAGAAAGAAAGAGACAGAGGCCATAAGAAAAGTTGCAGAAAGATTGATTTAACACAATGAATGGGACTTTATGTGTTTTAATATTTGTTGCTTGAAACTACTTATTCAACCACAAAGTTTTTTGTGTCGTATAATACAAAATTTTTATGCAATGCTGTCATCTGATACTGTGAAAAGAAAGAAAGGAAAAAGAAAGAAAGCGAAAATAGTGAGAAAAAGAAAGAGAGAGAGAGAGAGAGAGAGAGAGAGAGAGAAAAGAAAAAAAACGAGTAGAGTGAGATTAAACGCAATGAATGTGACATATTCAATATTATGTAATATATTCAAAAACTTGTAGCTAGAAACAACCTGCTCTACGCACTATGTTGTTATATTAATTCAAGCATGCATGTATAATATCGTCATTTGATACGGAGAAAAGAACGATATCAAAGGTAGTGTGAAAAACCCTAACCTCACAAAAAAATTGCGAGATATGAATAAATATATAAAGTGAATATAGTCATCAATCGAAGAAGAAGAAGAAGAAGAAGAAGAGAGAGAGAGAGAGAGAGAGAGAGAGAGAGAGAGAGAGAGAGAGAGAGAGAGAGTTATTGAATGGAGTGAAGGTGACATTATATATTCAAGTATTCGTCAGTTGAAACAACCTGCTCTACCCACAAAATAATTTAAGTTTTTGTTGTCATTGAAATACAGACATGCCAAAATAATGCCGCTAACTGATACTATGAAAACGTAAAAGAAAGAAAGAAAAAAGAAAGAAAGAACGAAGTGGAACATTATTATATCTGAAAGCGAACAATATTATAGAATTTTGTTGAATCTTTATTATAACTTACGCAATATTTCTATGACATCGAGGAACAGCGCAGTCCACTGTCAATCATAAAAAAGTAAGTAAAGTTAGCGACCTTAGTCGAGAGTGACCCGAAGGCTCCCTTTTCAATACCTACTACACCAAGGTGTAGGAGAGGGTGGTACTCCATTTCCTGGATTGCTCCACTTTACCCTTAATCCTTACCTTATTATGCTGAGTGTTAAGCAAGGCGGCATCAAGTAACATTTTTTAAGTCTTTGGTATAACTCGAACTGGGATTGAACCCCGGTCTCCCGGACCATTGGTGAACACTCTACTCATTTGGCCAATGGCCCGGTATTGACGATCATAAACGGTATGAAAGATGACCTGAATGAGTTGTCATCAAAAAAAGAAAAAAAGTTATGACATGTTCAGATGTCGAAGATGAAAGGTCTAAGAATAAAGAAATTTCTTGTCAAAATATCCAAAAAATAATAATACTTAACGATGCTTCATTTAAAAATACCCCCGTAACCATATAAAAGTGGAAGAGAGTTAATAATTTTCCCATCAAAAAGACTCATTAGTTTTAAAAAATTTTTATCGGCTTTCATAAAAGCGACTTTTCTCTCTTTTCAGACGCCTGTTCTCCTCCGCGCAACTAGATCAGCACGAAGAGAAAATGCAAGAACTTGCTTTGTTCAAGTCTGTGTGGTAAGCACTTTTATGGCTTTGTTTTGAAAAATGCACTTTTGATTATATTATATGTGAAAAAGTAACGAGCCCATTGAGATAGTGGTGATAATAGTATCATATTTGTCTTTTTTATATCATCATAAGGAGTGTACCCATCAAAAACGAAGGGATCGTTTACTCATTGCTCAGCATTTGTGTCTTGGATCAGAGTATCTGTGCTCTCTCTCTCTCCATCTCTCTCTCTCTGGGATCAAACTGTCATCTCTCGACCCCTTGCTTAGAATTATCCCATTTTTAATCAGTCGAATACCCGCTCATTTCTGTCTGTTGCAACTTTGGATAAGGCGTGGCAAAATTCGAGGTGGGTTTGATCCTGGGTATCCTAATCAAAAAGCAGCACCTGCCCCATTTTATCAAAATCGGACAACATTACTCAGAAGCATTTAACTTTCTTGACTGATGCTAAATTGAATTGTTAGAAATAGAACTGTTTGATTATTTAACTGTGTCTACAAAATGTGTTTACAAATCATATATTTGATATATATGTAAAAACAGGATTTCGCATTAACTAACAATAGTTGACACACCATAAAACCAAATCAAACCAAGTATTCCCATCTAATACTAATAATTTGCTTACGATTCTATGGTTTCAAGTATTTATATGCAATACTAATAATTTCTGCCAAATCATATAGTTTCAATTAATTTCTATTCAATCATAATCGTTTGTTTAGACACTTGTATGGTTTCACGTATTCTTATCCAATACAAATAATTTTCAAACATATCTGTTAGACCCCTGGATAGGATCCTCACAAGTACTTCCACTCTTGGTCAGAGTGGACCTGAGAGTAATGACAATGAAGGAGTACTCTTCACCCCTCAGATCTTCAGAAATGGAGCCTCACCATCAGGTGGATTTTAGTGTCATATCCAGGACATCTCTTTTTTTGGAGGTAGGGGTCTTCCCTAATCTACCGGGGATACAGTCAGGATATTCTAAATCCCACCGGTAGGGTTTCCTGCGTCATATTTTGGCCTCGTTGAGAGTCGAATAAATGCATCTTCGGACTGGGATTAAAGTGTAGTATCGACTGCTCCTTCTTTAAGGAAAAAGGCCATTCCTTTCTTGGTTGGGCCGGGAACTTTTCAACACTCCGTCCAACTGCTCCCATGTTTCTCAAACGGAATAGATGCGTCGACAATTACGCATACACATTCGTACAAGCAGAAGAAAAGGGCTTGTCGAAAAAAGTTCAGACAGACAGATACACCCAGATCTTATTCTTGGACTGCCGGAAATATCTGTTACAAAATTGTGCAAATAAAAATATGCTTTTAGTTAAACACGAAAGATATCTTTGAGGTTGGGTAATGTTATACAGGCTACTTTTATCCTCCCGACCCTATCCACCACGACATATATAAGGTCGTGATTGCACACATCCATACATCTAAACACACACACACAGAGACACACACACACACACACACACACACACACACACACACACACACACACACACACACCTATATATATATATACTCTCCATACAAATGTGCACACGAGAGCACAAAACATACATATATGCACATGGATTTACGACTACTGACAGATTTTACACGAACAGATACATATATGCGTTCAGACTTTCTGCACTAACACCAAATAAAAAATTGACGAAGCTTAGTCAAATCTGGCACAGGAAAAAAAGCGCGGTGCCAGGGTTGGTCGAACTCACAACACTTAAAAATGAGTTTTACAAAGCTGCAAAAAATCGTCAATATATATTTTAGATTTGTTGGGTTTTGTGACATATCAACCATTGTGGGTTATTTAATGCCAAATCTTATTTATACATGTACATTAATTACATCATTTGGAAACATTTTGTTGATAATATTTTTAAACGAGTCAGAGCTCTTTTTTTTCTGCACCCAGTTGAATAGTTTCAAACATTTTTATTAAATACGAATAATTCTATTTACAGCAGACAGAGAAGTGGTTACAATTACTGCTATTTAACACTGATAATTCAATTCAACATAACGCATTCGTTTGCACAAGGTTAAATGGTTCCGAGTATTGCTATGTATCACTAAAAATTCATTTAAATATCAGTCATTTGTTTACACAGTTAAATGGTCAAACAATTCTATTTCTAACAATTCAATTTTGCATACGTCATTTGTTTGCACTGAGTTTGAATGTAAAACAGTTTTATTTGCCCCATAGATAGGACCCTTTCAGGTGCTATCACTCAGGGTCAAAGTGGACCTGGGAGTAATGGCAATCAAGGGGTATTCTACATTCGCTAAAGCTCCAAGGCTGAAGCTTCAACATCCAATGGTTTTGTCTTATATCTTGGACACTCGTTGAGGAGGGATCTTACCCTTCTACTGAGATGTAATACACTAAGTATGAGTTTCAATTTTGCATACGTCATTTGTTTGCACTGAGTTTGAATGTAAAACAGTTTTATTTGCCCCATAGATAGGACCCTTTCAGGTGCTATCACTCAGGGTCAAAGTGGACCTGGGAGTAATGGCAATCAAGGGGTATTCTACATTCGCTAAAGCTCCAAGGCTGAAGCTTCAACATCCAATGGTTTTGTCTTATATCTTGGACACTCGTTGAGGAGGGATCTTACCCTTCTACTGAGATGTAATACACTAAGTATGAGTTTCAATTTTGCATACGTCATTTGTTCGCACTGAGTTTGAATGTAAAACAGTTTTATTTGCCCCATAGATAGGACCCTTTCAGGTGCTATCACTCAGGGTCAAAGTGGACCTGGGAGTAATGGCAATCAAGGGGTATTCTACATTCGCTAAAGCTCCAAGGCTGAAGCTTCAACATCCAATGGTTTTGTCTTATATCTTGGACACTCGTTGAGGAGGGATCTTACCCTTCTACTGAGATGTAATACACTAAGTATGAGTTTCAATTTTGCATACGTCATTTGTTTGCACTGAGTTTGAATGTAAAACAGTTTTATTTGCCCCATAGATAGGACCCTTTCAGGTGCTATCACTCAGGGTCAAAGTGGACCTGGGAGTAATGGCAATCAAGGGGTATTCTACATTCGCTAAAGCTCCAAGGCTGAAGCTTTAACATCCAATGGTTTTGTCTTATATTATGGACACTCGTTGAGGAGGGATCTTACCCTTCTACTGAGATGTAATACACTAAGTATGAGTTTCAATTTTGCATACGTCATTTGTTTGCACTGAGTTTGAATGTAAAACAGTTTTATTTGCCCCATAGATAGGACCCTTTCAGGTGCTATCACTCAGGGTCAAAGTGGACCTGGGAGTAATGGCAATCAAGGGGTATTCTACATTCGCTAAAGCTCCAAGGCTGAAGCTTCAACATCCAATGGTTTTGTCTTATATCTTGGACACTCGTTGAGGAGGGATCTTACCCTTCTACTGAGATGTAATACACTAAGTATGAGTTTCAATTTTGCATACGTCATTTGTTTGCACTGAGTTTGAATGTAAAACAGTTTTATTTGCCCCATAGATAGGACCCTTTCAGGTGCTATCACTCAGGGTCAAAGTGGACCTGGGAGTAATGGCAATCAAGGGGTATTCTACATTCGCTAAAGCTCCAAGGCTGAAGCTTCAACATCCAATGGTTTTGTCATATATCTTGGACACTCGTTGAGGAGGGGTCTTACCCTTCTACTGAGATGTAATACACTAAGTATGAGTTTGTGAACAAATGAGTGAGTGATTATGTGTGTGTGAGTTAATATCATTTTTGGTTTCTTACTGTTGGGCCTCTTTCTGTAAAATGCTACCGGTAATCACCTGCTTTAAGCCAAGTGATACTGATTAAATTAGATTGACACCACCATCCCAACTAGAAGGATCTTCAGACAACTTCTGAGACAGGAAATTGAGCACAAGTTAAAACATCGAGACAAAATGGATTCTATTTGTTTTTATTCATTTAACTTTGAAATGAAAAGTTTTGGGAACTGTCTCTGATGGGATCAGTTGAAAAGTTGTAGCGTCTGCTAGGTTACGGGTGATGAAGAATTTGTGGAGAAACGCTATCTGTTGTCACTCTGAACGAGATCACATGACAAGATGCAGCTGATTTCTTCAAACCTTTCTTTCTTTCTTTCTTTCTTTCTTTCTTTCTTTCTTTCTTTTGATTTCTCGTTGGTTATTCTATATCACTATTCCTTTTTCTTTTGGTTAAAATTAAAAATTAAAAAAAGAAAAAAAGAAGGTCAAAAATATTTTTTTCTTTTAATTTTGTACGGTTTTAGAAGTATCTAAATTTCTGTATTTTTTTTTTTTTCGCCAGCGGTTTTCATTTTTCTTCTTTTTTGTCTTTTTGGTGTTTTTCTTTTCTTTTTTTTTCTTCATACATTTTTATTTTGCTCCACAAACCTATTTTTTTCTTTTTCCTTTGATTTTTTATTATTATTTATTTTTGATTTGCTTTCTTTTTTACTATTTTTCTTTCTTTCCTTCTTTCTTTTTTCTTTCTTCTCATTTCTTTTTAATCTTTCTTTCTTTCTTTCTTTCTTTCTTTCTTTCTTTCTTTCTTTCTTTCTTTCAAGTGACTCTATGAATGCACTGATTACTTCGGAAGTACGTAGGTATATCAATTAACCCTTAACCGAATGTTATAAAAGTATTTCTTTTTCCCAACCTATATTTATATTTCAACATCCTTCCTTACCAATGAACTCGATTCAGGGGTGAACATTAATCTCTTAATTAGAATATTTAAGAGTGAAAATCTTAAATCAAAATTAGGTAACTGACGATGTGTTGCTTCTAATAAAATAATTTTACTAAAATGTTTGATCTAAAAAGCAACAATGATAAAACATCGAAAAACTTGTAATAAAACAATAATAGTAAAATGATTAATCTAAAAAGTTAAAGAGAATTGCTAGAGAATAAGAATGGGGCATATGATTAAGTAAAAAATCAATATAGAAATGCCACTGGTAGCTTATCAAAAAAGCTCTCCTCATTACAGTCATCGAGACTTTGAATACACGTATTGTATTACCCACAGAGGGGTAAAACTCCCCACTCCCGCAAAAAGAGGTCTCCTTGGTATCAGATGCTGAGTTTCCATTTCTGGAGATCTGGCGACTGAAGAGCACACCTTCATGGCCATTACTCCCAGGTCCACTATGAAGCAGAGTGGTTGTATCTGTAAGGTTCCCATCTATATTTCAAATAGATCTGTTTAAAAATCTTCGTATACGACAAGACCTTAGAAAAAAAGCAAAAAAAAAAAACAAACAAAAAAAACAAACAAAAAAACCCCAACAAAAAACAAAAAAACAAAAAACAAACGAACAAAAAACAAAAGAAAACAAAAAAGAAAACAAAAAAAAACCCCGAACAAAATGGGGGAGTTCGCATGGCGTATTGGCTAACGTGCTGGACTGCAGCCTCGAGGTCAGCGAGTTCGAAATCCAGTCGGGCTATTACGTTCACTTTCGGACTAATACTCTTAGAAAAGTCATGAAAGCCCTTATACCCCACCAGCTATGTGTTAAGTGGTACCACTATTGATTTTCTACGAGGCTGCCTTTGGTATTAAATAAGTTACGAAAGTTGAAATGCCATTAAATAAAGAAAATAAACCAAACCAATCTTAAGAAACTACTACAAAAATATGACTTCCAGCATTAAATGAATGCGATTCTTTGACCGCTCGACGTTAAATAACCTTAGACATGTTGAGATGCCGTTAAAAATCAATCAATCTAAATCAATTAGAAAGTTTAATAGAGAAAAGTTACCAGGCATATTTTTTTAATTGGGAGATTTCCGTTTTCTTTTTAGCTATTTCTTCATTTCTTTTTGTTTTCTTTTTTGTTTTTACAGCAAAAACAAATCCAAGGAACTTGTGTGAGATTTGGAGACCGACGTCAGGGTGTTCCAGCTTGTTCTGCGGGTCAGTATCTGGATATTCACTCTGACCAATGCGCTGAATAAGACCTTTGGGAGAAATCAGTCCGCGCTCAAATTCCCCACGGAACCGACAATTTTAAGGCGTAGACGATTTTGAAGAAGAAGAAGAAGAAGAAGGGAGATAATTAGTGAAAACTTAGTGATTGCTTTGACTGTAAATTGAAATATTTTTCTGTTGACTGTATTTTTTATTTTAATAAGCATTTTTGCCTTTGGATAAATTTATTAAAAAAGAAATGATTATGAAACCCCGGTATGAAACCTCGCTAATTGAAATATTATATTAGTTGAAATTTGTAATAGTGAAAATGTATGTACTTTTATATGTTGTATTGCTTTAATTCTAAGTATTTTATATGGCATGTATATATATATATATATATATATATATATATATATGGAAGAAAATAATGGATAATAATCCGACAATTTGTGAAGAAAAATTGACAACAAATAATCCAAATAGAAAGTGGGGATTTATAGAGAAACAAAGTCAGTCGACACTATAGCGTTTCGGTTCTGCTGAACCAACATCAGGACTGATATATATATATGAAACATTTTTAAGAAGCGTGTATAAAAAGTGCTAGATGATCTTATTGCAGAACAGGTTTATAACTTAAGATAGAAAATCATGATATCGCATTACTCGTTCCGGTCCCCACAGTTTTATGTATCACCCCAATCATCAGACGAAAAAATGGTGTATAAGTGGTGTGATTTCGATATTTATTCAGAAGAAACCAATCGCGTGAAGTAACAAGTATACACCTGACCAAGAACAGAAAATACGATTTTCATTCTTTAGACAAAATAAATAATTATTCAATTTGTAGGTTTACGTATTCTTCCCACTGTAGACGTATCAGGTTGTAGATGATACAAAAGAATTCTATTCAAATGTCTTAATAAATATGTCAGTCACGATATTTATACTCAGTTTACTGTCTGATTATATCATTGCAAAGTATGTGGACTCTCTCTCTCTCTCTCTCACACACACACACACACACACAAACACGCACACACACACACACACACACACACATATATATTCAGTAGGCTGAACTGTTGAGTTCGTCTCTCGTTGTGCATGTTGACTTTGTCCCAATGTTATAACTACAAATGATTAACTGAAAATTTTTGTAGGTGATCCGGTAAAGGCACAGAATACAAGATATTTATCTGACCTCCCACTCGGCCAAATTTGACACAAAGTCATATTATTGTGGTGAGGCCACGTACAAAAAGAGACTCATGTTCAGCTGTCTCAATAAATGCTTGTGCCTGTCAGCATTCTCCATTTTTGGGGCGCCTTAAGCTCCAAGAAATTAACTCAGCCGTGAAAAGCATGTATTGTCTGGGAGGACGCCTCCCTGCGAGCAGGCGATTCAACTCAATAACACGCGAAAGCTATCTGAAGGTGGCACACACAACTTGTTAGTCTGGTTCAGTCATTCTTAACCATTTTTATATTCTCGCAAGAATATTGGTTTTGTATTTACCCAACCTCTCCTCCACGAGCGGATTGCGACACAAGGTCGACTGGCTTGAATTCAGAGTTTTCCTATTCCCTGACTGGTTGCCATACCAAAATTAAAGAACCCAGTCTGTCTTACTATTTACTAAAGCAGAATAGCTGTACATACCTTTCTCAAGGGTACTACCTGTATATTAAATACAAACAGCAAAGGCCAGGATTTGAACACTGTACGCCGAGCACATTTTCTTACTTCATGAGCACCCCTTAAGATTATTGGGTCAGCCGAATTATTCAATTTGTCCCAATTTCTCTATAATAATTTTGTCTCAATATTATGGTTGCCAAAAACCTTTTTTAGTTATCTCGTATTATCTCGTAAGTGCATTCAGTGTTATTTTGTTTGCTTTTTATTGTCTCATGTAATATCAAGCTTTACTGATAATTTTGTATTTTCCCTCTCAGTGTCTTGTTAATTTTTTCATAGTAGTTTAATATGAAATGTTGGCTTAACTAAGGAGCCAGGCCACAAATAAAACACACATCTGTTTGTTGACAAGGTTACCAAGATATGCGAATATGAACAGATGAACTACTTTAACAAAGCTTTGCTCTTAAGTCGAAAGCTAAATTCCGATTGGTTTATAATTGCAGGACTCCTTATCCGACTAATGCTCATACTCCTTGCTTTGAACTTTACTAAATTATTTGACAATGTCAAATCGTCACAGTATTCTTTTTGGTGCAAGGAGTTTAATAATTGCGAGGATATTTCCATTCTGAGGGGAGATCTGGAGATTCTCCGTACTTGTAGCCTCTGTCATTTCAAGTAACCGTTGCGATTTATTTTGTCAGTATATAGAAAAATGTTATCAAGAGATATTTTATTATATTGCCCCTCTATAAGTGTACTTGAGCGATATATAGTAAGTAAATAAGCTATAAAAATAAATGAAAAAAAACAACAAAAAAAACTAAACAAAAAAACAAAAAACAATTTTGTCTATATTTGAAGACTAAGTGGCACTTTTATTCTAATATTAAAGTCATCGTTTATCATATTTACCAACCCCTCGGCTCGGGCAGGATATGATACAAGGTCAATTTTTAAGCAGAGTTTAACAGGTTTGAATTCAGAGTTTTCCTTCTCCTAGACTAGTTGCCTCACCAAAGCTGAAGAACCTAGTCTGTCCTACTATTTACCCATAGCTGGAGGGAGAATAATTGGATTCATACCTTTCCCAAGGGTATTAGTGCTATGTGAAATGCAATCAGTCTCGTCCAGGATTTGAACTCGTGTCGCCGTGTCCATTTCATACGACGATAACCATTACTCTACGGGCACCTCCTTAGTAATTTACAAAGCTCTTTGCTTCGATGTGGCACAAGGCCGAATGAATGGGGCGCCCAATGAGACTCGAACTCACTCGTGTAGGTTTGCTAGTCTAGCTTGCTTACTGTTACACCAACAGAGGTGCCCACAGTCATTGTTTATACTCCTGGTGAGTTTTTCACGCCAGTTTTAACTGGTGGTTTTTCACTGGAATCCCAGTGACAACAAGTCTCTCCAGGTCTGCAGGGTTTTTTTAAAGTATTCTAGTCAATTTTAGTCGAGCTGTGGTTTGGATTTCTCCTTATACGTTTTTCACACTGTTTTTAGTTGGTGGTCTTTCACTGGAGTTTGAGTGACAACAACCCTCCCTAGGTATCCAGGATTTTTCGAAGTATTATTGCCAATTACAACAGTGCTGTGGTTTCGATGGTCGTGATTCTTCCTCTGATCTCTAGTTCTAGATTTTTTACAGGCTTTTGGGACCGTTCCATGGGTACCAACTACAATAGGGGTCATCGTCACTTTCATGTTTCATAGTTTTTTCAGTTCTCTGGCAAGATCTAAGTAGTTGTCTATCTTTTCACTTTCATACATAATTAATCGAGAACAGCAAAATCCACTAGCTGACAAGTTATTTACTTCTTGTTGATTAATACTAGGTTTAGTCTTTTGGCCGGGATTGTTTGATCCGTTTGTACCTTAAAGTCGCAGAGAATCTCATGTGCCTCATTTTAAAAGAAAGATTCTGGCTTGTATATATATATATATATCATTAATCAGCATGGTCAAATTTTTATCTCTTGCACAGTTCTTAGTGAATTACCATTCCCACCCAGTTGTGCCTAGTCTTGTATTCTTTTTGTGCCAGTTTGATGCGTTCTCTTATAATGTGATTAACCCTTTTCGTCTTTGTCACTCCGTAAACTACACTTATTATTCAATCTTGTGGTACTATTCACCAGGTAATTACCATGTAGTTCCTATCAAGCAATCATTTAAATGAAATATTGGGAGATGCAAGTTAAAAGCTTTGACCCGATTGGGGACAATGGCCAATCGGAACGTTGAAATTGACATTGGGGAATACCAAAATTTTAGAGGCGCTCATGGTGTAATGTTTATTATCATTGCAAACGGACTTGACGACTTCAGTTCAAGTTCTGGACGAGATTGTTTGCTTTTCACAAAGCACATCTGGGAAAGGTATGTATGCAACTATTCTACAACAGGTAAATAGTAGGGAAGATTCGATTCTTTAACCTTGGTATGGCAAGCAGTCTAGATGAAGGAAAACTCTTTATTAGAACCTGTTAAACACCTCATAAAAAAACTAACCTGCTGACGTATCCTGCTCGTGGGGTTTGAAAATATGTATATTTTAGTAGCGAAAGGAATGAAGAATATTACACGAGTTTCGGCACACACACACACACACACACACACACATATATATATATATATATATATATATATATATATATATATATATATATATGAAAAATAAGTAAAAAAGCGGATGAATCGAAAACTGAATAAGGGATTCAATTATTTAATTGAATCCTTTGTGTTTCTGTTTATTCACTTTTCCACTTATATATATATATATATATATATATATATATATATATATATATATATATTAGCCAATTACTATTTTTTTTTCAAAGATCTGAAATTCTAAATACGGTTTTTGTGGGTTTTTTTTTCAATGGTGACAGTGTTCATTTATATACTTCTTTGTGATTTTTAATGGCGGAATGAATCTTATTTTAAGTAGAATTGTTGAAAATCGATTTTTAAGAAGATAGAGATAAACTGTATGAAGTACACCTACTTGTGTAGCTGAAATCTTTATGGAACCATGTCGTAAGCTCTAGATATTTTAAACAACAGAAAATGTAGTTCAAGTAGTTGTTTGTGTAAGCTATCTTTTAGAAAAAAAAATTTAGTGTTCGAACGAACCGGATACAAAATACTCATATGCATTGATTTTATGAGAAATAACCCCTAAACGTTTGTGCTCTGGTTTCATCAATGCTTAATAAATTTCTTTTCATTTTCTAATTGGGTTAATTTACCCATTTTAAAAAAATTAACAAAATCTTTAGACATCATATATAGAATTTTTTTTTAAAGAACGTCCATGTTTGTCAGTTGTAAATGTTTGTGCAACTCGAACTTCCAATCCATAAAAATATCTCTTCATATGTTATTTACTTAAAGGTAATTGAAGGCGGCAGTTAAGGTCGATGTCATGTAATCTTTTAATTATTGAATTAACTTTTCAATTTCTTTTAATATAATTGAAATTCTGTAACCGTAGAGTATCGACAGACTTTTAAAAAGGATAAAATTTATCGGGTTAAGAGAACAGAACTTGGAAAGATTTGGGATCATTTCGGAATTTAATCCTCTTATTTGTTTTGTTTTGAAATTTGGCTTCAAAGCAAGGGGATAAACCTAAAATATCCGACGGTTTAGAAGAGAAATAAGACGTGAAAACCAATTTGCAGGAAGGTTTATATATTTGTTGCTACATTTCACTTTGTACTAACTTCATCAGATAATGATTGCAAAATTTTTTCAATTTTTGAAAAGAGGAAACAGTCATGACAATGTAATTAGGAAAACCGATCTTTATGAAACTTTGAAAAATGGGAATTGAATGTTCAACGTTCTGACATTTTTTTTTATGTCGTTACAGTTCTAAGCTGAAACAATAAAATCGAGTAACTCTCCCCACCCGCCCAAAAAGACAAAACCAACCAAAAGAAAGTAGAAAGAAAGAAAGAAACAAACAAACAAAAAATAAGAAAAAACAATAAAAAATACACACTTATTGGAAGAGGAAAATAGAAATAAAATAATGATACTATTAATAAAAAGTCATCATTATTTTATGAAGCATTAACTAATCTTTCAGATTGTTTTATTTTTTTTTACTATTGATATGAGTTTCTATTCAGGTCTTTATTAAATACTATCGAATAATATTAGACTTAGCTATATGGTTGCTAAACTGTCAAACTTTTCGAAGACATTTTTCACCCAATATTTTAGGAAAGTACGAAATCGAAAATTTCAAACTAAAAAACATCCACACCTGGAGTTATCTTCCTTGATCCGACATTCTGACAGTAAAATCTGAGGGCACTACGAAAACTTCACATTGATATTATTCAGTTGAAAATTAGACTGGATATTGATTTATTCTCCTAGAGTATTTTAGGAGTATTGTCCTAGAAAATATATCGTTGCGAGTTGCCGTTTTTGTTGCAGTACAGTAACATACGTGGAAACACCGGTTTATTTTAACCTAGATTACATGTTTATTCATTTTTTTTTAAGAAAGAGAACATTTCAAGAAGCGTCTGTTCTCAAAGAGTTTTATAGTCTCATAGAATTTTTTTTTAAAGAGGCGTAACCCAACGTTTTAATGCTTGGATTAAGAACGACGTATCACATGTTGCGAACAGTACGTCAAATACAGCATAAAATGTGTACGATACTTCTGGTCTTAATCAATTTTATTTTCTATGCATTTACTAAACTTAGCATAAAATCCCAATTATGCAAACATATAAGTTCAACACAAAAAGCTAGCAATGAGTTAAAAAAAACCCTAATAAAAAATTAAGTCTCGATCTACAGCAAAAGTCCTAATCTTTCATAAACATACTCTCTCTCTCTCTCCCTTTCTTTCTCTTTCTCTCTCTCTCTCTCACACACACACGTATATAGTACTTCTTTAAGTAACCCACAATTTCACAAGAAGGTTTTATTTGGCGGATATATTAAAACTTTATTCGCTGTAAGCATTATATGTATTTGTCGAAATGTCGAATTTGGTTGTCATTCAAACCGATATCAAGTGACATTCTATTTTTCGAATTCATGTTATAATTATTTGCAACTAAAGCAACGAATAAATAAAATGGATGTACTTTGTTTAGTAATTAGCATTTTAATTGTTATCTTCCCTGAAAAATTATGGTCTCTGTGAGAGCGAATGCAATCTTCTAAATTATTGTTAATTAGACTGCAAATTATATATATATATATATGTATGGAAAATAACACCTAAATATGAACCCGTTTACTTAAGAGTAAGCTTAAGAAAATATTATTTAGTTTCAAATTAGATTGTGAATTATATATATATATATATATATGTTTGGTCGGTTGGTTGGTTGTTTTGTTTTTTGGCGTTTCAAATCTTTTTGGGTTATTTAACGCCGAATTAAGTCATTTTGGTTTGGTTAGATTTGGTTTTATGACTCATCAACAGTTGTCGGTCATTTAATCCCAATTCCATTTTTAAAGATATAGACAATTCTATTTCAAACAATTCAGTTTAACATTAGTACGCAGTTTAAATCTCAAAAACAGTCCTATTTCAAACAATTCAGTCTTGCATAAGTACCGTTTTTTGTTTATACTCAGTTAAATAAAAAAACAGTTTTATTTCAAACAAGTTAGTTTAGCATAAGTACACCGTTTAGTTCTATTTGATTCATAGAAAGGATCCTATCAGGTGCTACCACTTCGGCCCAGAGTGGACCTGGGAGCGATGGCAATGAAGGAGTACTCGGCATTCCCCAAAGCTCCAGCGTTACTGGATCCTCTCCATCAGATTTTTTAGTGTCATATCCAGGATACTCGTTGGTGGTGGGGGTTTTTTCCCCTCAGCAGAAATGCAATCGGTGTATTCTGCAGCCATAGCCGACTGGGCCATATATGGAAAATATCATCTGAACATGTTTCCGTTTACTTAAGAGTAGATCGAAAGAAAATATCGCTGGATAAAAATAAAAGGTCATATGTACAGCTGAATACGTACTTAGGATTGAAATTTAGGGTTGCAACAACAGAACTAAGACACCACATGCACTCTGTTCACCGACTCCAAATCGGCATCGTCCTTCAGGTTAATGTAATTTCATTTTCCGTCAAGGGATATATATATATATATATATATATATACGGAAAATTGCGAATATAAAAGTCCATAAAATGTTCCATGCTACTTTGGCGGAACAGGTTTAAAACCTTAAATATCTAAGTTATGAACTCTGAAAGTTCGCAGATCACACAACTTAATCGTCTTTATGGTTTGAGAAATTTTTTACGCGGCAAAATGTTTGTTCACGTGGCACTCACACAAAGGAAACATCTTATATATATATTTCATCTCGCACTCCTGGCATGGATTTCCCTGCGTCTTTCGCCATTCAACTCAATCATCAATTACTTCCGGCAGATTTTCTAGACTACTTCCTGTGTCCGTACAGAGCTATTGTAGATAAGCATTTGTTGGTCGTCCAACATTTGCATGACCGTGTGACGGGGTCCTAAGGAGAACGTCTCTTATTAGTTCGTCCTTGCTTCTCCAGCAGTGTTCTGCATTTCTTGTTCGTTTTATTTGGATGGTTTTAGAGATAGGAGGTAGGTGGCCGTACAACTGTTGTTATATTCTGTGGTACGTTCTAGATTTTTGAATAGCTTTAAGTAGAGGATACATCATAAGTTCTGAAAGAGGGCCTATTTTTGTTCATTTTTTCTGTAACGTCTCATCAGAGAATATTATGGGGATTTTTATAAGCCCCGAAAAGCCCGGTTTATTCCTTCCTTTTGTAAAAGAATAAACCGTACATCTACAGCAGTAGGGAAATGGGTGACAGCTTTTGAAGAAATGAGACGAACGACTTTTAGTGTAACAAAATTTATATACAACAACAACAACAACAACAACAACAACAATAAACAGGGTTTTACACCAAATGGAACAAACAACGAATGTGTAAGTGTTCAAAAAAGACTTCAAGGTTCAGATAGGTGGTAGGGTTTTGTAAGGTTTGTAAGGTTTAGTTGTAAGGTTGTTATAAGGTAAAGTTATAAGGTAAAGGTTTAAGGTAAGGTAAGGTAAGGTGTGGTAAGGTTTGCAGATAAAATGCCTGCTGGAACTTAGCTGTGTTTCCTGTTTCTTTTAACTCAGCACGTGCGTTCGTCGCTCTTGGGTCCTGGCTGGTGGAAGGTACCAAATACCTTTGCTGTCAAGGGCTGCTACGAATGGACCTGTTCCTAACAGCGGTGAGAGAGGGAAAAAGAGAGCGAATTTCCAGTCGTAGCTCTTTTTATGGTGGACGCCACGTGACCCCAAGGGGTTGCTGATATTCGGTGAAACAGGATCACCAGTTCCTTAACAAAATTTCTACAATATTGTGACAAAAGCAAGTGATAGAGAAGAAAGGATCTAATAGTAGTTGAGGACAAAAAAAAAAAAAAATAAATAAATAAAAGGAAAAGAAAAAGAAAAAACCCTCAAAGGAGAAATGTTTTTTTCTTTTTCCCCCTTTGAGAATTTTTCTTATTTTTTTTATTGATGAACGACTATTAGATCTATTCCTCTGTATTGCTTGCTGTCGTCACGGAGTTCTTAGATGAGGCATGGCCAAAAAGCATCCTTTTTTAGAATGTATCATGTCGTCTCTACTTAAAGCTATTCTAAGTTATATATATATATATATATATATATATATATATATATATGCATATTTGATTAAACAATATAGACATTTTTATCTACATATTTTTGTATTTATCCTTTCAATTTGCCGTATCGGTTTTCTTATTTATTCAATTAGAATTTGAAAATACACCTAGTGATTGGACCCGAGATTGGGGGCCCAATCTCGGGTCATCACTGGTGTATTTTCAAATTTAATTGAATAAATAGAAAACGATACGGCAAATTGAAAGGATAAATACAAAAATATGTAGATAAAAATGTCTATATTGTTTAATCAAATATGTATTTACGAAGAAATGTTGCCGTGGGAACGAATGTGATCCCTCAGACCCCCCTTGGAAGTTCAATCGTATATGTGACAAGCAAAAGAACATTGTCGTTGACATTAACGCCATTGTAGTCTCATATGGCTCCTCAAATCTGGAGCTGACCCACCAACTTTGTCACAAATTTGACACGAATTACATGTAGGTTGCTACGGAAGGAACTGTGTAAAATCAACCTGTTATCGTTTGTTGTAATGAGATCTCATATGATTTGCAAGTTCGGCTGTGAACAAACAGACCCTACAGCAGAAGTCACAGATATGTTCAGGTTGAAAAGCTTCCGGGACTGAGTGTTCGATTCTTCTTACTCCAAATGATTTACGACTGACTGATCAATTTTTTTGTCATCTGCTCCTTCCCACAATGGAGAATGTTTGACCTTCGTTGCTTTATAGAAATAATAAAGTAATGATTTATTCTTGTACAATTATCGTGTGTATAAGAATCTTTAAGAAATTTCGTTTTTTATCTGTATATTTTCTTTCTCGTCGCTGCTATGTTGGTAAATTCTGGTGTCTTACGGTTGAGTCGTAATTGTTATATATCCACGTCGTCAACTGTTATGTTTCTAGTGTTGACACATCTTTCGATGGTAAAAGTGTATTCCTTAAAGTCAACTTGTGCTCGTATTTAGCTTAATAAATATTTGTCTGGTGTAGAGCGAATGTTAACAAAACTCTCTTATAGACTATTGTTACTTGTTCTGTGAGATGAATTCGGTTCTCATTGCACTAATTTTATCTTCCTATATTAAACAATGTTATAACATAAATAGTATCAAAGATATGTCATTTCCAGTCACTTACCCTCGTATTTACATAAAAACGCATAAACAGATACTCTTCCATAGGGTTATTTCGTCGGAATTTAGATGCAATCGAATGAGTTTGGGTACCGTGAGACCGTAGCATTTACACCAGAAAAACGAGAATATTCTTCATGAGCCGCCATTTTCTTTTAATGATTTATGAAAAAAACATGTCTTCTGACTTAAAGCTAAAATTCTATGGTCGAGATTGAAGACTGAAGAGGACATCGGATGATGACCCCGAACGAGGACATTGCAAATTGCACGAGAAAAGTTTGAATAAGTGTGTGAGGACACAAAATTATTTTTTTGAAGGGGAATAAGGTGTTATTGTCCCAGGTTGGTTATTTTTATTGATATTAGATGATTGGGTAATTTCCAAATTGACTCTTACGCTTGAAAATGAATCGAAGAATTAGATACACAGTTAAACAAATAAACCCAGCCCAAACCAAACCTTACCGAACTAGTATGGGATTATTGTGGAATTAAATCCTATGTAGATCTCTTTACATAGCCAAGAAAGAATTAGTTTTAGTTTTGGTTTCTTTGTTTAATGGCATATCAAAGTTCGTAGGTTATCTAATGCCAAAGCGATCTTTGTCGAAGAAAAGCAGTAGTACTTTTTCACGCATAACTGGGGGGATTAAGAGGGGGATTCATATATTTCCAAAAGGTTTTAATTCGAAAGTGAACGTATTATCGAAACTGGAGTTCGAACTAGCTTACTGCGATATCGCAGTCCAGCACTTTAGCCACTACACAACGGGGACGTCCTCGAAAGAATCGGAAGATATATTAAAAGCTACAAAAATGTCAGCGTTTGTCACATGTATCTCTAAGAGTTTAGGGTTAATGATTTACTTTAATTTTTTATTTTCCAACATTTTTCTTGAGTTTGGACAACATTCTTCTGGTTTTGGACATTAGTTGCTACTGCCTGAAGAGAAAGAGATCCTTCTCTATTTCACTATCCTTAGTACTTCTTGAAATGCTCCCTAACATCACATATCCCCTTTTACTGCTTCGCTTTCCTTCTTTACGTTGTTGATGCCTTCTTTTATATTTCTAAGTTGGTACTTGTTTTCGTGTCTGCATTTTGAAAAAGTTTTCATTCTTTTTGTTCAGCGAATCGTTTTTTCTTTTTTGTCCAATTATGCAATTTCCTAACGGTGTATAGATTATAAACAGCATTAAATAGACTGTCTTGAACCAAGTCAAAGAATCTAATATCTCCTGATAATATAAAACGCAAGCGTAGCGTTCTGCGTGTACATGAGTCTGTCTGTATATGTAATATCTATAAAAGAAAAAAATAAAAGAAAGAAAGGAATAAGGAAAAAGAACGGAAGGTGAGATCTCCGACGTTTTTTGTTGTAATCTTTAAAGAAAGAAAAAATTAGAATGAAAAAGAAAGAAAGAAAGAACGAATTATATTGATTTGTAGCTTGCGACATCGAAGGAGAAAGGAAAAGAATGCAGACAAGCTGTCAAGTCAGCGGTCGTAACCGTAGGCTGAGTTGAGAACTAAAAAAAAAAAGAAGACAGAAAAAGATGTTAGGCGAAGTTGAAAGAGAAGAGTACAGTGTAACCCGGATATAAGAGACCCGCATATAAGAGACTCAGATATAAGAGATATTTTCTCTGGTCCCAGATTATAGCATGTGTTAATGTATATAATATAGACCAAACATAGATATAAGAGACTTCTTCTCCGGTTCCGACAACTCTCTTATATCCGGGTTACACTGTATTAACGCTCAGCAGATCTCAGTAAACCAAATTCTACTGTTAACATGATATTCACAAGAGGCAGAAATAGTGATCGGAGACGTTACAACATACCATATGTAGATGAAGTAGCGATGATTTTTCATAACACTGATGGAAAACTAGCCTTTGAGAGAGATTATGAAATCTTTTTAATTTGGATTATAAAAAAGATATTTTATATAAAATTCAGTCATCATTATTGACGGGTGTATTCTTGTTTTATTGTATTGCACAACACGGTACAATAACAGTCCTGCGCATTATCAAGGCCGCCCGACCAGCTTGGGAATGTAGAATACGCCGATAATTTCTGCAGAGGGATAAGAACCTCCTCCCCGAAATATATCTGGGTTATGACTGTAAACTGCATCTGATGGTAAGGCTTCATTGACATTACTCTCAGGTTCACCCTGAATGGAAGAACCTAATAGTGTGCCATCTATAGGTCAAACCGAAATATTCAATCATTTAATGAGGGCCATTGTTATTGGTTATTGGAAATCCAAATGCAAATTATTAGTATTAGATAGGAATACTTCTTTAATGGATTTAGTAATGTTAAATAGCAATACTTGAAACCATTTAACTATGTGCAAACAAATGAACTCTAACAACTTGTTAAAATAGTTACCTACAAACTATTCACTTATGAATTACACCTTCCCACGTACATATATATATATATATATATATATATATAAACCATTTCTGCACTTTTGTCAATATTTATAAAAAAAAGTTGTTCTTGACTTAATGTTATTTTTCCAAGAATTTTTGTTGAAAGTAATATGGCTCCTACCATTTGTAGTCAAGCATTTTTAGAAAAGCATTAAAAGTAGTCATTTACACCCTCAATTTTAACGAGACTATTTGTAACATCTGTGAGTCTGATGAGCGTAAAAACACAAAACTCAAAGTTACGGGAGAGTAGCCAGGGGTTCCAATTAAAATGTAGCCTGCCATTCCAGCATGGAGCACTTTTTGTAATCTTTTCAAAATATGTCATTCTTCTCAACTTAAGATTAAGGGGGGCAGCCTGTTTACAATAATTTTTGTCATTAGTACATATCATATATATATATATATATATATGCACACGCGTGCACGCGCGCGCGCGCACACACACTCACACACACACACACACACACACACACACACACACACACACACACATATATATATATATTAGGTATTCTCACAGAATTTTACAAATATATTTAAATCACGCTTGAATGTTTGATTTTGATACCATAAAGAAAAAAATTTTGAACAATAATCAGGTGTAAAAGTATTTGTGCCATATAAGGAAGTATATATATTTGTGGTTCAAACAAATAATCGTTTTACTTTGAAAAATAAATAGAAGAATAATTTTAAAATCTGATAAGCACGAATTTAAAAAATGTTCACGTTTATAATTTTAGGAAGAAAAAAAGATGAAAGAATAATAGAGAATAAAAATATTTGTGCAATATTGTAGAAACATAGATATTTGTTTATGAAACAAATAATATGAAAAGTTAATAGAAATTGAATTAAAAAATCTGATGAATCTGATTTTTGAAATCATACCGAAATACAACAAATGAAATTATATAACAGTGTGTCATATATACCGTCAAATATGGTAATTATTTCTTTACTTGCAAATGATCAGAAACCAATTTCTATCTTTGTCAATTCATTATAATTCAATATGGTATTTTGTGTATGTCAGGTGACCTTATACTGTGTACTGTAATGTATTTTTTGTATTAATAAATGTTATAGAACATTTTTATTTTGTTTCATTTATTTATTGATGAAATCGAATGAATGAAATGAATGCGATGAAATAACTCAGTTTATCGTGTATTATACTGAACCCAATTCATATACTTTTGCCCTGTCATCTGAGGATATATATAGTAATTGAAGGGATATATATATATATATATATATATATATATATATATATATATATATATTGGCGAAATATATATATATATATATATATATATATATATATATATATATATATATATATCTCAAGCCGAGACACTACTGCATAGTTTGGAACGAGCCGCTGCTGGCATTGGCCTCCAAAACTGAATATATGTGTTACAACCAAACAGGCAACATTACCACACTAGACGGAGCCTCTGTGAAACTAGTAGACAAATTCACCTACCGAGGAAGTAGCGTCTCATCAACCGAAAAAGACATCGACACACGACTAACGAAAGCATGGACTGCTATCAATAGGCTCTCGATCATATGGAAATCAGACCTGACCGATAAAATGAAACGCAGTTTCTTCCAGGCAGTGGTTGTATCGATACTACTATATGGATGCACTACTTGGACGCTAACTAAACGGCTGAAGAAGAAACTAGACGGCAATTACACAAGAATGTTGAGAGCAATATTGAACAAGTCCTGGCGTCAACACCCCACAAGACACCAACTATACGGCCACTTGCCTCCCATCACGAAAAGTATACAAGTTAGACGAACCAGACACGCAGGACACTGCTGGAGAAGCAAGGACGAACTCATCAGTGATGTACTCCTATGGACCCCGCATATGGCCAAGCAAAAGCAGGATAACCATCTCGAATATACATACAGCAGCTATGTGAGGATACGGGATGTAACCCTGAAGACCTGCCGGAGGCGATGAATGATAGGGAGAAGTGGCGAGAGAGGGTCAGGGATATCCGTGCTGGCGGCACGACATGATATATATAAATATATATATATATATATATTTATATATATATATGTACCGACTCATTGGCCAAGTGTGTAGAGTGTTTGCCAATGGTCTGGGAGACCTGGATTCAATCCCAGGTCGTGTCATACCAAAGACTTTAAAAATGGTACTTGATACCTCCTTTCTTAACACTCAGCAATATAAGGTATGTATCAAGGGTAAAGTGGAGCAATCCAGGGAAAGGAGTAGCGCCCTCCCCTACACCTTGGTATAGTAGCTATTGAAAAGGGAGCCTTCGAGTCGCCCTCGACTACGGTCGCCAGCTTTACTTTTTTATATATATATTAGAATTATCATGACTAGAATAATAAATAAATTAGATAAATATAATATATATATATATGTATATGGGGGAGCGTGACAATTCCTGGAAGCAGCACAGAACAAAAAACCCAGCTGTATGGCCATTTGCCTCCTATCTCAGAAATCATCTAAGTTAGAGGAACAAAATATGCTGCACATGGCTGATAAAGCAAGGACGAACTCATTTGCGATTGCTTAGTTGCCAGGGGCTGTAGAAGACACCGACTGAATCTCTGCAGAGGGGTGAGACCCCTACCAACGATTTTCCTGGATATGACACTAAAAAATCTGATGGTGAGGATCCAGTTACGTTGGAACTTTGGGGAACGCGGAGTACCCCTTCATTACCACTGCTCCCAGGTCCACTCTGACCCGGAGTTGTAGCACTTGATAGGGTCCTATCTATAGGTAAAATAGAACTAAACTTAATTGTTATTTAATAGAATTGTTTTTGACATTTAACCGTGTGTAAACAAAAACTATACTTATACTAAACTGAATTGTTTGAATAAGAACTGTTTGACTAAACTGAATAGCTTGTTTTTGACAATTTAACTTTGTACTTATGCTAAACTGAATTGTTTGAAATAGGACTGTTTATTTGTATAAAAATGGATTTGGCATTAAATAACCTGCCATAAAACACAAACAAGCAAAGAAAGAAAGAAAGAAACAAACAAACTCATTAGCGAAGATTCTCGGTAGACCTCCACGCATGGACTCTCCAATATTAGTCGAACAGCAAAGATCTACATTCATCAGCTCTGTGCTGACACTGGATGCTGTCTGGGTAACCTACCAAGAGAGATGGACGATAGAAACTGGTGCGATTATATTATAATGATTTATATAATATAATATGATAGTCACCAAATTTGTGAATTTATTTGGATTCTTCCCGCTGAAAATCCTCAATGTTTCCTGTAATCAATAAAAACAGATTCTGTCCTTGTTCAAATACTTCTGACAAAAGAACTTTTTAAAAATTTCATAAGAGCTGAAAAAAAAAAAAAAAAAACAAAGAAAAAAGAAAAAAGAAAGGAAATTTATATAACTCTTTTAATGTTATTAAATTTCAAATGCACCTGGGTCTTTCCCAGAAAGAAGAGCATTGTTGAAGATTTTCGTTGAGTCAACACACTCTCACTAACAAAAAATCGGAATTAGTTTTTCCAGTTTTATAATAAACGGTAGTATGTTGTTACAACAAAATTGTTCGAGTACGCTTTTCTTTCTTGGTGAAGTTTAAAACTTTTTGAACGTCTTTCGTATGTTTGTAATTTTATTTCTAGTGAAATACCGGGTTACGCCAATTAGCCTTGCCTGTATTCCCTACTAAATAACAACCACTTAAATAATGTTATTCTATGAAGCGTCTAAACTTATGAAAGTGGTGTGGATTTGCACAATGACCATCGATTGATATCGCTATTAGAAAATATAGAACGCTAAGCATTATGTCATTTATAAGGCGAGACTCCAAACAAATATTTCACCTTTTGGAAAAAAAGATTTCCTGCGCAACATTTTTCCGCTTTTGAGTCGATTTTTTCAATTAAACATCGAACAAAGAATAAAAGGAAAAGAATTGGGAGGAAAATAATATCCGGGTTTTTATGTCGATTCGATTATATCGAGAACATCTGATAAGGATAATAAAAAAATGCATTTTGTGGCTGTGTCCCAATTAAAACTGATGGATTTATGAAAATCTTTCCAACACACATACATACAGAGAGAGAGAGAGAGAGAGAGAGAGAGAGAGAGAGAGAGAGAGAGAGAGAGAGAGATAGTTTTTCTGTGCCAATCAGTCAGTCTTTTTCTTTCTTTCTTTCTTTCTTTCTTTCTTTCTTTCTATGTATGCATGTATAAATTGATGGGTGTATGTATCCTCATTTTTTAAAGTATCTATCTATCTATCTATCTATCTATCTATCTATCTATCTATCTTAAAACATGTTTGTTTGATGTGTTTGTTTGTTTGTTTGTTTCTTTTTTTCTTATAACATCTCTTTCTTGCGATTATATGTATGTATGTATGTATGTATCCTCTTCTAGATGTTCTATTTATCTATTTATGCTAAAATTCTTTCTTTCTTTCTTTCTTTCTTTCTTTCTTTCTTTCTTTCTTTCTTATAACAATTCCATCTAGTGATCATATCTATCTATCTATCTATCTATCTATCATAAAATCTTTCTTTCTTTCTTTTTTTCTTTGTCAGGGAAGTGTAAATTGATTGATAGTCCAACCCCAGAGATTCGTTTTCCCCGGTTGCTGCTACTCCATAGCACTTTAAGCGTATAGTGCCTGAGTCAATCTTTGATGCCCTAGATTTCCTACAAAAAGCAATGCCGAAGCGAGTGGACAATTTTTATTAACACTCCACTGTACGTAGTAAAGATTCCGCATTAACCATGAACTTGTTTTTACCCTGTATTCACAAGTGAGGATATGTATTTATACGACCCCTCAGCGATGGGCAGATTGATACACTAGGTCAATTTTCGTGCGAAGTACAGCTGGTTTGAATTCTGATATTTCCTTCTTGACGGGTTGCTTACTGCCCAACTATTTACCCTTAAATAGGGGAGAACAGATTGATTCATGCCTTTCGAAGGACATCTGTGCAAAGGGGAATGCAAACACACACATACACACACACACACACACATATATATATATATATATATATATATATATATATATATATATATATATACTGTCATCCACAGAGAGACTGTTTTGTTGTATCACAACTCTTCAGTTTGGCTAGCTATGGAGCTGGGATTGAAACCCTCCAAACTTTACGTTAGACTTAGTATCATACCGCTCAGTCAACAAGCGAACCACTACTAACATTCCTCACTTTTTCGATCTACTTATATCATGCCTTTCGAAGGACATCTGTGCAAAGGGAAATGCAAACATATATATATATATATATATATATATATATATATATATATATATATATATATACTGTCATCCACAGACAGACTGTTTCGTTGTATCAGAACTCTTCAGTTTGGCTAGCTATGTAGGACGCTTGGAGCTGGGATTGAAACCCGCCCAATTTTACGTTAGACTTTGTATCATACCGCTCAGCCAACAAGCGAACCACTACTAACATTCCTCACTTTTTCGATCTACTTATATCTATGGGACAAATTCGTTGCAGAGTGAACAGCAAACCCAAACCAAAATTGGTAGTTTGTGTTTGAACTCAGATAAAAGCGGGAATTTCGAATGCTTATTCTTAAAGAAGGAAAATCTGCCCCATCATTTTATTTGATTGTTAAGTCATTATCTTAATACTGCAGCCGTAAAATCCCTGGTACCCACGGCACATAGAATACGGACTCGGCGATTTCAGTTCAAATCCTACACCGAGACCTATTTGTACTCTTTATTTCCCATTTAATGTCATTGGGAAATCCAAGGCTAAAGAGACAATCTATAGCTTTCAGAAGTATAGACTTGTCTCTTTAGCCTTGGATTCCCCACTCATTAAAATGACTTTGTGTCAAATCTGGTTTGGTTGAAGGTTGGATAAATGTTCTGGGTTTTTATCCTTGATACTATTTACCAACCCCTCCGCTCGGGCAGGATATGACACAAGGTCAATTTTTAAGCGGAGTTTAACAGGTTTGAATTCAGAGTTTTCCTTCTCCTAGACTAGTTGCCTAACCAAGGCTGAAGAACCTAGTCTTTCCTACTATTTACCCATAGCTGGAGGGAGAATAATTGGATTCATACCTTTCCCAAGGGTATTAGTGCTATGTGAAATGCAATCAGTCTCGTCCAGGATTTGAACTCGTGTCGCCGTGTCCATTTCCTACGACGATAACGACTACACCACGGGCACCTCTAAATTTATCATTGATATAGCAACTGGTGTATGAAAAAGAAAACTCCGAATTCAAAACACCTGTACCTATTTTAAAGAGAGAATTTGTCATATCCTGTTCCTAGGAGAGAGAGGTTGGATAAGAACGCTGTCAACAGTCAACTCGATTCTGAAGTTTTGTTTTATTTCCAAACACCTGCTCTCTGTCTGACAAAGAGTAATTTACTCTGTGAAACACTCACTTTGAGGTTAATGAATTTGAAGTAGCAACAATTATCCGAAAGTATTTTAAACGATTTTGCGTTTAAATTTCAAAGATATTGCCATTCCAGCCCGAAGACGATGAACAGTAACTATTTTTTTCGTCTGGCTTACTGAGACGAAGTGTTTTATCATTATACATTGATTTATTACTTTGACAATATTGTAATGCATTTCCAGTTGGTTTGTGCAATGCATACGACGGTGGGTTGAAAAGTTCATATGCTGAAAATTCATTGGCTGAAATGTTCATAGGCTGAAATGTTCCTATGATGACATCACATCTGCAATATTCATCCAACCTCTCAAGTAGGATTTGATGCAAGGTCATTTTAATTTGGCTAGCCATGAACGAATCAAGACTCATACACGGCTATCATAAAAAATGCTTGATTCCATTGGTATTTTCCTACTGGAGAGCCCCAGGGGACAAACAATGAACTCAGCCCTACAAAGTAGGTATTGCAAGGAGGGATGGACCTCTGGGATTAGGTGAGTGTGACGAAACGCTCGATAACGCCCACCCGGTGCACACCCGTGAGGATGGCATATTACGTTCATCTGATGGCGGAAGCTGGATCTGCTGTTGATAACTTTTTGAACAATGGGATCCAAGCGCTGTAACACCGATGGAAGAAGTCTGTGGACCTCAACGGGCAATACCTGGGTTCAATCCCAGGTTGAGTCATACCAAAGACTTAAAAAATGGTACTTGATGATACTTTGCTTAACACTCAGCATTATAAGGTAAGGATCAATGGTAAAGTGGAGCAATCAAGAGAAAGGAGCAGCGCCCTCCCCTACACCTCGGTGTAGTAACTATCGAAAGGGAAGCCTTCGGATCATTCTCGACTACGGTCGCCAACGTTAGTTTACGTTTACCTGAGAGTAATTTGGTCTGCCTATAAACCCTCGTATAGGTCATTGGCTATTCCTAAATAGGGTAATAATTCTAATGTTAATGTAGCAGTCTATTATTTGAGTATTGGGTTCGATTTTGTCTCGGTGATACGAATTTTAAAAGTTATGGCAGACTAAACCGATACCAGAAAATATGCATTTGATATTTATCAAGCTTGGCTTAGTCTGACATGTAGGTCTTAGATTGCCTTTGCTCTTACTAGGTAATTTCTCATATACTGAGTTGGTACATTTTTTTAAAAAGTGGTAGTGTAATGGTTACTGTCGTTGAAAATGGACCCGGCAAACCGAGTTCAAATCCTGAATGTGTCTGTTTGCATTTCACATAGCACTACTACCCTTTGGAAAGGTATGAATACAATTATTATCTCTCCAACTGTGGATAAATATTAGGGCGGACTCAGCTTTCTAACTTGGGTCTGGCAACCGGTCGAGTAGAAGGAAAACGCTTAATTCAAACCTGTTAAACTCCGTTTAAAAATTGACTTTGTGTCGCATCCTGATCATGTAAGTTCAATGAATGTATACATTTAAAAAAACTGTTGAAAAGCTCCTTATATAGGCCAGGATGACTTTTTTTTTGTTATTAAGAAATTATGAAGTATTATGACTTTTTCATGATGGCTCAACTTTAAACAAATAACCAATTTTATGAAAACATTCAAAAGTTTTTTGTTTTTTGTTTTGGTGTAAGGTAACTTGTTAAGCGTCTTCTTTCTCATTTTATTATATAACCAGAAATATATTTGATCTTCAGTTAAAAGTATTTCTTAAATGAAATTCTTTAGATGTAAATAATATCTTGGGATATGTTAACTGATCTACATATTAGTTTATTCTATATTTTTGATCCTCTTGTGGAAACACTAAATGTATTGTACCTATTAGTACTACGGTGATCCTATTTAAATAATGTTCTTGCGGTTCTGTCTAGACATAAATTTTTCCCAGTCGTCTGGTGCTGTAGATTACACCGACTGCATCTCCGCAGAAGGGTAAGACTCCCTCCAACGGGTGTCCTCGATATGACAGTAAACAATCTGATGGTGAAGTTCTAGTAATGCTGGAGCTTTGGAGTACCCCTTCATTGCAATCGCTTCTTGGTCAACTCTGGCCCGTATTGGTAGCACCGGATAGGGTCCTATCTATGGGTCAAATAGAACTAAACTGTGTACTTACGCTAAATGAATTATTTGAAATAGAACTGTTTTGACATTTAACTATGTGTAAATAAATATCTGTACTTATACTAAACTGAATTCTTTGAACTTTTATCAAAATGATTTAATTCAATGTTAAATGGTCTAAAAAAGGTTGATACGTCGTTGAACAAAACAAACAAGCAAGCAACCTTGATATTTTTAGTTACTTTTAAAAAATCAAGGTCACTCGTAATTAAAAGTAAAGGCAAAAAAAAGTCAGAGAAAGAACAATTCAGATCATCCGGCAAATACATCACCACAATTAAGGAAAAGCCAATTAAGAAGTCTAGAAAACTCGTGGATCAATCCCCAAAAGGCGCAGAAGCAATCCAGGAAACCAAAGAAATATACGAATTGTGATTAAACAGAGTTCATAAGTCCGGATGACATGTCCGTTTTAAAAGCCGGATTTATCTGCATACAATTCTCTCGAAAATCCTATGGCCATCATTCATCTACGAGTTCACGACATTTCTTACGTAGAACAACTAGAAAAGAGGATCAACTCACAACTGCGTAGATGGGAAGATATACCGAAAGGTCTTTGCTGGGCTACTCTTTACGGAAAGTTCAAGACACTCGAAACTTTCCTGCAGAAGTCTAGTTGAGGAATTTAAGGTCCTGAAAGGGGGAATAACAATGCAGATGAAGTTCTGAAACGATTTGAAAGTTTACTCCGGAAGGAAAGGGACAGTATGGATCGCCCAGTGTTAGTCAATTTGACTACTCATTAGTAACAGATCTTCAAAGCGAGCTCATTAACGATTACCGAGCGCAAAGTGCTATATATATATATTGTCATCCACAGACAGACTGTTTCGTTCTATCAGAACTCTTCAGTGTGGCTAGACGCTCAAAGCCGGGATCGAAACCCGTCCAACTTTACGTTAGACTAAGTTTCAGACCTCTCGACTACCAAGCGGACCACGTTGGCTTAGGGAAATTTTAAGGTATTTATTTAGCAACAGCAGCAGCAGCCGTTTGTTTACATTTTTTAATACCCTATCGGCTACCAGAGTGCTCAATTCTTTCGAAGAGCTTTGCATTACGCTAGCGACGGCCGACAATTCCTTCGCCAGAGTGCTCAACCCCCATGGGGGAGCGTATATATTGTCATCCACAGACAGACTGTTTCGTTGTGTTAATTTTTGTATGACGGAATGGGTTCGAGAAGTTGTAATATTCGCATCTGTATTTTTGCATCTATTAACCAATCGGCGCAATCGCACTAGTTTTTAAATTTCGAGATTCTTCGCAATATTTGATTTGCTGTAAAAAATCTGAAGGATCAAAATCCATTAAAATTTTAGAATTTTTTTCCCTCCAAAAATGTTAAAAAAAAACAATTTCTAACTCAATTAGATTCATAGATAAATCATCAACTTTTTAAAGTTAATTTGGAACTTACCTAAATAGTGTAAATAAGCGAAGAAAAATTATTTCTTTAGTAATGGATTTGTCTGTGCTTACACAATTAACAGTAAGTTATGAATTATTATTGACTCAAATACATTCGGGTTTATTTCTTTTGAGTGAAAACTTATATTCTTTTCTTTCAAGAATGCATTTAGCTTAAATACAGCTTATCCGTCGTATACGTTAGTTTTAACATAAACCAACAACTACTACTACAATAATTACTACAAAATATCTCGCTGCTTGATTAATCTAACAAAGAGACTTACATTTTAGTCATAAATTTATTCTCCTAGTTCATTCTTATACAAAGAGTGTTACAAAAACAAAATATTTCCTTTATTTTTGCTAACAAATACTGCTATACATCATTGCACGAATCTTAACTATATTAAGAATTTCTACTTATACAATCTTTGCTTACAAGAAAAGATTTTGTACTTTTGTTTTTCAGTAAACTTTTCACCCAATTTAAAGAAATAAAAAAATTCTCCTTTATACGCCACACTCACACACACACACACACACGCGCGCACATATATATATGTATATGATGAAAATAAGTAGAAAAGTGGATAAATCAAACACGTACAACGGGTTTAGTAGAAATATTTTGTTCTTTATTCAATAAAGAACTTCTTCAGACTTTTGAATATAGAACGAAACATTACTACTAAACCCGTTGTTTCCACTTATTTTTATCATCTTGTCAAATTTACCAAAATCTACCATTTCTCCACACACACACACACACACACACACACACACACACACACACACACACATCTATATATTAAGCTTATCCGTCTTTTAACAGCTGCTTGAGTTGGTGTATATTTCTTTTTTTATCCTTTTACTCGTGAGGCCTGATATCCTAGGAAACTACTGCTTTTGACACGTTATTGCCCATATGAAAATCGGATCTCACTTTGATAAGATAAAAAAGAAATACTTCCAGTTGCCGTGTCAGTGTTACTGTATGGTTGCACCACTTGGACGCTAATGGAATGCAAGGAGAAAAATCTAGATGATAACTACACAAGAATCCTGCGTGCTATTTTGAACAAATCCTGGAAGCAACACTTTACAAAACAGCATCTTAACGGCCACTGACCACCCATCTCACAAATCATCCATGAAAGGCAAACAGGACATGCTAAAGAAGTAAGGACGAACTCACATGCAATGTTCTCTTATGAACTCCGACACAAAACAGACCAGTGTTGGCCTGTGCGAACACTGGATGCTGTCTAAAGGACTTAGCAAGGGTGATGGTTGATTGGGAGGAATGGCGAGAGTGTGTCCATAGAATCCACTTTTATTAGTTGATGATCTTTTTGAATGAGCTGGTGTATATTCCTGTTTTTATCCATTAAATTATTAGGGGTAGTACTCTTGGCGTCGTGACTAACGAGCTGGGTTGCGACATCGTAGTAAGCGAGTTCGAATTTCACTCGAGCTATTATGTCCACTTTTTTCGTACGAAAGGCATGAAATTTCTTTATTCTCCTAGTTATGCATCAAATAGTTCCAGTTCTTCTACAAGGATGGTTTTGGCATTTAATTTATTCCAGCAAGATTTTTATTGGTAGAAACACCTAAAAAAATCCTGTATTGATACAGTGTCCTGCAGCGTCGTTGCTGTTCTTTTAATGCCCTACACGTTCTCAGTTCTAACACCTGAGATTAACTTTTAATTAAATAAAAAAGGAAAAAAGTTTCATGAATCGAGATCTGGTTTATATGGCGGACACTGAACTTAAGTAATATTTGCTTCCTCAAGTCATCATCATCATCATGTCCTGCCGCCAGCACGGATATCCCTGACCCTCTCCGCCATTTCTTCCTATCGTTCATCACCTCTGGCAGGTCTTCAGGGCTACATCCCGTATCCTATCAGAGCTGCTGTATGTATGTTCGAGCTGGTCGTCCTGCTTTTGCTCGGTCATATGTGGGGGTCCATAGGAGTACATCGCTTATGAGCTCGTCCCTGCTTCTCCAGCAGTGTCCTGTATGTCTGGTTCGTCTAACTTGGATAATTTTCGTGATGGTAGGTAGGTGGCCGTATAGTTGGTGTTTTGTGGGGTATTGCCTCCAGGACTTGTTCAATATTGATCGCAGTATTCTTGTGTAATTGCCGTCTAGCTTCTTCTCTAGCCGTTTAGTTAGCGTCCAAGTAGTGCATCCATATAGCAGTATCGATACGACCGCGGCTTGGAGGAAACTGCGTTTTATTTTATCGGTCAGGTCTGATTTCCATATGATCGATAGCTTCTCGATAGCTGCCCATGCCTTCGTTAGCAGCGTGTCGATGTCTTTTTCGCTTGATGAGACACTGCTTCCTTGGTAGGTGAACTTGTCTCCTAGTTTTAGAGAGCTTCCGTCTAGTCTGGAAATGTCGTCTGTTTGATTAAAGCACATGTATTCAGTTTTGTGTGCTTTGATATGGAGGCCAATACCTGCGGCGGCTCGTTTCAAACTATGCAGTAGTGTTTCGGCTTGGTTTGGTGTATTTGCCAGAATCGCTATGTCATCGGCGTAGTCGGCGTCGATAATTGTTTTTGCGGGGTACCTTCTGCTTCTTTTCATTGTCAGCTCGAAACCGTTTTCTTTGATTTTATCAATCGATGTTCTAACCACTTAGTCTAGACAGATGATAAAGAGGTATGGGGCTAGCGTGTCCCCTTGCAGTACTCCTGCTACAATATCGAAGTATTCTGTGTCTCCATCCGGTGAACGTACTTTTACTTTAGTGTTTCTATAGAGAATCGTTATTGCTGCTACGGTCTCTTTTGGTATGCCGTATACTAGAACGATTTGCTCCATCTTCCCTCTGTGAATGGAATCAAAGGCCTTGGTAAAGTCGACAAATAGTATTGTCGCCTTGGAACGATACGGAGAAAATTAGCACGGTCCTTACGCAAGTATGACTCGCAAATTTGCGAAGCGTTCCATATTTAGCATAATGGCTTTTGACGAGGGAAATGGAATCGGACATTCGAGTTCTCATCCTGGATAAGGCCGTTAGTGTTTCATTTCTCGCTAATGCTCGTGAGAAAGGCATGAATCCATATGTTCTCCCTGTATGGGTAAATGATAGAGCAGATTGAATTTTTAAGCCTTGTTTGGACAACCAGGCTAGGAGAAGGAAAAATCTGAATTCTACCTAGCTTAAAATTTGACCTTGAATCACATCCTACCACTTAGAAATAACAAAGAAACAAACACCTGTCAATGGAGCTTAGAATACGCTGACTGAATCCCCATAAGAGGAATAAGACCATCCCCAGATTATGACACTAAACTGCATCTTGTGATGAGGCTCCAATTCTGCAGCTCTAAGGAGGATGGAGAACGCTTTCATTGTCATTACTCCCAGGTACTCTCTGGCCTAGTGGGATTGCAAATTTTAGAGTCCCCATCTTTGGGACAAACTATGTTTAAAAATGACTCGTATACGAAAAACAAAAGAAGAAATTCTTGAGAAACAATAACACAAAAAATGTAAATAGGAACGAACAATGAACTCAATGTCGTAAACTTTAGGGAAAAGTAACTCTCGACGGGTTGATATGCCGTTAAAATCAATCAAGTGATAAATAGTCTAGACAACAGTCTAGACAGCTGTCTAGACAGTAATTTATCCTATAATTTGCTTAGCTGTGCACACATCTTGATTTACATTTTAAATCTAAAAATTTAGAAAAAATTAAACTTTCAGATTCAATATTTTTTCTTACATCCCGTACCTATTCGTACTTAGAAAGTGAAAGTTTTAAATTGTTTCGGAGTGAATTCAACCTCGGTGTTGGATATCACTTCAGATCATGTTCATGTTTATAAAGTTACCTCCCTTTTAAAAACTGTTTGCATTTAAGTTTTCTAGATGAATAGTTTTCTATTTATAATGAAAATCAAATACCCAATTCAATCCTATTTCTTGAGCCTAAAATAATAACACATTAAACAGCATGGAAAAAATTGCAGTCAATGAGGAATAATACAATGAAATGTAGACAAGTAATTTTCCTCCCGATGAACATATACGAATAGACATTTCTCATCATCATCATTAGCATAACCAAATGGCGCTGGCTGCACAGATTCCCCAGACTCTCTTTCCCCATCCCTTCCTATCCTCCATCGCTCTGACTTACGTAAGTCTTTGCTGGTCGGCCAACACTAGTGCGTCCATGTTAAGGAGTCCATAAGAGAACGTCACATGAGTTCCCTAGCAATACCCAGTCTTGTTTGTCTTATTTAAATGATTTGAGAGATAGGAGGAAGGTGGCCACACAGCTGTTATTTTGTGGGGTGCTGCTCCCAAGAATGTTTACAAATCAGCACGTGGGATTCTTGTGTAGTTCCCATCTAGCTTTTTTTCCAGGCGTTTCGTTAGCGTCAAAGTGGTGCATCTATACGATAGTACTAACCTAGCCACAGCTTGGAAGACATACCTTTTTATTTGATCAATGAGAACAGATTGCCATACGATCGACAACCTGTTCACACCTTCACGCTGAGCATGTTGACATAGCTTTCAGTAGATGATATATTGCTGTCGAGGTATGTGAACTAGTCAACTAATTTCGGAGGCTCCTTCTTGTTTAAAACTCAGGAATTCTGTTTTATTTCCGTTCTTGTAAAGGCCAATGCCACCGGCTGCTTGCTTCAGCCTATGCAGTTGGGGTTGTTTTTTCACCTGATGTCAACATCGTCTCCTTCGATATTCTCGTTGGAGTCTTGCAAGGACATACATCAGAGCAATATATACTTATAATCTGCATAGATTATTTTATTTATTCTCCGTCCCACCACTAGAAAAGTACGGCACAAGGCCATTTTAAAAGTGGGTCCAGACACTGGGCCGCAGCCCACACGCGTCCGGCAAAATCCAAAAATACCTCCCCCCCAAAGGGGCGCCCCAGAGGCCAGGAAACAAACAGCAAACTTTGAACGTCAATAGATCTAATAAATGAAAATGGTTACACACTAAAAAAGGCAAAAAGGCAGACGATATCCTGCGGAAACTATGATAGACGCAGACGACACAGATTTCTCACCATAGAAATTTGTAATTATGCACTTTAAATGATCTTTCAAAGAAAACATGCATTGCAGAAGCGTAAAAGTTAATAAAACATTTAACACATTCTCAAGTTTCTTTATTACCACGCTAGAACCCCCCCCACCCCCCAAAAAACCCAACCAAACAAAAAACAAACAAACAAACAAACAAACAAACAAACAAAAAACCCCGTTATTTTCTTCTTAATTGGAGCCTCCGCACCGGATCCTGATTAATATCATATCAAGTACACAAGTTTTAAACGAGGTCTGATCCTTCTGCAGAAGATGCAGCTTGTATATTGTAATTTCTGGAGATCTTTGAATTGCAATACCCCTTCATTTTCATTACTCCCATGCCCTCTCAATTAAGTATAGGTACCTCTCTATGGGTCAAATAGATCTATTTGAAAATTATTAGCATTGAATCGGACTGCTTGATACCTTATGAGAGTAAATTATTTCTACTAACAATAGTTACTTGAAGCCCTCATTGTTTTCTAAAGATTATTGTTGCTATTACTTAATGAAGACCATATATGTATTTACCAACCCCACCGCACGAGTAGGATGTGACACAAGGTTAATTTTTAAGCGGAGATTAACAAGTTTGAATTTAGAGTTTTCCTTCTTTTAGACGGGTTGCCTTAAAAAGGTTTGTTGGTTATTTTGTTTTACAGCGTATCAACCCTTTTTGGGTTATTTAACGCCAAATTAAGTCCTTTTGATAAGTTTCAAACAATTCTGTTTAGTGTTAGAACAGTTTTTTCTTTACACAGTTAAATGTAAAAACAGTAAATTTCAAACAATTCAATTTAGTGCTATTTGACACATCGATGTGATCTTATCAGGTGCTACCATTCCGGTCCAGAGTGGACCTGGGACCGATAACAGTAAAGAGGAACTCTTCATCCCCGAAAGCTTCAGCATTACAGTAGCCTCACCATTAGATTGTTTACTGTCATAATCAGGATGCTCGTTGGGGACGTCTTACCCCTATGCAGAGATGCAGTCGGTGTATTCTACAGCCCAAGCCGACAGGTCAATTAAGGTTAAAGACCTTAGTCTACCCTACTATTTACCCATAACTATAAGGAGAATAGTTGGATTCATACCTTTCCCAAAATTATTTGAGTTACATGAAATGCAAACAGCCTCCTCCAAGGTTTGAACTCGGGTCACAGTGTCTATTTCCTACGACAGTAACCGTTTCACCACGGGCATCGACATGAAACCATATAACTGTATGTAAACAAATTACTATCATCAGAAAGAAATAATTACTTGAAACCATGTACTTATTTGTATTAGATAGGAATACTTGATGGCTGTCCATAGTATTCGATAATGATGTTCTGTTGTGTTTTTCTACCATTTTTTCCCCGGTTTTACGAGAGGTATAGCCAATTATCAAAAGGGACATTCATGACTGGCAGGTTTCTTGTGATGTCCTTAAGCCTGAGTTTTGGTATACTTCTTTTACGTGACCGTACTCAAAGTTGAGAACACAGGATCAGTGTTAGTAGTCTGCTGTCCTCAAGTCTATTCAAGTGTCTAACCCAGCTTCGGTTTCGTTGGGCGAGTATATCGTACATGCCTTGGGGTTTAGATTTCTTCAGGATGAATTTATTTGGAATATGATGCCACCACTTGACATTTAGTATTTTGCGCAAATGACATGAAGACTTTTGGCATCCAATTTTGTATATTGTCCAAGTTTTTCGCCGTATAGGAGAATTGAGAGAACTATGGTCAAGTACGCTGCCCATTTAGTTTATATGGGGAGGTCTTTGTTGAGCCAGACTCGCTCCCTCAGCCCACTAAAGGCCTTGGAAGCATTTGATATTCATGTACCTGGTTCTATGTCTAGTCTGTTGCTGTTAGCGACTTCGGAGCCTTGATATTTGAATTTGTTCACCAGGCCTTCTATCTTAATTTCTTGGCTAATGTCATAAAATTCTGGAATGGGTTGGTACATATATAACTGCATGTAAAAAAAACTCTTAAGGCACAATTACATACCAAAAATGTAAATATAAACATACAATGAACGCGATTTCCTAATTTCTAGGCATAAAATATCCCTAGACTGGTTGTCATGCCGTTTAAATCAATTAATCAATCAATCAATTGTGAACAGAGCACAAATTAAGCTGCACAATATGAATAATATATCAGAATTTAATCGAACATATGGAATTACTGTTAAAATATTGTTACAACAGTTAAAAGTATTTTTAGTTCTTAAAATATTTTAAGTCGATAATCCAGATCAAATGGAAAATTACTGAACTTTTGAAAATATAACGTCATGTTGAACGTAGGTTTGCTTCTGTATTCGTCTGATCAGAGAAGCCGGTTATTAAACACGAATAGTTAATTTCAATGTGGTCCTCTTTAATTGAGAACTCTACTTATTGCCTAGTGCCTGAGGCGCCTCTCAAGGGATATATATATATATATATATATATATATATATATATATATGTGTGTGTGTGTGTGTGTGTGTGTGTGTGTGGTGGCTGTGTGTGATTTGAAAGAAAAAATAATTTCTCCGAATAAAAATAACTTTTTCAAATAAATCAAAAAGAGTTCTCAACAGCGGTCGGCGGAGCTGGATAAGATATAAAACAAACAAGGTTCCCTGTCCCACTCCTTGGCTGCTGCATTATTATGAGTTCATTACAATTTTCTTGAGGGGAAGAAAACCACAATCCTCAGATGAGGGTGACACGTAAGTATCCGCAAATATCCCAGAAATATTTCACAGAAACATGGAAAAAAGCAAGTAGAATGGTGTTGGTAGAAGGAAGGGAAAATTTGTCTAACTCCTACCGTCCTATAAAGCTAATAGTTAAGTAATGCAACATATACAAAATATGAGGAAAACATAAATCCACAAAATGCTGCTAGGAAATCAAAATCTTTCCACAAAGTTGAGGACTAAAAAAACCCAAAACGTCCTTATTGAAGGCAAAACTTTGCTAAAAAATGTATACATAGTCATCCACAAACAGACTGTTGTATCATAACTCTTAAGTTTAGCTAGACACGTAAGCTGCTTGAAACTAAGATCGAAACCTGCCCAACATTGCGTTAGACTTAGTATTAGACCGCTCAACAAGCGTACCACGACAGCAAGTGAATTATAAGGTATTAATTAGTAAGGTTCATTTGTTTAAATTTTATACCTTACCAGATACCAGAGTGCACATGTGTGTGTGTGAGTGTGTGGTTGAGCAGCAGTCCTTCATTTAAGCATGTTTGATTAAATAATAAAGACAAACTTTGTCAATATAATTTTATCAAGATCCTTTCCAGTTTTCTGACAAGTGCTTTGGTTTTAGATTGGAGTCGCTAGACAATTTCAGTAAATTCATCTACAAAGAGCAAAAATGGGAAAGTATATATATATATATATATACTTTCCAATTTTTACTCTTTATATATATATATATATATATATATATATATATATATGTATCTGTCGGTATTTTTTGGTGGGCACGTCATGGTGGTACTGGTTGATTATTTTCAAACTGTACGGATGTTATAGTCTTTTCTTTTTTATATGAATTTTTTTTTCAGATATAGTAAGTAAAGTAAAGTTAGCGACCATAGTCGAGGGTGACCCGAAGGCTCCCTTTTCAATCCAGGGAAGGGCGCTACTCCATTCCCTGGATTGATCCACTTTACCCTTGAACCGTACCTTATAATGCTGAGTGTTAAGCAAGGTGGTATCAAGTTCCATTTTTAAAGTCTTTGGTATGACTCGACCTGGGATTGAACCGAGGTCTCCAAAAATTGCATTATCTGTTCTTTTTCACGCTGCTACAGTTATTGAAATAATCATTGAAATATTTTATATATATATATATATATATATATATATATATAAAGAATTCGAACTCTTTTTAAATTTGTTTTCAAAGTACTTAGAACTTTACTTAGGCAATCTAATCTGCAAAGACTGCTTTCTTAGAAACTTTTGAGATGAGAGATTTAAATGCAACGTCACTTCATCGTGAATTTCGGCAATTAAAAAAAATGACGGAACTTAAATATTTCGATTCAACACAATCTATGTTTCATGAAATTTACATATACCTAACTTGTCGTATATTTCTGTGTTTTTTTTTTTAAATTGCAGTCGGCTCGAAAAGTAATTGATCATTTTCATCACTTCCGTTTTTCTCAACAACGAATAGATTCGTTACTTTGTTCAAATTTTTTAAAGCATAAAATAAAGAAACAAACAAAAGACAAAACCAAAACAAGACTAAGAGAATAAAAACGAAAACAAAAGCATATAACGGAAACAAACAAATAAAACGCATTAATGTATATATGCCACCTTCCACACTTCTTCGATAAAATTTGTTTTCAACGTAATAATGTTATTTATATAACAAACAATTTGAGTCATTTACAGAAATTAACAATACGCATTATTAACAGATATTTGATTGGGGTATATATATATATATATATATATTGTCATCCACAGACAGACTGTTCCGTTGTATCATAGCTCTTCAGTTTGGTTAGTGTGACGTGATAGCCCACGGAGACGAAGAGGTAAGACTAATACTATCCTCCCGTTGAATTGACAGTATCAAGCCGTCAAAAAAGTGACCGTTAAGGAAGAATGTAGGTCACAGAGGGGATAAACAGATGTTGGTACTTAGTGACCTCAGGTCGCCGGACATCGGAAGGGGAAAGAGAGAGAAGCCAAATGATTGGCTGGGACCCCAAAACGGAAGTGGGGCTCCCTTCCCCTCTGCGGAAGTAAAGGACAAGAAGGTGAGTTTTTGAGCAAGGCTCGTGGCAGACGAACCATAGCCATTTTACTCCGGGTTGAAGACAAAAGAATAGCTGAGACATGAGAGACCCGAGTCCCTCAAGCCAGTACTAAAAACAGAACAAAGTCTATTAGCCCGTGAAAGAAGAACGATTCTCCAGTGGAACCCCGTCGAAAATAAGATAAGTAACTTTGGGGACATTTTTTCTTTATACCCAAATTTCGTTTACCACTCTCTCTCTCTCCCTCAATTTGAAGAAAGACAAAAGTCAGAAAAGACGTTTATATTCATGGACTGTCCAATTATATGTTTTTGACACTTTGAACGTGTACATAATTGTAGTAAAGGATTTTATGTATTTTCATTTTACCATGTGGTCTATGTTGTTACTTCATGCTTTCTTTTCAGCTTCTATTCGCCTTATGTTATCTTGCTTAGAATTGTCCTATTAATTCCTAAAGTATCACACGGGAAACCGGAGTTGCCGACTACTACAATATTAATATTATTACGACTAAAACCTGTAGGCCCATATTCTTCTGTTGTCTAAGGGGAAGAAGTTTAGCGGCCTGGTGTGTGTGTGATAGTGTGAAATTTGGAACCCCTTTGCCAGCGGTGGTCAGTCTGGCCCTAAATTATTCCCTCACGTAATATGCCAGTTCTTATATGCCTGAGAGAAAAACTCTGAACAGGACTTATTCTGTAGGGGATCAAGTGCCAACCCGCCCCGTCTTCACACGTGCGAAAATAAAGTTCCGTTTTGGGATTTTAGTCAATTTGCCGTCACACTAGACACGTAGGACGCCTGTAGCCGGGATCGAAATATATATATGTATGTATGTATATATATATACCCCCAACAAACATATTTTTTTTTTGCTTCAGATTTAAAAATAGTATATTATAACAACTATTATTCTTCAATCGTAATGCCTTGGACAAGAGAATAAAAATAATTTAACGTCACTACTTATTTAGAGACAAAATCATTCAAAATTGTCTCAAAATAGATGAACCTCATTAATAGGATAATGATTCATTAGTAAGACAAGAATCTCAAAAAAGATTGCATGTCCTGGAAGCCGATATGATAACAATAAAAAAAAAGCAAACATTGATTTTATGTTTCTAGCTCAGATGATGCATTAACAGGACGTGTCCCAAATGGTCACCATTGCGTTTGTTTGAGTAATAAATCATTTTTATATTAATTGATTGCATCTATTTTAAGACACTCTCTCTCTTTATATATATATATATATATATATATATATACACGTGATGCATTCAATAAGTTTCCAGACGTTTTTTGTACAGGCATTTAAGATTGTCGTAGACTCTTGAAAATTCAGTATGATATTGCTATATATCTCATGAGATGACTGGCCAATTTTTATGATTTCAGATTCAAATGAACTGCTACAGCAGCAATTGGAATACATCCTACTAAAGCCTGATCGTCACAGCTGGTGAATTTCAAAAATGCAATATGAACTTTAGAAGAACTATATGCAATAAAATTGTTTTAAACTTGGAAAAATGCCATGCGATGAAAACTAGATCTACTGCTATGACCCAGAGACCAAGAGACAGAGTTCCCAGTGGAAGCATGCTGGCTCTCCCAGACCCAAGAAGGCCAGACAGAGCAAATCCACTCACAAATATTTGATGATCCCTTTTTTGACAGTATTGGCGCGATCTACATGCACTGGGTTGCCACTGGACAGACAGTCAACAAGGAATACTATGTTGAGGTTTTAAGGGAGTTCAGGAAGAGATTCCTAGGGAAGAGGCCAGCACTCTTCAAATCGGGTCATGGGGATTTCCACCCGGACAATGCACCAGTCCACAACTCCTTCCTTGTCACAGACTATTTGACCAAGATGGGCATCAGCCTCCCTATAGTCCAGACGTTGCTTCCTGTGACTTTTGCTTATTCCCTAAGCTCAGAGGCTGTCGTTATGAGACAATTGAGGAGATGAAAGAGGCTGTGACGAAGGTCATTGACACGCTCATACAAGAGGAGATACATGGGGCCTTCCAGAAGTTGTTGGAACGGTACGACAAGTGTATTGCAGCCGGAGGAGATTACTTCGAAGGGGACTAGAGTTTCATGTGTGTACTATCAATAAAAGTGCCCATACGAAAAAGTCTGGAAACTTATTTAATGATCCTCGTAGATAAATCCCATCAGGATTGATTGCGAATTAATTTTTATTTATTGCAGACTTTTTTCCTCATCTTGGTAGTTTTTGTGTTGTTTCTTCTTTCACTACGTTTCGGCCAAATTTCACCTCTGGCCTTCTTCAGGTGATTTACCGTGACCTCGGATAGGAATGCTGAGTCTTGTAACTGTATCCCCAGTAATTACTGCCTTCCATAGTTGTTGTCTATCGCACCACGTTTTTGACCAAGTAAACCTCTGGCCGGCTTGGGTAGGATTTGAAACCGCTATCTTCTGACAATGCTCACATGGAACCGTAGATACTCAACGCCTCTATCCGCTGCGCCACGGGCCCCGAATTCGCTCTGTAACAATGGGAAGGCCAGAGGTGAAATTTGGCCGAAACGTAGTGAAAGAAGAAACAACACAAAAACTACCAAAATGAGGAAAAAAGTCCGCAATAAATAAAAATTAATTCTCAGATTAAGAAGCCTCATCTAAAAATGATTCCAATTAAAGACAAGTACAGGATTGATTGCGTTAAATATCAATGCCTCAGGGAAATGTTTGTTTTTTGTTTCCTCGGAGAGATTCGCTTTTAAGCGTATAGCCGTGGTATATACATAGTTAGATTGTTGTTACATTTGCTCCTGTCCCAGTGGACCATATTTCCAACATTGGTTTATCAATTTTTGTTCTTGTGTTTATGCCATATAAACCCTTGTAGGTTATTAAATGCCAAATCCATTTTTTCTACATATAAACACATCTATTTCAAACAGTTCAGTACACAGTTTAGTCCATAGAAAGAACCTTATCAGGTGCTATCACTCCGGGCCAGAGTAGACCTGGAAGTGATGCCAATAAAGGAAACCTCGCATTCCCTAAGGCTCCAGCATTATTGAAACTTCAGCATCAATTTATTTAGTGTCATAAACAGGACGCTCGTCGAGGAAGTATTACCCTTGTGCAGAGATGCAGTCAGTGTATTCTACCGTCTCAGCCGACTGGGCTATAAGGACTCTCGTTGGGGAGGGGGGAGTTTGACCCCACTGCAGAGATGCAGTCAGTGTATTCTACCGTCTCAGCCGACTGGGCTATAAGGACTCTCGTTGGGGAGGGGGGAGTCTGAGCCCTCTGCAGAGATGCAGTCAGTGTATTCTACCGTCTCAGCCGATTGGGCTATAAGGACACTCGTTGGGGAGGGGGGTGTCTGACACCTCTGCAGAGATGAAGTCAGTGTATTCTACTGTCTCAGCCGACTGGGCTATCAGGACACTCGTTGGGGCGTGGGGGGAGTCTGACCCCTCTGCAGAGATGCAGTCAGTTTATTCTACTGCCCCAACCGAATGGGCCATTTAGATACTTTTGTATTCTGATAATCGTCTCATCTCCATTATCCGTATTTCCTATTGGACTGAAACCTATTTACAGCATCTTAGAAAAACGTTTAAATCCTTGGTAATGTCAATGTATTCTACAGACTTAGCTGACTGGACTCTAAAAAAAAAAAAGAATTTTTGAGAATTAATAATAGAAAGAAATGAAAAAAAGAAACAAAAAAAAAACAAACAAACAAAACAAAACAAAAACGAAACAAAATGAAATAAAACAAAAGCAAAAACAAATAGCATCAAACAAAACTAGGACTGGATATCTTGGATGGCAACAAATTTAAGAGAAGGAAAACTCTGAATTCAAACCTGTTAAACTTCACTTAAGGGGGTGTCCTCGTGGTGTAATGGTTAAAGTGATGGACTGCAGAATAGTAGTAAGCGAGTTCGTACTACAGTCGCGCTATTACGTTCACTTTCGGGCAAACACCCTTGGGAAAGGTATGAACCCCCTTATCCTCCCAGCTATGGGTTAGATAGTACCACAACTGTTCTTCTAGGAGAATAACGTTGGCATTAAATAACCAACAAAGGTCGATATGCCATTAAACAAAGAAACCAAACCAAACCATCTACTTAAATTTGATCTTGGTTCGCATCCTGTTCATGCAGAGAGTTTGGATATATGTATATATTTTTTTCAAGAAGTGATATTTCACCTGCATACCTTCGAAGCCGAATTCCTGCGATGCTGCCTGAAGCAGGCAGCAAGATGCATTAGTATCCACGTGAACGCGAACAAAACTGCTTGTGTTTTAAACTAGACGGAGACATCTTCACTCTAAATAGCGGTCCTCTCAAATTAGTTGACGTACCTCGGCAACAGTGTCTCATCTACTGAAAGTGATGTTAATATGCGTCTAGCGAAAGAGTGGACTGCTATCGATAGGCTATCGATTTTATGGAAGTCTGATCTATTTGATGAAATAAAGCGGAATTTCTTCCAAGCTGTGGTTGTGTCAGTACAACTCAATGGATGCACCATATGGACGCGGACAAAACGCATTGAGAAAAAGCAAAATTAAAACTGCACAAAATTGTTACGAATTCGCTCTGTAGCAATGGGAACAACATCTAGCATCATCATATGTGTGTGGGGTGTGTATATATGTGTATTCATTTATATAAAGAATGCAAACCTTCATCATCATCATCATCATGATGTCACGCCATTAGCACGGATATCCCTGACTCTTTCTCGCCACCCCTCCCTATCGTCCATTGCTTCCGGCAGATCTTCAGGGCTACATCCCGTATTGGCACAGAGCTGCTGTATGTAGGTTTTAGCAGGTCGTCCTGCCTTTGCTCGGCCATGTGAAGGGGTCCACAGGAGTAGATCACTTTTGAGCTCCTCTATACTTCTCCAGCAGTGCCCCACTAGTCTGGTTCGTCTAATTTTGATAGTTTTCGTGATAGGTGGTAAGTGGCCGTACAGCTGCTGCTTTGTAGGATACTGCCTCCGGGACTAAACCATAAAGAGGACAAGATTTGCCTGCAATCAAAATTTGGCCTGTGTATAAATAACGTTTAGCAGATATGCGATAGCCTCATTTGAACATCCACCTCTTTCTTTTGTGTCAACAGTATCCATTTTGAGGAACGAACCAATTTCTCGAGTAAATATTACAAACATGAGTTGAATTTAATATGAAATTTCCCCAGGCTACACAATCCAACAAGTAGACAATATTGAATTTTGTTTGGTAAATTTCGTGAGACTGGGTGTGTACTGAATCTAAAATGCTCAGGCCAAACAAATTGTTATTAATTGCCGAAATAAATTAGAGATCAAGAATGTTAAACTGACATTGGCATAAAATAACCCAGTGAGGGTTGAGATGTCGTAAAATCAACCAAATAACATCCAGGGTTGTTGGTTTAGTTTGGTTTCTTTGTTTGATGGTATATCAATCTTTGTGGTTTAGAAGAACAACAGTGATACTATCTAACCCATAGCTATCTAACCCATTGGCCTTATACCTTTTTCCTCAGGGTGTTAGTCAGAAAGTGAACTCAATAGCGTGACGGGGGTTTGAACTCGCTTACTGCCGAGTCGTAGTCCAAAAAGTTACCGATAACTCCATGTCGACCCTACCTCGTATGTCAATGTATGTGTGTATGCACCTGTGTATGTGTTGTATACCGTAATACATATACAAATATACACGTATATAAGCGGAAACATAATCAAACATAATGACGACTTCAACAAACGAACGAACACACTTCTTTATAAAAATATATCTCTCCCACTTTATTCTTGAAAGGTTCGATGTTTCTGTGGAGTATGAGAGATGAGTGGAGACAGGCTCTTCTCTTGTTGGTTGTGTGTAAGAGATGGGTTGGAGACGGGGACAGACTGCTATATTGACCCAAGTTTTATTACCATAGCAGCACTTCTTCCTCATCTTGGCTGGAGTTGCTTAACTGTGGGTCACTGAGGGCCCAAAGCCATCTGTCTGCCGCCGGCTCTCACTTCGGCATCTTGTCTCCAACTGACTCAAACCGTCTGTGCACCTGGTTATATTATTGTTTAACGTCCACCTGCTTCCGCTGTTCTTCCGCTTATTTACACTGGTGCATCTCTTGATTGACGGCTCGGTCGAGGGTCAATATATAACATGTGTATGCATATGCATGTGTGTATGTGTGTGCGATGATACAACGGTTTATCTTCAACTGCATCCCTTTCAGCTGTAGTATATGACAAAAGGTAAATTCATCGTAGTCAGATATGCTAGTACTCCTGTGCTGGACCCCAAATAGTTTTAGTTCTTGCATATATCGTTTTCTTTTTTTGCTCAATGACAAGAAGACCAGATTAGGGACATATAGATACGGACAAACTGAAATATAAAGATAGATTTTAATTGATTTTTTCGTGTATTGATTTGGTGGGGTTTCTTTGTTTAATAGCTTATCAACCTTCGTGGGTTATTTAATGCCAAAGCCATCCTTGTAAGAAGACCAGTGATACTATTTTTTAATCTATAGCCGATGGACAAAAAGAGTTTCATACTTTTTCGAATTAGTCCAAAAATGGACGTAACAGCATGATTGGATTTCAAACTTGTTTACTATGATATCGTAGACCAGAGTAGTTGAAAGGTTTAAATAATTTGGTGATATGAAGAATTAATGAGTAAATCAGCCAAGTATAATTGTATCATCCTTTGAGAAAGAAATATTCTTATTGCTCACGTTTTCTTCCAAGCCTCTAAAGATTTTTATTGGCCCAGTCGACTAGGGCTGTAGAATACACCGACAGTATCTCTGCACAGAGGTAAGACTTCCCCCAACGAATGTTCTGGATATGACAGTAAACAAACTGGCTACACTAATACTGGAGCTTTGGGAAATGAGGACTACCCCTTTTTTGCCATCGCTTCCAGATCCACTCTGGCCCGGAGTGGTAGCACCTGATAGGGTCCTATGTATGGGTCGAACAGAACTAAACTGTGTACTTGTGCTAAACTGAATTGTTTGAAAAAAAAACTGTTATTGATATTTAAAGCGTGTACTTGAATTGTTTAAATTAGAACTTTATATGTATAAAAAGGATCTGGCATTAAATAACCTACAATGGTTGATAAGCCCTAAAATTAGACCAAACCAAACCAAACCAAACCAAGATTTTTTAGACACTTCACGTTTCATTTTTTCTTTGTAAATGATAAATCCGAGAGGTTATGTCGGTAATTCAGAAAATATCTTGGAAAGATATCTTTGTAGATGTGTGTTGTCCACAACATGAATCCTGAAGATTACACTCGAAGGTTGCACCAAAAGTCATGTCTCCTATTTATTACAACATATACAGGGATCCCAATAACACTGTTGGATAGAGCAAGTTTTCATCTACAAACCACTATTTTTTAAATTTAGATTTGACTAGATTTGGGAAAAGTATCCGCCGGTCTTTTTTTATAACATCAATTAAATTGCGGCTCAGGTTATTTGAAGAATTTATGACCACATTATGACGTCATGCTGACGTCATTATCAATGGGAAAATTTTACAAAAGTCAATTTAAACCCGAGAAGAAATTTCAGTGGAAACGTTTTCATTTGTGAAGAGCATCATTTGAACTTTTTGAAATTCCTCGGGAACGTTTTTTTTTTAAATCTTTTTCGTGCCCTGAGGACATTGCAATTAGATTTAAGCATTTTTTTAAAGAGCAGCAATTTTAATTGATGAAAATAGGGAAACTTAACTTGAAGCCCGTGGGTCATCCGTGGGCTTGTTATTATCGTTAAGGGATGTAATTGAGTTATAGGCTAAGTTAGAAGTCAAATATCTAAAAAAAAGTTGCACATTGGGAACCACACCCAAAATAACCAAAAACCAGAAAAATTGTCAAAAAATGGAAAAAACGAAATTTTGCCAAGTTTGTGCAACCTCAAATCAACAAGTCTCAAATGGACTTGAATTTTTTCGTATATATTCAAATGTCAACCGTATATTTATCTATTTATTAGATATGAAGTTTTGATAAATTGTAGCTTGGTTGTTATAGGAGTCTAATTTTGGTTACATTCGAAGAAGATTGTCTGAAAATTCAGAAAATATTTGATTGATGGGTTGATTGATTTTAACAACCTGTCACTGTTCCTAGGGTTATTTTATGTCAAAAGGTTAAGGAATCACATTCATTGCAAAGCTATATTTACGTTTTTATTGTTGTTTTTTGACATACAGTTATCAATAAAGTATTCCTAACTTATACTAATAACTTGTATGGTTTCAAGAAACCCCATCACTAATAATTATATAGTTTAAAGTAATTATTTTTGTTTTAAAAGATTTAACTTTTGCACAGTTATATGGTTTCAAGTAGATTATAATTATCCTAAGTAAACAGTTATAGCTTCAAGTAACTATTCCTAATACAAATAGTTAATAGTTACTTGGCATCAAGTATTCCTATCAATTTTTTAAACAAATCGATTTGACCTATAGATGGGACCTTAAAAGGTACTCCCATTCCGATGCTCAGTTAACCTGAGAGTAATGGCAATGAAAGAATACTTTACATCCCTCAGATCTCCAGAACTAGAGTCTCACCATCAGATACAGTTTAGTGTCATACTTAGGATACCACTTTTTTGTGGTTAGAGTTAGAGTAAGCCCAGTCAATAAGGCAGAGAAAATATTTATGTTTTAAAATGCTGCGGTTATCATTGTATTTCAATTAAGTATAAGTTTTGCAAAAATGCCACGAAATATTAACACTTCGGATTTCATTTTGGATTGGAGTTTAAAAAGAAGAATTTCGAAGAAAAAAATCTTGCTTTTTCTGCGGTAATTAATGCTTTTAATGACGTTAATGAGTTCGAAAAAAAAATCCTAAGATCTGTGACTGCTAGAGGAGATGTAACACACCCTTGTGGTTATATGTATGTATGTTTGTATGTATGTATGTAATGTCCAGTTCCATATTTGGTGCTTTGACGTCACCATCTTGCCAGCTATGGGTATCACTATCACTAGTGTTCCAGAAAGAATAGATTTGGCATTAAATAACCCACGAAGGTTGATATGACATTAAACAAAGAGAGCAAACTAAAACATCTTGTCTGTTAATTCAAATCTAACTATTATGTCATCGGGAAAGGCCATAAAATAAATAAAACAAACACGTCATTTGAGAGATAAAATAAAAGTTATATATTACAGAAAACAAGCAATACCGGCAGTATTGCTTTGCTTCTAGTAAAATATTATATATTTATTGGAAGAGTTCATTTTGTGTCAAAATAGGGATGATACCACTACACTTACCGCATTGAATTCATCTTTTATTGTTATGCTCATGTATTATATGACGAAGCTGCATTCTTCGTTGTCATGCCTACAACATGTTGAAAATCAATGTCTGGAGCGAAGATCATAACTGGATAAAGAAATAAAGAAAACTCAGTAAAAAAGATATAGAGGTGTTAAAGAATGTCCTTAGTAATAGAGGAGCTCCACACACAATAAACACGGCATAACACTTTCTAGTCCCGTGAATCTTAAAAATACAAATACAGATATAAAGTACGAGGATCATTAAATAAGTTTCCAGACTTTTTTCGTATGGGCACTTTTATTGATAATTCACACATGAAACTCTAGTCCCCTTCGAAGTAATCTCCTCCGGCTGCAATACACTTGTACTGTTCCAACAACTTCTGGAAGGCTCCATGGAAGTCCTCTTGTATGAGCGTGTCAATGACCGTCGTCACAGCCTCTTTCATCTCCTCAATTGTCTCATAACGACAGCCTCTGAGCTTAGGGAATAAGCAAAAGTCACAGGGAGCAAGGTCTGGACTATAGGGAGAATGACGAACTGTCTTGATGCCCATCTTTGTTAAATAATCTGTGACAAGAATGGAGTTGTGGACTGGTGCATTGTCCGGGTGAAAATGCCGCTGCCCCGATTTGAAGAGTGCTGGCCTCTTCCCTAGGAATCTCTTCCTGAACTCCCTTAAAACCTCAACATAGTAACCCTAATCCTTTGGTCAATCAACTTTGGTGTTCTGACTTCCTTACTCCTTCCACGCCTATCATCATCCCTCACAGACTCCCTGCCTTCCTTGAATCTCTTATGCCACTCAAAAACTCATGCTCGATTCATGCAAGATGGCCGAAGAACAGTCTGAAGTATTCCATGCGTTTCTGTGGCATTTTTTTCAAGTTTAAAACAGAATTTTATTGCATATCGTTCTTCTCAAGTGTCCTCACGTCCAGATTGAATTTTTGAAATTCACCAGCTGTGACAATCAGGTTTTAGTAGGGTGAATTCCAATTCCTATTGTAGGTGTTGATTTGAACCTGAAATCATAAAAATTGGCCAGTCATCTCATAAGATGTATAGCAATAACATGCTGAATTTTTAAGAGTCTACGACAATTTTAAATGCCTGTACAAAAAAATCTGGAAACTTATTGAATGCACTGCGTATTTATATAAGCGGAAACATAATCAAAGATAATGACGAACTTCAATGAACGAACGAACACACTTCTTTACAAAAATATATCTCTCACACTTTATTCTCGAAAGGGTCGATGTTTATGTGGAGTGTGAGAGATGAGTGGAGACAGGCTCTTCTCTTGACCATAGCAGCACTTCTTCCACATCTTGGCTTGGGTTGCTCAACCAGGGGTCGCTGAGGGCCACAGGCATCTGTCTGCAAGCTGATTCTCACTCTGGCATTCCTGTCCCCTACAAACTCAATGGCCGCCGGCACCTGCCTTTATTCTTTCATAACGCCCACTTGCTTCCGCTTCTTCTTCCGCTTATTTACACAGGTGCATCTCTGATTGACGGCCCGGTCAAGGGTCAATATATAACAAGATCACACCAAAAACATACCAAGAATAAGCAGGACAGTAAAAAGAAAGTAGTACCCATTTACAAAAACACCTCGAAACATTAATACAGAATGCAGCTGGTATCTGAAGACATATTTTATGGATTAAAAAATACTTATGGTGTAATGGTTATCGTCCACGGAAATGGACACGGCGACACGAGTTCAAATCCTGGACGAGGCTGATTGCATTTCACATAGCACTAATACCCTTGGGAAAGGTATGAATCCAATTATTCTCCCTCCAGCTATGGATAAAATAGTAGGACAGACTAGGTTCTTCAGCCTTGGTGAGGCAACTAGTCAAGGAGAAGGAAAACTCTGACTTCAAACCTGTTAAACTCTGCTTAAAAAATTGACCTTGTGTCACATCCTGCCCGGGCGGAGGGGTTGGGTAAATATGTATAGAACAAAAGAAGATTATTGTATTTGGCTACAATTAACAAGCATAGAAGTTTGCTAATAATTGATTAATTTTATTCAGTAAAACCACCACAAGCATCATCAACTGCTTCTATACGAGGTCGAAATCGGTTACAAGCTCTGATTAACCGATCCTTATTCATATCAGATATTACTCGAGCTATGACAGCTTTTAAAGAGTCTTTGGTGTCATGGGAATGTTTATTAAGCTCCTTCTCAACAACTTTCCACACATAATAGTCCAGTGGATTGAGATCTGGAGAGTTAGAAGGCCAAATTTTGGGGGTAATGTGGTTGTACAGATTATCAGCCATCCATTCTTGTTTCTGCAGGTTTTTTGAATCTTTTGGATTTGTTTAAGCGGTTTTTTTTATTTTTCAGAAATAAATTGACCTCACTTCATCACGTAGGATTTGCATCGAATGTGTCCATGAAAATTCGTTCTGATTATCTTATCAGACCCATGTAACCTTTTTTGCAACTGACCTCATTGATTGACCTCAGTTTTCATCAATTGTATGCTTAACTATATGAATAAATTCGGGTGCTCTCATTGAATCAGAACTTGTGGAATTTTTACGTTTTGATACGGATATCATGTTATCATTTTCTTTTTCCAACTCTTTACGTTTCTTGTATATACGTTTGTATATTTTATATTTGTTATTCTATTTATTAAGTATTTCAATTTAATTCAGTACTAATCCTGTGTTGCACACAAATTGTTTCTTGTATTGCTATCGAGCCGTAACAGCTGTATTTGTACACAGTTGAATGATTTCAAGTATTGAAGCATTGCTATTTATATTAGCAAATCTATTTATCAAATATTCCTACGTAATTTATTACTAATAATTTGTTTCTACACAGTTGAACCGTTTCATGAATTGCGTTACAATACTAATAATTTAAGGGCAGTGTCAGTCCTTTGCTTACACACCGTTAAATAGTTTGAAGTATTATAAATGATTAAATAGTTCATATGGAAATCAGACCTGACCGATAAAATGAAACGCAGTTTCTGCCAGGCAGGGGTCGTATCGATACTGCTGTATGGATGCACTACTTGGACGCTAACAAAAAGGCTGGAGAAGAAGCTAGACGGCAATTACACAAGAATGCTGCGAGCAATATTGAACAAGTCCAGGCGGCAACACCCCGCAAAGCACCAGCTATACGACCACCTGCCTCCCATCACGAAAACTATACAAGTTAGACGAACCAGGCATGAAAGATACTGCTGGAGAAGCAGAGACGAGCTCATAAGTGATGTACTCCTATGGACCCCCACATATGGCCGGGCAAAAGCAGGACGACCGGCTCGAACATACATACAGCAGCTACGTAAGGATACGGGATGTAGCCCTGAAGACCTACCAGAGGCGATGAACGATAGGGAGGAGTGGCGAGAGAGGGTCAGGGATACCCGTGCCTGCGGCATGACATGATGATGATGATGAATTAGTTCTATTTGATCCAGAGCTAACAGCCTAACAGGTACTACCAATCTGGCTCAGAGAACACCGTGACAAATGCAAGCAATACAAATGAATAAAAACCTACATGACTCGCCATCAGATTGTTTCGTGTCATATCAAGGAAACTCGTTGTTATTGGTGGTAGTGAGGTGTTACTCTTCTGGGTTTCAGTCTGGGTAGTCTACGGACCAAGTGAACTGGGCCTTTATTCGAATTAGAATGTGTGTTTGTTTGATGAAAACCTACATTTCTTACAGGTCGTGTTCTTTTCTCTCTCTTGTCACATGATCTTTTTCAAAGTATCTGATCTCCATTCCTTGTCAGAATCTATTTCGGAAGCGAAAAATTTAACGAACCTGATGTAAAAATGATATACAACCCTTGACTTGGATAGTTTGAATATGTTCTCCGTCTCCAGTGCCCTACAGCGTTGTTAACTCTTCGTTTTGTTTCTTTGTTTAATGGCACATCAAGGTTATTTAGTGCCAAAGCCATTCTTCTCGAAGAATTGTAGTGGTGGTACTATTTAACCCGCTAGCAAGAAGAATGGGGTGGTTCATAACTTTCTCAATTGTATTTGTCTGAAAGTGACACCAATGACGCGACTGGAGTTCGAACTCACAAACTACGAATTCGCAAGCCAGCGTTTTAACCATTACACCACGAGGACGTCCCTGTTGTGAACGCTCGATATTAGGTTTTAATTTGATTAATTTTCAGTTTCCAACAGGTCTACTCGATTGTGGAGCATCGTTCTGGAGTACGTACAAAATTTTAGAATCGCTTTAAATAGAGCATATATCATAAGTTCTGAAAAAAAGGACCTTTCTTTTTCGGTTACGTTTCGTCAGAGAACACCGTGACAAAAGCAAGTAATACAAATAAATAATGAGATCAGATCAGTAGTTGTCGAAAAGGGGAAAACAGAAAACCCCCACAAAGGGGAACTACTAGTCAGATCTTTTTATAGATCTGTATAGCTTTTATTTTGTTATAGTGTTCTCTACCGAGAAGTGATCGAAAAATACTTTTTTAGAACTTATGACGTATGCTCTATTTAAAGCTATTCTAATATATATATATATATATATATATATATATATATATATATATATATATATATACTGAAAAAATGAAACTGTAACCCTCTTTTAATTTGTCCAAGATTAATGTATATGTTATATTGCGGAATCACAACCGTAAATACTCTTAGCTTAGTTTATCAGGAGATGAGAGAGAATTGAACTCTATAACAATGATCTACCGAATAAGCTCCTTAGCCACTGCACACATGTGAGGTATGAAGTTGAATTCCTCTATAGGATCACAAATAGATCAATATGAGCACAATTTTTCTTGGGGCTGTAGAATACACTGACCGCACCTCTGCAGAGGGGTAAGACCCCCCTAACAAGTGTCCTGAATATGACACTAAACAATCTAATTGTGAGGTTCCAGCAGTGCTAGAGCTTTGGGGAATGCGGAGTACCCCTTCATTGCCATCGCTCCCAGGTCCACTCTGGCCCGGAGTGGTAGCACCTGATAGGGCCTATCTATGGGTTAAATCTAACTCACAGCATACTTATGCTAAACTGAATTGAGTAAACTGAATAGCTTGAAATAGAAATGTTTTTCACAATGAAAACATACATTTAAACTGCTTAACTGAATTATTTCAAATAGAACTGTTTTTTGACATTAAAACTGTATTTACACTTAACTGAATTGTTACATATAACTGCTTGAATAGTTTGAAATAGAAATATTTTTGACAATCAAACTGTGTACTTATGCTAAACTGAATTGTTTGAAATAGAACAGATTAAATACATAAAAATGGATTTGGCGTTAAATAACCTACAAAGGTTGATATGCCATGAAACCCAACAAACCAATCAAACCAAACAGTTTTCAACATTTCTCAGACTTCGTGTTTCCAGCTGTGAGTTAAATAGTACCATTACAGTCCTTCTAAGTGGATGGGTTTGGCATTCAATAGCCCACAAAGATTATATTATTATATATATAGTTATTCATATGATTTGTAAGTCAGTAATTTGTACGTTATCTTATTTTTAAATGAGTCAGAGCTATTTTGTTTGCACACAGTTAAATGGTTCCAAATATTCCAACACGAATAGTTCTATTTAATATCAATTATTTGTTTGCTCTCACTTAAATAAATTCAAATATTGCTATCTGACATAAACAGTTTTATTTACCCGCAGTTAAATAGTTTCAAGTATCGCTATGTAAAACTAACAAATCAATTTAGGCACACGGTTAAAGAGTTTCGAGTATTGTTAATCAACACTAATAATTCTATTCAACATTACTCATTCGTTTGCATACAGTTAAATTTTCCAAGTATTGATATGTTTCACTAACAAATCAATAGACAGTCATTTGTTTATACTCAGTTAAATGGTCAAAGAGTTCTATTTCTAAAAATTCGATTTAAAGTAATTCATTTATTTGCACCTCGTTTAAAAGTAAAACTGTTCTGTTTCACCCATCAATAGGGCCATATCAGGTGCTACCACTCCGAGTCAGAATGTACCATGGCAATTAAGGGGTACCCCACATTCTCAAGAGCTCCAACACTGGAGCCTCACCATCAAATTGTTTAATGTCATATTTCGGGACACTCGTTAGGGCAGGGCTCTTACCCCTCTGCAGAGCTGCAGTCAGTGTATTCTAGAGCCTTAGCCAACTGGGCTGAACTCCTCCTGGTCCATTTTCTTTAAACATATTTAAATCAATACAAACACACTCACATCACCGGCGTAGCTCACACACACACACACACGCGCACACACACACACACACACACACATATATATATGCCATGTTTTATCGATAAAAACAAAATCACGACCATACAAAGCTACTTGATGCACACATACACATCTTGTGGTATCGATATAAACACGCGTATAGTCCATATATAGCTTTTCCACGCTTCCATTTGCACACACGCATACATATATATCATGTTGTATCTATATAAACACTCATAATTCTTATTGTTATATTCTCATGTGCCAAATCATAACGACACAATAATTAAACAGACGCACGAAGATTCTTAATAAAGATATTTGCCTCTCACTTTATTGCAAGGGTTCGAAAAGGTTGTGTGGGGTTTTACTGTGAGAGGGAGCTGGAGACCGAATAGAAACTGTAATATTTTGACCCTAAACTTATGGTCGTCAACGTTGTGTCTTTCTTGTTCTCCAGATGCTCAACGGGAGGCCCAGGGCCCACTCTGCTGGGTGATGGCTTTCTTTACTGCATCTTATCAGCAACTTCTCTGGTCCCCAAACTCCATCGGGGTTCCCGAGGGCCCCTTCGGCTGGGTGTGATTTTACCTACCACATCTCCTCTATCTTTCTCCAACTCTACTGCGACTGGCACTCAAACTTCTGTCTTGACTGAGTTAAATAATAGTTCAACGCCACTCGATTGCCCACTCGATCTTTGAAATCGCATGTTTGATCGTCATCAAGCGGAAATAACTGTCATGCAGTTCACAGGTCACTCTCTTCTGGTGCATCAGTCTATGAGTGTACCATGGGAATTTTTTTAGCTCGTCCCATTTCATCAGCCACTTTCCTCCCACGTGATTTCCTATCATAACTGCCATTAGAATGTGTCACCTCCTTCCGGTGCATCACCTTGAAATGGCATTTTTGGCCGGGTCGAAGGTCAAAATACTACATTATTTATCTTTTCTACTAATGCACACACCTATACACCCCCCATATATATATATATATATATATATATATATATATTACGTAACAATGGAAACACAGTCATACGCCATATAGAGCTTTAAACCTTATATATATATATATATATATACCCTGTTTTATTAACACTAACAAAGGAGGAGTATTACGTTTACTTTTGGTGTACATTGGGAAAAGTATGAACCCCCTTATCCTCTCATGTATGGATAAAATAGTATCAGTTGTTTGGTTGGGAGGAGGTTTATGGCATATCAACCATTGTAGGTTATTTAATGGCAAATCCTCTTTATATATATATATATATATATATAATTTTGTTTGGTTAGGTTTTATAGCATATCAACCATTGTAGGTTATTCAATGCTAAATCCTCTTTATACGTATATATTAAATATATATAATTTGGTTAGGTTAGTTTTTCGGGCATATCCCCCATTGTAGGTTATTTAATGCCAAATCCTCTTTATACATATATATTAAATATATATGATTTGGTTTAGTTGGGTTTTATGGCATATCAACTATTGTAGGTCATTCAATGCCAAATTCTCTTCATATATATATATATATATATATATATATATATATATATATATATAGGATTTGGTTTGTTTGGGTTTTATTGCATATCAACCATTTAATGCCAAATCTTTTTTATACATATATATTAAATGTATATGATTTGGTTTGGTTGGTTCCTATGGTATATCAACCAGCGTCGTTTAATTTATGCTAAATCTTTTTTTATACATATATATGATATAGATATATATATGTTTTGGTTTGGTTGGATTGTATGGCATATCAACCATTTTAGCTTATTTAATGCTAAATCCTTTTTATACATATCTATTTAATATACTTGATTTGTAAACAAATTTTGTTGATAGTATTTTAAACGAGCTTGAATTCATCTTTTTTGCTCATTGTTATATTGTTTTAAGTATTGCTATGTAATTTAAAATCAATCATTAATATGGACACATTTAAATGGATGTACACATGATTTGTAAGGGAATTAGATCCAACTCATTAAAAAATAAAATTACCGATACTACAAGTAATTTCATTTTTTATTGAGTTAGAAGTAATTTGCTTGCAAACTAGAAGTGCAATTGTTTCTACAGTCAAATAGTTTCAGTTATTGCTTTCTAACACAAATATGAAACAGTTCTATTAGATCAATAGACAGGACCCTATCAGGTGCTACCATTCCGGGTCAGTGTGGACCTGGGAACAATGGCAGAGAAGTAGGTACTCTATATTCTGCAAAGCTCCCAGACTAGAGTCTCAGCATGAGATTGTTTAGTTTCATATCCAGGAAAGTCGTTGTGGTGGAGGTCTTACTCCTCTGCAGAGATGCAGTCGGTGTATGCTACGGCCCTAGCAGACTTAGCTCAGTACCACTAGCGTCTTTCTAAAAGGATCACTATGGCATTAAATAACCTACGAAGTTAGATATATCATTGAAGAGAAAAACCAAACTAATACAAGCATAGTTATACCCACTTCATAACTTCTCTCTCTCTCATTCTCTCTCTCTCTCCACACACACACACACACACACACATACACACACACATATGTATATATGTATATATATTCTGTGATTTGTGTGGTTAACCATACGTAGACACTTGGATACTTTCTTGAAATATTGAATTCATAACAAACAACCTTCATTTACTATATGGATAATAAAAATTTTTAGGTTCATTTTCATAGCGTTTTTGTGGTTTACCAGCCAATTAAAAAACTTTCACTCGTTTAAATTCGCATCGAAACACATAGAGAAAGATTGTAAATAGTATTTATGCTTGTCGTATAATTTTTGTTCATCTTATTAACACACTCCCTCACTCACGCAAGTACACACACACACACACGCACACACACGCACAAGCGCGCGCACACACACTTACACACACACACACACACACAAACACGTACATACGTAAACACACAAACATACAGACGCACATACACACACAAACACACCCACACAATGCGTTTTCAACAAACATCGAAAGTGAAGCTTCATTTGCCAAGATTCATTTACGATTAATGAAACCTTAATTTTCTTCAAAATATTTGCCTGACTATTCATGAAACTCGTTCCAGTGAGTTTTCCATGGTTCGAAACGGGTACTATGATATGTTATGAGTTGTTTTTCTTTTAATGTTCTCCATAATCTGAATATTATCTTTGAAATGAATTTCCAGTTCAGAAAAAAAGTAATTTGGAGGGTAATGTACTTGTACAAATCTGTTTCTCCAAAAGCATTGTTCCGACAATTAGCAACGACTCATTTAGAAATTATCAAATGAGTATAGTAGCTGTACATAAGTCTTTATTTTTAAAATGAAATTTTAATGTTAAAAGATTCAGTCTCGATATTTTTTATCCCATCTCATGTATGTATGTTTAATCTATGCTGGGCGTTTCGAATTTTTTAATAGTCACTGAACTAGGCTTGCAGACTATAACTATTTTTGTGGTTCGATTTTCACTGTTGAGGTGGACCTCGTTCTTTTAAGTTGAATTTTCACCTCGTTCTTTCACAAGAAAGTGAGGATGATTTTCTTCTTAGAAGCTCAGGGAACCTACACCTATAACTGTTACGCCATGTGTCCTGCTGGATAATTCAGAGTGAATTTTTGGGTATTATAAACTTAATGTTCCTATTTTAGCTATAATTACTACTATTATGTATGATTTTTTACCTGTGCTCATATTCTGATTTCAGTTGCAGGTTCAATCCTCACTACAGGCGAGTAATATACAGGAATACTTAACACTTGTACCCGGTTATGGCAAACGGAATCAGAACAGGCGACCCCCGTGGTTTCAATAAAGGATGTAGTTCGAAGTTCCGTGAAGGTTCCCGAGTTCGACAAACACCTGAAGAAGGCCGGAGGACATATCGGCCGAAATGTTGTGAAAATAACAATAAAGATGAAGACAATAGTCCGAAAAAACTTAATGATAAAAATCAACAAGCTTCGTCTCAAAAATTTAGACAACTAAATCTAGCTTGGTTTTGGCTCAAGGCTAAAAGAACTAGGTCAATCTCCTAGTGAAAATTCAACTTAAAAGAACAAGCTCTACCTCCCAGTGAAAATCGAACTTAAAAGAATGAAGTCCACCTCCCAGTGAAAATTCAACTTAAAAGATCAAGTGCTAGATTTTAGTAAATACCTTTATAATCCACACTTTGCATAGTGCAACATTTAGATATACTCGGCTTGCTATCCAATTTGCTTTCCGTGTGGACTTCCGTAATCGGTAATTAACACTCACACACACACACACACACACACACACACACACACACACACACACACACACACACACACACGGAGGAGTCCTTTGGCGTATTGGCTAAAGTACTGGACTGCAACCTTGAATTAAGCCAGTTCGATTTCCTGTCGCTCTTTGACGTTTATTTTCGGATTAGTACCTTGGGGAAATGTAGGAACTCACTTATCCCTCTAGATATAGGTTATTAGAACCGTTACTATCTTTCTACAAGGATGACTTTGGTACTAAATAACCAATGATTATCAATATACCGTTAAGCAAAGAAACGAACTAATACATGCACACACACACACACACACACACATATATATATATATATATATAGTAGCGTCCAAAACTAAGGGACAAAATTTTAAAACCTAATATTTGTTAGAAATAACAACTATGAAAAGCTGAAATTTTGACAACTGGTAGTCGTTATCATCCATAATAACATACTAGAAAAAGAATTATAACAATTATTTATTTATTTTCAAAATAGGATCGTCCAAAAGTAAGGGACAAAATTGAGAAAAACAATGTAAACAGCCAAAAAACAATAAAAATACATGTACAATCAATATTTGGACGCTACTATATATACATATATATATATAGAGAGAGAGAGAGTACCGCCCATAAAATAATTTACAAAATAATTGTTCTAAAATAATTATAAATTCTTTTATGAACCAACGATAAAAAGATTTTGTAATGTCTTGTGGAACATTATACGAGCAAAACGAATATTATTAGGTAGTATTTGTAACTGAATCCTACATCACGGTAACATTTTAATCGCAAAATATAAATATGTTGCGATACGAAAAAAGTCTAATTCTTAGATATATTCATGCAATTTCATTTTTCTTTGTTTATTGGTGTTGAATTTAAATTTTTGGTTATTGAAGTGTTGCAGTTTTATTTTCTGGTTATTGAAGTGTTGCAATTTCAAATTCTGGCTATTCCGAGTCGGAGTGGACCTAGAAGCAATGGCAATGAATGGGTACTCCACATTTCTCAAATCTCAAAGGCTGGAACCTCACCATCAGATAGTTTAGTGTAGTGTTCTGGTTAGTGAACACAAGTTGTAATAATAATAAGACAAACCACGATGATTTGAGGAAAATAGTTATATTTACAGGAAAGAGTATTTACAAGATAGAGACTGTTAGTAATAAGAACATAGGATTAGTGATAGAGTAATGATATAGTTTAGTGTCATATCAGGACACTTGTTGAGGGGGTCTTACCTCTATTCAAAGATGAAGTCGGCGCATTATACAATTCCAGTCGAGTAAAGTAAAGAGTAAAATCACACACACATACACGCACACATGGACACACACACACACACACACTCTCTCTCTCTCTCTCTTTCACACACACCCACGTACGTGTGTGCATTCATATACGATATTTTCCTGAAAATTAATGTGACTGATTATTTAAGATTGATTGATTGATTGATTAACTTTAACGATACGCCATATTTTTTGCTTGAAATTGTTTAAGAAATTGCTTATAATTATACGATACCAAGTACGTCCGAATAATTTTCAAATAGATCTATGGGTTCAATAGTTGAGATAGTAACAAGTAATATCACTCCGATTCAGAGTTGACCTGGGAGTAATGGCTATGAAGAGGTACTATCCAGAGCCTCACTATCAGATAAAGTTTAGTTTCATACCCAGAGCACCTTTCTTTGGGAGGATCTTGTACTATCAGTTTATTCTATGCCTCGCCGACGGGTTAATGATTCTTTAAATGTTGTAACAATGAATGAGAACCAGCGATTTGTTTTGGTTTGGTTTCTTTGTTTAATGGCATGTCAATCTTCGTAGGTTGTTTAATGCCAAAGCCATCCTTGTAGAAGAACAGTAGTGGTACTATTTAAACCATAGCTTGGAGGATAAGGTTCAAACCTTTCCCAGCACTCCTTCATTGCCATTGCTCCCTTATCTATGGGTTAAATAGAACTAATGTCATACTTATGCTAAACTGAATTGTTTGATTAAACTGAATAGCTTGGAATAGAAATGTTCTTGACGATTAAACCGTACTTACATTTAAACTGCGTGCTTATGCTATGAATTATTTCAAATAGATCTGTTTTTTGACATTGAAACTGTATTTACACGAAACTGAATTGTTTGACATGTAACGGTGTGTAAACAAAATCTGTACTTATACTAAACTAAATTAGCTGAATTAGAACTGAATAGCTCGAAAAAGAAATGTTTTTCACAATCAAACTGTACTTACATTTATATTGAGTGCTAAACTGAATTATTTGAAATTGAACTGTTTTTGTCCTTGAAACTGTACTTTCACTAAACTGAATTGTTACATATAACTGCTTGAATAGTTTGAAATAAAAATGTTTTAGTCAATTAAACCGTGTACTCATGCTAAACTGAATTATTTGAAATGGAACTGGTTATTCACATAAAAATGGATTTGGCGTTGAATAACCTACAAAGGTTGATATGCCATAAAACCCAACCAACCAACCAAATCAAACCTTTCGCAAGGGTATTTGTCCGAAAGTGAATATAATTGCACGACTGGAATTCGAACTCGCTAACAACGATTCCGACGTCCAGCGCTTTAACCATTACACCACGAGGACACCCCCAAGCTGTTTGGTGTTGATGAACTGTGCAAATGTTGATCATTTTCTGATCCTATTCAATAATTCAGCTTCATGGCAACCACACGTGTGTGCAGCAGTTAAGGATCTAGGTAAGCAGATCACTGTTATCAAGTTCAGTTCTCACTCATCTTGTGCCAAGCTAAGCTAAGAGTACTTACTGCTGCACCACATTGACGCTGACAAAGCGTATAGAGAAAAAGTTAGACGGCAAGTGCACAAGAATACTACGAGCTATATTGAACAAATCCTGGAAGCAGCCTTTCACAACAGCAGCTGCATGACCACCTCCCTCCCATCTCTAAAACCATCCAAATAAGACGAACAAGATATGCGGTACACGGCTGGAGAAGTAAGGAGGAACTTATAAGCGACGTTCTCCTAGGGACCCCTTCACACGGACAAGCAAATGTTGGCCGACCAACAAGAACTTACCTACAACAGTTCTGTGCGGACACAGGATGTAGTCTTGAAGACCTGCCGGAAGCGATGGGAGATAGAGATGAATGGCGAAAGATGAGTTAGGGAAATCCGAGGTAGCAGTGCGACGTGATGATGACTAATTGTTGTAAGTAAAGTAGTAAAGTTGGCGACCGTAGTCGAGAGCGACCAGAAGGCTCCCTTTTCAATATCTACTACACCGAGATGTAGGGAAGGGCGCTACTCCTTTCCCTGGAATGCACCACTTTACTTTGATATGTAACTTATATTGATAAGTTCTAAGCAAGGAGCTATCAAGTACCATTTTTAAAGTCTTTGGTATGACGCGACCTGGGATTGAACTCAGGTCTCCCGGACCATTGGCGAACACTTCCACTGCAGAACGCAGTTTTGAGAAGTTTTCATGTTCTTCTGAGGAGCTCTTTTTTCTGGTTTTTACTTCATCCTGTTCCTCTTATGGTGTCTGCTTCCAATATTTCCAAATACTAGTAATTTTCCATCTCTCCAAGAATTCTAAAGATTTCCTGATATGGCAGTTCTATTCCTACCGTTTTTTTTTTTACTGAAGTCTTCAATTCTTGTTTGTCGCTCAGAATTCACGGTCAATCGGGCAGTTTCCGGAGAGTACAAGAGTGACACAAAATCTTTGATAGAATATGAGAGAGACATAAAACAAATTAACCCTGGCGTTCGATTATCAGTTTCGATTCCAGGTACTGGCTTTTGGAGGTTTGAAAGTCTTCAAGATTTAACTCATTCTCGTTCTCTTCCAATTTCTTGATCTTTCCCACAGTTAAGTTTATGCGTAGACGAGATTTCACGAATTTATGTATCGACTTTTTCTGCTTGATATTGTTATCCTGTTATGATGTGGGAAGTGGGGTGGTGTTCCGATGGATAGTTGGTTAATGTTCTATGGCATATCAACCCCTGTAGGTTTTTAATGCCAAATCCAATTTATATATATATATATATGTGTGTGTGTGTGTGTGTGTGTGTGTAAACTGGATTTGGCATCAAATAACCCACATATATAAAGTTATCTACAAACTATACAAATTATATATATATAAATATACATATATACATATACATATATATAAGCATGTTTGATTAAATAATAAAGGCACATTTTGTCTGTATAATCTTATTAAGATCCTTTCAAGTTTCCTGATAAGTGTCTTAGTTTCAGGTTGGAATTTTTGGATAAATTTACCAAAATTGTCCCGGGCGATTTCGAAACTTTCATCGGCCATCATTAGAGGTTGTTTTCATTTTTTAAAATTTTCTATTTTTCTTTATATTATACTATTTTCTTTGATAGCGTTCTGTTTTTAAATTCGTTTGAAGTCATCAGCATCTCAGTTTTATCCAACTTTGCTTTTACGTAATTTTGTAATTTAGTAATTTTAATAAAAAACACACGAAAAAACTCTGTAAAAATCTCTTTTAAAAACACTCTTTGCACATGAAAACAACCCCTGATGATGGCCTATGAAAGCTCCAAAAGCGTTCGGGGCAATTTTGATAAATTCATCCACCAATACCAACCTGAAACCAAGACACTGATCAAGAAACTTGAAAGGATCTTAATAAGATTATATAGACAAAATGTGTCTATTATTTTATTAAACATGGTTAAATGAAAGACTGCTGCCCAACTACACCACACGCACAAATATGTATATATATATATATATATATGTGTGTGTGTGTGTGTGTATAATTTGTGAGCGAATAGATTGTAGGTAACTTTATTTTTTAAACTAGTTGCTAGTTTTTTTTTAATTTTTAAAACTAGTTGCTGCTTTGGCATTAAATAACCCACTGAGGTTGATATGACATTAAAGAAAAAAACAGCATCTAACATTCACACACACACACACACACGCACACACACACACACACACACAAATATATATAATGTGATATAATAAGGAATGAATATATACACATATATATATATATATATATATATATATATATATATATATATATATATATTTGTGTATATCTAATAGCATGAATGCTAATCTGTGACCACTTTATGCGACAATCATCGGCCTTTTTCCGCCTGAATCCAGGAGTCGCAGATAAGAATCCATGCTATCAAATATATATAAAAATTAATATATGTTTATTCCTTATTTCATTATGTAATAGCTCTATCACAGATATTGAGCACTCTCCAAATGATACCGCATTTGGTCTGCCACAAACCCACCAAGTGGGACAGTGACAACCATATTGTAATGTAATATATATATATATGTATATATATATATATATATATATATATATATATATATATATATATTATTTTCCTCGCTACCGATGTCCCTGCATATTTGTACCTTCGCATGCGTGCATGTGTCTGCATGTCGATCAGCAGGCGAGACACTGTTTCACGTTCCATTTGAATGACGAAGAGAAATTTACCCTTACCCAACCTTGGGACAAGAACCCCATCACCGTTATCCGATTACGTTGGCGACAAAATGTATGACACACCCCTTCTGTCAAGGTCGTGCTCGGCAGTGGGCGTGGAGGACGTGGAAACTATACACCCACACACACACATACACCCAAACACACATGCATATAACACATACACTCACACGTTCATTATATACACACGAGCAAACACACGAGCACACCAGCGCACTCACCCAGACGCATCTATACACGCAGTCATGGAGACGGACATGTCTGTGCAGGAATTATATACAGACCAACAAGCTAACAAAACCTACACATATGCCTGGATGCTCTCTCTCTCTCTCTCTCTCTCTCTCTTTCACACTTTCTCGCTCACTCTTTACGCAAACACGTGCACGAATGCTCGCGCGCGCATACTCACGCATGCGCGCGCGCGCACACACACACACACACACACGCAATGTTCTTATATGTCTTCATAGATGAACACTAATAATGCTTGCGAATATATGAATGTATAGACATGTTTAGTCTGTAAAGTAATACCGTGCACAAACAAGTAAATCTAGATCTTTCCCAACACGTGCACCCACATAGTTCCACACACACACACACACACACACACACACACACACACACACACACACACACACACACACTCTCTCTCTCTCTCTCCATCAATTTATCCATCTCTGTAAGATCATAACTATTATTATTTTACTCTATACGAGTTTTTCAAACTAGCGTTAGCTGGTGGTCTTTCACTGGAGTCTGAGTGACAGTAAGACTCTTTAGCTTTCCAGGACACTTCTAAGTATTCTAGCCCTTCTAAATAATGATGTGGTCTGGATGGTCTCGATTATTCCTCTGATTTTCAATTCTTCCAGTCCCTTCTCCAAGTTCTTGGGGACCGTTCCAAGCGCACCAGCAACCTCATATTTCATATCAACAAATGTTAGCATTCCATAAAACCAACCATCCAACCAACTACAACTCTGTCAGCTGGGATGGTAGAATATGCTGACTCTATCTCTGATGAGAGATAAGACTCACGCACTCCGACTAGTGGTCTGGATAGGACACTAAACCATCATTTTGATGATCTCAAAATCCCTGAGCATTTTTCGCATTTCTTGGACGGACTTTTATTTGTACATTTGTTAGTACAGTAAAATTTTTAATTTCTTGCACAATTTCCAGTGGATCACCTTTCCCGACCAGTCATGTCAATTCTTGTATTCCTTTTATACTAGTCGATTACATTCGCTTATCTCTTTCTCCGTATAACCTACACTAGGCATTCTGTTGCCTCTTATTGATTTTATTATTATTAATATTATCATTTTACCCATTCTGTTTATCACTCCAGTGCTAATAGTTTTTCACTAGAATCTGAGTGACAATAAGTTTCCTCAGAATCTTGGACTCTTTTAATTATCCTAGTCGAGTTTAGTAGTGTTGTGGCAAGAAGGGTTTCAATTCTTTCTCTTATCTTGTTTATTCAGACTATTTTACGTGTTCTTTATTTCTGTTCCAAGAACTCCAACTAATATCAGTATCACTGTCACTTTCATATTCTACAGTCTTTTCAATTTTCTAAAAGGTTCGGGTATTTGTGCAAATATTCATCTTCTGTTAGTTTCACTAGGCGGTCTACTTGAACGACAAAATCCACTACATGACTCGTTCTCTTCTTGATAATTAAAACTAGGACCGGTTTTCTGGGTGTTACGCTTGTATCTTCAAAGACCCAGAAAATTTCATGTGTTTTTTCTTCAAGCACATTCTGGTTTGCGTATTTACTATTTTTTTAGTATGGTGAAACTTCAGTTTTTTGCACAGTTCCTAGTCGACTACCATCCTTATTTACCCGTGCTTGTTTCTGTATTTATTTTGTGCTAGTTTGTTAGACTCTCATAAAGTGATTCACTATTTTATATCTATCGCCACATAATAAGTTGGCCGACCTTAATCGAGGGTAACCCAAAGGCTCCCTTTTCAATAGCTATTACACCGAGGTGTATGGGAGGGTGCTACTCTTTTCTTTGGATTGCTCCACTTGATTTGTACATTATCATATTTACCAACCCCTCCGCTCGGGCAGGATATGACACAAGGTCAATTTTTAAGCGGAGTTTAATAGGTTTGAATTCAGAGCTTTCCTTCTCCTAGACTAGTTGCCTCACCAAGGCTGAAGAACCTAGTCTGTCCTACTATTTACCCATAGCTGGAGGGAGAATAATTGGATTCATACTTTTCCCAAGGGTATTAGTGCTATGTGAAATGCAATCAGACTCATCCAGGATTTGAACTCGTGTCGCCGTGTCCATTTCCTATTACGATAACAATTACACCACGGGCACCTCACTTGATTTGTACTTTATAATCAGGAAGGCATCAAGTACCATTTTTTGGTATGACTCGACCTGGGATTGAACCCCAGTCTCCCGGACAATTGGCGAACACTCTAACCATTATACCAATTTATCGGGAAATCGCCTCATAGTCTACACTACCATTAGGAATTATGTAACCAGAATACTTCAAGAGGAAACCCGAAACGTTTTGGATCTCCCTAGTTGCTATCAATAAGATGTATTTTATATTAGGATGTTTATTGTCAAGGTAAGGTTTCTTGTAAAAATTCACTTGTCCTGTTTGAATGAAAAATAAAACCAGTTGATTATTTCAATTGTTTATGAATCATTTTTTTAGAAAAGAAATTCGACAAGAAATCAAGTAGATTACATTATTTATTGTAATAACTTTTTTTATTCTGCTACTTTTAAGAGAACGACTTACAGTGACATCATTCGACAGTTGTCTCTATCGTTTATAATATTGGATTGAATCTGGAGTAGAATAAACTAATATACTTTCAGTTCGTTTTTCTCCCCCCTCCCCATAAGAAATAAATAGCGTTTCATATCAAGTTGGCTGGTTTAATGTGATTTTTCTTTCCTTTTTTTTTTTTTTTTCATTTTCTGGGCTCAAATAAAATTGGCTTTATGTTCAGCAGTAAAGCCGGTTTGGTAATTAAATACGAGTCTCTCACATTGGCTGTACAAACACATTTAAAAATACGTTATGCTACACGCACACACGCACAAACACACACGCACATACACGCGTGTGCGCTCATAGAAACCTCCAAATGTAAACTCGTATGCACATTCACACACACACACACACACACACACACACACACACACACACACACACACACACACATACTTCTACACGCACACTCGTGCACACATATGCACACACGTGCGTTAACACAAATCTAGAAAGGCGCGCGTGCGCACGCACACACACACACACACACACTCTCTCTCTCTCTCTATCTCCCCCCCTCTGCCTCTCTCATGAACACTCTATTAACATATACACCCATGTTCAAGCAAACATACAAATTCACACACATCTGCACATTTATATACGCACACACACATATGCATACCCGTGCTTACACAAGCATACAATTACCCAGTCGGATGGAGCTGTAGAATACACCGATTGCATCGCTGGATAGGGGTAAGACCACCTTCAACGAGTGTCCTGGATAAGACTCTAAACCATCCGATGGTGAGGCTGTTGTCTTGGGGCTTTGGAGAATGTGGAGAACACTCTGGCTCAGAGAGATAGTACCGGTTAGTGCCCTATCTATGGCTCAAATACAATTGATTGACCATTTAACCGTGTGCAAACCAATGACAGATGTTAAATTAAACAGTCGGTTTTGAATACCAATACTTGAAACTGTCAGTGCGCAAAAATTGAATTGTTGGTATTACATAGTGTTGTAGACCAGTAAAGGGCCCGAAAGAAAGACACGAACTCGGGTTTATGTGGAACCAAGTATATTAACGAAAGTATAATACAACAAAGGTAAAAAGGTGAGTCTGATTGCCAAAGTGTTAGGCAGGAGCGAACTTTAGTTGTTCTCCGTCCCACCACCGGACAAGTACGGCACAAGGCCTTTTTAAAAGTGGGTCCGGACGCAGGGCCGCAGCCCATACGCGTCCGGCAAAATCCAAAAATACCTTCGGCCCCGTCGGCATTACCCCAATGGGGGCGTCCCAGACGCCGGGAAACAAAACAGCAAACAATTGGTAAAACAATTGATGAACTTACCACCAAGATGAATATTCTCCCGATATTAATAGCAACAGGAAGAGTTCATTACAGTCCGTAGGTTGGGTAGCATAACACATAGCAATTTTTGGAACCATTTGACTGTGTACAATGAACCACTTGTGAGAAAATAGAATCAATAGCGTTAAATAGCAATACTTGAAACCATTTAAATGTGTGCAAACAATAGGGATACTCCTGTGCAAACAAATTAACTCTAACTTTTTAAAGATGGAATTAGCAACAAACTATTGACTTATAAATCTCATGTATTGTTGTATATTGACCTCCGACGTGGCCGGGCTGTCAAAATAGGAAATGCACCTGTGTAAATAACAGGTGCATCCGGTCGTGGAATATCAGGATATTATAACCTTGACAATGGACGGGTGCGAAATTGTGACGCTCGCAGGAAGAAGAGGGGACGTCAAATTATTTTATAACCCGGGTGAGACAGGAAGTCAGTCAGTTTGGAGATCAGATGAGTTGGAGACAAGATGCGGTAGAGAAAGCCAGCACCCAGCAGAGTGGGTCCTCAGGCCCCCGATTGAGCAGTTGCAATTGGAGAGAAGATGCTGGAATGAGAAAAAAAACATGTCTCAGAGAGGCTGGGCCTCCAGGCCGCCGACTGAGCAGCCCAGGAGAACAGGAAAGAAACGCGGTTATGGCCAATAGAGTAGGGGTCAATATGTTGCAGTTCTGTTCAGTCTCCAACTCCCTTCCACACACAACCCTTTCAATAAAGTGAGAGGTATATTTTTCTAAAGAACTGTGTCGCTTGTCTTTATTGTGTCGTCGTTATGATTATGCATGTATATATATATGTATAGTTGGTCATGGCTATATAACAGTATAACAATTCATGTACTAACAAATGACTGATGTTGAATGAAATTGTTATTGTTATATAGCGATACTTGAAACTGTTTAACTGCGTGCAAAAATGATTGATATTGAATAGAATTTTCATGTAAGATAAGAATACTTAAAATCATTTTACTTTATGGAGACAATTGATAATTATTTGAGAGAATCATTAGTGTTCGATATCAAGGCTTTAAACTGTTTAACTGTGTGCAAAAAATGATTGATATTTGTTGGGATGTTGACAAAAGAAAGTCACGGGGAACACAAAAAGGTAGATAGAAAAACATATATATTCAAGTAACAGAAACAAGATACAAGTAAACTGAGTTAGACAGTTGTTAGTTAATACGAAGCTGAGAGTCCAGTCGGGTAGTGACTACTATCCACCACGCTAGTGGTGTCTCACATGATTGTGTTACGTAGGTTTAGATCACTTTGTGGTCAACTGTCGTCAACGCTCCGTTGACGTGTATTTATGGTGGAGGGTGATTCCATTATGTAGGGAGCACAACAATATTAAATAGAATTTTCATTTTAGATAGGAATACATGAAATCATTTAACTTTATGGAGACAATTGATAATTATTAACGAGAATTATTAGTGTTTGATATCAAGGCTTAAAATCATTTAACAGTGTGTAAAGACCTGGCTTGTTTAATAATGTTACCTACTGTAACATAGCCATCCATGAATATGTGAAATGTATATAGAATGTTCATAACGTAAATATATATAACATAGGAATCCAGAAAGACGAAAAACACTTACGACTTCTTAGTTCAGGTACGAAACTTTTTATTACCTTTAAGTTAAAAGGTTTTTCGACGTAAGGAAGAGAGAGGCACAATCTTTCTATGACGACTTTTCCATCTGCCCCAAACCACATGCGGCACCCGCTGCAAGGCCTCGGCGAGCTCTAAAAGTCAACCTTCTTCTTCGGACGGCAAAACTCAACTTCTCTGACTTTTCTCAAATCTCCAAAATCCTCATGCATCCGGTGCATGACGTCATTCACATCCCGCGGTCACATTTTCTATCTGGGGTTTCTATTGTGACATCTCAGAATGACACGTCCGCTTCGCGGGCGCGTGAACACCTGCGCTCATGTTTTCACCTAACTAACCCATGCGCTAAGCGAAAGGTTCTCAGCCTAACTAAACCGAAAGGCAAGATATATAAAACGAAATCCCTCGGCCATTATATTACACTACAATCTATTTGTTTGAAAATCATATTTTTGATATATGCATAAACATGATTTGGCATTAAATAACCAAGAAGAGTTGATAAAACCCAACTAACCAACATACATACTCTCTCACACAAAGTCCTATGTTTGCTCAATCACACATATGAATGAATATTCATTCGCACACGCGTGCGCAGACACATTCAGTGTAATTGCCTTAAAGTAAACGTCATGGCGTTCAAACTTGCTTTACATTATCTTTTTTTAAGAAGAGGAATTATATTATGAATTTAATTACCTTGACCAGAAAATCCGGCGAACACTTGTACGTGACATACGGAAACGCTGGACAGCGGTTTCGACCTTATTAGGTCTCATCTGCCGCGTATACCGTGTTCTCCCTCACTGGAGATCGAACCAGTGACCACAGAATAGAGAGCAGAAGCTCTACCACTTAGCCACAAGTTCACATCGCACATAAGTGATGCCAAGTTAACTAGTCATGGTAATTGCAAGAGTTCTCTGGATTTTCTGGCCATGGTAATTCAATATACAATAGGATGTCGCAATCCTACACTTTGATAATTACGCCACGGGGGACTTCCACTGATATATCTTCTTATATACATATGGAATATATACATTAATACAAATAATTTACACACGGTTATATGGTATCAAGTATTCCTATCTAATACTAATAATCTTTAACAGATATGATTGACCCAAAGATGATACTCTTACAGGCAATGCCACTCTAGGTCAAATGGACCTGCGAGTAATTCAAACCTCACCATTATATACAGTTTAGACTTATACCGAGACCACCATTTTTTAGGGGTTTCTTAACCACCAGAATAGTATACAGACGGTGTAAGGGCAAGTCTACCGTTTGGATTCATCTGAATTAATAGGCTATAAATATTCGATTAACAATAAAGAAATTTTGATGTTTTTAATGTTGTCATGTTTGCTCTTCTGAAGCGAATTTGGCGATATAATCTCGACACTTACCATCGATATAAAATATACAGGGTGAGCACAATAACTCTTTTTGGCAACACCTAGAATCAGTATATATATATATATATATATAGAGAGAGAGAGAGAGAGAGAGAGACTGAGAGAGAGAGAGAGAGAGAGGAGCAGACTGAGGTGATTGATAGGTAGGATCAGACTGAGATAGATAACTAGTTAAGTAGAGATGTAGAGTCAGAAAACAGTTCGTATGGGGCATTTTTCTCCTAGTAACTTTTTTTACAGGAGCGTTTTTGTACACCCCAGTATTTTTCCACCAGTCACAATGCATGCATTATTCATTTGTTTGGAACCCACTTAAAAGCAAATTAAAAGCAACTATTTGTCTGACAGTGGTAATATTAATTAACTTAACAGACCAGTTTACAAGGTCATCACATTATATTCCCAACTACACTCTTACCCGATATGAAAGGTATTTACTTAACCCCTTCGTTACTAGCAGGATGTGACACAGTCAATTTTCAAGTGGAGTACAGCTTGGTTAAATTCAAAGTTTTTCTTCTTGACTAGTTGCTTTATTGAGGCTAAAAAAATCAGTCTGTCCTACTATTTACCCACAATTTGAGGAAGAAAAGATGTTTTCATGATTTTTTTGTGGTATTAGCGTGAAGTGAAATATTAACAGTCTTATCCATAATTTAAACTCGTGTAACCGATTCAATTTTCTCCGTCGATAATCATTGCACTAACCACGCCTCCAACACTTTTAACCGACATGTTACTACCTCCCCAAATCTAGAATTGGACGTGCACTCAGATTAATTTGAGGCCAAACATGTGTAGGTTTTAAGAAAGGATAATAATTGCCTAGTTTTAAAGGGTCTTTTGATGTTTCCCTTTGGGCAAAGGAGAAGTACTTTATCTTTTTTTCCTCTGCTGGGACCTGCATTAAGACAAATACACAGCTCTGATTCCTTCTCTAAGTCATGAGCAAGAATGAAGACAGGAACATATACAATCCTCTGATCTTCTCCTAAAAGTCAGAGACACAAACATTGGTCGTTGTTAGAGAAAGCAGATGCTCTTATCCTTGAACAGGTGTGCGAAATCTGCATAATTGAGGCCCCTCACGGCCTTATAAATCGTTAAGCTCAAACTCAAGCTTTGACGATATTGTCGAAAATCCAATTCAAAGAGGACACCTCCATTTGTGGACGGGAAAGGTTAGATTAGTTAGTTGGGTTTATGGCATATTAACTCTTGTAGGTTATTTAATATCAAACCCTGTTTATTTAGGTAGTGAATATATATGATTTGTAAACATAGTTGGTAGATAAAATTTATAAACGAGCCAAAGTTCAATTATTCACACAGAGATGGTTTCAAGTATGTCGGTCTAATGCTAATAATTTTATTTAATATTAGTAATTTGTTTGCACACAGTTAAACGGTTTCAAGTATGTCTGTCTAACGCTAATAATTCTTTTTAGTATAAGTAATTTGTTTGCACACAGTTAAATGGTTTCAAGTATGTCTGTCTAACGCTAATAATTTTATTTAATATAAGTAATTTGTTTGCACACAGTTAAATGGTTTCAAGTATGTCTGTCTAACGCTAATAATTCTTTTTAGTATAAGTAATTTGTTTGCACACAGTTAAATGGTTTCAAGTATGTTTGTCTAACGCTAATAATTCTATTTAATATAAGTCATTTGTTTGCACACAGTTAAATTGTTTCAAGTTTTGCTATATATCAATAACAATTTAGTATCTGTCATTTACACACAGCTAAAGGGTTATGCAGATGATTTATAAGAAAATAGTTTATAGGTAATACTATTTAAAAAAAAAAGTTAGTGCTAATTTGTTTGCACACAAGTATTACTATTATTTACACAGGGGTAAGTGGTTTTCGGTATTGCTAATTAAACAGATAATTCTATTCAATACAATTCATTCATCAGCGCATAGTCAAATGTTTCCAAGTATTGCTATGTAATACTAATGATTCAATTTTTGCTTACAGTTAAAGGACTTCAAGTGTTGCTATTCAATACTAATAATTATATTCAAGGCCATCGATTCCCTTGCTCATAGTCAAATAGTTCCAAGTATTGCTATAGATAAATGAATAACTTTTTTTACAGTTAGGTTGGTTGGTTTGTTGGTTGGTTTTACGGCGTATCAACACTTTTCGGGTCATTTAACGCCGAATTAAGTCATTTTGATAAACGTTTCAAACTATTCAGTTGAGTACGAGTATAGTTTTTTTTGTTTACACACAGTTAAATAAAAAAAAACAGTTGTATTTTAAACAATTTACCTTTGCATAATCACACAGTTTAGTTGTACTTGACCCATACATAGGACCCATTCAGGTGCTACCATTCCGGGCCATAGTGGATCTTGGAGCGATGGCAATAAAGGATTACTCCGCATTGCCCAAAGCTCCAGCATTAGTGGAACCTCACCATCAGATTGTTTAGTGTCATATCTAGGACACTCATTGGAGGAGTCTTACCCCTCTGCAGAGATGCAGTCGGTGTATTCTACAGCCTCAACCGATGGGGCAATTTTTACAGTTAAACGGTTTCAAGTAATCTACACGAACAGTTTTATTTGCACTCAGCTAAAGGGTTCTAATTATTGATATATAATAATTATTTCAATTTAGGCATACAGTTAAAAAGTTTCAAGTATTGCTATTGATCACTACTAATTCTATTCAGCATTACTCATTCATTTGGACACACTTAAATAGATCCAAGTTATGATATGTTTCACTAACAATTCAATGAAACATCAGTCATTTGCTTGCACACAGCTAAATGATCAAACAGGTCTATTTGACCCCTAGATGGGACCATAACAGGTACTACCTTTCTGGGTTAGAGTGGACCAGGGAGTAATGGCAATGAAGGGGTACTCTATATCCACCAAAGCTTTAGAACTGGAGCCTCATCATCTGATGGTTTAGTATAATATCCAGGACACTCATTGAAGGTGGTTTTACTCCTCTATAGAGATAGAGTCGGCGTATTCTACAGGCTCTGGGCTGCAAAGTTTTATAATAAAAATTCGTGAAAATATCAGTAAAGGTTTTAATTTTTTTTAATCGCATGCATTAACTAAATATGAACTAAGAAATCGACTCAAAGTTTAAAGTAGATTTTGACGTAAATACAGCAAGAATTTAAAAGGCAAGACGTCGTTCTGAATTTACTGAGACTCTCCAATTTGTATATCCACGGACTAACAAGGATTTTCCCAATTTTTCTCCTAATTTTTGCTCCTAAATGCTTCCATACTTCTGGAAAAGTTGACTGCTGTTGTGTGTGTGTGTGTGTGTACTATTAAGCTCAACATTATGACATCCTACTAACTAAATTCATCTTGAAAATAATTGCAAATAAATAAGAGTAATCATTCTACAATGAGTATTTAATATTTCTCCCCTTTGAGAAATTACATTTATAGGGATGAGCACGAATGCCAATTTTACAGTATCATAATAAAGTTATCGATCTAATTGACAACCGATTCATTAACTTAGAACAATCAATGTTATAGCGCTTACAATAATCTCTCTTTGAGGTGCCATTTTTTCTGCATTACAGTCGCATGGAAGCATATAAAAATCATATCTTTATAATGTAGAGTACGTAATTCATATTTTGTTGCAGTTTTAAGATTATTTGATACGCTTGGTAGAGTCTGGGACAAGGTAATCGTAAAGGAGTACTCAGTGAGAATCGAACTCATTATTCGAGCAGCAGGCGTTCAAGATGAGCTTGATAATCATTGGGCCACAGTAGGTTATCAGCTTGGCATAATTTCGGACAAAGTAAGTGTGACAATTGATCCATAACCCACACAGTCTTATCGGCTAATCGACTTCCTCGCACGTTGTGTTTGCTCTTTTAATGGATGGCCACTGGTTGTCTGAATTTCTGCGACGAAGCTTGATTTTTGAAGACAATAGTTCGGAAACCTGAATGATGAAAAGGTAGCTACCGATTTTTGTCAAAACTGCAGAAGCCACGTATTTTGTCCTTTGAAGAAAAAAAAAATGAAGTAAAAAAATAGTCTTATGTCATTCTATATGGATGACTTGTATCAACTCTCTTAGACTAATAATGGCGCAGTATGTGTGACACTTAGATTTTCATTAAATCTATCAAACCGAACTTCAGCAATATGAACCCAAGGACGTATGTGGAGTACCCCAGGAGGCCATCTCTCTCTCTCTTTCTCTCTCTCTCTCTCTCGCTTTCAACTGCTTTATGGGTTACAACTTCTACTAGAACTGAAGTGCCTGACTCTACTAACTCTTTGAATAAATGGATATCCAACATTCAAAGAGCGGAATGGTTTCACTTCGACCACCTAAGCACCAGAGACATTGAAAACATTACATTCTTGCCTTATCGATGACCAAATAAGTGTCAATTGCTTCAGGCTATAATAGAAATTAAAAAGAAATAATCCTTCTGTTCTATTTTATTATATAATAGTTAAATTTGGTTGTCCTCCCAGCTGTTCAACTACCATTTAATACTCTTACTTACATGCTATACATACAAGGAATTCGAATCATAGAAATCTTTCGGTGGATATTCTTTTAAATCAATAGACGTCATTCTTATAGATAAATAGCAATAGTTTCTTGATTGAACTATTGGATCCTGGCCGTTGAATATTGAGGTTCCTCCGACCAGCATCAGGTAAAGCGCACCGTCAACCAATCTTTGAATTCATCCGCCTTACTTCCCATTGACCATGCTGCATCCCTATAGGTTATTTATAACATACGTGTGGCAGAAAGAATTTCGCATTTTTGTTTGGCGCGTAATTTAATTCGATCGTTAGGGTCAATGCATAATTTCACCCAATCAGGATGACTTATTCTATCCACCCGGATCATCTTTCTGGGCAGCACAAATTGGGGAAGCCGTCAAACACCCTCTTTGGCTGAACAACTTCGTTCAGTGCAGACGTCTTACTGTCTGCTCTTCAATAGCAGCAGCAGCAGCATCGACACAATGAGGGAAGCAGTCTAATTTATGGACCCCTTGCGTCTATTTCTCTTAGACCAAGGGTTCCCAGTTGAATATGAATTAGATGATTTCAATACGCCACACACAAGAACAACCCCTAAAATTGGCTATGTCGACTGCGATGCAAAATTCGCTCCGACACCTAGCTACTTCTTCACTGGGCAACATTTTCTGGAGACATTCACGCTTCTCCCCGAAACAACCAGAACCACAAACTCACGGTGACTTCAACGTTTGTCTCTTCAAACAGCAAACATGACTTTTGCTACGTTATGGCGAACATATCTCCCTCGCTCATCCAACAATGCCTTAACTTAACAATGCACTTTTCGCTCAGGCATTTAGTTGCTAAAATGCTTTCTCAAATCTATCATAACTTCATTTCGTTTTCTTTACTTCTTCCCTTCCTACGAAACTTGCTGCATAAACGTAAACTCTTTATTCCATGCTGCCATTAAAAACCTTCATATAAAACCGAACGGCATCTTCTTCTTCTTACTTCTCCACTTCCTCCTTTATTTACCAACAACACTTAGCGAGGGAATAACAACACGCGCAAGAATACATTTCTTCGCTAAAAATGGCAACAAACATTCCTATTGCTAAATACGCATTACGTCTATACGTATACAGGCGCATACCGATACATTTGTTACTATATGCATTACTGCTGATAAATATGCGTATCTCCAGACGGAGAAGGTTATAGTGTCACTGCAGCATCCAGTGAGAATCGAACTCACAACACGATCAATTGATATGAGGTGGAATTGATGGTCATTGAGCTACAGTAGGTTCGTGAATTTGCTTTAGTATCTTCACTTTACCAGAGTTAACAGATTCTCTTATGATTATTAGCGTAACGCACATAGTATAACGATTATTGTCGAAGGAAATGAAATCGGCCATCCGAATTCAAATTCTAGATGACGCTATTTGCGCTTCACTTCGTGCTGATGACCGTGGGAAAAACATTAATCCATTTTATCCTCCCAGCCATTAATAAATAGTTGGCCAATCTGGTTTAGCCTTTCTAAGGCAACCAGTCTATTTTTATACATAGAAACAGTTCTATTTCAAACAATTCAGTTTAGCATAAGTACACAGTTTAGTTCTATTTGACTCATACATAGGACCCTATCAAGTCTTACCATTCGGGGACAGAGTGGACCTGGGAGCAATGGCAATAAAGGGCTACTCCTCACTTCCCAAATGATTGTTTAGTGTTATATCCAGGATTGTTTAGTGTCATATCAGATTGTTTAGTGTCATATCCAGGACACACGTTGGAGGAGTCTTACTCTTCTGCAGAGATGCAGTTGGTATATTCTGCACTTGGTATATTCTGCACTTGGCGATATTGTTAAGTGACCACCAGTCATAATATGTGACTTTAGCTGTTCGTTTCTTATTGCTTCGTTGACTCAAGAGTATCTTTGCTGAGATGATTCTGTTTTCAGAAGATACACCTTCAAAAGAGGAGTATGCCTCACAATCGAAAGCGCAATTTTTCTACTTTTTGTTCATTAATATATAATCTTGCTGTGCATGGTGTAAGTCCATGGTTTTCTCTATGTTTTTTTTGGAATTTAGTGTTTAGGCAGTTTTCGGGGAAAAAATTTGCTAAATATTTGTTTAGCAAGTTGAGTAAGCAGAATCTATTTTTTCCGCCTTTGGTAATTTGAGCATTCGTGTCCCCACCGATCATTTAAAAGTTGTTTTTCTTTTGGAAAGGGTCGTACAAGGGAAAATAGCTCATTGTAAAAAACGTTGTTATATTCGTTTCATTATTGGAATTGGTAGGACTGCGGCAGGAGACGATTGTTGTGCTAGGGTCACTATTAGATGTTGAACACATAATTCTCGGTTGGGTTCTCGCGATACTATTACGTGATTTTAAGGAATGAGGACTGAGAAACATTCCTTCACAACCTATGGTGACATTAATGTAGTATTTCCACGCAGATGTTGGAAGAAATTTATAGCCATTATCGGTATCATTGTATTGTAATTCTTGTTCACTTTGGTAATATCTGTTCTTGAATGCGTATGTCTATAATGTACTCGGCAGCAGATGCTGTAAGCTCGGGTTGCTGGTTGTGTTTAAAGTCTTTACGATAAATGACGCTATTTTAACAATGCTTTTGTATCCAAGTTGGGGTTTGGGCTTTGTATCTGATATTTCGAATACTGGGGATAGAGCTCCAACTTCTGTAGAACTCGTTCCTTATTTACCCACGTAAAGGGCGAAACGTTTTGGATTTACAGTTTGCATTAGATGCATAGTAATCTTTCGTTGGCTGCTGTTTTTTTTTTCTCGTCTCTTATAGATGAATAGCAGTTACTTCTTGATTGAACTATTTGATCCTGGCCGTTGACATAAAAATTCTCTCTCTCTCTTTCTCTCTCTCTATATATATTGTCATCCACAGTTAGACTGTTTCGTTGTATCACAACTTTTATGTGTGGCTAGACACACTAGATACTTTAAGCTGGGACTGAAACTTTACATCATTCGGATATCTCATCTCAGAGCTATCGACATTCTTAGCGTAAGCGAAAGAAATTTTTTACGTATATATTTTTACATATACGCTATC